>OX371225.1:193961146-194623646 GCA_947310385.1 Nephrotoma appendiculata | reverse complement strand
AGAATTCGGTTTCCCTGGCTGTCTTTTACCGACTTTAGGTCGTTTTTAGATGGTAACACTCGACTTATATCATTCTTGTTATAAAATTCAACCACAATTTTATTAGTTTGGGCATATAAGCCTGTGTTACGACCGGATTGCTGTTTTGAAACTCCGTTTGGAAATACTTTTGCAGCAATCTTTGAAATCACACTTTCCCTTTGAGTCTGTGTAGCTGGTAAAGCCTTTCTTACTTTCGCACGTGCTTTGCCTAAAGTTTGGGGACACTTGTAAACAGCTTCTCGATAATCCACAACGTTTTGCTTCCTTTGTCTTAAATTTTCCCGATATTTTTGTTTTCTTTCCTTCTCGTTTTTACGGATAATAGTCAATAACTCCGAATTATTAGCAATTTTCTCTGCTTTTCGAGCGCAGTATTCTTTATTAAGTTTTCGTTTTTTTTCTAAATATATTTTATATTAATCTTCGTCCTGTTTTCTTTTTAAATAACATTTTTGCGAACGATTCCGTGCCATTTTAAAGCTACAATTTTTTATTTTTTATTCTCTTGCAGAAATTTACGTCCCAATGACTAACATTTAATTATATCCTACCTTTATTAATTTTAAACTTATTTGGTGAAAAAAGAAAGTTATCGTCGCTCATTGCAAGCTACGTTAGTTTGTAAAATATTTGAAATATTTAAATTATCATTATACAAAAAATAGTAATATTTTGTTAGGCATCCGGACAAAAATTTGAAATTAAAAAAAAAATTAATTTAAAAGCAAGGAACTTACCGTATCTATTTGAAATATAATTCTAGACTAACCTGAATCAAATTGTTATTCGACAAGTCAAACATAAAATGAAAAATGAACGGTGAAAACTTGATCAATTTTTTGGAATATTTTAGTTGTAGAAAAAGGGGTTTACATTTTTGTATTTAACTTCCATAAATCCAAATAGTTTTTAATTAATCTGCATTTATTAATTGAATTAGAATGTTAAAGAGTCGGAAAAAAAGAAGCATAAAAATTCGAAAGCTATTTTTAAAATTAAGGTTTTGGTTTCATTTAACATGGAATTCCCCATATGTATATACATATATATATATATATATATATATATATATATATATATAAAATTAAATTAGGTGCTAAGCAAATTGTCTGCACCGCAACAATACACAATTATACGCCCTTAACAACTTTCTATCTTTTTTTATGCAAATCAACACATGGACCAATCGTCTATTTCGTTCATCTATATATAAAAAGATCTTCATATTACATAGCTATAAACCTAAATCCTGGCCAACATCAACTAGACCAACAAAATACTAAATAATTCAGGGGTTCGAACCTTACTGTAACTCAAAACTTGTCGCCTATTTAAATGGTCAACCGTAACACCAGTTCGCAAAAACTCTCATGTATGTTGAAGTACCGTTCTACTATACACATCATCAGTGGACGGGTTCCCAGGAATGTTTAAAGAGAATGTTTTAAGTAGGGTGTATACTGAATGCTGCTAGTTGCGCTTGTTACTGTACACGGTCATCTATATGATTGTGATCAACACTGGGACGGAACTCTCGAGGAGGCCAGCTCCAGGGCTTTCAAAAAATTTTATGACCTTCGGATAAATTTCAAGAGTATCAATTAAAAACAGTAACTTACGCAACAGCTGCGGCCACCTACCTTGTAGTAAAAACCTTTTATTAGTTCACAGAAGATGAAAGAGATGAATTTCCAAAGGCCTCATACAGTCAAAGAAGCGCTGACCAATCAAAATCAACTAACTGAACTTCTTCAAAAAGAAGGCTTATATTTATTGTAAATAAACGGGCGAGCAAACAAACAGTGCTCCTAATCAACATAAAGGATTTGCAGAATCACATAAAATTTAAATCGATCAAATCGTACAAAAGAGAATCTAAATAAACCATAAATGTCGAAGAAAAATGTCGTTTAGAAAAATGCCATTTCGTATTGAATCATTTTGAGGTACTTTTTCAAAAATAAAAAATTCAGTTTTATTGCGTAATCTTTATTATTATAAAAAACGAACAATTCTTTACATTTATTGTTTAAACGAGTAATGTTGGCGACGTGACGCGAGTAATGTTGGCTTCTAATTCCTCAATCGAAGCCAGGTTATCCATGTAGACTTTGCACTTTACGCAGCTCGAAAAGAAAAAGTCTAAAGGTGTGATATCAGATGATCTAGGTGGACAATCCACTGGTCCAAAGAGTGAAATTAACGGGCTTCAATTTCAGGCAGCAAATAGTCAGGATTAGCATAGCGCGATAACGGGCGCCATTCACAGTTACGTTCCGGTGGCTAGCTTCATTTTTGAAAAAATATGGACCGATGGTTTCACTAGCCTATAAACCACACCAACCGTTGTTTTGTCTGGATATAATAATAGCTCTTGAACCACTTTGGGTTGCTCGTCAGCACAAATACGGCAATTTTACTTATTAAAGTAGCCATTAAGCCAGAAATGGGAATCATCGCTGAAGAAAATTTTGGTCGAAAACAGTGGATCTTTTTCAAGCTTTTCAAGAGCCCAAAGACTGAAATGGTGACGATTTGGAAGATCGACCGGCTTCAATTCTTGCACGAGTGTAATTTTGTATGCTTTTAAACCAAGATGCTTATGTAAAGTACACCAAGTTGTTGCATACGGCAACCCAAGCTGTTGAGAACGCTGGATGTGCTCTATTTGGTCGCGTATTGTCCAATAATGAAAAATTGGTTTCAAATTTTTCAATGGCATAGCGAATTGCGCGTTCGGTAGGCTGATTATGTGGACCTTAGCTCTAAGTGCACGAACCAAATTCCTCGTAGAACGCTGATTTTCGTAATACAGCTGAATAATTTTAAGACGCTGTGCCGAGCTAAATCTGTCCATTTTGAAATGTCATACAATACTGAACAAAAATACCGTAACTGATTGACACCTCACACGTGTTCTGTCATAAAATTCCTACTGATAAAAGTACCTTTAAATGAATCACCCGTTATCTATGTCGGTTTGTACCTTATGCCGTTTTGAAATTTGCAGTTTTAAGAAATACTGCTCAGATGGTACCTCAAACAATTATCGCTCAGTATTTCTTATTTATACCTTTAGACAAGTGTTACATGAAGACCAACATAATAACTACATATTTCCATCTTTTGTAAAATTGTAACCACTCGATGGTAAAGAAAAATATCTAAGTCGGTTTATTCGTATAAGAATTACAGTAACAACTAGCTGAACAATGCAAATATGTATACGAGTACACATATTGTTGTACATATGTATATGCGAGTACAATAGCAACAGGGACAACAAAAAGGGTGATTACAATATACAGTAAATTACATTCTATTGGTGGGCAATCATGGAGAAAATACAGCTCACAATACCAAACAAGAAAATAATTTTATCCTATTTTGAGGTCAAAGCAGTATATACCCACGTACATTGTCGGGTAGGAAAAGATCTCACCCCCACGGCCCATTCATGTCTATATGTGCATGAATTCACTGGAATAATATAATAATGAGGGTGACAAAGTTTTTCATTTCATTTTCTACATAAAATATAAAAAATTATTCAGTGGAAAATATTTTTGTTACTAACGTCGTCGTCTTATTTTCTACAAAGCCTGGTTAAAAGAATGGATAATGTGCTCATGTGAATGACTGTTGTATATTTTGATTCTCTAATTCAATCCAACCAATTCGTAATCATTCAAAATATAACCAAAGTTGTAGTTCTTGATTATTGAATCAATTTTTTGTTGCTTTACGTTTTTTGTTGTTGTACTGTAAATCGAACACTTCACTGAGATGAAATATTTTTCTGTTTTGTATTGCCTATGCCGTGTTTCCCAAAGAATATTTTTATAATGTAAACGGAATATTGCAATGCGGAAATTGTTACACTCTGCCATCTGTTTCGAAAATTACATGTTACTGCTTGCGGTGTGTGGTGGTTAATATAAAAATGTGGACTTTGTGGTTTGTTGTATATTATAGAAAACATGAACATATGTGACGGTGTTCGTTAGTTTGTTATATGTTGTAAGCATAATTGTGGTCAATTTTTGAGAGAGAGATTCCAATCTATGGCTCTTGTAAATTACAAGTACCTATCATATCTACGTAAGGCACAAGGATTTTTAGAAAATGACCAATGTTCCTCATTAACCTTTTGGGCAGTTTCTGCTTCAACAACCCATAAGTCCACTCAAAGTCATACCCAACAAAAACCAATCACAACGTTGTAAATATGAGATTCCAATCTATGGCTCTTGTAAATTACAAGTACCTATCATATCTACGTAAGACACAAGGATTTTTTGAAAATGACCAATGTTCCTCATTAACATTTTGGGCAGTTTCTGCTTCAACAACCCATAAGTCCACTCAAAGTCATACCCAACAAAAACCAATCACAACGTTGTAAATATGAGATTCCAATCTATGGCTCTTGTAAATTACAAGTACCTATCATATCTACGTAAGGCACAAGGATTTTTAGAAAATGACCAATGTTCCTCATTAACCTTTTGGGCAGTTTCTGCTTCAACAACCCATAAGTCCACTCAAAGTCATACCCAACAAAAACCAATCACAACGTTGTAAATATGAGATTCCAATCTATGGCTCTTGTAAATTACAAGTACCTATCATATCTACGTAAGACACAAGGATTTTTTGAAAATGACCAATGTTCCTCATTAACATTTTGGGCAGTTTCTGCTTCAACAACCCATAAGTCCACTCAAAGTCATACCCAACAAAAACCAATTACTACGTTGTAAATATGAGATTCCAATCTATGGCTCTTGTAAATTACAAGTACCTATCATATCTACGTAAGACACAAGGATTTTTTGAAAATGACCAATGTTCCTCATTAACCTTTTGGGCAGTTTCTGCTTCAACAACCCATAAGTCCACTCAAAGTCATACCCAACAAAAACCAATCACACCGTTGTAAATATGAGATTCCAATCTATGGCTCTTGTAAATTACAAGTATCATATCTACGTAAGACACAAGGATTTTTTGAAAATGACCAATGTTCCTCATTAACATTTTGGGCAGTTTCTGCTTCAACAACCCATAAGTCCACTCAAAGTCATACCCAACAAAAACCAATTACAACGTTGTAAATATGAGATTCCAATCTATGGCTCTTGTAAATTACAAGTACCTATCATATCTACGTAAGACACAAGGATTTTTAGAAAATGACCAATGTTCCTCATTAACATTTTGGGCAGTTTCTGCTTCAACAACCCATAAGTTCACTCAAAGTCATACCCAACAAAAACCAATCACAACGTTGTAAATATGAGATTCCAATCTATGGCTCTTGTAAATTACAAGTACCTATCATATCTACGTAAGGCACAAGGATTTTTAGAAAATGACCAATGTTCCTCATTAACCTTTTGGGCAGTTTCTGCTTCAACAACCCATAAGTCCACTCAAAGTCGTACCCAACAAAAACCAATCACACCGTTGTAAATATGAGATTCCAATCTATGGCTCTTGTAAATTACAAGTACCTATCATATCTACGTAAGGCACAAGGATTTTTTGAAAATGACCAATGTTCCTCATTAACATTTTGGGCAGTTTCTGCTTCAACAACCCATAAGTTCACTCAAAGTCATACCCAACAAAAACCAATCACAACGTTGTAAATATGAGATTCCAATCTATGGCTCTTGTAAATTACAAGTACCTATCATATCTACGTAAGGCACAAGGATTTTTTGAAAATGACCAATGTTCCTCATTAACATTTTGGGCAGTTTCTGCTTCAACAACCCATAAGTTCACTCAAAGTCATACCCAACAAAAACCAATCACAACGTTGTAAATATGAGATTCCAATCTATGGCTCTTGTAAATTACAAGTACCTATCATATCTACGTAAGGCACAAGGACTTTTTGAAAATGACCAATGTTCCTCATTAACCTTTTGGGCAGTTTCTGCTTCAACAACCCATAAGTCCACTCAAAGTCGTACCCAACAAAAACCAATCACACCGTTGTAAATATGAGATTCCAATCTATGGCTCTTGTAAATTACAAGTACCTATCATATCTACGTAAGGCACAAGGATTTTTTGAAAATGACCAATGTTCCTCATTAACATTTTGGGCAGTTTCTGCTTCAACAACCCATAAGTGCACTCAAAGTCATACCCAACAAAAACCAATCACAACGTTGTAAATATGAGATTCCAATCTATGGCTCTTGTAAATTACAATTACCTATCATATCTACGTAAGGCACAAGGATTTTTTGAAAATGACCAATGTTCCTCATTAACATTTTGGGCAGTTTCTGCTTCAACAACCCATAAGTCCACTCAAAGTCATACCCAACAAAAACCAATCACACCGTTGTAAATATGAGATTCCAATCTATGGCTCTTGTAAATTACAAGTACCTATCATATCTACGTAAGACACAAGGATTTTTTGAAAATGACCAATGTTCCTCATTAACCTTTTGGGCAGTTTCTGCTTCAACAACCCATAAGTCCACTCAAAGTCATACCCAACAAAAACCAATCACAACGTTGTAAATATGAGATTCCAATCTATGGCTCTTGTAAATTACAAGTACCTATCATATCTACGTAAGACACAAGGATTTTTTGAAAATGACCAATGTTCCTCATTAACATTTTGGGCAGTTTCTGCTTCAACAACCCATAAGTCCACTCAAAGTCATACCCAACAAAAACCAATCACACCGTTGTAAATATGAGATTCCAATCTATGGCTCTTGTAAATTACAAGTACCTATCATATCTACGTAAGGCACAAGGATTTTTTGAAAATGACCAATGTTCCTCATTAACCTTTTGGGCAGTTTCTGCTTCAACAACCCATAAGTCCGCTCAAAGTCGTACCCAACAAAAACCAATCACACCGTTGTAAATATGAGATTCTAATCTATGGCTCTTGTAAATTACAAGTACCTATCATATCTACGTAAGACACAAGGATTTTTTGAAAATGACCAATGTTCCTCATTAACCTTTTGGGCAGTTTCTGCTTCAACAACCCATAAGTCCGCTCAAAGTCATACCCAACAAAAACCAATCACACCGTTGTAAATATGAGATTCCAATCTATGGCTCTTGTAAATTACAAGTACCTATCATATCTACGTAAGGCACAAGGATTTTTTGAAAATGACCAATGTTCCTCATTAACCTTTTGGGCAGTTTCTGCTTCAACAACCCATAAGTCCACTCAAAGTCATACCCAACAAAAACCAATCACAACGTTGTAAATATGAGATTCCAATCTATGGCTCTTGTAAATTACAAGTACCTATCATATCTACGTAAGACACAAGGATTTTTTGAAAATGACCAATGTTCCTCATTAACCTTTTGGGCAGTTTCTGCTTCAACAACCCATAAGTCCACTCAAAGTCATACCCAACAAAAACCAATCACACCGTTGTAAATATGAGATTCCAATCTATGGCTCTTGTAAATTACAAGTACCTATCATATCTACGTAAGACACAAGGATTTTTTGAAAATGACCAATGTTCCTCATTAACCTTTTGGGCAGTTTCTGCTTCAACAACCCATAAGTCCGCTCAAAGTCATACCCAACAAAAACCAATCACAACGTTGTAAATATGAGATTCCAATCTATGGCTCTTGTAAATTACAAGTACCTATCATATCTACGTAAGGCACAAGTATTTTTTGAAAATGACCAATGTTCCTCATTAACATTTTGGGCAGTTTCTGCTTCAACAACCCATAAGTCCACTCAAAGTCATACCCAACAAAAACCAATCACACCGTTGTAAATATGAGATTCCAATCTATGGCTCTTGTAAATTACAAGTACCTATCATATCTACGTAAGGCACAAGGATTTTTAGAAAATGACCAATGTTCCTCATTAACCTTTTGGGCAGTTTCTGCTTCAACAACCCATAAGTCCACTCAAAGTCATACCCAACAAAAACCAATCACAACGTTGTAAATATGAGATTCCAATCTATGGCTCTTGTAAATTACAAGTACCTATCATATCTACGTAAGACACAAGTATTTTTTGAAAATGACCAATGTTCCTCATTAACATTTTGGGCAGTTTCTGCTTCAACAACCCATAAGTCCACTCAAAGTCATACCCAACAAAAACCAATCACACCGTTGTAAATATGAGATTCCAATCTATGGCTCTTGTAAATTACAAGTACCTATCATATCTACGTAAGACACAAGGATTTTTTGAAAATGACCAATGTTCCTCATTAACCTTTTGGGCAGTTTCTGCTTCAACAACCCATAAGTCCGCTCAAAGTCATACCCAACAAAAACCAATCACAACGTTGTAAATATGAGATTCCAATCTATGGCTCTTGTAAATTACAAGTACCTATCATATCTACGTAAGGCACAAGTATTTTTTGAAAATGACCAATGTTCCTCATTAACATTTTGGGCAGTTTCTGCTTCAACAACCCATAAGTCCACTCAAAGTCATACCCAACAAAAACCAATCACACCGTTGTAAATATGAGATTCCAATCTATGGCTCTTGTAAATTACAAGTACCTATCATATCTACGTAAGGCACAAGGATTTTTAGAAAATGACCAATGTTCCTCATTAACCTTTTGGGCAGTTTCTGCTTCAACAACCCATAAGTCCACTCAAAGTCATACCCAACAAAAACCAATCACAACGTTGTAAATATGAGATTCCAATCTATGGCTCTTGTAAATTACAAGTACCTATCATATCTACGTAAGACACAAGTATTTTTTGAAAATGACCAATGTTCCTCATTAACATTTTGGGCAGTTTCTGCTTCAACAACCCATAAGTCCACTCAAAGTCATACCCAACAAAAACCAATCACACCGTTGTAAATATGAGATTCCAATCTATGGCTCTTGTAAATTACAAGTACCTATCATATCTACGTAAGACACAAGGATTTTTTGAAAATGACCAATGTTCCTCATTAACATTTTGGGCAGTTTCTGCTTCAACAACCCATAAGTCCACTCAAAGTCATACCCAACAAAAACCAATCACACCGTTGTAAATATGAGATTCCAATCTATGGCTCTTGTAAATTACAAGTACCTATCATATCTACGTAAGGCACAAGGATTTTTAGAAAATGACCAATGTTCCTCATTAACCTTTTGGGCAGTTTCTGCTTCAACAACCCATAAGTCCACTCAAAGTCGTACCCAACAAAAACCAATCACACCGTTGTAAATATGAGATTCCAATCTATGGCTCTTGTAAATTACAAGTACCTATCATATCTACGTAAGACACAAGGATTTTTTGAAAATGACCAATGTTCCTCATTAACCTTTTGGGCAGTTTCTGCTTCAACAACCCATAAGTCCACTCAAAGTCATACCCAACAAAAACCAATCACACCGTTGTAAATATGAGATTCCAATCTATGGCTCTTGTAAATTACAAGTACCTATCATATCTACGTAAGACACAAGGATTTTTTGAAAATGACCAATGTTCCTCATTAACCTTTTGGGCAGTTTCTGCTTCAACAACCCATAAGTCCACTCAAAGTCATACCCAACAAAAACCAATCACAACGTTGTAAATATGAGATTCCAATCTATGGCTCTTGTAAATTACAAGTACCTATCATATCTACGTAAGACACAAGGATTTTTTGAAAATGACCAATGTTCCTCATTAACCTTTTGGGCAGTTTCTGCTTCAACAACCCATAAGTCCACTCAAAGTCATACCCAACAAAAACCAATCACAACGTTGTAAATATGAGATTCCAATCTATGGCTCTTGTAAATTACAAGTACCTATCATATCTACGTAAGACACAAGGATTTTTTGAAAATGACCAATGTTCCTCATTAACCTTTTGGGCAGTTTCTGCTTCAACAACCCATAAGTCCACTCAAAGTCATACCCAACAAAAACCAATCACAACGTTGTAAATATGAGATTCCAATCTATGGCTCTTGTAAATTACAAGTACCTATCATATCTACGTAAGGCACAAGGATTTTTAGAAAATGACCAATGTTCCTCATTAACCTTTTGGGCAGTTTCTGCTTCAACAACCCATAAGTCCACTCAAAGTCGTACCAAACAAAAACCAATCACACCCAACCAATCACAACAACAGACCAATTTTCCTCATTAACCTTTTGGGCAGTTTCTGCTTCAACAACCCATAAGTCCACTCAAAGTCATACCCAACAAAAACCAATCACAACGTTGTAAATATGAGATTCCAATCTATAGCTCTTGTAAATTACAAGTACCTATCATATCTACGTAAGACACAAGGATTTTTTGAAAATGACCAATGTTCCTCATTAACATTTTGGGCAGTTTCTGCTTCAACAACCCATAAGTCCACTCAAAGTCATACCCAACAAAAACCAATCACACCGTTGTAAATATGAGATTCCAATCTATGGCTCTTGTAAATTACAAGTACCTATCATATCTACGTAAGACACAAGGATTTTTTGAAAATGACCAATGTTCCTCATTAACATTTTGGGCAGTTTCTGCTTCAACAACCCATAAGTCCACTCAAAGTCATACCCAACAAAAACCAATCACAACGTTGTAAATATGAGATTCCAATCTATGGCTCTTGTAAATTACAAGTACCTATCATATCTACGTAAGGCACAAGGATTTTTTGAAAATGACCAATGTTCCTCATTAACCTTTTGGGCAGTTTCTGCTTCAACAACCCATAAGTCCACTCAAAGTCATACCCAACAAAAACCAATCACACCATTGTAAATATGAGATTCCAATCTATGGCTCTTGTAAATTACAAGTACCTATCATATCTACGTAAGGCACAAGGATTTTTTGAAAATGACCAATGTTCCTCATTAACCTTTTGGGCAGTTTCTGCTTCAACAACCCATAAGTCCACTCAAAGTCATACCCAACAAAAACCAATCACACCGTTGTAAATATGAGATTCCAATCTATGGCTCTTGTAAATTACAAGTACCTATCATATCTACGTAAGGCACAAGGATTTTTAGAAAATGACCAATGTTCCTCATTAACCTTTTGGGCAGTTTCTGCTTCAACAACCCATAAGTCCACTCAAAGTCATACCCAACAAAAACCAATCACAACGTTGTAAATATGAGATTCCAATCTATGGCTCTTGTAAATTACAAGTACCTATCATATCTACGTAAGACACAAGGATTTTTTGAAAATGACCAATGTTCCTCATTAACCTTTTGGGCAGTTTCTGCTTCAACAACCCATAAGTCCACTCAAAGTCATACCCAACAAAAACCAATCACACCGTTGTAAATATGAGATTCCAATCTATGGCTCTTGTAAATTACAAGTACCTATCATATCTACGTAAGGCACAAGGATTTTTAGAAAATGACCAATGTTCCTCATTAACCTTTTGGGCAGTTTCTGCTTCAACAACCCATAAGTCCACTCAAAGTCGTACCAAACAAAAACCAATCACACCGTTGTAAATATGAGATTCCAATCTATGGCTCTTGTAAATTACAAGTACCTATCATATCTACGTAAGGCACAAGGATTTTTAGAAAATGACCAATGTTCCTCATTAACCTTTTGGGCAGTTTCTGCTTCAACAACCCATAAGTCCACTCAAAGTCATACCCAACAAAAACCAATCACAACGTTGTAAATATGAGATTCCAATCTATGGCTCTTGTAAATTACAAGTACCTATCATATCTACGTAAGACACAAGGATTTTTTGAAAATGACCAATGTTCCTCATTAACCTTTTGGGCAGTTTCTGCTTCAACAACCCATAAGTCCACTCAAAGTCATACCCAACAAAAACCAATCACACCGTTGTAAATATGAGATTCCAATCTATGGCTCTTGTAAATTACAAGTACCTATCATATCTACGTAAGGCACAAGGATTTTTAGAAAATGACCAATGTTCCTCATTAACCTTTTGGGCAGTTTCTGCTTCAACAACCCATAAGTCCACTCAAAGTCGTACCAAACAAAAACCAATCACACCGTTGTAAATATGAGATTCCAATCTATGGCTCTTGTAAATTACAAGTACCTATCATATCTACGTAAGACACAAGGATTGTTTGAAAATGACCAATGTTCCTCATTAACATTTTGGGCAGTTTCTGCTTCAACAACCCATAAGTCCACTCAAAGTCATACCCAACAAAAACCAATCACACCGTTGTAAATATGAGATTCCAATCTATGGCTCTTGTAAATTACAAGTACCTATCATATCTACGTAAGACACAAGGATTTTTTGAAAATGACCAATGTTCCTCATTAACCTTTTGGGCAGTTTCTGCTTCAACAACCCATAAGTCCACTCAAAGTCATACCCAACAAAAACCAATCACACCGTTGTAAATATGAGATTCCAATCTATGGCTCTTGTAAATTACAAGTACCTATCATATCTACGTAAGGCACAAGGATTTTTTGAAAATGACCAATGTTCCTCTTTAACCTTGTGGGCAGATTCTGCTTCAACAACCCATAAGTCCACTCAAAGTCGTACCTAACCAAAACCAATTACACCGTTGTAAATATGAGATTCCAATCTATGGCTCTTGTAAATTACAAGTACCTATCATATCTACGTAAGGCACAAGGATTTTTAGAAAATGACCAATGTTCCTCATTAACCTTTTGGGCAGTTTCTGCTTCAACAACCCATAAGTCCACTCAAAGTCATACCCAACAAAAACCAATCACACCGTTGTAAATATGAGATTCCAATCTATGGCTCTTGTAAATTACAAGTACCTATCATATCTACGTAAGACACAAGGATTTTTTGAAAATGACCAATGTTCCTCATTAACCTTTTGGGCAGTTTCTGCTTCAACAACCCATAAGTCCACTCAAAGTCATACCCAACAAAAACCAATCACACCGTTGTAAATATGAGATTCCAATCTATGGCTCTTGTAAATTACAAGTACCTATCATATCTACGTAAGGCACAAGGATTTTTAGAAAATGACCAATGTTCCTCATTAACCTTTTGGGCAGTTTCTGCTTCAACAACCCATAAGTCCACTCAAAGTCATACCCAACAAAAACCAATCACAACGTTGTAAATATGAGATTCCAATCTATGGCTCTTGTAAATTACAAGTACCTATCATATCTACGTAAGACACAAGGATTTTTTGAAAATGACCAATGTTCCTCATTAACCTTTTGGGCAGTTTCTGCTTCAACAACCCATAAGTCCACTCAAAGTCATACCCAACAAAAACCAATCACACCGTTGTAAATATGAGATTCCAATCTATGGCTCTTGTAAATTACAAGTACCTATCATATCTACGTAAGGCACAAGGATTTTTAGAAAATGACCAATGTTCCTCATTAACCTTTTGGGCAGTTTCTGCTTCAACAACCCATAAGTCCACTCAAAGTCGTACCAAACAAAAACCAATCACACCGTTGTAAATATGAGATTCCAATCTATGGCTCTTGTAAATTACAAGTACCTATCATATCTACGTAAGGCACAAGGATTTTTAGAAAATGACCAATGTTCCTCATTAACCTTTTGGGCAGTTTCTGCTTCAACAACCCATAAGTCCACTCAAAGTCATACCCAACAAAAACCAATCACAACGTTGTAAATATGAGATTCCAATCTATGGCTCTTGTAAATTACAAGTACCTATCATATCTACGTAAGACACAAGGATTTTTTGAAAATGACCAATGTTCCTCATTAACCTTTTGGGCAGTTTCTGCTTCAACAACCCATAAGTCCACTCAAAGTCATACCCAACAAAAACCAATCACACTGTTGTAAATATGAGATTCCAATCTATGGCTCTTGTAAATTACAAGTACCTATCATATCTACGTAAGGCACAAGGATTTTTAGAAAATGACCAATGTTCCTCATTAACCTTTTGGGCAGTTTCTGCTTCAACAACCCATAAGTCCACTCAAAGTCGTACCAAACAAAAACCAATCACACCGTTGTAAATATGAGATTCCAATCTATGGCTCTTGTAAATTACAAGTACCTATCATATCTACGTAAGACACAAGGATTGTTTGAAAATGACCAATGTTCCTCATTAACATTTTGGGCAGTTTCTGCTTCAACAACCCATAAGTCCACTCAAAGTCATACCCAACAAAAACCAATTACAACGTTGTAAATATGAGATTCCAATCTATGGCTCTTGTAAATTACAAGTACCTATCATATCTACGTAAGACACAAGGATTTTTTGAAAATGACCAATGTTCCTCATTAACATTTTGGGCAGTTTCTGCTTCAACAACCCATAAGTCCACTCAAAGTCATACCCAACAAAAACCAATCACACCGTTGTAAATATGAGATTCCAATCTATGGCTCTTGTAAATTACAAGTACCTATCATATCTACGTAAGACACAAGGATTTTTTGAAAATGACCAATGTTCCTCATTAACCTTTTGGGCAGTTTCTGCTTCAACAACCCATAAGTCCACTCAAAGTCATACCCAACAAAAACCAATCACACCGTTGTAAATATGAGATTCCAATCTATGGCTCTTGTAAATTACAAGTACCTATCATATCTACGTAAGGCACAAGGATTTTTAGAAAATGACCAATGTTCCTCATTAACCTTTTGGGCAGTTTCTGCTTCAACAACCCATAAGTCCACTCAAAGTCGTACCAAACAAAAACCAATCACACCGTTGTAAATATGAGATTCCAATCTATGGCTCTTGTAAATTACAAGTACCTATCATATCTACGTAAGACACAAGGATTGTTTGAAAATGACCAATGTTCCTCATTAACATTTTGGGCAGTTTCTGCTTCAACAACCCATAAGTCCACTCAAAGTCATACCCAACAAAAACCAATTACAACGTTGTAAATATGAGATTCCAATCTATGGCTCTTGTAAATTACAAGTACCTATCATATCTACGTAAGACACAAGGATTTTTTGAAAATGACCAATGTTCCTCATTAACATTTTGGGCAGTTTCTGCTTCAACAACCCATAAGTCCACTCAAAGTCATACCCAACAAAAACCAATCACACCGTTGTAAATATGAGATTCCAATCTATGGCTCTTGTAAATTACAAGTACCTATCATATCTACGTAAGACACAAGGATTTTTTGAAAATGACCAATGTTCCTCATTAACCTTTTGGGCAGTTTCTGCTTCAACAACCCATAAGTCCACTCAAAGTCATACCCAACAAAAACCAATCACACCGTTGTAAATATGAGATTCCAATCTATGGCTCTTGTAAATTACAAGTACCTATCATATCTACGTAAGGCACAAGGATTTTTAGAAAATGACCAATGTTCCTCATTAACCTTTTGGGCAGTTTCTGCTTCAACAACCCATAAGTCCACTCAAAGTCATACCCAACAAAAACCAATCACACCGTTGTAAATATGAGATTCCAATCTATGGCTCTTGTAAATTACAAGTACCTATCATATCTACGTAAGGCACAAGGATTTTTAGAAAATGACCAATGTTCCTCATTAACCTTTTGGGCAGTTTCTGCTTCAACAACCCATAAGTCCACTCAAAGTCGTACCAAACAAAAACCAATCACACCGTTGTAAATATGAGATTCCAATCTATGGCTCTTGTAAATTACAAGTACCTATCATATCTACGTAAGACACAAGGATTGTTTGAAAATGACCAATGTTCCTCATTAACATTTTGGGCAGTTTCTGCTTCAACAACCCATAAGTCCACTCAAAGTCATACCCAACAAAAACCAATCACAACGTTGTAAATATGAGATTCCAATCTATGGCTCTTGTAAATTACAAGTACCTATCATATCTACGTAAGACACAAGGATTTTTTGAAAATGACCAATGTTCCTCATTAACCTTTTGGGCAGTTTCTGCTTCAACAACCCATAAGTCCACTCAAAGTCATACCCAACAAAAACCAATCACAACGTTGTAAATATGAGATTCCAATCTATGGCTCTTGTAAATTACAAGTACCTATCATATCTACGTAAGGCACAAGGATTTTTAGAAAATGACCAATGTTCCTCATTAACCTTTTGGGCAGTTTCTGCTTCAACAACCCATAAGTCCACTCAAAGTCATACCCAACAAAAACCAATCACACCGTTGTAAATATGAGATTCCAATCTATGGCTCTTGTAAATTACAAGTACCTATCATATCTACGTAAGACACAAGGATTTTTTGAAAATGACCAATGTTCCTCATTAACCTTTTGGGCAGTTTCTGCTTCAACAACCCATAAGTCCACTCAAAGTCATACCCAACAAAAACCAATCACAACGTTGTAAATATGAGATTCCAATCTATGGCTCTTGTAAATTACAAGTACCTATCATATCTACGTAAGGCACAAGGATTTTTTGAAAATGACCAATGTTCCTCTTTAACCTTGTGGGCAGATTCTGCTTCAACAACCCATAAGTCCACTCAAAGTCGTACTTAACCAAAACCAATTACACCGTTGTAAATATGAGATTCCAATCTATGGCTCTTGTAAATTACAAGTACCTATCATATCTACGTAAGACACAAGGATTTTTTGAAAATGACCAATGTTCCTCATTAACCTTTTGGGCAGTTTCTGCTTCAACAACCCATAAGTCCACTCAAAGTCGTACCCAACAAAAACCAATCACACCGTTGTAAATATGAGATTCCAATCTATGGCTCTTGTAAATTACAAGTACCTATCATATCTACGTAAGGCACAAGGATTTTTTGAAAATGACCAATGGTCCTCATTAACCTTTTGGGCAGTTTCTGCTTCAACAACCCATAAGTCCGCTCAAAGTCGTACCCAACAAAAACCAATCACAACGTTGTAAAGATGAGGTTTCAATCTATGGCTCATGTAAATTACAATTACCTATCATATCTACGTAAGAGAAAATACTATGGCTCATTAGCCATAGTATTTTCTCTGGACTCTAATTTAGTTTGATCAAACTCGTCATCAGACATTTTGTTTTGAATTTACAATAATTGAGTTAAAAATAATTATTTTTTGAATTGATACACAAATCACAATTTAAAAAACAGTAAAGTGACTAAAACTTATTCAAGGTGGATTTAACTTTTTTTACAAATGGCTTATAAAAAACATACGCTTAACTATATTTAATTTAATAAACACTTACGACGAATTGAAATCCCACGAAGATTATACGACTATATGTACTATTACAAATTCTCCACACTTGTTGATTACGATTTAATTTTCTGCAAACAAACCGTCCGACGCCTCTGTTTTCTCCGATATCCGTATTGTACACAAAAATTAGATGTATGTTTGATTAACGACGTTAACATTTTATTTTATTTTCACATAATGCTCTTCACATTTACGACGAATCAAAATGGCGACGACTTTTTATTATGAAACTTTTAGTTTTGTAACATAATTTCTTTACACGTATGTCGATGTTATCGCTTCTGGAACAAATCCGGGTTGGATGGACCAAATTATGTACCAAATGTATGGTTTCTTGAAGACGAAGAATTGTGGACTGTATTTTTTAAACGACTTATGAAAAACGAAGAAATATTGTCGAAGGTACGGTTTTCATATAAAACACTATAATCAATTTTAGTTTTACAATTTTCTATAAAACTTTAATTTTATTAATAAAATTTAAATTTACAGCGATGTGATTTTTTCGACTTGCTTCAATAGCCAAAAAAACGAAGACTGCTTAAAAAAACGAGTATACACCAAAAATACTGAAAAGTCAAACTAAACCAAATACATTTTTGATTTTACTGTACAAAATACATTTTTGATTTTACTGTACGTAACTGTTATACACGTTGTAATGACATCTATTGTAAAAATTTATAACTCTCCATTTGTTATACAATGTATAAAAATTACTGTTTAATAAACTAATAACAATACTGAATAATTTAAATAGTTTTTAATTTCAACAATTTGAAACTATTTAGCTCGGTCCCTACACAGACATGATTGAAATGGTTCTAAATTAGTATTTTATGTAAAAAACGAATCTATGTGGATAGGTAGGTAGGTATCCATATGCTCCATGTTTTTAAAAATTTTGGTTATTCGAGAGAGAATAGAACAGAACCACTTCGATCACCTCTGTGCGATTTGTAGTGTGTTTAGTTATAAAAAAAACTTCATTTTATAAAATTTACTCAAAACTCTGTTTCCAAAAATTAAAAGTTTTCTATTTAAAAGTGTTGAAATATTAGTGTTTATTAAAATTATTTAAATTTTTAATAATTAAGTTCACTTGTTACGACTGTATTGTCTTAACAAGACTTTTTTTTGTAGATTTGTTTCTATTCTCAACGGTTTCTTGCGTCCGAGTTTTTCGCTGTGTGAACGTGGTGTCTTGGTGGATGGATTCTTGTGTGTTTTCTTCTGTTATGTTGGCAACGGAACGAAAATGGTAGAGAGAGAGAGAACAGTGCTCATCGAGTGTGTGCAAAGTAAAACGTTTTGGAAAAAATGTTTTTTTCTTATATGTCTCTCTTTTGTACCAACGAAAATTTGGTATAAAGGAGAGATAGAGAAGAGAGATTCATTTCTTCTAAAACGTTTTATGAGTTGTGCGGGGCTCGAATTTTTTTTTTTGTATGATGACAGTCAATTTTTGGATTTTGAGTGAATTTTACCACACGGAGTATTGGTATTTTGTTGAGTGTTCCAAAAGTTCTTTCATGACATTATTATTTTTCATAAATTGAGTGTTTGAAATATATTTAGAAAATATATATTAAATAAAAATGAATTACAGAGTTTTGTTTGAGGAATGATTATTGGTATCTCATGACAAAATAATTATTTACATGAAAGTAGTTCGCCATTTTGTAGTAACCGCAGTGCAACGGGAAGGTGGATTTTTCGGGTTTGTGCGAGCCAACGCCCAACGTATTTTGGCGGCCAGGCGAGGCCAAAATAGTTTTCGGCATCAAGCCGCAACGGTACGGGTGGCCAACCGGCCCCTCGTGTTTTCTGTTTTTGGTTATCGGGGAGAGGCCCCGCAACGATACGGTAGCCAACCGGCTATTGTATTTTTTATCGGTGGTCTGCCGCAACGCAACGGCACCAAGGCCGCAACCCAATTTTTTATCGGGGAGAGGCCCCGCAACAATAACGGTCGCGCAAGGCCGCAACATTTTTTTTCTTTTATATATATAAGGTATAATTTTTTATTTATTTTATTTTATTTTTTTTTTTTTTTTTTTTTTGATTTAATTTTTATATATATATATTTAAATTTTTATTATACTTTCGAAAAATTTTTGTAATCGAGCGCCGCACGGCGGGTGCACGCTCGGTACATATTGTTCTCTCTCTCTCGTTCTCTCGCATCGTTGTGTGGTGAAGGGGGGAAGCTGTTTTTCTTTGGTTTGTTGTTGTTTTTTTTTCTTCTAGTAAAATGAATTACTAAATTTTCCGGTCGGTATGATGGGAGCGGAGACTCCCTCTGTGTCGGTTTAGTGTTTGCGGTCCCTTGGTGCCCGCATCCAATTTCGTAACCGGGGCTTTGTCCCTGTTTGAATTCGAAAGAATGCGCGCACCAAGGCACCTCTACCGTTATTATTATTTTTTTTCATTTTTGATTATCCGGTTCGTTCCTCAAGTTCCGGCCGACGAATTTCGGCGGAACATCCGGGAACATTTTATTATTATTATTTGCGGTTTATTTTTATTAAAATTTCTGTTAATCACGGTGTAAGCCAGGAGCCATGCATGCCTCAAACCCCACGACCCTTCGCACTTCTCCCTGAGAACGTAGCCGGCAAAAGATCACCGTGGAGGCCTCTGCATGCGCTTAGTGAAAATCTGCAGGTTGGCAGTAGCCAGCCTGTAACAGTGGCGCCCAAAACAATTTCGCGAATTTTAATTTTTTTGATTTTTTATGATTTGTAGCTTCATTCCCTTTGGCGTGCGTGTCCAGCGCCGAAACCAGTGTTCAGCACCGTTTGACTTCGCCTGGACGCGCACACCAAAGCCAGTCTCCCGGTTGACATTCCCTATCTACGATCGCAACCAGCACGGGCTGTTTGATTGCGCGTAGATGGGGGGTGTCATCCCCTATTCTTCAGACATCTGACTTCCGAGCTCTTTCCCATTTCCACTATGTTGTGTCCGATTGTGGTGGAGCTCGGATGTCATTTGGCTGGGGTTTAGCTGTAAGCTTCATTTTCCCTTGCCCCGAGATTTCTCGAGCGGAATTTGAGGAACAACAATTTTTATTATTATTATTATTTTTTTTATTTTTTTTTATTATTTAGCCGACGCGGAGTGGGACTCCCACTCTCATCATACCACCGTATCGTTGTATTTGATATAAATTTATATTCGATATGTTTATTTGATTTTTTGATATTTTTGATATTTTTTGATTTTTGTTAGTTTATGGGCTGTATTGAAACCCTCGGGTATTTAATACTTCATTTTATTATATCTTTTTATTTGGTTGTATTTTGCTATTTTTATTCTGCCTGCATACCGCTGGGTGCGTTGGTAGTTTTGCTTCATATTATTCTTATTTCTTCCTTTCTTTTCTTATTATTTGATTTTTTCTTTGCGATTTTGCATTGTTTACTGTTTAGTTGGATTATTTACTATCAGCGTACCAGTGGGTGTGTTGGTAGTTCGACTTGCGTATTATTATTATTATTGTTCGATATTTTTTTGTATTAAAATGATTTTAACGAGCCCCCCCAAAATAGGTTCTCATTGAAAAGCGCCACTTTGGGGGGTATCTCGTCCTACCGTCGTTAATCCAATCGTGGGAGTACGGGACCCACAAACCACCACAAGGTAACCATTCCTTCCTTCCTTTATTATTCTCTTACTTGTGTTTTTTTTTCTTGCTACCTTGCCTCCTTATCTGGGTGTGTTGGTAGTTTCATTAGCTACGTTATTATTATTATTAAATTTTGTTTATTATTATTATTTTGTATGAATTCAAATCCGTGGGATACGCCAGAAAGACCTCAAAGACGTACAGTGTGGGATAACTCGGACGTAGAACCACGTATCCAACGTAACCATCCGTGGGATCGAGTGGAAGTTAACCAAATTCACATTCGAATTGAGTATTATCTAACGCACGGGGTAACTTTCTGGTTGTTTATCACGATTTGATATTCATTGGTTGAATTTTTGTTGTAATTATTTTAACGAGCCCCCCCAAATTAGGTTCTCATCGAAAAGCGCCACTTTCGGGGGTATCTCGTCCTATCCGTCGTTAAACTAATCGTGGGAATACTGTACCCACAAACTCTTACAAGGTATCCATTCCTTTTCGTGTTATTTATAAAAATATTTCGTGTTTTTTTATATATATAGTTATTGTGGGTGTGGTATAAATAATTATAAATTCCTGTATTTTGAATTAAATTTTTTTTGTATTTCTAATAAATTTAATAAAGACTACGTCATTTTCTTTGCCAATTTAAATCGAGCAAGTTTATCCCTCTATCCTTCCATCATTAAAAATGTACCTAACATCATTCGAGCAAGACGATTTGGAGCGAGGCTTTATCGACGAACCATCATTATCTGACAGTGGCCTAAATTACACAGGATCCCCATCGGACATCTCCATCGACATGTTCCTGTTTCAGGTAGACACCATCGCTTCGTCCCGTGGTTTATCCAATCAAACATTATTATTTGAGTTACACACCATCTTGAAAGATATGGCATTGCAGTGGTATTGGACATTCCGCAAACATAATCCGAATGCGTCATGGTCAGAGTTGCGAGACGGCATGAGTGAACGATTTAAGGACCGCCGAACCAATTACGAAATCAGACGAATGGTCGAGTCGCGCAAACAACAACCCGACGAAAGTTTCACTGATTTCTACGATCAAGTGTGGAGTTTAACGCTACAATGTCGTACACCGTACTCGGACGAGGAACTCATCGAAATATTAATGTCGAATATGAAGCCAGAATTACAGTTTCATCTCACCGATCGTCGTTTTAGCACCATAAATGAGCTGATCAAAAGTTGCTCTGCTTGGGAGGAGTCTTTCAGGCGGATCAAAGCTACGGCGGACCCTGCAATCCATCCACGACGCGTGATCAATGAGTCATCAGGCAGTCCGTATGATGATGTTGGAACATATGACTCTAATGAGAATTATCCCTTGACTGATGTTCTACCTGATAACTCAGCATCCGCAATTCACACGGGGAGCAGGTGTCCATCGGCAGCGGCGAGACGTCCTGGAAGACAAATCTCAACAGACAACTCGAGATCAGATTATATACAGCGTTCGCATTACGGTAAAAATGTCGTCACCACAACGGCCACGCAGACGGAGTGCACCGAGATCAAATCCACCTCCACTCAGACTGAGTGTACAGAGAACAAATCAACCTCAACCCAGACTGCGGATAGTAGAGAGGATAGAGCCACTCAAACCGATTCAGGAGGACGCAGCGAGCAATACGGACGCGGAAATCCGCTCCTATTTGAATCCGACGAAGAAGTAAGCTCGTCTGCCAGTAATGATTCCTTTCCCGATCCTTCTTCCCCATCCAATCCTTCCTCCCTTCCTGTCGCTCTTAAATTTTTCTATAATGCCCCATCATTGGCAAAGTTAGATCGTTTAAAGCGTTCCAAAAAATATTGGAACCGTCGCGTTGCAATGAGAAATGATGTGATTTCCTCCGTTCTATTCTCCGAGGGTAGTGACACTCGGCCTTACGCCCAGGTCTTTATAAATAAGATTCCTTTTAAGGGTCTTCTCGACAGCGTGGCGAGTGTCAGTGTTCTCGGGAGTGGATCGGAGAAACTTATGTCAAATCCATTTGTTGAATTCCATAACTTTCCTTCCATTATAACTACCGCGAGTGGCCAAGTCCAACGAGTTTTTGGTTATATCCGAGCTAACGTCGAATTTAACGGAGTCACTAAATTTATGAATTTTCACGTTGTCCCTTCCTTGGAACAACCGCTTTATTTGGGTATCGATTTTTGGAATCGTTTTGGAATTTCCCCAAAAATCTCCGCGTTAAATAATTCGGACGAATTAGGTGAAACTACCAACACACCCAAATTCCATATTTTAACATCTGATGATCGTCGTAAATTGGATCTCATTCGCGAATATTTTCCGAGCAGCGATATCTTAGGTTTGGGCCGCACATCCCTCATCACTCATATGATCGATGTCGGTTCCGCAAAACCAGTCAAACAACGTTTTTATTCCGTGTCCCCAGCTATCCAGAAACTCATGTATGCCGAGTTGGATAGGATGTTGTCTTTGGGGGTTATCGAGGAGTCACAAAGTTCCTGGTGTTCACCGGTCACGTTGGTGCGTAAGGCCAATGGGAAAGTTCGTCTGTGCTTGGACGCTAGAGAACTGAACAAGGCCACCGTCAAGGATGCGTATCCGCTGCCCATAATCAACGGATTGTTGGGTCGTTTGGGACACACCCGATTCATTTCGGCGATTGATTTGAAGGATGCCTTTTGGCAGATCCCACTCGACCCAGCATCCCGCGATAAAACAGCGTTTACGGTTCCTGGACGACCCTTGTATCAGTTCAAGGTGATGCCGTTTGGCTTATGCAACGCACCACAGACGCTTTGTCGCTTAATGCACCGCGTGATCCCGTACCAACTGCACGATAAGGTCTTTGTGTACCTCGATGACCTTCTGGTCACATCCTCCACTCTGGCCGAACATTTCGATTTGCTACAACAGGTTGCTGGATATCTGAAGGATGCTGGTTTAACAATCAATTTGACCAAAAGTAAGTTTGTGTTGAAAGAAGTAGACTATTTAGGTTATATTGTGGGTGATGGCTGCCTCCGTACAAACCCAGATAAATGTAAAGCTATTCTGGAGTACCCTATTCCGAAAACGACGAAACAGATTAGACGTTTTCTGGGAATGTGCGGATGGTACCGTCGCTTCATTCCTAATTTCGCCTCCTTAGCTTCTTCTCTCACCGATCTTACTGGTAAAAACACTAAAGTATGTTGGTCTGCCGCTGCTGATTCTTCTTTTAACGCTCTCAAAACCGCCTTGTCAACTGCCCCAGTTTTAACGCATCCTGATTATACAAAACCCTTTTTTATTCAGTGCGATGCCAGTGCCGTTGGGGTCGGTAGTGTCTTATTTCAGGTGGACGCCGAGGGGGTGGAGCGGCCCATTGAGTTTTATTCCCATAAGCTCAATGCGGCGCAGCGAAACTACTCGGTGACCGAGCTGGAATGCTACGCTGCCGTCCTCAGCGTGCGAAAATTCCGTCCCTACGTAGAAGGCTATCCATTCGTCATTTATACTGACCATTCCAGTTTGCGCTGGCTAATGAGTCAAAAAGACCTCTCCGGACGTTTGGCGAGATGGAGTCTTAAACTCCAAGCGCTGGATTTTCAAATTGGATACCGAAAAGGTTCAGTTAACGTTGTACCTGATGCGCTGTCTCGAGCTTTTCCGGATGAATCCGCTCCTTGTGAGGATGATTCCGAAAGTAAGAGCACGCCTGATCCTGGTGCCCAATTTGAAGATCCAGTCTTGTCGAGTAAAAGCATCGACCCTTCCGTGAATGCGTTAATACTTTCTTCAGTCCCCATTCTGCACGTTGATCAAAATTCGGTTGCGTTCCAAGATCCAGATTACGTCGATCAGATCGCGAAAATTCGTTCATTAAAAGATTGTTCGCACAACTATAAGATCCAGGATGATAAATTGTTGATATCCCCTTCGTTCGGTTTTAAATATACGGATACCGACCTTTCGAATTGGAAACTTGTTATTCCTAATTCACTAACTCAAACACTAATCGAACAGGCTCACGTACCTCCCACTTCAGCACATTTAGGCGGCAGCAAAACTCTCGAACGCCTTCAGCGTCAATTTTACTGGCCTCAAATGGCAAAACAAGTTAAACAGTACGTTGCTAGCTGCACTAAATGTAAAATGAACAAAGCTGTTAATTTCTCTACACAACCAGCCATGGGAGCACAGGTTACGTCAACTCGCCCGTTTCAAAAACTGTATGTAGATTTTTTGGGTCCGTATCCACGTTCAAAACTCGGGAATACTTGCATTGTTATCGTCTTGGATCATTACTCAAAATTTGTAGTTGTAAAAGCTTTGCGTGAAGCTTCCACCTCTTTGCTATGTCGATTTTTGGAAAACGATGTATTCCTTTCATTCTCCGTACCTGAAGTTATCACCTCCGATAATGGGAAGCAGTTCACCTCGAATCTATTTAAAGACCTGTTAGCTAAATACGGTGTAACCCATTTACGTACGCCGGTGTACTCGCCCCAAAGTAACGCTTCCGAGCGTGTTAATAGAACATTAATTGCCAGTATTCGTTCATATTTGAGCGATCACGACCATAATTTGTGGGACAAAAATTTGCAGGAAATTGCGGCTGCTTTACGTAATGCCATACACGATTCGATACATTATTCCCCTCATTATGTCGTGTCCGGTCAACATATGTCGATGCACGGTTCGGACTATGCGTTAAGAAGATTACTCGATGAACATGATCCCAGCGAAGTCCAGGTGTGGGCTAAGCCAGATCGAGTAAACTTTTTAAAGGATCGTATTACACATTATTTACGTGTGGCACACGAAAAGGGGGCTCAGCACTATAATTTACGTAGTGCTAAGCGCACTTTTCGAGTCGGACAACCCGTCTTCATTCGTTCGTTTGTTTTGAGCGATGCACCGAATAAATTTTCCGCTAAATTGGCTGGTAAATTTAAACCCGCGGTAATTTCTGGTAAAGTAGGTCAGGTGGCGTATACCGTCGAAGATTTGAATGGCAAATCCTTGGGTACTTATCATGTCAAAGACATCCGTGTTTAATCGTTTCTCTCTCTATCTTTATTTTCGTGTTGTTTGTTTTAGGCCCGGCTTATGAGACATCTCAGGGTGTGGGACGTTCCCACGTTTGTTACGACTGTATTGTCTTAACAAGACTTTTTTTTGTAGATTTGTTTCTATTCTCAACGGTTTCTTGCGTCCGAGTTTTTCGCTGTGTGAACGTGGTGTCTTGGTGGATGGATTCTTGTGTGTTTTCTTCTGTTATGTTGGCAACGGAACGAAAATGGTAGAGAGAGAGAGAACAGTGCGCATCGAGTGTGTGCAAAGTAAAACGTTTTGGAAAAAATGTTTTTTTCTTATATGTCTCTCTTTTGTACCAACGAAAATTTGGTATAAAGGAGAGATAGAGAAGAGAGATTCATTTCTTCTAAAACGTTTTATGAGTTGTGCGGGGCTCGAATTTTTTTTTTTGTATGATGACAGTCAATTTTTGGATTTTGAGTGAATTTTACCACACGGAGTATTGGTATTTTGTTGAGTGTTCCAAAAGTTCTTTCATGACATTATTATTTTTCATAAATTGAGTGTTTGAAATATATTTAGAAAATATATATTAAATAAAAATGAATTACAGAGTTTTGTTTGAGGAATGATTATTGGTATCTCATGACAAAATAATTATTTACATGAAAGTAGTTCGCCATTTTGTAGTAACCGCAGTGCAACGGGAAGGTGGATTTTTCGGGTTTGTGCGAGCCAACGCCCAACGTATTTTGGCGGCCAGGCGAGGCCAAAATAGTTTTCGGCATCAAGCCGCAACGGTACGGGTGGCCAACCGGCCCCTCGTGTTTTCTGTTTTTGGTTATCGGGGAGAGGCCCCGCAACGATACGGTAGCCAACCGGCTATTGTATTTTTTATCGGTGGTCTGCCGCAACGCAACGGCACCAAGGCCGCAACCCAATTTTTTATCGGGGAGAGGCCCCGCAACAATAACGGTCGCGCAAGGCCGCAACATTTTTTTTCTTTTATATATATAAGGTATAATTTTTTATTTATTTTATTTTATTTTTTTTTTTTTTTTTTTTTTGATTTAATTTTTATATATATATATTTAAATTTTTATTATACTTTCGAAAAATTTTTGTAATCGAGCGCCGCACGGCGGGTGCACGCTCGGTACATATTGTTCTCTCTCTCTCGTTCTCTCGCATCGTTGTGTGGTGAAGGGGGGAAGCTGTTTTTCTTTGGTTTGTTGTTGTTTTTTTTTCTTCTAGTAAAATGAATTACTAAATTTTCCGGTCGGTATGATGGGAGCGGAGACTCCCTCTGTGTCGGTTTAGTGTTTGCGGTCCCTTGGTGCCCGCATCCAATTTCGTAACCGGGGCTTTGTCCCTGTTTGAATTCGAAAGAATGCGCGCACCAAGGCACCTCTACCGTTATTATTATTTTTTTTCATTTTTGATTATCCGGTTCGTTCCTCAAGTTCCGGCCGACGAATTTCGGCGGAACATCCGGGAACATTTTATTATTATTATTTGCGGTTTATTTTTATTAAAATTTCTGTTAATCACGGTGTAAGCCAGGAGCCATGCATGCCTCAAACCCCACGACCCTTCGCACTTCTCCCTGAGAACGTAGCCGGCAAAAGATCACCGTGGAGGCCTCTGCATGCGCTTAGTGAAAATCTGCAGGTTGGCAGTAGCCAGCCTGTAACACACTATTTTGAGTGTTTTATCAATTGTAAGCACATATGGGAGAGACAAGTGTATATTTTGTTATTTTGGCATAAACTTCACTTTGATTGTCACTCTCTCATCTTCAGCTTCACTAAGATTTCGTTTCGGTCTAATAAAATTCGATCCATTACCGCTAAAAATCCTAGAAATGCCTCGTCTGGCCGTAAATCCTCGGCACCAGAAATGTTGTATTTATCAAACCGCTAACTGCCTCTTCTTCGTGTTTTTATTTCTTCGACGCGAAATACAATGGCCAACAAAATCGATTTCGCAATTAATAAACGGCCGGGTAAGTGTGATTCTCTCTGCTGGTAGATTCCCTAACAATTTGGTGGTAGTCCGATGAGCATATTTGGCGCATATCACGCAGTTTTTCAATTGATGATTCAATATTTTCCCTCAAAGGATTAATGGTAAGAGTAGGACCAGCGTGAAGATTTTTATGGTAGGTTTCCCAATTGACTCTTTCGGTGACGATTTGCAAGTATTATGTCAGGAAGTTCACTTTCAAAATCACAATCCGCTTTAAAAATCGGCCACTGACTCTTAATATACAAATTTTACCAAGAATTGTTGCTACGATGTTACTTGTAGTATCTTTAATTTTGAATGATCGCCGCTCACCATACATCCTCACTCTTTGGTCTTTCTTCTTTAAGTTACCTATGAAACATCTTATAATAAGACGCTAATATTAGAAGGAGTTTTAAATGTCTGGATCACTTTCCAAAAAAATTGTTTAACAAATCGGCTTTAATTGATGTCTAGTAAATCTGGATGTGTGTGTTTCCAATTCAATCTCATCTTTGTTTAAATTTCTGTTTGTTTTAGCCAGTCGGAACCATACCAATTTATCTCAGTTATCGAATGAAGAGGCAAAAAAAAATTTGGTCTGCGTCGGACCAGACGGTGGAAGTTATACTTCTTTGGCCATTTGCACACGCCCACTCACACACACAGACAAATAGGATATGTAAATGAAATATAAGACATTTTCCTCTGTTATTCAATATATTTCTCTTCAATATATTATTATAAATGACTTCAATATTATACTATACACCTATACATTATCATTATCAGTAATTTCTTCTATAATCATTCTTTCATCTTGGTTATTTTCTGGTTGCTCATTAGAAATCGTATTATATTCCAAGAAAGACACAATCGGTTTATGATAACTAAAGTAACTAACAAATATTCTAGATTCAAACTTCTCAAGATATCTACTAAATACAGCATCAATGGTCGTTCCGTATTTGGTCGTACTTTGATTCTTATCATTCGACATTGCCAAGTCTAGCTTGTCTTTTAGGAAATGTATCAATGGCTCTGTTTTTGCATCGGAAAAATTTATGTTGAAATCGCCGCTCATTATCATTGGGATTTCATGAAAATTATCCTCGAGCAGTGCGAAACCTTCTCTAGTATACATTAATAAGTTTTGGTGTATAAACTTCATGATCTGGTTAACAGTTTTACCAGGGGAGATGTATATCGCCACAACTACAAATTCTCGACCAGTTTCTGGAACGCAGACTGTGCTGCAACAAGAGATTCTGATGCCCCCGAATGAACATTCATGTGAGAAGTGACTGTATTATTATGGTCACTTGCATTGTGATAAATAGCTACTCCCCCCGCAGGAACATTTGCCCGTTTGTATTTTGCTATGCAATGAAAATTCGGAATGTCGATGTTTTGCTCATCTATTACATGTGTTTCCGATAGTATAATTATTGTACATTTTTTGAATACGCTGTCATTCAGATCGAGTGCATGTGCATGTGTAACATCTTGACTTTCACAAATCTGTGATCGAACATCAAAATATCACCCAAAACCTTAGCGAAATTCTCATTTCTCTATCAGAAAGTTCAGTACGCTGAGCAAAATTTGAAACTGAAATCTGTGATCGAAGAAAATATTGTTCAGAACTTTACCGAAGTCTCAAATCTCAATCAGAAAGTTTAGTGCCCTGAGTAAAATTTAAAATCTGTGATTGAACGTTCAAATATTGTTCAAAAACTTGAATATTATAACCGCACAATTATACATTTCTGATTGTTGATTAATTTCTATTTTCACTTTCATTTTATAAGAGAAGGAGTACTCACTGTTTTGCTTGATGAACACTGTGGATGGAATTGTTTTTTTTTTGTTTACGTTACACCACGTGCGGAGCAAGAATCCCCTGATTGTAGCACAGATTCATTGATGAAAATACGATTATCAAATCAATATAGAAAACAAATCATTCAAAGACGATCAATAAATAATCATGAAAAAATATTTTAAAAACCACCAAAAACTACTAATCAAAGTAAGTCAAACAATGAAAATGAAAAACACAATGACGCACAGTAACGAAAAATTTCTGCATGCGTATGGAAAATTTTTCTTGTTTTGTGATGTCGTTGTGTTTGTTTTGTTTCCTTCATTCGAATTTTTTTTTATACATACATACAAAACCGAGACAAGTAAAAACAAGCCTACTGCCTATACAAAAACGTACAATCATCGAATTGTCTTACTTTTTAGCGTGACGCGGTTTCTCGACCAGCACCCCATCCCAAAAGTCAACAACGGGCGCAAAGAAGTATAACTTCAATAAATTGAGCCTCCATCTTTAGAATCACTTTGATTTACTAATATTTCGACCATATACCGGAATTTCCCAATTTCGATGATGGTTCTTTGAAGAGAAGTCTAATATCTTCATATCTATCATTCTCTTGTCTTTTGTGTGGCTCATTGAAATGAGTTTGGCAAACACTTGTTTTTAGACGGACCATGATTACTACGTTTGGCAAAATTTAAGCAATAAAGAGTCTCTAAATCCAGTTGAATAATAATTAGCATACCAGTCGACCAATTCTCACTCTCAAAATTGACCTAAGACTATCCGCCCATAAGACTGAGGTCTGTAACACTGTGGATGTAAAAAATTTCTTTCCATATTCGATAATATTGAAAAATTTGTCAGGATTGGTGGAAATTTGGATATGCCAATTTCGTTTTCTGGAGCGATGCCTGGTCTTCATGCACGTAAATATACAAGTGGATAGTTTCGTGGGTAGTTCATTAATAATCAAGGCGTTCATTTGCCCAACTAACTCTAACGGATTATGGGTTGATCCCATCGTAATGAAGGTTTTGCATTTGATTATTATTGGAGAATTTTCAGCCACGAACAAGGATTGTGAACCTGAATCAACAAGTGCTCGACATTTCTGAAGTCTTCCGAAAATGCCTTCAACCAAGACATACGGAGTTGGTACAATTCCTTGTGATGCTGAACAATATGACGCGTTTTCTCACAGGAGTTGGAATACTTAGAAATTTCTCACCTATAATGGGCATATTATTATTGATGGATTAGGCCACTATCGAATTTTGTTTTTTATCGAAAATTATCGATCATTAACAGATGACGCAATAATATAATTTCAATTATAAATTGAATGTAGCACTTTTCGAATTCAATTGAATTCAATATCCTATATTTATACGGAAAACTGACCCGACGGACTTCGTTCCGTCCAATATTTGGCGAAAATAGAATAAAATCAAGTATTAATTTCATTGAATTCTACTCGTTTTATTGAAATCTAACAAAAAGAATAGAACAATGATTATATTCATTTTAAGGCTGCATTATGCACAAGATTTTTTGTTTTCTGCTCCGGAGCGTAAATGAAGAGTGAGGGTGGTTTCCCAACTCGGGAACGCGCCACATATAGCTGGCCGTGTGAAAAGCTTGACATTCTCAGATTTATGCCGCACACTTCCAGCGACTGCCCTTGTGATTTGTTTATGGTCATCGCAAATGCAAGTTTCACTGGGAACTGAATGCATTTGAACTGGAACGGCAACTCGGTTGAAGTCAAGGGAATTTGCGGAATTAGGCATTTTTCTCCCTTGAACGACGTGCGGCAAACTTCTTTTATGTCACTCAACTGAATACATCAAGCATCGAAGAGTACCGAAACACGTTGTTCCGCAATGAAGTCCATTAAACATTTGAGTTTTTGTTTGAACACTCGTGCCGTAACGTCGTGACGATCGCTAGGTGATTGGGCGAGATGCAATAACTGCGTAATCTCTGGCCATTTTGAATTGCAAGTAAACGTCAATCCGGCCGTCTATAAATGCGCACGTAAGTCATCGCGTCCTAGGAGTGCTCGTGCATGTGTCTCGGACAGCTAATGTATGTCGATGGCAAAATTGTGAGTCGACCAACATCTGTATTATCTGCGTCGCTATATTGACCACATCTCGCAAGTGAATATATTCCTCAGATCGCAACTTAGCTTGTTTTGGCGAATCATCATTCGATGTGCGTAAAAGTTCATTGAACTGACCTTTTCAATTGTCTCGACCCCTAAAAATTTACAATTTATGAAGTGACAATCAAGTGTTTTTTTTTGTACTAACGTATCCCGGATTTATCATCTTGTATCTCAGTTGATATCCGTCTTCACCACGGCAGAACATTAGCGATATTGCAGTGCGTCATACGATCGATGTGTCTTACTTATTCGCTGTAATGCGTTCCTATAGGTGCATTGTATTGTCGTTCATGAGTTTCTGCTGGTCGTTTGTCCGCTTTTATGAAAATGCTGTGATGTTTGATGAGCTTATTGTATTTCGTGTAACATTTCGTGCAATTGCTCGACTATTTCTCTTTTCGTTGTATTTTAGATAACACAACGCCGATCTACTTCATCGTGTGAATCTCCAAGAAAGTATATTTGCAGATATTTGTGTTGTTGATCTGAATGCGTCAACAGCAATCCAGCAAGATGAAAAATTTGTTCATTAATCAGTATAGTTGGAGGCAAATTATGTAATTTTGCAATAGCGTTCATTGCTGATGTTGGTGAAATTACCTTGAATGTTGGATTGTAATTTCGTTCATTTACAATTTCACCGCCAAACGACTTCATTTGAAAACAATCGTTGCAAGAAATGGTTCGAATTATGTCACCGCAAAGCAGCGTGCGCAATGGGTCTGGTGGTAGAAGCAACTCTGGCAATTTCACCTTGACGCTCGCAGTTTAACTGCATTGCAATATGCTGACAACCGACGGGCATCTGACTGAATTAAACTGATGCGTGCACACTGTATTGAATGTAGGGCTCATATGGAAAGGCTGCACGTTCAATGTGAATTTGTTGTTGTCGAAGTTGTCGTTCAATAGTTGCACGTTGTGATCTTCTTCTCAATCGTTGTTGCTCATTGGAAGCTTCGTTGATCTCTTCTGACTGTCGCGCACTTTCAATGGCACGTTCCTCTTCCGTTCGATGTGCTGCGACATTTCGGTATTGCGTTGCATTCTGTGAACGTCGAACAATGTTACCATGACCTCTTCTTGGCATCGTAACAAATATCGAACTGTAAATGCTCATCAGTTTGTATAAATCGCACATAAATTTTTCACTAATCAATAATTTACCATTGAAATAGCCAAAATAAAGAAAGCAAACGAACAAAAAAGATGCAATTTAAATTTTTGAAATCAACTGGAAAAACAAAACAAATCGATTACCGATCTATTCCAATGGAAATGACAAACAAAAACAAAGAACACACATTTTTGTGATCGAAATGTCAATTATATCACTCAGAAATAGATAATCCACAGATTCGCAATGATATATAGTATTTCGTAAATTTAAACTATTTCACTCGAAAAATCAATGAAAAAGGTTAAAAATATCGGAAAGTCATTTAACTGTTAGCGAACAGGTCAAATTATCAAATCAGAAAGAACAAACAATATGCTGAGCTGTCAAACGGAATGACCACCTGCAGCGTTGAACCACTTGTTGAACTGTAATTCAATTGAACGGAAAAACGAAATGTGCACCTACCTGTTGAGAATGTTTCGACTTTCCTCTTTTGCAAAACCTTTGCGTAGCAATCGCGTACAAATTCGCAGAAAGAAGTATCCAATTTGGTTCAGTCGTTTTCAAATTTTAAGCATCCGAACAAACCACGATCCATTTGTATTCAGGATGTCCCAAAATTCGCGAATCAAACGAAGTCGGGTGTTAAGGGAGCTGATTTCCAACAAAGCAGCCAACATTTTTTTTTTTCAAATTGAAGTTATTCCACTTTTTGTGTTTTTAGTAAAATCGCATGCGCGCCCACCAAAAAATTAACTTAAAAAAAACCAAGAGTTCTTTTGTTTAACTTTCTGTTTAATACGATCTAGAAGAGTGTGCCTTTCCAATAAAATCATTTTTATGAGCTGCATTATCTTCTGTCAAATGAAAACTTTGGTTTTGTAAACCTTTTTTGTTTCTCAATTTTTTTTGTTGATGTTTAAGTGACACCAGCGGGAAAAGAATGTACTATAGAAAGTTGACCAACTATCTGAAAAATATGCGACACTAATACAGATTTTAAATTGATATCACAATAAAATGTTTTTTATCAATTTTTTTTCACAAAGTAAGTCATGTTTATAAAAAAACGCACTTAACAAAATTTGTTGATTTGTTTTGAGTTCTAAAGTAGATGCTTTGTCAGAAATAAAACAAAATGAATAAAATAATATTTGTTTATTAATTTTAAATATTATTATACGGATTTCCTTCGAATTTTCCGGGTTTCTTCCGGATTTCCTCCAAATTTCCCGGATTGTTCCGGATTTCTGCAAAATTTTCTCTGAATTTCCCATGATTTCCCCGGTTTTCTGGGGTTTCTTCCGGATTTTTCACAGATTTCCGGGATTCCGGAATTTTCCGGTTCTCTTTCGGATTTCCCGGATTCTGGGGGAACCCGGTGGAAATCCAGTAGAAATCCGGAGGAAATCCAAATCCGGGCGAAAGAGGGAAAAATCCGGGAAATTCGAGGGAAATCCTGGAATAATATTTAAAATCAATAAAAAAAAAATATTTTATTCGTTTTGTTTTATTTCTGACACAGCATCAGCACTTCTGCACCATCAACAATTCCAAAAAACTTTACTTGGCTATTTTGATACGCGAATTTCGGGACACCGTGTATATATAGATAATATTGGAAAGAAATTAAAAATACTTAATTTTTGAGGAACAGAGTACTGAATTCAGCTACCAATATTCCAGCAACTTTACACGGAAACTTCAAGGCAAATTGAATTAAGTTTCATGGGACCCAAAATAGCATTTTGTTTTCGAAATTTTAATTAACGCATTCTTGCACAACAGAGATTAAGCAGCAGCAAGTTAAAACAATATTAATAATCTCGACCATGTTAATTTTAAAATGTTTTTCTAAATCTATCGTAAATTTAGGTGATTTGAATCTACGGATTTTATATTAATGTAATACCAACAAACTCATTGTAAAAGTAGTATTTTACGACCCGCCATTCTGCCAACCAACAGTGAAATTTTAACTATTGAGTACCGCTGGTACTATTATTGAGAAAATTACAAGAAAAGCATTAAAACTGCGCCAATCGATTTTACTTATGGAATTAAATTGCATTTTTCGGTTTTAGCCTAATTTATTTGAAAGACTAAGCTTATACCAATCATCTGGTAATAGTGGATTGATACAAACTTTCCGATGTCTTGTTAATGGCCAATAAAAGTATTTCACTTAGACTCCAAGAGTGCACTAATTAAATTTTACTCAAAACTCTTTCTACGTCAATCTGTTTTGGAATGTCGCAGATGTCATTCGAAAGATTAAGTCCAAATGTGTTATCAGTATAAAAAAAATTTTGTTTGAATGATTTTTTTTTTAGGAAATGTTTTAACAGTGTACTTACTAAAACTAAGAACCATTCGTTAAAATCTTAACTATATATTTTATATAAAATGGGCCATCTCAGGAGGCTACCTACAGAGCCAGTCTAAAATAAGGATCGTCAAGTGCATTTTATTTGAGATCGCAGCCATGTTACCATATTGAAATAAAAAGAAATCTAACGAAAAGGCACTGGGCAAGTTGTATCTATTCAACTCGTATTTGAACGCATTTTAAAAGTATGAATTCGTCGGATTAAGGCTATGCGGTTTTGAGATGGTCACAATCATGGCATACTTTTAGAAAAATGTGAGGAAAAAACGTGTTATCGCGACGTAGTCAAGATTGGCTTGGGGATCGGAGTGAAGTTTCTGCCAAAATAACAAAATATACACTGTGTCCTATAAGTACTTAGAATTGAAAAAACACTCAAATATTGAACTTTCATAATAATATCTGACATTTTTTAATAAACACAAATATTTTTACACTAAGTAGCAAAGATTTAAGTTTTGAGAAAAGTTTTGAGTGAATTTTATAAAATGAATTTTTTTACAACAAAACACACTAAGAATCGCACAGAGATGATCGAAGTGATTCTGAACTAGTAATTGATGTAAGAAATAAATCTCATTTATCCACATGCTCGGAAATCTCTGAGATTTTTATTAGTGCAGCCAAAACATCATTGAGTGTAATATGAAAACTCTTAAACATTTGAAATTATTTATCTCGGCTCCTACGGATCGCACAGAGATGATCGAAGTGATTCTGAACTAGTAATTGATGTAAGAAACAAATCTTATTTATCCACATGCTTCTGGATAAATAAGATTTATTTCTTACATCAATTACTAGTTCAGAACCACTTCGAACATCTCTGTGCGATCCGTAGGGGCCGAGATAAATAATTTCAAATATTTAAGAGTTTTCATATTACACTCAATGATGTTTTGGCTCAACTAATAAAAATCTTAGAGATTTCCGAGCATGTGGATAAATAAGATTTGTTTCTTACATCAATTATTAGTTCTAAACCATTTCGATCACCTCTGTGCGATCCGTAGGGGCCGAGATAAATAATTTCAAATGTTTAAGAATTTTCATATTACACTCAATGATGTTTTGGCTCAACTAATAAAAATCTTAGAGATTTCCGAGCATGTGGATAAATGAGATTTATTTCTTACATCAATTACTAGTTCAGAATCACTCCGATCATCTCTGCCGAATCGTGTTGCATCCGTCGGAACAACCAGTAATCAGAAGGAACAATGTCCAAAGAATACGGCGGGTGCGCTAAATATCCCAATTGAACATTTCCAAATTTTTTTTACGACTTTTGCAACGTGAGGTCAAGCGTTGTCATGCACAAGAAAAACTTTATTATGCCTTTTTTCAAATTCCGGTCGTTTTTTCGATCTTCCATAAATTTTTGCGCAAATATGCCCTGTTAATCAGCCCCATCTAGCTGTCAAAATATATAATAACAATGCGGCGTAAGTTTGAAGTTGGGTATAAAAAATTTCGTTTCAGTCCCCCTGTTGGAAAAAACGAAATTACTTTCCGAACAACCTTAAATTTATTCATTAATGAAGAAAACTAGAACGAGATAAAAATATAGATGATTTCCGTGTGTGACCCGTACATCAGTATCTTTTTTTAAATTTTTTATTTTTTAAATGTGTAAGAATTTTCATATTACACTCAATGATGTTCTGTCTCGAATAACAAAAATGTCAGAGATTTCCGAGCATGTGGATAAATAAGATTTGTTTCTTACATCAATTACCAGTTCAGAACCACTTCGAACATCTCTGTGCGATCCGTAGGGGCCGAGATAAATAATTTCAAATGTTTAAGAGTTTTCATATTACACTCAATGATGTTTTGGCTGCACTAATAAAAATCTCAGAGATTTCCGAGCATGTGGATAAATGAGATTTATTTCTTACATCAATTACTAGTTCAGAATCACTTCGATCATCTCTGTGCGATTCTTAGTGTGTTTTGTTGTAAAAAAATTCATTTTATAAAATTCACTCAAAACTTTTCTCAAAACTTAAATCTTTGCTACTTAGTGTAAAAATATTTGTGTTTATTAAAAAATGTCAGATATTATTATGAAAGTTCAATATTTGAGTGTTTTTTCAATTCTAAGTACTTATAGGACACAGTGTATATTTTGTTATTTTGGCAGAAACTTCACTCCGATGGCTTGGGGCCAAATATATCCATTCAACTAGTATTTTAACTCATTTACGTTTAAATATGGCACGTTAAAAGTATAACTTTGTCGGATTTATACTTTGTACAAACTTACATTTAAATTTGACACGTTATATGGCTGTGTCGTATCAGGCTATGTGATTCTTACGTTTGAAAAATAAAACAATATCATAACTTTGCGAAATTGATCCCTGGGTCAGATATGTAATTTTAGTTCAAGTATGAAAGATTTGTTCCAACCTTCCTAAAAGGAAGACCATCTCAAAACCACATGGCTTATCCAACAAATTTATACTTTTAACGTGTCAAAAATTAAATGTAATTTTAGTTCAACTGCGAGTTTTATATGACGAATGCATGGCTAAGATTCGGAAAATTTAAAAGAACCAATTTTATTTTTGTATTTAAAGTCATTTCTAATAGATTCTGGAGTGGGCTAACTTCCCACATGAGCGATTATGTTTTTTGATTGCCTGAAGATTTTTATTTTATTTTCTGGGATAGAATCAACGCCAGAAAAATTTTTATGGGTGGTTTCAAATAAACAAATTGACATAATGGCAATGAAAATATATTCACCACCATTTTTCCTTATTTTTGTATAACCTTGAAAATTGAGCTAATATAATCTGTAACAAAACTTTCGAAAAATTGGGTAACGTTAGTGGTGACCATAAACTTTGCTTGAATTTATTTACCATGCCGTCGGAAAATTTTTTAAGCAACATTTTGAGTAGCTGTTGCTTCATAAATTTTATTTTCGATACTCGAAATACCCAAAATCCGATTGGAGTGACTAAACGGCTCCATATACACAAAAACATCAAAATATAGCCTAACACTATACAAATCCTCAAACCTAATTACACCACTATCAATTGCCACCAATAACGGAAACTTACACACCAGAAAAACTTTAACCACGTCATAATATACAATTAAAATATTTAGTACGTAATTTCGACACTCTCGCAATACGCGTCTGCGATTAAAATTTTTTGTCGTAATTTCCCGCCTTCGCCCATATGTAACATGTATGTATAATACATAAAGTTATGTCTGGCATTATAACATTGGACTTCCAAACAAATTAAAAACTTTAAACAACAACAAAAAATCAAAATAAACAAAACATAAACAAAAGTTAAATATCCAAATAAAATCACTGTAATTAATAAATCTAATTACATTTTTTAACAATCAAACCAATTTCCATGAGTAATTACCGTTGGTATAAGAAAAACGTTAAAATTTGGGACAGTACGAGACATCTACATTTCAATAGAATTGATGTAATAAATGGTAATGCAGATTGGTTTGGTTTGCGTCTGTAGTATAAAATTTTATAATTGTTAGTGTTTTGCACAATAAACATGGAAAATTTTAAATAACAAAATGTAATTTTTTAAATGAAATAAATTTAAAATGAAATTTTTGAATGAATGCGGAGTTTCGATGTTCTTCGAGCATGGTTATTGTTTAAACTAATTTTTTAAAATTTTATAATTTCTATGGTCGTACCGTCGGAAGGTAAACACTTTATAAATTACCAATTTCTTGCTTGAGTTTGTGAATTAAAGTTGTAAATACGAAACAAAACAGCGTGTGCCGTCGGAAGATAGTTTTGTGATAAATTGTAAATTGCATTTACCGTAGTACATTTTAAAATTTAATGTAGAAAATCATTATTTATCATTGAATGACCAAGAAAATCAAATGCACCGCTTAGCGGAATCTAAGTTAGGGCTCACAAGTTTGTTAAACACCCAAATTATAAATTCAACAAAATTATAAATTGCCAGTTCTAAATTCGGACTATAATAAAAGGTGGTTACGTTAAGGCAGCTTACAAACGAAACATCGAATACAATGGCTTCTAACAGTTAATGGGATAGTTTTCTATTACCCAGGTTTCGTATAAAGATCTCCAAAATTTGTGCGATGTCTCAGACGAGGTGCTAAGTGGATTAAAGTTTTGGATGTAACTGTTTAAACTATCGGGTGGTGGTTTAGTTTTATCCTCATAAATCGAGTTAGAACTTCCAATAAATCAGCAATTTTTCAAGTTTTCTAATAGACAAAGCGATTCATTAGAACATTACGAATGTTATAAACGAACCAAATCACTAACGCAGCGCCCATTTTCGCCGAAATTGTAAAAAAAAATTAACGAAGAGGTTTTGTGGCCAACAATAAATTATGTTTTGTATGTGTCTTTCTAAAAATGATCAGTTACAAAACTGTATAGTTCGCCGTATGTAGCTGTGGTGTATCGGGTCCAAGTAATAAACACCGAAGCCAGTCCCAATAATTACGATACCAAATTGTGCGGCAGGAAATGTTCAAATACAAAATAATTAAATCTGAATTAAAAATAAACTTCGACCTCGTTTATTCGGAGTCAAACTAGCCATTAAACAGCAACCGAATAGGATTTTGGTTTCAAATTAAATTAGATAATCATGTTTAACGTCATAAACTTGCATCATATAATTCAGGATCTCAAAACATCAATCGCTATATTTGGCCTAGCAATGGTTTGTAAGTTATAGACAATTTTCATATAAATGTATATGGGGCCGTATCGAAGCTGGACGATTGTGGCAATCCTAACATACTACGGGCACTGGGTAGCTCATCATAGTTTAACCTTATTATTACCAACGCTAAACCAAAAGAACCATTTCCGGCCTAGAAAGTGGTTAAGAGATACACATTTTTATTTAATTTAATCTGAGATTTTGGAACTTGGCCGCTAACTCTAATATGAAAATACGGATGGTGCTGGCCACTTGGTCAGCACTCAAACCTTTAGACGAACTTATAGACGATGTTCATATAAATTTACGGCTGGCACGGGGGAGCTTAATGATTTCGAACTCAAAATGTAGCTTCAGTGCACTTCTAGGTGGATTGAGTTTTGGGAATAAAACTTCGTACTAAAAGTTGGAAGATCCACACGAAATTTGGTGGGTCTTCGGGGTCCGACACCCCAATTTCATAGTCCCCTATTTTGTTTAGTTATTTTTTTATGCTGTAAACTATATACTGCTGGGTACCGCAAAACTCACACCATTCCTCTACCAGACTGAGCTGCGGGAACCAATGCCGCATGCGGTACCAAAGGTAGTAGCAATTCTGTAAAACTGGGTTGGCTTTAACGGTAGCCTGATCAGATGCAGTGATAGGCCATACGCATATTGGGGAGAATTTAAACTTTTAAATTACAATGCTGGATCTTTGAATTCTTGGTTTATCTGTGGCATGTCCCAACCCGCACTCCGGGGGATAAACCAAGATTCGTGGTAGCATTTGAAATTTAAAAATTTATTTATGATTGTCATAAACCGGAGCACAAAATCTGTTCCAATTTAAATAAATTATTTGTATACAGGCATCACTATTTCAAGTGGTATTTATTTATGCGGGCATTTAATGAACCACTGTCCTAAATGATGTCAATACGTTTAAGTTCAATTTCGGTAATGGCTAACAAGGAAGGGTCTCCAGGTGTCCGGCTCCGATTCCGATGAAACTTTAATATGTTGTAGAGGAGTGGAAAATAATTGACACGTATTATTTTATAGTGCTCAATCCCCTTCTAAGGGGGTGAAAATCGCCCTTGAAGTTGTGGGTAAAAAAGTGACTTTCGATAATTTTCCTCAAAAAACTTGAAAAAATCTGCAAGTTTTTGGTTCCAAAATAGGTATTTCAGAACCTTACATTATATATTATTTTTTCAAGAATTTTGGTACTACGTAGGGGGTGAAACTACTCCTAGGAAGGGGTTGAAAAATCAAAAAAACTGTCTAAAAAATCCAAATTGATGCGAAAAATTCTGGAAAAAATTTATATTACTCCATAAAAAAAAATAAGGTTGACGTGTTCGAGGGTTTTTCGAAACCACCCTTTCTCAGGGGGTTAACCACCCCTAGAGACAATTCTGGAAATTCGCTCAGGACATCTGATTTTTTCGACTGAAAGTTCTTTGTCCTCCTCAATTATGATCATTAACATAGATTCTTACCGATATCATTGATGTTTAGGGGTGGTTTATTTTTTCCACTATTTCCCGCATCAAATTGGCATTTTATGCAAGTTTTTTGATTTTCAACCCTCTCCTAGGAGTTGTTTCATCCCGGGATTTCCAAAATTTTTGAACAAATAATAAAAATCTTGACTTTCCGAGATACGTATTTCATAGTAAAAAACTTTCGGATTTTTTCATGTTTTGTAGGGAAAATTATGGAGAGTCGCTCTTACACCCCCAAATTCAAGTGTGGTTGAAACCATTCAAAGCGGATGATTCATGAAATTTTTGAACGTGCAAACCTTTATCCCAATTTCGCGATCTTATATATTTTTTTCTACAATAATTCCACCAAATTGTGGAATTTTTAACAATTTTTACAAATTTCACCCCCGTTAGGGGATGTTTCACCCCTAAACATCAATGATATCGGTAAGAATCTATGTTAATGATCATAATTGAGGAGGACAAAGAACTTTCAGTCGAAAAAATCAGATGTCCTGAGCGAATTTCCAGAATCGTCTCTAGGGGTGGTTAACCCCCTGAGAAAGGGTGGTTTCGAAAAACCTTCGAACACGTCAACCTTATTTTTTTTATGGAGTAATATAAATTTTTTCCAGAATTTTTCGAATCAATTTGGATTTTTTAGACAGTTTTTTTGATTTTTCAACCCCTTCCTAGGAGTAGTTTCACCCCCTACGTAGTACCAAAATTCTTGAAAAAATAATATATAATGTAAGTTTCTGAAATACCTATTTTGGAATAAAAAACTTGCAGATTTTTTCGTGTTTTTTGAGGAAAATTATCGAAAGTCACTTTTTTACCCCCAACTTCAAGGGCGGTTTTCACCCCCTTAGAAGGGGATTGAGCACTTTAAAAAAATACATGTCACTTATTTTCCACTCCTCTACTACATATTAAAGTTTCATCGAAATCGGAGCCGGACACCTGGAGACCCTTCCTTGTAAGTTCAACACCAAACCTTGCTCAAAAATTAATTTCACATGGCATACAGTTTTTATACTCGTATATGATTAATTATTTTGCAATTCTACACTGACAAGGGTGAGTTCTGCGATCTCTGAAGTAGAGACTGTGGCTAGAATTTACCATAGGTTAAATTTAGTCCGAAAAAAAAATCAGAGAAAAATTGAATTTCCATTTTATTACTTTGTATTTAAGTTTTCGCGTATTTTTCACTTCTGTTATAAAAATTTTAAAAATTATCAGCTCTCGGGATGGGGTCACCAGTCTACTCGTTAAGTTAATAGTTGGATCCAGGGTAAAACTTGGTTGGTCATACCTATGCAAGTGGATGTGCATCGAATACAAGTTGGCCATAAATCAGTCGAGTTAGCATCGCAAAGTAATGGAAATTCGTTGTTCCTAGTTGAATGAACAATTCGGTCTACCACTCACACAGTCAGTACGTCGTCCTAGAGGATTTTGAATGATGACTGTGAGATAAAAGAGCAGTCAACTAGACAAAATTAATGAAATACCAAATGGCTTCACCAAGGCAAAGTGTCTCACTTGCGAGAAAGTCGCATTTCGTATTTCATCTAAAATAATTTCATTCCCTTTTTCGTTATCCTTATTTGACCCGAGTAGTGGAAATTTTACTGTCATCCCATGGCTGGGGGGTGATGATTTAAAATTTATTTTTATTTTTAATTTAGTTTAGATCTTTTAGGATGCGAAGTTTTAGTTAAGTAGTAATGCAGCTAGAACTATTGTCTACAAACGTATTCATGGTAGAATATGACAAAAGGGAAATTCGTTATGGGACAACAAGCGAAAATTGTTCTAGAAGAGCAGCCCTAGAATGCTAATTTCAATTGTGTTTTTAAATTTGTGTGTAACACGCCGATATTTGTTTTGGGATAAGTAAGAAGTGTGGATGGCGTTATTACCAAATTAAATAAAGATTGATACCACTATCAAATTTTTTCCTTTCTAACACTATCCCCTCTTAGGGCCTATAGGCCATATAATATTAGTTAATTTATTTAATTAAGGTGTTTGCGTTAACATCTTACATATACAACCTGCTACTTCCGATACCCCCATTTCTTACTCCCTATTTTATTTAGTTATTTTTTATGCGGTAAACTAAAGTGCCATCTGGGTATCTCAAAACCCACACCGTTCCCTACTACCAGCGGTAGCTAAAATTCAACCCGTTTCAAAATCTGTATACAATGATGTTGAAAAGTTTAGTATTTACAAAAAACGACAAAGAATTAAAATATTTAATAAATTTAATATGTAATTAAATTTTTAGCCAACGAGGGTTTACCTTGTAAATTTTTTGAAATTTAAGCAAGAATAACTTTGTTAATAATAATGGGTGTCCCGAAAACCACGAAAGATTTGAAATTAAAGTGTAAAGCGGTAAACTGTCACCAATGAAACAAAAAAGCTGACAGCTGTCACTTCAGAGTTAATAAAAACGGTAGCGCTCCCCAACGCGAAGGAAACGAAGGAACAACGCGTTTTAATTGTTCAGCAATATTTTAAAATAATGAAAGTTTGACAGCTACGATGAGACTCATTTTCATTTTGAGGTCTTCATCACTTTCGATTTTCATGGTTAAGCGTCAAAATTGTCGCAGTTGGGGTTCAGAAGGTATCATTAGACAATTCTACTCCGAAAATGTGGCTAATCAGATAATAACAGTAATGGTGCTTCCTTTGTGGACGACATGTAGTTTTAACAAGACGTAATGTAATTTCCTGTTTTGGTGAGCAGAATTGGTGGCCCAGATCATGCGATTTAACACCGTAGGACTTTTTTGTTTTAGACGGTACCCATCCATTGTAAAATCGCTTTCGTATCCTGCCCCTATCGTGAATCGAACATGCTACTGAAGTTAGCCGAAAATTTCTGCTGAAAAAAACTACATTATCAAGATCTTTAGGTGGTAGTACAAAATGCAGATGATATATTAGCCGAAAATTACATGTTGTTGGAGTTATAGCTATAAATTTTTGCCGAAAAATTAATTTCACATAATTCGAATATTTAAAGGTATTATGAACTGGGTGAAGTTTAGACCTATTCGTAAATAGCTGGATCCCATATTTATAATTTGTCTTTCAATTTGAGTTTTGACACTAACAGTGAATACCTGTGCCCAAAATTGGGGCATATTTTATGTAGCATCAAAGTGAAATAAACTAAAAGTTGGACACAAAACTTGTTGCATTCTGAATCTATTCGCTTGTCATTCATCAGTCGCTCTCGAGCGTAATCGGAGCATGCTAATACGACCTTTGTGAAGTTAGCCCGTAAAATCATCCCGTAAAATGATTATAGTTAAGTATGGCAACACCATTATATATTAACGAAATTATAATGAAACTATAACTATCACGATATAAAAATATAACGATAGTAAGAAAATTCATTATGAAAAATAATACACGAAATGGCGGCCATTATAAATAAAAACCGATTAACAAATTTTAGCTTGCGCTATATATAGCTATAATGTATAGCTGACATGATGACAAAATAAAAAATTACATAATTTGTATATGAACGAGAGGGTTTGTTTATATAATAAGTAATAATTAAATTTGTAAACAACAACAATGTCACACAAATTTGGTTTATTCTAAAAATTGTCAAAATTCCAGATTAATTAAATAATAATTAATTAATTAATAATTTTATTAAATAAAACAAATTAATTAAATAATAATAAATACACTTACGAATATAATTTACTGTGAACTTCAAAGTACTGAAGTACAGAGATTGGCCTGTTTAAATAATAAGAAGCAAAAAAATGCTATGATTAAGAGTCTCGCTATAGTTGTTTGAATTTAAATGACAAGAGGCAAAAAATTCTTTGATTTAGAGCTCCGCTATAGCCCTCTGAGTTCCTAGTAGATGTCCATTACCACAAACTGGACTATATAGGTTTTGTAGTTCAGGGATTGGCCTGTTTGAATAATAATAGGCAAAAAAAATTCTATGATTGAGAGCCTCGCTATAGTCGATTGAATTTAAATGACAAGAGGCAAAACAATTCTTTGATTTAGAGCTCCGCTACAGTCATTTGAATTCGTAGAAGAAATCCATTACCAGAAACCAAACTATATAGGTTTTGTAGTTCAGGGATTGGCCTGTTTAAATAATAATAGGCAAAAAATATCTATGATTGAGAGCCTCGCTATAGTCGTTTGAATTTAACTGACAAGAGGCAAAAAAAATCTTTGATTTAGAGCTCCGCTATAGCCTTCTGAATTCTTAGTAGATGTTTATTACCAGAAACCTAACTATATAGGCTTTGTAGTTCAGGGATTGGCCAGTTTAAATAATAAAAGGCAAAAAAGTCTACGATTAAGAGCTATTTGGCGAAAACTATTTGTGATACTCTTGACAGACTAGGGTTTAGCTCAACTAGTTTAGTTAATCTACTATAAAACCAATTAGATTTACACAAAATGAGGCTTAGCAAACCCTGTTTCAATAATAAAATACGGTAGCGCTATGATTGCCGGAATCGGTATTAAACAAATGTCATTGTCATTGCTCAGTTCTGAAGTACTCCGTTATTATACAGAATTGTACAAACAACGATATTACAAGAAAACCATACAACTTGTATGTCTGATTTTTTTGGTTATACATACATTTCTGTTAAATCAAAATTATTTAATTTAAAAAAATTAAATTTTAATTTTAAATTGAACCAATTAGATAATAGCTATCGCGAACTCTACTCGATTGTTTTATAAAAAAAACGCAGCTTTTATTTGTCATGGTATTATTACCGCTTAATTTTGTTTTGGTCAGAAAAATAACACTAACTATAATAATAATAAAATAATTAATATGTTATCAAAAACAAATAATTAATATCTTATATAATTTATGTGTTATCAAATTATTATGCACTTTTTTAAGAATTCCCATTTAACTAAGATCCGTTAAAATACGGAAGACATTGCAACCTGTCATTATTTACGTACACATTTGTGTATGTTGAACTTAAATTGAAGCAAACAAAAATTGAACTCGAAAAGGAGAAGTAGCGGCATCTATCATTGTATTACAGCACTAAATGACATTGTCCTATTTCTAAATTTTAACCTTCATTGTTAGATGGCGCTCCCGCTAAACCCATTCCGCGGTTCCACACTTTAATTCTTTCAGCGTGATTCTTTCTTCGTTTCTTTCCCCTTCACCAACAAACTAGTTTTTTGGCGGGTAAATTTTTGATTCTTTTTCCGTCAATATTTTTTTTTTGATTCAACTGATTCTCGCATTACGACAAAGATAAATATTTCAAGAACACCTTGTTTATTTGTCGTTTTTGGGTTAATTTTAGTTTAATGTATGCTTCAAGTGAAAAAAATATATTTTTTCAACCTAGGAAGCAATTTTCGCAGCAAATAATAAATATTTTTTAATATACGAAATAAATCAAAAAACATAATTTTACGCACTTACATAAAAAAAGAAATATGCAAAGAAATCAAATGTAAACGTCGATTGATTTTTTGAAATCAGAGAATCACGACGAAAGTATTACAGTAGTTATATAATTACAGTAGTTAGGTTTCTGGTAATGGACATCTACTAAGAATTCAGACGGCTATAGCGGAGCTATAAATCAAAGATTTTTTTTGCCTCTTGTTATTTAAATTCAAACGGCTATAGCGAGGCTCTCAATCATAGAATTTTTTTTGCCTATTATTATTTAAACAGGCCAATCCCTGAACTACAAAACCTATATAGTGTGGTTTCTGGTCATAGACATCAACTAGGAACTCAGACGGCTATAGCGGAGCTCTAAATCAAAGAATTTTTTTGCCTCTTGTCATTTAAATTCAAACGACTATAGCGAGGCTCTCAATCATAGAATTTTTTTTGCCTATTATTATTTAAACAGGCCAATCCCTGAACTACAAAACCTATATAGTGCGGTTTCTGGTAATGGACTTCTTCTACGAATTCAAATGACTATAGCGGAGCTCTAAATCAAAGATTTTTTTGCCTCTTGTCATTTAAATTCAAACGACTATAGCGAGGCTCTCAATCATAGAATTTTTTTGCCTATTATTATTTAAACAGGCCAATCCCTGAACTACAAAACATATATAGTCCGGTTTCTGGTAATGGACTTCTTCTACGAATTCAAATGACTATAGCGGAGCTCTAAATCAAAGATTTTTTTGCCTCTTGTCATTTAAATTCAAACGACTATAGCGAGGCTCTCAATCATAAAATTTGTTTGCCTATTATTATTTAAACAGGCCAATCCCTGAACTACAAAACCTATATAGTGTGGTTTCTGGTAATAGACATCAACTAGGAACTCTGACGGCTATAGCGGAGCTCTAAATCAAAGACTTTTTTTGCCTCTTGTCATTTAAATTCAAACGACTATAGCGAGGCTCTCAATCATAGAATTTTTTTTGCCTATTATTATTTAAACAGGCCAATACCTGAACTACAAAACCTATATAGTCCGGTTTCTGGTAATGGACTTCTTCTACGAATTCAAATGACTATAGCGGAGCTCTAAATCAAAGAATTTTTTTGCCTCTTGTCAGTTAAATTCAAACGACTATAGCGAGGCTCTCAATCATAGAATTTTTTTGGCCTATTATTATTTAAACAGACCAATCCCTGAACTACAAAACCTATATAGTCCGGTTTCTGGTAATGGACTTCTTCTACGAATTCAAATGACTATAGCGGAGCTCTATATCAAAGATTTTTTTGCCTCTTGTCATTTAAATTCAAACGACTATAGCGAGGCTCTCAATCATAGAATTTTTTTGCCTATTATTATTTAAACAGGCCAATCCCTGAACTACAAAACCTATATAGTCCGGTTTCTGGTAATGGACTTCTTCTACGAATTCAAATGACTATAGCGGAGCTCTAAATCAAAGATTTTTTTGCCTCTTGTCATTTAAATTCAAACGACTATAGCGAGGCTCTCAATCATAGAATTTGTTTGCCTATTATTATTTAAACAGGCCAATCCCTGAACTACAAAACCTATATAGTGTGGTTTCTGGTAATAGACATCAACTAGGAACTCAGACGGCTATAGCGGAGCTCTAAATCAAAGAATGTTTTGCCTCTTGTCATTTAAATTCAAACGTCTATAGCGAGGCTCTCAATCATAGAATTTTTTTTGCCTATTATTATTTAAACAGGCCAATCCCTGAACTACAAAACCTATATAGTGTGGTTTCTGGTCATAGACATCAACTAGGAACTCAGACGGCTATAGCGGAGCTCTAAATCAAAGAATTTTTTTGCCTCTTGTCATTTAAATTCAAACGACTATAGCGAGGCTCTCAATCATAGAATTTTTTTTGCCTATTATTATTTAAACAGGCCAATCCCTGAACTACAAAACCTATATAGTGTGGTTTCTGGTAATAGACATCAACTAGGAACTCAGACGGCTATAGCGGAGCTCTAAATCAAAGATTTTTTTGCCTCTTGTCATTTAAATTCAAACGACTATAGCGAGGCTCTCAATCATAGAATTTTTTTTGCCTATTATTATTTAAACAGGCCAATACCTGAACTACAAAACCTATATAGTCCGGTTTCTGGTAATGGACTTCTTCTACGAATTCAAATGACTATAGCGGAGCTCTAAATCAAAGATTTTTTTGCCTCTTGTCATTTAAATTCAAACGACTATAGCGAGGCTCTCAATCATAGAATTTTTTTTGCCTATTATTATTTAAACAGGCCAATCCCTGAACTACAAAACCTATATAGTGTGGTTTCTGGTCATAGACATCAACTAGGAACTCAGACGGCTATAGCGGAGCTCTAAATCAAAGAATTTTTTTGCCTCTTGTCATTTAAATTCAAACGACTATAGCGAGGCTCTCAATCATAGAATTTTTTTTGCCTATTATTATTTAAACAGGCCAATACCTGAACTACAAAACCTATATAGTCCGGTTTCTGGTAATGGACTTCTTCTACGAATTCAAATGACTATAGCGGAGCTCTAAATCAAAGATTTTTTTGCCTCTTGTCATTTAAATTCAAACGACTATAGCGAGGCTCTCAATCATAGAATTTTTTTTGCCTATTATTATTTAAACAGGCCAATCCCTGAACTACAAAACCTATATAGTCCGGTTTCTGGTAATGGACTTCTTCTACGAATTCAAATGACTATAGCGGAGCTCTAAATCAAAGATTTTTTTGCCTCTTGTCATTTAAATTCAAACGACTATAGCGAGGCTCTCAATCATAGAATTTTTTTGCCTATTATTATTTAAACAGGCCAATCCCTGAACTACAAAACCTATATAGTGTGGTTTCTGGTAATAGACATCAACTAGGAACTCAGACGGCTATAGCGGAGCTCTAAATCAAAGAATTTTTTTGCCTCTTGTCATTTAAATTCAAACGACTATAGCGAGGCTCTCAATCATAGAATTTTTTTTGCCTATTATTATTTAAACAGGCCAATCCCTGAACTACAAAACCTATATAGTCCGGTTTCTGGTAATGGACTTCTTCTACGAATTCAAATGACTATAGCGGAGCTCTAAATCAAAGATTTTTTTGCCTCTTGTCATTTAAATTCAAACGACTATAGCGAGGCTCTCAATCATAGAATTTTTTTTGCCTATTATTATTTAAACAGGCCAATCCCTGAACTACAAAACCTATATAGTGTGGTTTCTGGTCATAGACATCAACTAGGAACTCAGACGGCTATAGCGGAGCTCTAAATCAAAGAATTTTTTTGCCTCTTGTCATTTAAATTCAAACGACTATAGCGAGGCTCTCAATCATAGATTTTTTTTTGCCTATTATTATTTAAACAGGCCAATCCCTGAACTACAAAACCTATATAGTCCGGTTTCTGGTAATGGACTTCTTCTACGAATTCAAATGACTATAGCGGAGCTCTAAATCAAAGATTTTTTTGCCTCTTGTCATTTAAATTCAAACGACTATAGCGAGGCTCTCAATCATAGAATTTTTTTGCCTATTATTATTTAAACAGGCCAATCCCTGAACTACAAAACCTATATAGTGTGGTTTCTGGTAATAGACATCAACTAGGAACTCAGACGGCTATAGCGGAGCTCTAAATCAAAGAATTTTTTTGCCTCTTGTCATTTAAATTCAAACGACTATAGCGAGGCTCTCAATCATAGAATTTTTTTGCCTATTATTATTTAAACAGGCCAATCCCTGAACTACAAAACCTATATAGTCCGGTTTCTGGTAATGGACTTCTTCTACGAATTCAAATGACTATAGCGGAGCTCTAAATCAAAGATTTTTTTGCCTCTTGTCATTTAAATTCAAACGACTATAGCGAGGCTCTCAATCATAGAATTTTTTTTGCCTATTATTATTTAAACAGGCCAATCCCTGAACTACAAAACCTATATAGTGTGGTTTCTGGTCATAGACATCAACTAGGAACTCAGACGGCTATAGCGGAGCTCTAAATCAAAGAATTTTTTTGCCTCTTGTCATTTAAATTCAAACGACTATAGCGAGGCTCTCAATCATAGAATTTTTTTTGCCTATAATTATTTAAACAGGCCAATCCCTGAACTACAAAACCTATATAGTGCGGTTTCTGGTAATGGACTTCTTCTACGAATTCAAATGACTATAGCGGAGCTCTAAATCAAAGATTTTTTTGCCTCTTGTCATTTAAATTCAAACGACTATAGCGAGGCTCTCAATCATAGAATTTTTTTTGCCTATTATTATTTAAACAGGCCAATCCCTGAACTACAAAACCTATATAGTGCGGTTTCTGGTAATGGACTTCTTCTACGAATTCAAATGACTATAGCGGAGCTCTAAATCAAAGATTTTTTTGCCTATTGTCATTTAAATTCAAACGACTATAGCGAGGCTCTCAATCATAGAATTTTTTTTGCCTATTATTATTTAAACAGGCCAATCCCTGAACTACAAAACCTATATAGTGCGGTTTCTGGTAATGGACTTCTTCTACGAATTCAAATGACTATAGCGGAGCTCTAAATCAAAGATTTTTTTGCCTCTTGTCATTTAAATTCAAACGACTATAGCGAGGCTCTCAATCATAGAATTTTTTTTGCCTATTATTATTTAAACAGGCCAATCCCTGAACTACAAAACCTATATAGTGTGGTTTCTGGTCATAGACATCAACTAGGAACTCAGACGGCTATAGCGGAGCTCTAAATCAAAGAATTTTTTTGCCTCTTGTCATTTAAATTCAAACGTCTATAGCGAGGCTCTCAATCATAGAATTTTTTTTGCCTATTATTATTTAAACAGGCCAATCCCTGAACTACAAAACATATATAGTCCGGTTTCTGGTAATGGACTTCTTCTACGAATTCAAATGACTATAGCGGAGCTCTAAATCAATGATTTTTTTGCCTCTTGTCATTTAAATTCAAACGACTATAGCGAGGCTCTCAATCATAGAATTTGTTTGCCTATTATTATTTAAACAGGCCAATCCCTGAACTACAAAACCTATATAGTGTGGTTTCTGGTCATAGACATCAACTAGGAACTCAGACGGCTATAGCGGAGCTCTAAATCAAAGACTTTTTTTGCCTCTTGTCATTTAAATTCAAACGACTATAGCGAGGCTCTCAATCATAGAATTTTTTTGCCTATTATTATTTAAACAGGCCAATCCCTGAACTACAAAACCTATATAGTCCGGTTTCTGGTAATGGACTTCTTCTACGAATTCAAATGACTATAGCGGAGCTCTAAATCAAAGAATTTTTTGCCTCTTGTCATTTAAATTCAAACGTCTATAGCGAGGCTCTCAATCATAGAATTTTTTTTGCCTATTATTATTTAAACAGGCCAATCCCTGAACTACAAAACCTATATAGTGTGGTTTCTGGTCATAGACATCAACTAGGAACTCAGACGGCTATAGCGGAGCTCTAAATCAAAGAATTTTTTTGCCTCTTGTCATTTAAATTCAAACGTCTATAGCGAGGCTCTCAATCATAGAATTTTTTTTGCCTATTATTATTTAAACAGGCCAATCCCTGAACTACAAAACATATATAGTCCGGTTTCTGGTAATGGACTTCTTCTACGAATTCAAATGACTATAGCGGAGCTCTAAATCAATGATTTTTTTGCCTCTTGTCATTTAAATTCAAACGACTATAGCGAGGCTCTCAATCATAGAATTTGTTTGCCTATTATTATTTAAACAGGCCAATCCCTGAACTACAAAACCTATATAGTGTGGTTTCTGGTCATAGACATCAACTAGGAACTCAGACGGCTATAGCGGAGCTCTAAATCAAAGACTTTTTTTGCCTCTTGTCATTTAAATTCAAACGACTATAGCGAGGCTCTCAATCATAGAATTTTTTTGCCTATTATTATTTAAACAGGCCAATCCCTGAACTACAAAACCTATATAGTCCGGTTTCTGGTAATGGACTTCTTCTACGAATTCAAATGACTATAGCGGAGCTCTAAATCAAAGATTTTTTTGCCTCTTGTCATTTAAATTCAAACGACTATAGCGAGGCTCTCAATCAAGGAATTTTTTTGCCTATTATTATTTAAACAGGCCAATCCCTGAACTACAAAACCTATATAGTCCGGTTTCTGGTAATGGACTTTTTCTACGAATTCAAATGACTATAGCGGAGCTCTAAATCAATGATTTTTTTGCCTCTTGTCATTTAAATTCAAACGACTATAGCGAGGCTCTCAATCATAGAATTTGTTTGCCTATTATTATTTAAACAGGCCAATCCCTGAACTACAAAACCTATATAGTGTGGTTTCTGGTCATAGACATCAACTAGGAACTCAGACGGCTATAGCGGAGCTCTAAATCAAAGACTTTTTTTGCCTCTTGTCATTTAAATTCAAACGACTATAGCGAGGCTCTCAATCATAGAATTTTTTTGCCTATTATTATTTAAACAGGCCAATCCCTGAACTACAAAACCTATATAGTCCGGTTTCTGGTAATGGACTTCTTCTACGAATTCAAATGACTATAGCGGAGCTCTAAATCAAAGATTTTTTTGCCTCTTGTCATTTAAATTCAAACGACTATAGCGAGGCTCTCAATCAAGGAATTTTTTTGCCTATTATTATTTAAACAGGCCAATCCCTGAACTACAAAACCTATATAGTCCGGTTTCTGGTAATGGACTTTTTCTACGAATTCAAATGACTATAGCGGAGCTCTAAATCAAAGATTTTTTTGCCTTATGTTATTTAAATTCAAACGACTCTAAATCATAGAATTTTTTGCCACTTATATTATTATTTTGGTTTGTTTTTTGTTTTCCTACTCCTGTATTTAATTTTCCTATATTATTAACTTTCTATATCATTTCATGTTTTTTTGATATTATACACGTTTTTTGTTTTCAAAAATTAATTATTTTTTTGTTAGAAAATTTATTGTGACATAATCTTTTCCGAGTTGACATCAGTTTTTTAAACAAATTGTTTATAAATTTTTATGAATTGATACAGTAAAAAACTGTCATGACATTTTTTTTCCGGGATGACATTCAAAAATATCGTGATATAAATATTTTTTCGGGATGACATTGAAAAATGTCGTGATATTTGTATGTTAGTGTTGCCATCGCATTTTTCCGGGATCGTTTACGGGCTAACTTCACAGACATGCTAATACGTCTATTTTCAGTATGTTTGTAATCGCCACGCATTTGACCGACTGCGGCGACCTGTGTTAGCTTTAGGCATTTTATTGTAATGGATACTGTAAAACGTCACGGAATTGTTTTCACAATCACTTATTTATTTATATTGAAATAAAACGAGCGATACACAGCTCGTAAAGCTCGTGATTTCAATGAAAGTAACCCCTAGGTCTTTAGTTTTAAGTTCTACCTGAAGGAGTACACCATTTATCTTGTAGCCTTGTCTAAGAGATTTGCACTTTCCAATATTGATACTCAGATAATTAAACTCGGTACCATAACGCTGTCAGTCTCTTCCTGTAGCTTATTCGAGTCGATGGTTTTGTAGATTTTGAGGTCATATCTGTGAACATCAGGATATTGGAGTTCTTTATCACTTCAGTAATACCATTACTGACATTAAATGTGGTGGTTTTTGTAGTGAACGATTTCACAAAAAATGTGTGGGTTTAACTGACTACGATGTTGAATTGATCAGTAGAGATATTGGCATAAAATTTATTTGTGATGAATGTTCCAATAATTTTGAATTTGTGAATAGCAAATTGGTGGAAATTTTAAAAATTGTGGAAGTTAATAAGGCGAGCATAAAGTTGATGGACGTTAAATTAAATAATGTGGCGGATTCAGTTCTGGTAATGAATAATAAAGTAACCGCTAATTCAGCTGTCGTTAATTTTAGTGAGAAAGAGGCATCGTCGTCGTCATATGCGGATACCTTAAAATTACCGGTTCATAATAATCCGAAGAGTGTTTCAGCAGATACGGTTTCTAAGGTGTCTCAACAAGGAATAAAACAAGTTGTAAATCCTGCTAATCTAGCTCTGGAGTTAAATAGTGTGCATGGGCAAACAATTAATAGTGTTACGAGGTTGGGTAACTTGCCTTTTTCTTTGCCTTTGGATTCATCATCTGCTGTGTCTACGGCTGTCAATCATTTATCTACAGTTGCTGATACATCTGATTGTGCAAATTATGTTGCACCTGTTATTAAACCTGCAAGTCTTGACTTTAGTTCCACGTCTGGTGTATTAAGCAAATCATTTTGTGGGACTAAGTGCTATTCGGAAAATTTTGGCGTTAAAACGATTATGCCGAAGTTCTGGTTGCATGTATCAAAATTTAATACTGATACATCTGAAGATGATATTTTGTTGATGGCAAAAACATGTTTGGATACTAATTTTTGTAAGGTGTTTAAATTGGTGCCTAAGGGAAGAGACATTGGCTCCTTACATTATTCTTGTTTTAAATTGGGTTTACCTGCGGAATTACGAGATAAGGCTCTTGATCCTGATATTTGGCCTATTGGAGTTAATATTTGGGAATTTAATAATGTAAATTTTCGTGCAAGGTTGCCTCATCATACGAAATTTCGGATTCCAGCTGCAATCAACACGTTAATAGTTTAAATTTCCTTTCATGTAACATATGTAGTGGTATTACTGTTCCAAGTGATAATCTGCAGGTAAATATTGGTTCTTGTTTAAGGTTCGGCCACTTAAATGTTCGAAGTCTAGTAAAGCATTTTGATGACGTTACTGTTTTATTAAATGAGTACAAATTTGACTTCCTTGCGTTAACTGAAACCCATCTTAGCTGTAAAATTTTAAACAAGTCACTTCGTATCATTAATTATAATATTATTCGTTTTGACCGAATTAATAATACGCGATGGGGTGGGGTTGCTATTTATTATCGATCTGTATTAAATATCAAAAAAATATTCAGCGGTGCCTTTGGTAAAGTAGAAATTTTAGTTTTGGAGCTTACGGAACGTATTGGTAAAATCCTTATAATTATTATTTACAATCCTCCACCTGCTTGTGCTAATGATGTTAATAATATTGAGTTGATTTTTTTACAATACCTATCACAGTATGAGAAAGTTATTTGTTGTGGAGATTTTAATTTTAACATGTTGATAAATAATAAGTTAAGTGATTGCTTGAGGTTACATAACTTGTGCTACTTACCTTTTCATCCTACTAGATTAGACAGCAGCTTATTAGATTTAATTATTTTATATGTACCCGATAAATGCAATATAATTTCTTTTGGTCAATTAGCAGTTCCTGCCATATCGGATCATGACTTGATTTATGCTTGCTACAAGTTCAGTCGTACTAGAGACAAAATTAATTTTTCTATAGTTCGTGATTATAACGCTATTAGCTATGAACATTTTATAGATCAGTTCTTTTCTTTAGATTGGAGTGGAATCTATTTTTATAATGACATCAATGATATTGTTTATGAATTTAATTCATATGTATTACAGTTAGATTCTGCTTGTATACCTCGGAAACGAAGTATTAAAAAATGCCCTACTGCTCCTTGGTTAAATGTAAAGATTTTGGACTTAATGGCGCGTAGAGATTTTGCTCACAAGAAATATAAAAGATCCAAATTAGTGCTTGATTGGGAATCTTTTAAATTTCTTAGAAATAAAACTAATGTTTGCGTCAATCAAGCGAAAAATAAGTTTTACTTTGGGAATATGCATAATCCTAAACTTACATGGAACAACTTAAAATTGCTTGGTATTTCATGTTCGTCTACTGTAGGAAATATTACTTTTTCTGCTAATGACATTTTAGACGGTATAAGTAATTTTAGTGAATCGTTAGGCGTTTTGCCTTTGCCGGATTCTGATTTTTGTAATTTCAATGGTTATACATTTTCATTTGATTGTGTTGATGAGCTTATGGTACTGAATGCCATTAAGGCTATTAAATCAGATTCAATGGCATATGATATGGTTGACTTCAAAATATTAAAATTATTTATTGATTTGTTTTTGCCACATATCACATTCATTGTTAACCAGTGTTTAACGAAATCAGTATTTCCTGAGTCATGGAAAGTGGCTTCTATTATTCCTCTTCCTAAGAAGGATGTTATTTCCACTGTTTCTGACATTCGTCCGATAAGCATTTTGCCTGCCCTTTCCAAGGTTTTGGAAAAAATTATGCAAATTCAAATGCTTGAGTACCTTAATTGTTTTGATTTTCTTTGCAAATTCCAATCGGGATTCAAATCTGGTCATAGTACTACAACCGCACTTATTCATATAGTTGATGATATTTCTGCTACCTTGGATAAATGTAACTCATTTGTGATTTTAGTACTTTTGGACTTCTTTAAAGCTTTTGACTGTGTCAATCATACGCAATTGCTTCAAAAGCTTATGTTGTATTATAAGTTCTCTAATTCTGCTATTTTATTGTTACATTCATATTTTGATAATCGCAAACAATTTGTTAAGCACTGTGATGGTATTTCCGTCCTACGGGATGTTTTTGTTGGTGTTCCCCAAGGCTCAATTTTAGGTCCTTTAATTTTTTCTATTTACATTAATGATCTACCCTGGTTTATTTTAAATTGTCGTTATCATTTTTATGCTGATGATTTGCAATTGTATATTGGTGGGGACTTGTCGAATTTAGATGAAATTGTAAGTTATCTGAATTCCGATCTTAACAGTGTTTCGCTATGGTCCAAGAATAATGTGCTTACCATAAATCCATCTAAAGGATTATTTTTCTCCAAAAATAGCTCCCATGGTATTGTACCTGAACTCTTCTTGAACAATGATACTATTTTATTTGTTCCAGTTGTTAATAATCTAGGGCTTATAATGAATTCTAAGCTGGGATGGAAGGATCATGTAAGTTCGTTGTGTCAGCGTGTTAATTATAGTTTGTACTCGTTGAGGTTAATAAAAAAATTTTGTCCAGTTGACTTACGGATATACTTGGTGAAAAGTTTGGTTATACCAATTTTCTCATATTGTGATGTGATATTTTCAAATTGTGATAGTTCGTCAAAACGTTTGCTTCAGATTTCTTTTAATAATTGTGTTCGTTATGTTTACGACCTAAAGAAATTTGATCACATTTCTGAATTTATTGGAATTGGATTTCTCCAAATCACTACGAACACAAAATATTAACTTACCTGTCAATAGAACTAATATTTATAATAATTCGGGGTTAACAAATGCGATTGTCACTTGGAACAGTTTACCATCCTGGGTGAAAAATTTAACCTCTGTTAATAATTTTAAAAAAGTTTTATTTAATTTAATATTGGATAATTAATTTTTGCTATTGTTATTGCACATATTTGGTTTATTGTTGTTATTATTTTTGAATGTATTATTTCCATTGTTTTTAAGATGTTAAATAATTGTTATTGTTATTGTGTTTATGTACAAAAGCTTAGGCTTATACATTAAAATAAAACAAAATTATTATTATTATTATTAATGAAGATTATGAAAATCCATGGGCCAACTTGAGAGCCTTGTGGTACACCAGAGGTTGCTTGTATTTTATTCGACGTTTTACTTCCTATTTCTATATATTGCATTCGACTACTCAAATAAGATTTGAACCAGGCTACGAAGTGGCTGGAAAATCCGAACCTAGAAAATGTGTTCCAAAGTTTTACAATGGCTGATGGAGTCGACATTTTTAAAAATAAAACCGGAATACTATCCTTCTCCGAATCCTACAAATGCTCGCTAGATGCCTTCTGGCTCGATGTGTGGAGTAAATGTGAATGTACTATATTCACTAGTGGTTGAATCTTTATAATTATTAATGTCTTCTGCTTTATAAACAGATTGGGAACACTCGGCAAACATGTTTCGTTATGACCTGAGGATCACAAGATTTTTGTTTCATCCAGGCTGGGTAACCATCAATTTCGCGTTTGGTTTTAAAAAATGTCCAAAAGAGTTTGGGATCGCCTTTTATTTTATCTTTTAGATTGCGAATTAAGCTTCTGTATCTCACTTCAAAATAAGATTAAAAATTTTGGTTAGAAGCAGTAAATTTCTGTTTAATATTCTGGGAACACACTTTGAGGTTATAAGCCTTGTCCTTTTTTGTTTTTAAGCCTGATAAGTTGATCGTCATACCATGGAGGATATTTGTTCGGTTTGCTCATAGACACGGGAATGAATAAATCAATTCCTTTAAATAGATGTGTGAAATTTTTCCACGTTTATACATTTGCATGTTGTTGTAAGTTATTCGAATTGGTTTTTCTGAAGTGGTAATATGGTTTCCGGTTTTGGTAATTTTGGAACAAGTTATGCACATTGGTTTCCAATATTATTTCTATTGCTTTGTGGTGAATATCATTAATTACGAAAGGTATTGGTGATTCTTCTGTTTTAATAAAACTGGTTCATTAGTAAAAAATAAGGTCCAAGGTTCGGTCTCGTCCATTTATATGGTGTCGACGAATACGTACTCATTATGCAAATTCACGTTTACAGGCATAATCTCGTTAGTTTCTTCTTGATAAGTCCAACTAACATTTGAAAGATTGAAAATTCCACAATTTTGTCGCAGCACTTGGTATACGATGATATAGGCGAATCAAGTGGAATATACGCCATGTATAAATTCTAACTGACTTATTATTGATGACAATTTTAACACATAATTGCTCGATCGATGGATTCGTTAAATCTACCAATTCATTAGGTAATGATGTATCGATAGCTATGAGTACTCCGCCACCGGAGTTTTTATGCTTGTTTGTGGTGAGCGATCACATCTATAAACCACATATTGACTAGGGAAGAATTCCGAACTCAAAATTTTATCGTTGAATGATGTTTTACAGATGATATTAGCCGGAAAGAGTGTTTTTAGAACAAAATTATGAAATTGAGCTGCCTTTGACATTTTATTTACATTTTAAAAGTAAAATGTCTGTTTAATAGTTTTTCGTGGTAGTGACAATGTTGGGGTGCCATGATTACATTACGAACTTGTGGTACTATTTTGCCCAGCAATACAATTTGCAACTGGATTAGGTGGCGCGTATGAGCTGATCAAAAAACGCCTTTCTTTGACCCCAATCAATTCCTTTGACAAACAGTCCTCCAAAGATTAGAGTTGATGGTGCTAAGTAACTGACGAAAAACTCGAATAATAAAAAGAATTTCCAAACAAATTTCCACCGATTTCAAGAATACGGCCCCTGATCATAAACGTTTCTAGTTTTGACGAAATAATTCTATAGTTTTATAGTTCATCGAGCAAGACGAAAATTTAAATAAAAATCAGTGGGATTTTTCACTTTCGTCATAATTTACGAATCTTACAATTTTCTCATACTTTAATTATTAATCGATCAGTTAGATTAGTTTTTCAATTATATTATTAAATTCAAATCAAATTTAAGTCAAGATGGATTAAAATTAAGAAAATGGAAGTTAAATTCACACCATTTATTTAGGATCCCTAGCACGGCAGAAGTTAAGGATCAAAATCAGAAGATTTCATGTTTATTTTGGTTCTTCAAGACACTCAACAATTCTCTAAACGAACGGTACTCTCCCAGAAGTAAGTAGACTTTTCGATCCACTTCGTTGATTGTCCCCGACTACAATATCTGTTAAAATACTCTTTCGACTTCTTTGAAAGAACTCCTAGTGAATCAATGGAACGAGATAAGGACTCAGAGATTACTCAGAAATTACTTAAATTAAATCTCGTGATAAAAGTGCACAACAGAATAATGGAAAATAATGAGCAATGGTACTATTATTCAGATGAAATCTCATCTCTAAAGGCCAATTGTCAAATTGCTTGCAATAGTTCGATAATTTGGAAATAAAATTTTGGACAACAGAGGTGTCATGCATTCAGAAGTCAAAGATAGCTGCATTAATATGTATTACGAGATGTTCATCTAGATTACACACATGCAGGATCAATACTTGTATTACTAGCATGCTTCCGGTTTCTAGGGCAATTACACTGCCAGCTAAAGGGGAGCTTGGCTAGCAGTAGGGATTAATTGACTAGACCATTTTATCAAATAGCGGTTTGACAAGAAAAAGAGAAACTATACACTAGTGGACAATTTAGCTTGATTAATTTAGTAATGAGTATTTTTTTTTGAATATAATTAAATCGTGTGACATTTTATTCACGTCACTTGCAACATAGTTATTGGTTATTTACTGGTTACACAAAAAGTGATTGCAGTGAAGAATGTGTGTAAAAATTTATTTTACGTTCTTCATAATATTCCGGAATATTATCATTTTTAAGCAGTTTTACAGAAGATGATATCTTAATAACTCTAAATGCCGGGCATAGAAAATTTGTGTACAAAGCCACTATGTGGAAATTAGAAGATCAGACGATATCCAGAAGACAGATAAGACAATCAAGTGAGTTAAAGGACATATCCGTAAAACTGGGATACGAGTATTTTTGAATTTTGTTCTGGTAAACCAACACAATTCGTTCGGTAGGGGTAGTTTTAGTTTAAATAAATTACTAAAATCGATCATTTTGTCGAAAAATGCCTATAAGGTAACACAATGAAGTGAATCAAGCTTATCCAAATTGAGAGATTTGTACCCGTTTTAGTTCTGCTAAATCAAGTCATTTTTATTAGTTGGCGAAATTTTTGTTAAAATAAATTCTGACTATCGTAAACTTTGCTGGTAAATTCATCTATGTCAAAATAATAGCCTTAGTTGAAAAAATCAAATGAATTAACTGCCATTTCCAAACAGAGAGTTGGGATAATATCCTATTTTGTTGTGATAAATCAAGACGATTTTATTTGTTATAATAAAATTTGTTTTGATTAATTCTGGATATCTAAGGGTTTGTAAGAAAATTCCACTATGTGCAAATGTTAGCTTGTGCACACAAGTACCTTGGGGTTAAAATGGGGCTAAGTGCATTTTTCTGCTTTTGTGGTGGAAATATTGTGAGGCCTTTGTTTTCTATGACTAGAAAAGTCGTAAACATTGTATGGGTGGCATTAAAAGTAATATGTATTTTGTCCGAAAAGCCGAAAAAATCTTGAACAAATTAATATCACCATCGATTATGAAAGATTTCTTAATAGTAAATAATGTTTAATTTAAATATCACTCATTTGCACCAACAGTGACATAACTAAAAATTCACTCACTTCTAAGATATTCGAATCAAACGATTCCCAATAGTTCATATTTTTATTGTTTTGTATCAAAACATACTCCTTATGTATAAGTAGTTATTTCTAGCAAATTAAGTAAAATTTCAAATAACATATGCATCCTGTGGTCGTCAACGTGTTAATTTACTTTTGAAAAACGCTGTTTTTACAAGCAGTTTTGAGTAATATTTTCAAATCGCTCTACTGAAAAAATAAAAATTTAGGATTGTGTCACTCTTGAGTCACTCTTGTGTCACTCAAATGAGCCATATAGTTTAAAATATTTTTATTGAACTCAATTAAATCGTCACTCATTTGCTGCAAGAGTGACATAGTCCTACATTTTCAGTAGAGCGATTTCAAAATATCACTCAAAATTGTTTGTAAAAACGGCGTTTTTCTAGTACATCCTCAATCGGATCTTAATTTTTTAATGTTTTGCAAATTTTTTTAGAATGGTTTCCAATATCTTAAAATGTTAATTTCTTGAAAATTGCGAATTGAGTGATTTTTTATATGAAATTTTACCTAATTTGCTAGAAATAACTACTTATACATAACGAGTATGTTTTAATACAAAATAATAAAAATATGAATTATTGGGAATCGATTGATTTGAATTTCGAATATCTTATAGAAATTAGTGAATTTTTAGTTGTATCACCGTAGCAGCAAATGAGCGAAATGACTTAACAGTAGATTTGAGCGCATATGAGGAAATTAGTTTTTTGGTGTTATTTTTCAAAATGTATATCCCTTTTCCGGCCAGAATAAAATTTGTTTTACTTTCAATTTCAGTTCACCATGCACAAAATAACCAAAGTTTGTGATGGCGTTGTGTGTTTTCACGATTTTCTTTTCATGATTCTACACGATTTTTACGTACATAATTGTGATCGCGAGCCGGAAAGGGGATATATCTGGTAACACTCATTTCGATACACATTGATGTAATGAAATCTTTATAAAAAGGGAAACCACCTACGACGATGAGGATGTAGTTCCAATATCCGCGTCATCTAAAATCACATCGAATGTTTGGACCACAGATGAGCAACGTATCGACGAAACCATTTTAGAATTAGATGGCGATGATTTATTTGCTCCAAATATTGAAACTAAGAGTTTTAGCTATTTAGTGGTGATCCTTTAGGCTCGGACATCATATAGAAAACGTCGATATTGATCTTATCGCATTCGATAAAGAACCAATCTCTACATCAAAATGTGAGATTAGATGGCGTACACGATCGTTTGAAGAACAAAATCCATTTACGAGTCTCGGCGTTGAAGAAAAAGTTACCGATTTTTCACCATCCAAATATTTTTTCCGATAACACATGTTTCTTGAAATGACCAAATAGTCTAATTTATATGCAGAAACATCCAAAATTCAAAATTATGAAGAAACCAACCCACACGAGCTAGTTAAGTTATTTGGAATTTTGATACTAATGGGGAATTTTAAACTGTGCCGCTTATCAACATATACTAGGATACAAGCTTTGAATTTGACCTTATCAAAAATGCAATAGCTCTCAAAAGGTTTTACCAACTGAGAGTAAATTTACATTTTGTTGATAAGAATGTCGTAGTTGAACAAAAAAACGACAAATTTAAATAATTCCGTTTAAAGGAGGTCTTCATGTAAAACAGTACATGAAAGGGAAGCCGTATCCTTGGGGTATTAAGGTATTTATACTCTGTGATAAAAGTGGACTTCTGTATGATTTTTTTATTTATCAAGGATCACAGACGAAAATTTTCGATGAAAATATAATCAAATTTGGATTTGGTCCCTCAGCTGAACTACATTTGGTGAAAATAATTCCACCAACTGGACATTCGTTATTTGTTGACAACTATTTTAGTAGTTATCAGTTGTTTGAACTGATGAAACAACAAAAAATTAATGTCACAGGGATCACTAGAATCAACAGTTTTGCGAACCCAGCTCATTTGAGTGATACAGATTTAAAATCAAATGGTCGAGGGTCTCATGATGAAGTGTGTAGCTTGGATGGTAACTATCAAAATTTTATAAAATGCGAATAATTTCGATCCAAGCAAATCAACCAAGAAATGCGAAATGGTTGATTTATATAATTTCAGATTACATCTTGCCAATATTTTATTGTCATCCGATCAAATTCTAAAGAAGAGGGGCCGGCCAACATCAACAACAGCGTCTCCTTTGTCCAGATGCAAATTTCCAAATTGCCACGGAAAATCGCGGGTTTCCTGTAAAAAATGCAATGTGCATCTATGTCTGAACGCGAGCTCGTTATTCTGGAAATAAAATATTTTATTTGTGTTTTAATTTTATGATTTTCTTGACTCTTGACTGAATTTGTACTCAAAAATGGAAAATATTAAAGCTCAATTTTAAAGTCCTGGTGATGAGAAAAGCACAAAATCAAAACGTTTTGCAAGTTTTAGGAACAACTGTAACTAAAATTAAAAAAAAAAAAAATTTATCATTAATGGTTTATAGGTTTTTGCTCTGAAAGGGTTAAGGTGTTGTATTTTGTTTTCTCAAGATTATTTCTTACTCTTTCTGTTGCTACCGTTCCTATTATTAGGTGAACAAATAAATTTCCGACCTTTTTAGATAGGTGTCGTTAGTTTCACTGCTTGAATATTATTCAATCGGGCAATACATGTTTTTTGGAGGTTAAATGTCAAGCTTGAATAATTACTAGTGACATTTGTTCAAAGCATAAACAACAATTATTTTCATATAATTGAAGATGTCGAATTTTGTGCCACATTTGCGGGAAGTTTTACTTCAACATTTGCGGGAAGTTTTACTTCATTAACAAAAGTGCAGCGGAAACAAATCGTTTGCTTGTGGAAGTTTATGATGAACATGCGCCATCGAAAACAACATTCAAAGAGTGGTTTCAACGATTCAAAGCTGGTGATTTTGACGTAAGGGACAAAGAACGTGAAGGCAGACCAAGAAAATTTGAAGATACAGAATTGGAAAAATTGCTTGATGTGGACCCTTGTCAGCCTGAAAAGCAATTGGCAGAAGAGTTGAATATTACCCAACAATGTGTTTCGCAACGTATACATGCAATGGGATTGGTTCAGAAGCTGGAAATTGGGTGCCACACAAATTGAAAGAAAGGGACATGGAACGTCGGAAAACTATGTGCGAATTGTGGATCATCACTGGGGATCAAAAATGGATCCATTATGACAATCAAAGCGCAAACCAGCGTGGGTCAAGCCAGGTGAACCAGGCCCGTCGACGTCAAAAGCAAATATCCATGGTTCGAAGACGATGCTTTATATTTGGTGAGATATGAAGGGTGTCTTCTATTATGAGCTCTTGAAAGAGCGTGAAACCATTACGGGACATGTTTATCGACGACAATTGATGTCTTTAAAGCCAGCTCTAGCTGAAAAACGACCGGAATGGAACAAAAGGCACAATAAGATTATTTTGCAACATGGCAACGTCATATGTTGCTATATCTGTCAAAAATTACTTGGACAAGCAGAACTGGGAAATTCTACCCCATCCGCTGTATTCACCAGACATTGCTCCCTCTGATTACCACTTGTTTCGGTCGATGCGATCAGCCCTGGCACGGCAGCACTTCACTTCATATGAAAACGTCAAAAAGTGGGTCGATGACTGGATCGGCTCGAAACCACTAGACTTCTTCCTTCGGGGAATCTGTTTATTGCCTGAACGATGGGCGAAAGTTATAGATTCCGAAGGAGCATACTTTGAATAAAACATTCTTTCATTCCCTACAAAATCTAATCTGTTTTATTTCAGTAAAAAAGGTCGGAAATTTATTTGTAGACCCAATAATATTCAAAAATAATAATAATGTTGATGGTGACTCCCCGCGTGCGGTCATCGAGAGCTGATTGGTCGTTGGGAATTATTATTATTATAATTAAAAATTTCTTGTTGGATTGGATTTTTTTTTTGGAACAAACTTTGCAACCGTAAAAAGTGACTATTAATTTGGACCTGTTTATGCGCCAAGAGTCACTGGTACGAGCACATGTTAATTTTCTTTTTACACAATTTCATAAAAAAATCAATTTCTGATTTAATTTATTCTTTTTTTTTTTAATTCTTTATCAGCTTATTTATTTGATTGCATATCTAGGTAATCTGGGCCTTTCAACTAGTGGTAGCAAAAAGGTTCTAAGCCCTAATTGCTTTAACTGGAAATATGCCGACTCAATATTTCCTTTTGCTCAAAAAAAAAATTGAGGTCACCTGAAACTACGAACTATATAAATTTGTATGTCCCAAAATGTATCTTATAAATCATAATAATTGATAGCGCCCTTAAAACTTAGTCAATACTTATAATGTTGTCACCAAGACGTGAAGGTTTTTAAATTTTAAATGCGGCATATTTCACAGCACTAATACTAATAATATTCTCGAGACTTTAAAGTTATGCATCCAACAACAAGCAATATCAAATACATCAAGATAAGATTGTTACAAGTAACTAATTATAACCACTTAGTTTTTCCTCTACTTTATCTAACCTGTAAAAAAAAACTATAAGACTACTGGAATTTAAAAATCTATTAAATTAATAATCATAATAAAATATAAAAAAAATCACGACTAGAAATTATTATGCTTCACACAAACGAGTTTCACTTATGAATCGTTATATAGGCAAGCTCCTTACGTTACGTCTATATATATAACGTAGGTAGATATATCTAAGTCAATAATTTCTCTATATAGACAAATTGAAATTCATTCTAATAAAATTTGATCACGATCGATCTATTAAATTAGTTTGTTTTTCTAATCGTTAATAATCAATTTGATGATTGGAAAAATTTTAAAATATTTTGACAATTCATAATCTAATGAATTTTTTTTTTTTTTGATGGATTGCTCGTTGGCGCCAAATTCGTTGTGGTCCCACATTACAACCAATTTTTTATTTTTTTTCATTTCTTCTTCGCTAATAGTTTATCTGTATCTGTGTAGTGTTAGTTCTATACTATTAACGTCTTATAAGATTTTTAGTTTTTAGTGAATTTCAAAATATAAAAATTATAATTTTATTTCAAATCCATTACCAAGAGTTTAAGTGCTTTGTTGGATTTTGGATTTTTTTTATTGGTCTAAATGCAATAGGATTTATTATTGAGCTTTTTCTGTTAGTGTTATTAAATTAAGCGTGAGAATACTCGATTTGAAAGATACCGGATTTGATCATGACGTCATCACATTTAAGGCGAGACATAACTGGCACCGTATTTTTTACGTAAATGAATGACGGAGTTGATTGAAGAGAACTGATAAGAATTTTGTGCTGCATGTAAATTACGTAGTAGAATAGGGGCGCCAATCCAAGGCACGCTTAATATATAATCACTTAATTTTATATGATTGGAGTGTTTCTGTTTAATCGAGAATTGAGATTAAATCTATAAAATGACTTAATGAATCGCGCTTATTAGTAAATGTGATGCTAATAGCCTCGCGCGTTTTATAAATTATATTTGAAATGCAAGTGCAAATAAGTGCATATTCATGACATCAGTATTTAATTTCAATTATAAAACGTGCTTTTATGTCAATGTTTACCATACATTTATTACAAAATTAAGGTAAGATAAAAATGTAATTGCCCATTTAAAAATTTACGAAGAGAGAAATTTGAGATTTTAGATTATGTTGAACCTTATGCGATTTTTCAACGCTTTCTTTCATGTTATAATTGAACAATTCGGCATCAGAACACGTATATATGAATTTAATCCAGCAGAACGTACAGTCACAGACGTATCTTCACTCTTCAGTCTTAGCGAGAAATTTTATCTTAACGAAGACTGTAGACTTTTAATTCTTATTCTGCACTTATAGTCAGTTATCTGTCAGTAGTTTTAAAAATCGTCTTCACAATTTCCGTTATTATAATCGGTTAATATAGGTGATAGTGTGTGTTCGTTAGAACCGTTGCTTTTAACACCGTTCGCGGAGCCAAGCAACCAACAAGAAAAATTGTTCGTTTTCGAAGAATCGTTTACTTACGTTGAGTAAAAAATTAATTCTACGTTCGTCGTTACTGACAGTAGTTATTTATCAGAAGTTTTATAATTCTATCGTTTTTACAATTTGGCTCGTTTCATTAAAAAAACATGTTTAATTTTCTGATTTTTTTGTTTTTTTAAATTGTTGTCCGATGACATACATGGCTTTTACCATACGTGTAATTGAATTTGCATTTTGTTTGTCGATTTCCAATTGATCGTTTCACATATTTTTCTCGTGTTCTGCTCTATCTTAGAGAAATAGCTGAGAAAAATGAATTTTTATATGGCCTTTTATGAGGCTGCTATCTACAATTATTATCTTCTGGTGAACTCTCTACTTTGCGTGATGTCACAACCGATATGTGACTTGAGTTCTGTGACAATTACCTAACAATCAAAAATTACGTTTAATCTCAAACTGGAGCAACAGCGCCTCCATGTACGGCAATCGTACCAAATATACTCATGCTCTATTGTCAAATGTCGACATATTCTGCTTTGACGATTCACCATCCCCCAGTAACTAGTTGGTCCTCCATCTTTTTCGTCGTCCGAGATTTAATTGGATTTTCAATGAGTAGGAGTCTGAAATCAAAATAGAAAGAAAACATAAGTTCAGCAAGATTTCAAGGCAAAATGAAGCTGATTATTTCTGTGGGCCTTTCAAAATATTTGATTTCCAAATTATTTAATATTTAATTTTTATAACACATTTTCTGGTGTATTCTTGCCAGCCAGAAATTTCCGAAAAATTTAAATGAGCCTCCAATTGCTCGCAGCTTCCACGTACAGCTCGAACTGGAGGTTGAATTTCCATCTGAAATTGAATTATTGTACATACAACTAATTCACTGTGCTTGAATTTCAAACTTTTTTTGCGTGACAAGCTGGGCACCCGGGGGGTAAACCTAATTCGACTATGCTGAATTCATTGGTGCTAGTCCCATTTCAAAGTTAGTCCCCATTTTTGAAATATCGCTTTCGACATATTTTGCCTCTGAGACAAATATTTGTCAAAATATACACTCATATTCACGTTGATAGCTCCTGAACCATTAAAATTTTCGTTATGCTTTCTTCAGAAAAGTTGTTGCGCAAGCCAGGACCAACAACTTTGCTGAATATATCAAGGCCGAAAAACGACATCTACAATAACATTTTTGTGTTATTTAATTTTTTGAAACGCAAAAAAAATAAAATAACACGAAAATGTGATTGTAGATGTCGTTTTTCGGCCTTGATATGTTCAGCAAAATTGTTGCGCAAGCCAAGACCAACAACTTTGCTGAACATATCAAGACCGAAAAACGACATCTACATTCACATTTTTGTGTTATTTTTCCATATGTGTGTGTTTTACTTAGGCCAAGGTGAGCTTGGAGTGGCACTTCCGCACAATTAGACCAGGAGTGCCCCGTTGTGATACCACAGGAACATATTTCCCCTTTACCCCTGTTCAAAACCATTCGGAGCTACGTACGTACAGCAAAATATCTCGCACTCCACATTCAGCGAGATCTGAAAGGCTGGTCACACTGGTCACGCCCAAATACTTATGCCGGACACGAGCATAGGATGTTATCTAAAGTCTCTTCTTCCTTTTCGTCCATGCAACTTCTACAAAATCATTCGTCTGTAAACCCAGCCTTCTCGCATGTTCCCCAAAAAGGCAGGGTCTTGTCAGTTTTGGCAAAAACTTCTCACAGAAGACTCCGGCTCCACCTTGCCGTTTCGAGAAACATAAGTGCACAGGTAAGGCTAAATACAACTGGAATTCGGCATACTTAGGCCAAACAAGACACTCATCTCAGATAAGATACAAAGAACACATCACAAGTACATAAAATCAAGTTTCGTACAACACATAAAAACTGAAACCATACACTAAATTCAATAAAAATATAACCATTTTGCACAGAATCAAAAAAGGACCGAAATTAGACAGGTGTCCCAATTTGACTCATGAGTCATGAGACATTTGTATTCTGCACGTATACGAATTACGGCCAAAATTCACACCCTGAAAATGTACAAAAACAAAAACACCCACAATTTACTTCGCGACAAAATCAACACAAAACCCCAATAAAATTTACGACCTCCATAACTTAAAAACAAAGCAGGTACCAAACAGCAGCGCCTTAGCTACAGTATATAAAGAGCTTCAAAATAGATTATGTAACAGTAGCAGAAAATAAACCGAAGAAGAGATTATTCTTGAAATTAATATTTCTAAAAAAGTTACAATAAAAAATTGGCACAAGAAGTAAGAACTAAAAACTGTAATATACAATTAAAAATAAAAAGTTATTCATCTAAATATATAAAGTGACAAAAGAATACAAAAAATAAAGTGAAAATCGTCTTGTGAATCTGGTGAAATAAATAATATGGATAGGTGTTATAAACTCAAGTGCTTTTGTTATGTGTGTGGAAAATTTACAATTATGAGCAATCGCCGCAAAATAAGTGGTGAAACCGCTGATTTATATCGACTATACTTTTCACAAAATGTTATTAGTGGTGTAAATTGGGTGCCGTCTTTTGTTTGTACAACATGCATTTCCCATCTGCATAGATGGCAAAACACTGGAGCCGCAATGCCATTTGGTGTCCCGATGATATGGATCGATCCACAAGGACATGATGCAGTTCAATGTTATGGGTGCATGAATTATATTTTCGGTACAAACAGAAACAAAAGTGGTTCTTTGACATACACTGCAACGAGAAATACACATCTACCGCTGCCGCATTCAGATGAAATGCCTGTTCCGGAAAGATCAAACCCAACCGAGGATTATTTACCAACAACATTTGAATCAGGTGAAACCGGAGAAACATCTGCATCAATATATCAACCATCAAATGTCACTGCGCCATGCAATCACATTGAAATCTCGCAAAGTCGTTTGGATATTATGGTACGACGCCTGAAACTATCTCAGCGGCAAGCCATTCTTTTGTCAAAGGATTTAAAACAAGTGAACATTTTGGCTCCAAATGTTCGGATATATGGAGCAATAAATCGTCATCGTCATTTTACGAATTTTTTCAAATCAATTGAGAATAATTCACTCGCTTTTTGCACTGATATCCGAGGTTTGGTATCCACAATGCACAATGCATATAATCCTGAAGATTGGCGATTGTTCATCGATTCCTCTAAAAGCAGCTTGAAGGCAGTTCTCCTTCACGTTACCAACTCAAAGAATTCCATTGAACAATCACCAGCCGAATCCGATGAGCACGGCGAGCGTTTTCACCAAGTGACGGCAAGGCTCGAACATTGGTACAGCGGCAAAAAGCTAGATGCACTCTTGGGTGACATTTGTTGGAATTTGCAAGAGGAAGAAGAACCCGAAGACGACACGAACAAATCAGAAAATTAAAATTAAAAGTTAAGAAAAATGTAAATTATTTAGGAAAAAATTGAGAAAAATCACAATAAAATCAACTGAATCAATCTCATTTTCTGTTAAATAGTTTCTATTGTATCTATATATGTCGATGAGGTGTTTATTCCATCAATTTAAATTCAATAAATGGACAAAAAATGATAAAAAACATGTTTTTCGTCGAGACAAATATTTGTCAAAATATACACTCATATTCACATTGATAGCTCCTGAACCATTAAGAATTTCGTCATGCTTTCTTCAGCAAAGTTGTTGCACAAGCCAAGACCAACAAGTTTGCTGAATATATCAAGACCGAAAAACGACATCTACAATCACATTTTTGTATTATTTTATTTTTTTGCGTTTCAAAAAAATAAAATAATACAAAAATGTGATTGTAGATGTCGTTTTTCGGCCTTGATATATTCAGCAAACTTGTTGGTCTTGGCTTGTGCAACAACTTTGCTGAAGAAAGCATGACGAAATTCTTAATGGTTCAGGAGCTATCAACGTGAATATGAGTGTATATTTTGACAAATATTTGTCTCAGAGGCAAAATATGTCGAAAGCGATATCTCGAAAATTGGGACTAACTTTGAAATGGGACTAGCACCAATGAATTCAGCATAGTCGAATTAGGTTTACCCCCCGGGTGCCCAGCTTGTTGCAGTTTTCAACTAGCACAGTGTATTGCTAAAACTGTACAAATAAAATCCTAATGTAAATGTTCAAATAAAATCTATAGCAACTCAATTATCGCAAAATATTTGATTCTACAAATTCGACGAATGCGACATACAACCGTGCGATATATAATGCGACATACAATACGACATACAATGTGACATACGAATAATCCGAAATTAATTAATCCATATAAAAATCAACTTGCATAAATCGACCGCGCACGAGCGCATGCTAGTAGGCCGTACGATATACTGGCATTGGCGATTTATGCAAACGAAACGAAAATAATGTGTAAGAAAATCCTTAATAAATTTGAATTTGAAAAATCGCTTTTTGTTCAAAAATTAGGAACAATATGGTGAAAGTTTGGTTTTGACAGCTCTACAAAATTCTTTGGAGAGTTTGTAATATGTTGTTTAAGACTACTGCTTTCAGAATTTTAAAGATGAATTTAGCCTTAAAAAAAATTTTTACAAGAAAGTCTTAGCTAAGATGGTCTAATACCCCGATTCTGAAGCACAGTCACTGACTGAAACATGGTAAGACTTTTAACTTTGTTTTTAGTTTTGTCTTAATTACAATAATTTTCGTACTCTGCACATAGTCTAAGTTGGCATTGGTCTTAAAAAAAGTCTTGCATAATACATAAAAATTTGGTATGGTCTTATTGGACACAGACTAACTCACTAAAAGACAAAAAGTCTTATCTAAGAACATTTCAGTGTCAGTGACTGTACTTCAGAATCGGGGCGTTAGTAGTCTTATCGTCTGAATCGGGGGTAACATATAAATAACCAATTTGCGCTATTGTGAAGTTAGCCCGCGGTTCAGAAATTGTATCAAAATTAATGAAAAGATGAAAAAATATCAATTTTATTAACAGACTGGTAATATTAACTCTCATATAGTCCGCTCCAATATCGTTTGATGGGGTACCCATCATGAGATCGGCAACATACATAACATCGGCAATGACTTAAGCGGGAAATTTATCGAAGTTTTCTGTTGAATTTCCTCTAAAGATCGAGTAGCCAAAAAAAATGCTGATACCAGTATACATATATCAAGGTGCGTAACCGATAACCGGCATTTCATACTTCGATGTCGTGTGATAGCGGTGCTTAATGAATTTCTAAATGAAGCGAGTTTATAAATCACATACCCTTACCGTACCATCACATCCATAATTTTACATCAAGGGTTAGAATGGCTTGCACTTGCCGATTAACTCCTCTTCCAAAAAATTACTTTAGAGTTTGGTCGTTATCAATAATTCTCAGTATGTTTGTCATTATTGAGGTCAATAGTTGAACGGTGGCGTGACTCGGTTTATCAATCTTTCCAGCAATAACCCATCCGAGAATTGTTTTTCATAAAATTGGCTGATGTTCATTAATTTTCATCTAAACCGTCTTCTTCCAACAGATAGAATCGAGCATCGAGAGCATCGTTTTCTGATGTGCAACCGTTGAGCACAAGCTTCGGTAACAAAACTGGCTTGAGATAACTTGAACAAACCTGGCTTGAGTCCAAAAATACGCGACATTTTATAAATCAACAGTAGCATCGCCGTGTATAATAACGAATGTTCAGGGCTTTGACACTTAACACATTAGCTTAGCTAAAAATCCAAGAAAATCGGATAATTGCGGATTATTCAAGTAAGCAGAAGTTCAAACCCAAAGCGATTATGAATCCAATTTCCAAAAATTATGAGTACAATTGTTTTCATTATCATAAAAATGATCCACAGCTTTGGTAGCGACATGTATTGGAGACTGGTCCATCAATTTTTTTATAGGTGATTTCACAATAATAAGTCTTTTCTACCATATCGTTCTTTCAATATATTCAGGGCACCGAAATATGCAGCCTCATTGATGATTATATGACGAAGCAGTATACTTCAGCTTCTCCACATTGAAATTTTTGAACTAGAATGACCGAATGTGATTCATGAATGGTTGCCCCAATGTGAATTTTCCCTCAGTCTTCTTGTAACTGTAAAGTCCAACTACTTGCAATCTTTGTCCTTCTTGTTTATTGATTGATATTGCAAAACTTAATCATACCGAAAATTGTATTTGTATTTCTGATGTTATTAGAGGTATTCTAAGAATACAAATATTTTCACTTTTGCCGCACACAGTCTGTATTTGTGCCTCAATAATATGAATCTGGTTCCGTTAATGCTGTATAAGATAGCAGAAAATTTCCAGCAGAAATAATGTGTTTTGCTATTCACCGCTAGAGGCATCACTATCACAAAAATGAAGTTTTTTCTGCTGATATTTTTATACACCAGCAGAAAATTTTTGATATTTTTATGAAAATTAAAAATTCTCAGCATAAAGTTTTATGAAAAATCAGAGAATTTATGAAAAAGAAGAGAAAATGTATGTGTAAACGTTTTGAAGTGATGAAAGTTAATTTTCTTTAGAAAACGATTTCCGAATGTATAGTGTAAGCACTCTCAAAACATAATAAAATTATCATAATCATCATTATGCAAACACAGGGCAACATCAAAAAAATGGCCATTGTAGAAAGCACTCCATACATTTTTGAAGTCATTTTAATGTGAAATGTTTTCAGTTTTTTAACAAAAGTGTTTGAAAACCCCCCTGTAACTAACCTGGGTGTATGTTTTTATGGTAGCTGAGATCATGATCTATATACATGAACAACATAAGATTCAAGGTAGTTACAAGGGGGTTTTTCTAACACTTTTATTAAAAAACTGAAAACATTTCACATTAAAATGACTTCAAAAATGTGTTGAAGGCTACTGACGCCAGAAGTGAATCTTATGTTGCTCATGTATATGGATCATGATCTCAGCTACCATAAAAATATACACCCAGGGTAGTTACAGGGGGGTTTTTCTAACACTTTTGTTAAAAAACTGAAAACATTTCACATTAAAATGACTTCAAAAATGTATGGAAGGCTACTGACGCCAGGTGTGAATCTTATGTTGGTCATGTATATAGATCATGATCTCAGCTACCATAAAAACATACATTCAGGTTAGTTACAGGGGGGTTTTTCTAACACTTTTGTTAAAAAACTGAAAACATTTCACATTAAAATGACTTCAAAAATGTATGGAGTGCTTTCTACAATGGCCATTTTTTTGATGTTGCCCTGTGTTGCATAATGATGATTATGATAATTTTATTATGTTGTGAGAGTGCTTACACTATACATTCGGAAATCGTTTTCTAAAGAAAATTAACTTTCATCGCTTCAAAACGTTTAAACATACATTTTCTCTTCTTTTTCATAAATTCTCTGATTTTTCATAAAACTTTATGCTGAGAATTTTTAATTTGCATAAAAATATCAAAAATTTTCTGCTGGTGTAAAAAAATATCAGCAGAAAAAATTTCATTTTTGTGATAATGATGCCTCTAGCGGTGAATAGCAAAACACATTTTTTCTGCTGGAAATTTTCTGTTATCTTATACAGCATGTTCCGTTACAGAATTTAAGTTTATCCAAATTTCATAGATTCATAAAAGCGGTCCTACTTTAATCTGCCTAGTTGATGAGGAGGCAGTAATAGAACTTTCGATGAATTAAGAAACAGCGTTGGGTATAGTTGACAATTTCGTTTTTTATCAACAATTGTATCTATTGATTTTTAAACATAATTTATAAACGAAAATCTATGAATACGCCGCGAATACGAAACTGCGTGTTGTCAATTCGATGAACAAATTGCTTTCACATTCGTTGCTGTGTGATTATTGCGGTAATCTTCGGTTTACGAATTTTTTCTTTCAAATTTGCTTTTTCAGATTTGTTTAGAGTTTTCTATTATTTATTTCCCCCTACTAACGGAAAAATTCAGACTGGGTCAATCGATGCGGAATTATTCTCTTAGTAAACAAATAAACAATAGAAAACTTGCTTACAAATTTGAAAAAAAAAACGATAAAGTAGCCGGCGAAAAATTCGAATAATGTGAAGAATTTTAAAGCAAATTATGTTCCATACATTTGGAAATTTCCACCGATTTCAAGAATACGCGCCCTGTTAACTTGTGCACTTTAAACATGTTTCGTCTAAGTATGTTCTAGAATTGTTCGATGTGTACTGACGGAATTGAAGGAATATACAAAGATGGCACTTGGTGTATGTTACAAATTAATGATCCGCTCCATTTGATTCAGACGTAACACCACATGGTTAAAAAACAAAACACCACATGGTTAAAGTTATAGATCAGGAAAAATCACATGGCTTTAAATATTAAGTAGTGCATACTGTCGACTATAGTTCTAAAATAAAACAAATCTTCCATTTTGCATAGCATGTACGATATAAAAAATATCATATATATCAAGCTTCAGTGTTTCTAAAATACACAAATATATTTTTTGTGCACCATAAAAAACCTCAAACCAATGGGAATGTAAACAGCAAAAATCAATTCTTTGAAGCACATAAGCGTATAAAAAAAAATTTAAAGCGAATATATAAAAATCTCCAGACAATCTGCCACAAACATTTTATCTTATTTAAAGTTTATATTTATTTTTTTTTATAGTAAGACAAGAGCATCACCACAACAGCAACAACAACAAAATCGCATCTTAAAAGGCATAATAAAATCCAGCGCCTCGTTCTGATGTTCATTTTTGTTTTAGTCGTATCCATTATTTATTCTTCCAATAACAGAAACAATACATTACATGGATTATAACTGAAAGTCTTATAAACATTTTGTTGTTGTTGTGGCTTCATATATATATATTCTTTAAGACGGTTTTATATACATTTATAAATTATGACACAACAAAAATGAATTAACAAAAAAAACAAAATTTATTTCGTTTTCTGCACACACAAATTATAAAATATAAGATAAAATAAAATTAAGTTTGAAATGGCGGGCGCTCCCACGCCTTTCAAAGGAACAGCACGGCATACATATAAATAAAATACAAATATTTTCATTTATAAAGCATAATGGTAAAATTGAAAATGGACGGTTTCATTTGCTTGGACACATAAGTCATGAAAACAGCTATTCTTAGATAATGAGCACTGTTCATATTCTCTGGGAGCCGTGATTTACATTTTATTTTTAAATTCGCAAATCCCTTTTGAATTTTCAAGACAAATTGTATCTTTGTATGAGGGAATCGCTTTTATTTCCGATATGCGATATGCAAGTTCTAAAAGCCACAAAGTAATAATAGGTGTGACCCTCGAGTACTATAGTAGAATTACAATTCACCATATATGCTGCACCATAGCGGCATGACCGAGATTGCCCTAAATCGTTAAAGTACGTATTCCAGAACAAGAACAAGGTAGAATATACAAATTTACGGGCAGCATCTGTTCCCGCAGGATCAACAAAGAGAAGGACTTTGCATATCAATGAGTCACGTGTAAATGATCATTACACCATAAACATGACAAAGCATATTGATAAATGCATTACATCTATTACGATTGTGATATCGCAACAAGCCAAGATTTATTAAAGAAATTTTAGGAAATCGCGAAATTACCGAACGAACGAAGTCCGCTTGAGGAGATTGTTGGGGCAAAGACAAGGATACTGATTGCCACTGCTGTTGGTGGGCTTACGGTTTGCCTCTGCGATAATTCCCAAGTTGAAAAGATGAAAAACTGAACTATACTTTTTATGTTTTTGCTTTTAAGAAAATTTATTATTTTTTTATTAATTTATAAACTTCACTTAGCACAGTTTGGTTCGTAATGAATTCAAGAAAAAAAATATACAGGATGCAATAGAAAATTGCCGAAATTGCGACATCTTATTTGCAACGCGTTCACAATTCAAAACTAAGCCACTCTTCAACATTGTAATAAGAGTTCGATGAACTTTAAATTACTTGAATGGTCATTGCAATAAAATATCATAATTTTGACATTACAAAATAAAAAGAATAAGAATGTACACATATTTCGGTAAGTTTGGGATGATAATTTTAATCTTTTAGCTTGATTTTAGGTGATGCTATTCCGAAACCAACATACCGCCGGGCCTTGAATTATTTAATTCAATAATGAGGATTTATTATTGTTGTTTCCGTGATAGTAATTTCCGTGGTGTTGATGAATTACAAGCACAGCGATGTGGGAAATTAAAACCAAATTGGTTCTTGATGAGAAATATTTGGAACGTTGATACGGGATACAACAACTCGATGTTTTTGTAAGATTTAATAAATGTTCCAATTTGGGCATACGTGTTCTAATGATGAATATTGCGTGAGGTTTAGCAGAAACTACTTGACTTCTTGGTTTGTATTATTTGGCTCCGTAGTTGAAACTGGATCAGGCACAATTTGTGAATTGGGCGCTTGATTTCACTATTTTTAGTCTTGATTGTGGCTACTCTTACGTGGCTATCGGAGCCAGGATAAAGCTTGATGATTCTGCCAAGGAGCCACTGACGTGCGGGCAGGTTACGATCTTTGACTGTGACGATATTGTCGACTTTAATAGGATTGTCCCTTAAACCTCCATTTCGAACGCTGCTGCAATGATGTCAGACTATGTACCATCTCTTTGAAAAGTGCTGGCTTATTTGTTGCACCATCCTCCACCGAGTTAAATGAGATGGCTTGAGGGGTGTAATATCCATTTCCGGGATTTTTGTAACAGGGTGGCCAATTAAAAAATGGGATGGTGTTAGGCGATTCACATCGGTATCGTTAAGCCTGCATAACGGTCAAAATTGCTTCTACCACGGCAAGCAAGGTATGCATTTCCTCCAATGTTAGTACGTGGCTGCCTATAACCCTTTTCAAGTGGAACTTCACAGATTTTATGGCCGTTTCCCAGATGCCTCCAAAGTGTGGCGAATTTGGAGGAATGAAGCGCCACGTTATACGGTTTCTGGAAAAGAAATCGGAAAGATTATTGGACTCTTTGGTTAATTTTGAAAATTCTTCCCTCAGTTTAATATCGGAGCCCGTTAAATTAGTGCCGTTGTCGCTATGGAGCTCTTGACATATGCCCCTTCGCGCAGTAAACCTTTTCAATGCTCCCAAATATGCGTCGCTGGAAAGGTCACTAACCAGCTCAAGGTGCACGGCCCTCGTGCTTAGGCAGATAAACAGGCAAATATATGCCTTGTAGGTTTTCTGACCTCGTCCTTTGGTCAAATGTATTGCGACTGGACCTGCGTAGTCTACTCCCGTCTTTAAAAAAGGCCGAACCAGTTCAACACTCGAAATTGGAAGGTTGCCCATTAGTTGTTGTTGGCATTTGGCATTGAATTTACGGCATATGACGCAAGCCTTAACGATCTCCTTGGCCTTGGGCTTGCGCTTTGGTATCCAGAATTTCTGTCTTGCGATAGATAGAAGAAGAGTCGGACCTGCGTGGTTATTGTCCTGGTGGATCTCCGCTAAAATTAGCTCCGTAATTTTAGATTTGACATGCAGAATTACCGGATACTTGGTGGAATAGGAAGCCTCACTGTTTTGCAATCTGCCTCCCACTCTCAATATTCCCGAACCGTTCAGAAAAGGATTTAATACTTGGAGGCTGCTGCCTTTCTTGAGTTCGCCGTTCCTTTGCAATGATGTTATGTCGTCGTTGTAAAACAGGTGCTGTTCGTTCTTGCAGAGCTCGTATAGAACATGAAACAATTCTTCACGGCGTAAGTAGGTGCCATCGATTCTTGTCGCCTTTGGTTTTCTCGAGTTCGTTACAAATCTGAGAATATTTATTTATTTATTTTATTTCCTTTAAATCAATACAAAAGACAAATATACTAAATTACATATCAGATCATTTTTGAGTATACTTAAGAATAATTAACACAAATAATAATTATAATAATATAATATAAAATATAATAATAGTTAACGCTAAGTAGTATTCATACCAACAAAAATTATATTTGTATCGCATAAAGAGGAAATTAGGAAGTTCTTGTGACCGACTAAACGATCAATTTTTATAACTACCAGAATATAGCATAATACTCGTTGCATGGTTATAAAGTTATAAAGTTATGGTTATAAAGTTCATTCCGTACGTTTAGAGTGGTCGTGAACGTTCGTAGTTTCTTGATTCTTTCCTCCAGATTTGTATGATGATTTATTTGTGACGGCCAAAACTGCGACGATTGATGTAGCCAAGAAGGACCATTCCACCAGAGTTTGTTAGCTTGTAATTCGATGGATGTTAAACCACGTGTAGCGTAATCCGCAGGGTTATCGGAAGATGGTACGTGCCTCCAATGGTTACGTGGCAACGAGTTTAAAATTTCCGCAGTACGGTTGCCGACAAAGGTACTCTATCGTGTAGGATGACTTCCCAGCCAATCTATTACTATTTGGGAATCTGTCCAAGCGTGTATGCTGCAAATTTTCACTTGAGTTTCTCGTAAGATGACGTTGATTAGGTTAGTTAGCAGGACAGCAGCGCATAATTCTAAGCGTGGAAGTGTCTGTTGTTTGACAGGAGCAACTCTTGACTTGGCTGAAATTATATCAACATAAGTTTGTCCGCCGAGATTAATGATTTTGAAGTATACCACCGTCGCATAGGCCAACTGACTAGCGTCACAGAAACCATGCAAATCGACAATGCAACCTTTAGTCATGTTTATAAACCGTGGAATCGAAATCGCTGTTATATGCTTCAGACCTTTTCTTATATTTTCCCATGCCGTTCTCTTTTTCGTCGAAAGAGGATCATCCCAATCAAGCTTGTCACACCAAAGCATTTGTAGGAATATTTTTGTGGTCACGACGACCGGAGCTAACCAACCTAGGGGGTCAAAGATGCGACTGGCTTCCTACAATACTGTTCGCTTTGTCACTGGTTTTGTATCCGGTTGTTGGGAAGAGAAAATCAAATAATCCGTCTTGGCATTCCACATTACACCCAACACCTTAGCAGATTCGTGATGGCGGTCTTGGAGAGTTTTTAGGTGCGCATGAGAGTTTTCTTCTGAAGTTTGAGCTAATAACCGAGCACAATTTGATTTCCATTTGCTGAGCTGAAATCCATACTTTGCTAGTATAGTAATAATCTCGTTTTGTAATACTAGCAGTTCGTCCTCATTTTTAGCTCCAGTCATGATGTCGTCTACGTACATATATTTCGTGAGTATATCAGCCGCGCGCGGTTAGGTAGATTTGTTGTCCTCAGCTACTTGCTTTATGGCTCGTGACGCAAGGAAGGAGGACGATGCAAGCCCGTATGTGACTGTGTTTAATTTAAAATGACGGATTGGCTCGGATGGGTCGGTACGCCAAATAATCTTTTGAAATTCGCAATCTTCATTGGCGACGGCTATTTGACGATACATCTTTTTTACATCTGTTGAGAACACCATCTTGTGTTCTCGGAACCGTAGGATTATAGAAAATAGCGTGGACTGCACATTAGGCTCAACAGCTAAACAATCGTTTAGCGATATTCCAGTACTCGTTCTAGCGGAACCGTCGAAAACCTCTCTCAGCTTGTCGATGGAACCCAACGATTTTAGCACTCCATGATGTGGTATGTAAAAGGCATTGGTGGTAACTTCTCCGGGCGGAATTTCTGTCATATGGTTTAGCTGCTCGTATTCCAGAAGAAAATCATGATAGAGTTTGGATAACTTTGAATCACGATTCAGCCTACGTTCTATTCCTCTCAATCGTTGTATTGTCGACGGCAAAGATTGTCCCAAACTGCTGGATGGTTCCCTAAACGGAAGTTTAACAACAAATCGCCCGTTTGTATCTATTTGCACGTGTTGCAGAAGGTGTTCCTCACAAAAGGTTTCCTCCGGAGATAGTTGAATTTTTTGATCACCTAACGAATCTAGTTCCCAAAATCTCCTGAGACTTCTGTCGATATCAACTAAATCCTCCTTATCCTCAGCCACGGCTAACATTGAAGTGGTGTGATGGTTCAAATTCTTGGCGATTCTTCCGGAGACTATCCAACCAAGGATCCTAAGAGCCGCTCTTACGAGAATATCGATTTCGCCCTTCTTGTGAAATCTTGGATCTGCCAACTTAACTCCTTGCCATGAATTAATTGCCTTGATATATAAATTTTGTTGCGGCAGCTGGCTGGTAATCACGGACAATATCAGCGTATCTATCTTGAATTCCGGGCTATCATCAGAATTCAATGTAAGTGTTGTGATTTCTCTGGATACGATTGCGCTACTCTGTCCAAATCCGTTCACGGGTACACGTGCGTATCGTCTTTTAGCGTTTAGTCGCTGTACACAAGATTCCGTAATAAAACTGGATTGTGACCCCGAATCGAGAAGTGCTCGGCACGCTATGGGATGTCCTGAAGCATCAATTATTCGCATTATGGCCGTTGGGAGTACTAAAGCCAGCGTTACGGTCTCCGACTGGAAGGTAGATGCGTGGCTCGTCGTACTAGCTTCTCCTGTTTCAACAATTTCTTCGTTAAGTTGTTCCTGGTGTAGTAATGTGTGGTGATTCATATTACATCTTTGGCATCTTCTCCGAGATGGACATCGGAATATAGGATGTTTGCTACTTAAACAGTTTTGGCACCGATTAGTGCGCTTCGCAAACTCTTTGTGTCGCTTAACGTCTAATGCGTGAAAGTCATTACATTGGAATAAAGAGTGGCTAGGGTCCTGACACATCGCACATTTGAATTGAAAATTTTTGGTAACCAATTGCGATTCGGTGGTTGGGGTTTCATCGGTAGAGATGTGTCCCTTTATCTCTGGCTTCGCAGTTAGACATTTCGTGGAAGTGTTGAGTGATTCTAACGCATCGATGCGCCGTGCTATAAATTTCAGGAACTGCGCAAAGTTTGGGTTATCGATATCCGCAGCCGTTTCTGCACATAGAGCCTTGGACTTGTCATCTAGCTTATTCGTCAGTATATAAATAAGCCAAGGGTCGCGAGATTCGGCAACATCTCCTAAAGTCTTGAGTCCGCGAATCACCTCGTCCGACGTGTCCATCAATCGCTTGATTTGGAAAGAATTTGAATGGTGCACGGTTGGCTGCTCAACAAAGGTACGAATAAAGGAGTTTATTATATGTTTCTTTCTGTCGTAGCGTTCCTTCAGTTTGTTCAGGGCACCGATATAATTGCTCTCTGTTACGTTAATGTGCCATAATAGTACCGCTGCTTCTCCGCGCAATAATCATTTTAGGTATTGAAATTTTTGGACGGCATTCAGAGCAGGCGACTCGCTAATAGTGGCAGTGTACAAATCATAAAATGATTGCCACTCCGAATATTTGCCAGAAAAGGATGGTATGTGGATCTATGGAAGTTTAACTTCCGACCGCGTTCCAAATTGCGTTGTATTTTGTGATGTTTCGATATTCAGGTTACCGGGCTCGGTACTAAGTCTTCTTTGTCGCAACAACGTATTGAGACCAGCGACGGCGTTGTAATAATTTTCTTCGTATGCGTTATCTGCCGCTTCATTTTCGTCCGCACGTATTATAGCATTCTCTAAATCGCTGAATTCCTGCATTAATTTTTCCACCCGATTTAAACGCACAAAGATCTGCTCAGTCGAAGTGTTGTTGTCGGCGTCCTTTATAAATTTTAGGATGTTGGTCAGCTTGCCTTTATTAATGGCTCGTTGCCTTTTTAACGCACTGAGGTCCGACATTTTAACTACGAATTATGGAGTAAGCACCCTCACTTTGGAAATAATAACACAAAACATTGATTTGCTACCAATTTGCTAACTCAGAATACGTTTGATGAACAATACCGAATTAACTTCCCCGAAAATTTTAATTAAAGTTGTCAATTCAATTATGTAATGGCGGTGGTGAAACCGAAACGTTATAGTAGCCTTGAAATTCACTTGCACGAAATATATTTTTTATTATTAAATCAGATTTGAGCAATAACGATAACGAAAACACAATCGTGAAAAATATATATACGGCTCTATACTCAAAATCCAAACATTCGTGAGTTTTATCGAGGTTATGTTGATAATATATGCACCGATATTCACACGAGTATTTCTTTTTTACACAAGAATTTTAATAGTATTAATTTACATAGGTTTTCGCGATAAATTCACTGATTTTAATACCGTATGTGTCTACTAATTGACTAAATAGTTCGAGCTTATTTTTCACTTATCGTTACTCGTAGTGAAATAAAATAAAAATGGCTACTTAGCTGAAGTCCATGCGTAGGTGAAATTTCCCAATCGTATCGTTGCTTATTTGCAAATTTGTGTGATGGACTAATTCTTGCCGCTTATAAAGTTACGCCTATCCGGCTCGAAGGACCAGTTATGTTGGGGCAAAGACAAGGATACTGATGGCCACTGCTGTTGGTGGGCTTACGGTTTGCCTCTGCGATAATTCCCAAGTTGAAAAGATGAAAAACTGAACTATACCTTTTATTTTTTTGCTTTTAAGAAAATTTATTATTTTTTTATTAATTTATAAACTTCACTTAGCACAGTTTGGTTCGTAATGAATTCAAGAAAAAAAATATACAGGATGCAATAGAAAATTGCCAAAATTGCTACATCTTATTTGCAACGCGTTCACAATTCAAAACTGAGCCACTCTTCAACATTGTAATAAGAGTTCGATGAACTTTAAATTACTTGAATGGTCATTGCAATAAAATGTCATACTTTGACATTACAAAATAAAAAGAATAAGAATGTACACATATTTCGGTAAGTTTGGGATGATAATTTTAATCTTTTAGCTTGATTTTAGGTGATGCTATTCCGAGACCATCTGAGATGATGTACGTAAAAAATATTACGTATCTGCTACTGAAGTGTCGATAGACTACCATTCAAAATGCCACGAGTAAATGTATAGGAGATAATTATAGAGGATTTATACAAGAAAGAAAGGAATTGGGTCACATACATATGAGGATAAATACCAGCAAGGAATCCCATGTATGAGTCGGACCAAAAATATAACTTAATCTAAACACAATCTTCCTCAAATTTCGTATACATAATATTGCATTTGTCGCCGACATTGAACAGATGTATCGACAAGTTGATTTACATCCTGAATACAAACCGTATTATAAAATTATTTGGCGTGAAAACGGTGGCTTGAAGGTTTACGTGTTAGTTACCATTACCTAAGGACTAGCAAGCACTCCATACATGGCAGTGCGAAAAATTGAAAGCAATTGACGGTGAAAATAAGGGCAAATACGCAGAAGAATAATCAAAACTTATGGGTCCTATGTTGGCGATTTGCTTTAGAGCGCGAATCCGATTCGCAAAAAATTAAAATTAAATATAATTAATATACTTGAGTGTCGTGGGTTGCATTTGCGAAAGTGGCGATTTAATTCGAAGGAATTTTTGCAATCGTTTTTCAAATCGGAAGTGGAAAAATACCCAAAATTGATTGAGAACGAATAAAGTTTAAAAACTCTTGGAATATTGTGGCATTAATAAATTGGACAAAACGCAAAATTTTATCGGAAGTGTCTATAGAATTTCCGATCCTTTAGGTTGTTTATCCCCAATCATAGTAATGTTTAAATAGATTATTATTAAAAATTGTGGATTCAGCGTTGTGATTGGAATTCAATACTGCTAGCCTAACTCAAGGCAATAACACTAAAATCCCTCGATGTTATTTTACAAATAATCAATTAAAGTCAATACAAATTTATGTTCTCTCTGCCGAAATAAAAAGTCTTTTTCCTCAGAGGTAATATTTTATATTTTTTCTTCCGATTCATTCCGCACTCTACAACTTAGCACCATATAACTAACTCCTTTGCTTTACAAATACAAATTTTTACAGGAACATCCAACATTTGCTCTAAGGATACTGGAAAACCTCAGGAAAACTTAATTTAAAAATCCCTAAGGAAAACCAGGATCGGATGTGGCTACCTCTCATTGTTCATCGGCAACAAACATAATTGTGTATACGTAGTTCACTCTTCTCTGTCCTCACCTTGCACGTTTTTATTTTTCATCTGTCCGGGAAATACCTCAATAATTATAGCCATCATCCATTGACTAGGTGGTGTTATTTTTTTTTTAACAAACACCATATCTCCAATTGTTAACGATCCCTCTTCATTCGCCCATTTAATACGACGTTGATGTTCGGTGATACATTCTTGCGACCATCTCGCCCAACATTCTTGTTAAGATTTTTGTAATTCTGCCAAGCAGACAACCGGTTCAGTGGTATTTCCGCATAGGGTGTAATAACCGGTTGACCAGTCAGAAAATGACTCGGTGTCAATGTCGATTACTTATTCGTTGGTTCATTACTTATTGATGTTAATGGTCTCGAATTCAAATATGCCGCAATCTTTGCCAACGACATAGCCAACTCCTCAAATGTATACAACTGCACTCCTATTACTGCTTCCCATAGACCACCTCTCATCTTTGGCCTCATAACTACTAGGTTGCTCCTTATGACCGATCAAGTCATTCTCCTCAAATTCACGTCTGCCTTTTGATTTGCAAGACGTATCCTGCTATTTAATGAATCTAATACTGCCCGCAATGCATCATGACTTTCTTGATCCTGCCTCCTCACCGTATACAATCTCCCTAATATCCCCTGAATAACATGGTATAATTATCATCGTATGCACTAACCAAAATGTCCCATTTGCTTCTTTATAACTATTACTAGTGGGTTGCCATGAATCCAGCGTTACAACAGCCTTTCCCGTACAGGCCTGCTGCAAATAAAGCAATTTCGTAACTAGGTCATAGTCCTTACTATGAACGTCAGCTTTCCAGTAAACTTCCCAAGTTGTGGGGGCCCGCTATTTTCTACCTTGATCACTGTCGGCAATCGGTCCTCGGGCTCAGCCAAAACCGACGCTCTACAACTCGACTCATTAATATACCCAGCGAATCTATTTTATCCTGAATCCTAAGGCTCACATGAATGTATTCTCAATTTCAACGTATACACCATTCGTGATCAAAATGCTACATTGTCGATACAGCATGTCCATTTTCACGAACAACTCGAAATGCCACTTTAATCTTTCCTTTCATGCCCGTAAATCAAAACCTAACAATCGCTCAAAGGTTCTACTATCTAATATTTCCATGAAAATAAGGTTGCAATGATTCAATATGTTGTTCCGAACGATATGCAATCGGTCTTGACTCAATTGAACATGGCCTGACCCTCTATCTTCTGCAATCATTTCAAAATCCTCCGATCGAAGGTTTGATTCGTCCCTGAAAAATTACAACTCAGGCAAAAAAATTAGTCCAATTAATTCCTTACCGTGACGATCGCAACTCTTGCTGTAACCTGTCTCAAATAAATTTTAACTCGATTCATCCTCTATCCAGTACCTCATAGTTAAAGGAACACAAATTCAACTTCTAAATGCAATTCTCAAATTTCTCATACAACTTTTTCTCTATTCTGCTTGCTACGACGAACCCAAACTACTTTATAGTACAGTTAAAAACCTTTTCCTTGTTTTTCCATCCCTTTGACACTTTTTTCAACACCTAACCACAATACAATTACGCTCTATTTCTTTATTAGACTGACAATGTTGTATTTTCTTATTAAATTTCTTTTATTCACTGAATTTTTTTTATTTTATATTTTTCTTCCGATTCATTCGGTGATTTTCGTTTATTTAAAACAAAAAACTCCATTCTTCTTTTTTTCTAATACCGCTCGCTTGCTCATTGTAAATCATTAATTAAATAATTTACAACAAGTAACAATAATAATATAAAATTAGGCGCGGTCCGTTGATATTCATTACGGTGGCCGTAACAACAAATACACGCATTCTCCGATGCTTCTGATAAAGCCTTGCTTGTGTTCGAGCCACTTATGCAGGTGGTTTTATAAAAATATGCCCATGGACGGCTTCGATAGCGGTGTTGCATTGGTTAACTGACGTTCCACGTAGATGGAAAAAAATTCGTACCCGGTCGTTCATCTAAATTGTTAGAAATCATTCCAACCATGTCTTGGTATCATGTTCCGTCAAAACAAAACCCGACTGATTTGATATCAAGAGTGAATATCTCGTAAACCAGATAAATTAAATAACGTATAATTGTGATAGAAAGGACCACCGTCCACCATATGGTTAATCGAGGATAAGAGACATTGGCCAAGTTCAACGATCCAAGAAACAAAAATTGATGCGTCGATGCACGCAAAACAAGTGTTCTACACCTACGAAATAGAAAAAATTCCAATGAAATTAGTGAGCTTTCTGAAAAGGTGTCGTTGAGGTTTAAATTTAAAAATAATTGAGTAATACTCCTAAGATTTACTAGACGATCGATTGATCAGAATTTGCGAATATGCGGCCCAGTTTTAGTGAAGGAATTACTACGTGCAGTAATAGTAATAACTCGAAGTGTAAACAAATTTCATTCAAACATGAAATAAAGGTTATGCTCAAATATTTATTTATTTTGATCCATTTATTGACTGCGAGGGTGCTATTCGAATAGAAGTTCGACTTATACATTTTAATTTGAAATTTTCCGTATTTTCTTCCGAGTTAATAATTCGCTAAATACATATTTCTCACCTTCATGTCGGGTTAGAATCTACTGTTAAATTCTATTCGTCAAAGGTTATGGATGTTAAAACCTCGTCGATCAGATAAGAAATTTATAAATCGGTACAATGTATTAAATATCCAGGTAACCTTCCTGCTTCAAGAATTATAGAAAAAAGGCCGTTCCTGGATTTTGGAATTGATAACGCTGGTCCAGTATAGCCTTAAATCAGGCTTAATTCAAAATGCCCGTATGGAGAAAGCCTATCGTACTTTATTTGTATGCTTATTATTTAAAGCAGTACACATAGAGGCATCCCAGAAAATATATTTTCTGACAACGGCTCGAATTTCGTCGCAGGTAACAATGAAATGAAAAAATTTGCATCGAATGGTTCTACTGCAGTTCAATCGACCAGCTGGTGCACATGTTGGCAGGCCTTCGGGAGGCTTCAGTGAAGTTTATATAAAGTACCACATGAAGAGGGTCATGAACAACGTTAAGCTCATGTTCAAAGGATTACTAACATTAACTACTCATATTGAATCAATTGTAAATTCACAACTTTATGTTGTATTACAAATTCTTTGGTAGAACGAAAGGAGTATTTTTAATATTAGTCGCCTGTTTGTTTTTGAATGTGTCGTTTATTTGTTTTTGAATGTACATGTACATAAAAAAATTGTTGTTGTAAAAAAAAAAAATTAAAAATGATGAATAACTGTATACAACTTTAAGGAGATCTGACGGCAAAAAATTAAACTTTTTGGGTATATTTTTGTATCTTAATTTTTATTTTCATAAAGTATGCCATGCTAAAATTTCATAGTTGTCACATTCCCAACTGTAATGGTCGTCAATAGCAATGAAAATGTTGTAATTGAAATGACGTCGAAAATTGTAAATGGACTTCTGGGGGCCAATTAAGGTCGAAAATTGACTCACGGGACAAAAATACCCGGAAACTGTTTGTATTTGTAAATGTAAAAGTGTGTGTCTCCGCGCCATATTTTTTTTTTGTTTTTTTTTTTTCGTGTTTTGACATTTACATTTTGTGCGTCAGTGATAAAAAACTTTTCTCTTGTGTTTTTAATTTTATAAAATAATTTTTAACTATATAAAGATGTTTTCGAATATTCCTTTTCAATATTATGATCGCAAATTAAAAACTAAGCGATATAATGAGTATTTGCGCGATACGCTCGATCCATTCAATGTATCCGATCGATGGTAAGCTTACAAATATTTTCTTTATTTGTTATATACATATTTCAAAATATGAAAATTATTCTAATATAAAAATATGTGTTTTAACAGTTTTATAGATAACTATCGCTTACCGAAGCAATTAGTGCATCAGCTTATAGCTGATTTAACGCCTTTTGTGGATGACCCGGAAAACTCTCTTCGGATACCACTACACTTAGAAGTGCTCTCTACATTAAATTTTTTTGCAAGTGGCAGCCATCAGCGTCGTGTTGGAATGGATCCATTTGCGGTAATGAGCCAAAGTAAAGTTTCGTTTTGTGTGTCGCGCATTAGCTGTTTAATTAGTACGAAACTGGCTCGGAAGCACATAGTGTTTCCATCCAATTTACGGACGGCCATACAAAAAAAACAGCAATTTTCCGAGAAATTTGGAGTACCGGGGATTGTTGGTTTAATTGACTGTACGCATATTGCTATCGCAAACATTGATAAAAGGAGTGAATATGCCTACGTGAATAGGAAAGGATTCCATTCACTAAACGTTCAAACCGTAATTTGATTTTAATATATTATGTTTACTTGAACCTATAATATATAACAAAAAATATTTACAGGTTTGTGACTTAAATTTAAAAATTGTTGCTATGAACGCAAGATATCCCGGGTCGACACACGACTCCCACATATGGGATGGTAGCCGCATAAAAACATTAATGCAACGCATTAATAGTGATGACAATAAGTCATGGCTTTTTGGTAAACATTTAAATTATATTTTACATAATAAAACATGTTTTTATTGCAGGTGACAGTGGCTACGCTTTAAAGCCTTATATGATGGTTCCATTTCGCAGGCCGAATTTAAATGCGGAACTCCGTTATAATGTGGCTCACGCAAAAATTCGGAGTGGCGTAGAGCGCTGTTTCGCCGTACTCAAAAATAGGTTTCGATGTCTTAAAACAGCTTCGGGATCGGGACACCTACACTATTCCCATCAAAAAGCCGCTAATATAATATATTCCTGTGCAGTTCTGCATAACCTATTAATTAAACATAACTACCCTATCGAGGAAGGTGATGGAATCGTCGAGGAAGACGTGCCAATAGAGGACTATATAGACGACGATGATTCTGGACAAGAAAACCGCACATTTATTGTTAACTATATTCAGGAGAGGGACCTTGAATTTTAACTTAAATGATTACGTAATAAATAAAACATAACTTTTTTTAAATTCTGACTTCAAAAATGTATTTACAATAAAAAAAATAAATAAAAATATTTAAATTACATAAAACGGCGGATATTATGGCCTCTCATTTAGTTTGTCCAAAATTTTTTGCAGCAACTCTACTGATTGTTCCTGCAAATTTAATGAACGAATTACAGATGTAACTGCTACGCTTTCCTATTAAAAACAAAGAGTTCTAAATTATTTACGAATATAGCTTGCATATATTATACTTACACTTCGGGGATCATCCCTTTGTCGTTGTGCTCTTGGGGGCAAAATTTCTGAGATGCGTTGCCGTCGCAGTTGGGCTCGTCGAGCACCTCGAGTGGGGCCTCTTTCCATCGTGGACGGTTGATGTGCTGTAGGAGGACTGGTATTAGATGCTGTAGGAGGGCTGGGATTAGATGCTGTAGGAGGGCTGGGATTAGATGCTGTAGGAGGGCTGGGATAAGATGCTGTAGGAGGGCTGGGATTAGATGCTGTAGGAGGGCTGGGATTAGATGGAATCAATTGAGGTGTTAATAAAAGTGAAGAAAAAGAAGGAGTTTGGTTTTGGGATGATGAGGAAGGTTGATGTAATATAGGAGGGAAGGGATTAGGTTCTGATGGAGTGGATTGTGAAATTTGGATATTAGATGAAAAGGAAGGAATTTGAATTTCGGATGATGAGGGTGTGGTAAAAGTAGAAAAAGCAGGAGAGGGTGGTGTTGCATCTTCGGTTTCTGACTAGTAGATATAAATAAAAATAAGTTTATTATATGTAGTTTAATTGTTATTTTACTTACGTAAGCCATTTCGGGCACGCTACGGTCCCCATCTAAATTATTTAAACCGCAGATTCTTATAATTTGATCATCTTCCGGGGTGAAAAAATCTAAATTAATTTCACCACCTCCGGTCACATTTTGCGCCGCTCGGTGTTTATTAAGTTTTCTTTTAACACCTTTTTTTAAATCCTGCCACGCCTAAAAATAAAAACATAATAAATATTTATATTTAAAAAAAATTACTATGCAATTTTCTTACCCGTTTCCACTGATTCACAGTTTTTTGGCTTTGTGAGCCTTGGTTCAATTCGGCGGTTACTGCGGCCCACAATTCCGTCCTTTTGCTATTGCCACTAGCTGCTTGAAACGAAAATAGATCTATAAAGTTCGCTTCTACAAAATTTATTAATTTTGATTTCTGCTCAAATGTAATTCTGTTCTGTAATTATAAATATGTGTAATAAAATTAATATATTATATGTAATATATTAAAAATAACTAAAAATAAAATTTATTTATAAAAAATTTCAAAAAAATGCATAAAAAATATTTAAAACAAAATGTGATACATGGAAAAGGGGCTTCCCCAAATTTATTGCGGATAAAAATATTATAAAAAAGTTATTTTAAAAATTTTATTAGCCTTATTATTATTACACATAGTAAAATATGTAAAAAAATAATTTTAAAATTTAATTTTGTATTATTAATTGCACTAACAAAAAAATTATTTAATTTTATATCGTACTTACCATGTTGCTGGACGAATGAAATATGATATATAAATAATAAACAAAACCAAAAAATCTTTATTTCCCTATCGATAGAACAATGGAAAATGTCTCACGTAAGAACCCAATGCACCAAAAATTTGAACCGATTCACCCGATTCAATTATTTTTGGTACTAACCAACATGAAATGTCACACTAACACAACAAAATTAATTGGGAGCACACAATAATAATTAGTATATTATGCGCCTTATACGTATACGGAAGTCTCGTGTCCCGTGTGTCAATTTTCGGCCTTAATTGGCCCCCTGGGGATATTCGTTGCCTCATTTACAACTTTTCGGAATATACAACAATGTTTGACCGGCATTCGGAATAAAAGTCTGGAACGACACCCGGTATTTTATTTTTAAATGTTTTAATTAATGCATTTGAAATAAACAGCTTTTTGTTTTTATATTTTCAGAAAAAAATTTAAATTTAGAAACAAAAAAAAATCAAAGGAGATCAGTGTATCGACAAATGGAAGGGGCTTAAGTCCATGTATAAAAAAATTAAGGACCACAACAATAAAAGTGGTAATTCTCATAAGAGATTGGAATATTTGGATTTAATGGACGAAGTTATACATAACCGTCCCGAAATAAATCCCCCTGCCACTTGTTAAACGATCAAGCAAGCGTTACAATTAACAACCCCACTGCAATCGCGTTTACACCTTCGGATGATTTAATAGAGGTAACGCCAACAACTACTTCACCTTCTGCGCTGCAAAACTAACGAAGATTTTAAAAATAAACGACATGATGAAAAAATGTAATGGGTCGATAAGTTTATAAGTCTTTTTAAAAAATTAAAAGATTAAATTAAATTATGTTTTACCATTTATTTAGGCTGCGTACCAATCCAAGCATTATCAATCCAAGCGATCACCAATCCAAGCGTCAATTTTAAGTAAATTTTTCAGTAAATTCATTTATTTTTGAAAAACTCTATGGCAAACTGATCGAAAAATCTTTCCTAAAGCCGGTTTTTAGCGTAACAAACGATTTACCTTAAGTTTGGCGCACAGTCTTAATTACAATAAATTTTATAATGAATTCCTAATCTGTTTATAAATTTATTATTCTTGAAATGTTGTTCCTTTTCTTGTTTGATTCGTTGTTGCCTTGTAAATTGGTGTGGGGTCACTACTTTGATCATCATTTCAAGTAATTAATTCATCTTCTTCGAGTTTATCGCCATTATGGATGCATACATTGGCTGCGTACCAGCTTTTCTAGCGTTATCTAGGTTGGTTGACCAAATGGCGTGCCTATATATTTGGATACGATTAGCAATATATTCTGGTATACAATTGCTCGAATGTACTCGGTAATATCCTAAAATGCGACCTTTCATCTTCTGCTGCCGCTAGATTCGTCAGCAAAAAATGTATCCCAACCTATCATAGCAGTAAATGCAAATGAAATTAATTTTTGTCTCTTCATCCTTTTTTAATATTTATTTGTTAATTTTACTTAATTTATTCGCACTTATATTTTATAAGTACGCACAACACTGTAAATATTAAACAACTAAAAAAAATACTGTCAAAAATTGATTCCATTACTTCCAAATCGTTTTTCTTATTAAATTTTGTTTGGAATATTTTAAAGTCACGCGATCAGTATTCTATTCCTTAAGCGTCTTACTTTGGGAATTTTACAACAACAATTCTATATAAATATCAATCCAAAATGAATAATTTGATTCCACCTAAAAGTAGGATTAGAATAATTCCATTCATCGTGTAGTTCAAATGCTCACCGTCCGGTTAATTAATAAAATAATTTTATTTTTATGAGTTGTCACTCTGGTAGTAATGTATTATTTTTATCACATAAAGGATAAAAAACCAAATGGCATAAATCAACGATACAAAAAATGAACCCGGATGTTAAATTAATCTGAAAAATAAGACAAAGCTATTTACGTCGAAAACGCATTTTATATTTTCATAAATATTTGTTATGACATAAAAGTAAATCGCATGCTTAGTTTGATTTTACTAATTTTTTATACCAACAAATCGCTTGGCTGCTACTTTGGGCACAAATTTCATTCCTATTCCAATAGGAAAAATATTTCCCAAGGTAAGACCACTTTTGTACTCCTTCTTTGGAATAAATATAAAAAACACTCATTGATTGCTATTGACAGCGTACTTTTTTAGACACGCTCTTTTATGTTATCTGGAGCTAAAATCAAACCACATACTCGATCGAAAATAAAACAAAAATTCAAAGTAAAAATTTTTTAGACAGAAAATCTAAATGAAAAAGTGATCCTTTCTTTCATTACAGCTAAACATTAGCTATAGGTGGTAAAAAACTTCTTTTTTGCATCTCGATACAAAAATAACTACTCTAGGTTTGGCCAGGAATTTTCTTAAAACGTTAACCGTCATATCACGGTTAAAAATAGGTACGAGTAATAATTTTTAGATTCCTTTGGCAATTTTGAATTATTATTACGCGAATCCGTTCAAATGCGCAATTTGTTATTACTAATCTGTTGCTATACCTTAATGCAACATGTAATACGGTTTCCTGAAAGTATTGGATATATGATCTTAAGTAATGTAGCATTGCAAGCTCTGTACTCTCCTTTGCAAAAAGATGCGTTTCATTATATTTATGCTTAAATTCTGCAAAGAAATTGAACATTATTTCCTTTTTTGTTGTTACGATTATTGTTGTTGTTAGCCTACCATTAATAATAACAATAAAAAAATTAAAAATATATGTTATGCTTTCTTGTTTTACTTAAACATCACAAAGAGGGTGGATTGTAATAAAATAAAATGATGCAAACGTACGAGTATCATATGTTTCTTCTTGTAGTTTCGAATTTCAAGATGAAAATTAATACAAAAAGTTGATTATAATTGGTACTCGCAGATATGCTTAAAAACAAATTCTGAGAATTTAAAAAAAAATCGTTTTTATGTATCCATAAAAAATGGCTTAAGCACAATATGAATTTAATGGACGACACCATCTCAGAAATGTTGATGCGCACATGGGCATACAATAATTAAAATGGTGATTTATGAAAGTGATTTGTGAGAAATGATTATTTCATACTTTCATATCTGAAGTGTATTAATGGTCAATGTACATGCATATAAAAAGGTAAATAACTTTTAAGGAATAATGATATTTTCGTGACAATTAGACTGATACATGAATATCAATATGGAAAGGTTTTAAGTTCGTGACACTTGTTGCCAAAAGATTTGAGATATTTTTTTCCAATATTTGGTTTAATTCAATAATTGATTGAGCAGACCGATGAAGTACCGCAATAATAGCGAACCTAAAATATTGTAGTTAGGAACATTTATAGGCTAATACTGTAAACAATTATTTTCTCCTTGAACTTGAACCACCAGAATAACGAAAAAGAGATGGCGTACAGAAAGTTTAAGTCTGATTTTCTAATAATTCGCGAATACATAAATGTACGAAAAATTATAGTGCGAGATAAACTGAATTAATAATGTCCCAAAAACTATTAAGCTTTGAATTAAAAACAAATCAGAGTGTAATCAAATATAATAAAAGAGCTATCAAAAATGCGACCAAACACAGGAGGAGGAAAACTATTCTTCGACGGCTATTGCTACCATTTAAGCTGGAAAACTGTAAAATCTACAACTGGCTTTACAGCAAGCAAAAAATAGGTTATACCATCGGTGTGAATTTCTTGGACAAAAGTGGTTGGACAAATATGTATGCGGGTGTTCATTGTGACGTTTTTGGACCCAGTTTCATTTCTTAAATTCTTTACCTCTTTAAAATAATTCGAAACAATAATTATAATAAATAATGATAAAATCCGACTCATCTTTCATGTTCAGCATAGGCTGGCATGGAGCTATGCAATGCGCAGATGGTAACTTTCATCGGCTCTAAAGTCGTACGTCTTCGATTTGGCAGATGATGCGTAAATTAAGACGAAAAAATAAACCACGAAAGAGCAGGGAGTGCTTTGGCACCAAAACAGATGGCAGAGATTAAAACAAAAACAAAAAAAAACTTTATAGAGAGCTTCAAACCACTTGGACTGAAATTTAGAAAGCTCAGCGAGTCAATGCCAAGAAGATGTTGGGAGGTTATCAAAAATTATGAGACTGAAAAAGTTTTGCTTGAAAGTTAATCTACAGTTTTTTGTTTTAATCGTTTTTTCCTAAATACTTTTCAAAATAAATATTTGCAAAAAGCGGAAAACCACATCCGGTTTACCAATCTCGGCCAAAAATCCCTGGTATCTTCTAATTTATGAAGAAAAAAAACGTAATTATAAAGTTTCACCCGATCAATCCCGAGCTGTGCAAGGGCCGATTTTTGTTGAAAACCAGGAGCCTTACCACCGACTCCGCCGGCGTTCGTTGCTGGTTCGCTTTTACATTTTTGGTACCACAAAAATCGTAAAGCGAAAAATTGATCGCTTCAGGCGTAAATTTAAACAATTTGGTTACTGTAGAAACAAACGACCTCATTTTCGATATGACAAGCGTTGTTTTCAACGGTAGTATGGCGAACAAAAAGCGAAAATATTTTTTGTGATATTTTCTCCCGATATTTCCTCTAACAAATATTTAAACGCTAATATAATTATGTATTTGCTAATATAATTATGTTATTTTACTGACACTGTTTCGGAAAGATTAAGAGAAGAATTAGCTATAATTTTCCGATCAAATGCTTCTTCGCTGGAGTTTCACAAAAAATAATGACCGATTGAATCCAGAAGTGAATAAAATCTTTATATTGATATTATTTAACCACAAACACTACCTACTTGACAGATAAATTACAAGTTCAGTGCACGATAGCGTTGCGTTTTTCGTGGTATGTGTTCACTAGGCGAAGCGAAAATAATAATGGGAGAACCAACCAACGCTGGCGGAGTCGGTGGTAAAGGCTCCAGTATTTTTGTTAAAAATCTCCTTGTATGCTTACATTTTAGAAAACTGATCAGGACTGATATTGTTGAAATTTAAATTTAGAATCATTTAGTACATAATCGTTTTTCTCGTAAATGACGTACTTTTCAAAATATTTGCAAAATAATAATAAATTGTATGCAAGTAGCCACTTCCGACAAAAACCCTATAGTATCTCCTAATTTATGGAAAAGCTTATACAATATATGAAGTTTCACTCAGTAGATCCCGCTGGGCGGTAGAGAAGACAAAATATTTAGTCTGCACGACGTCACACAAACACATATAGAGGTTTTTTAAAAACAACTTTTTGCACTTCGGCAGTATCGAGGTTTAAATTTTTCATGATTACCTTAATTTATTTTAGTACGTTAAGGAAGGTACTAGGTAATATACTTGTATGTGTAAAAAAAATTAAAAGTTAACTGTCAAGTTGGTATTATTGGTATTTGGTTTGTGTACGTTTGTGTATTTGGCAAGTGGGTTTCAACACAAGCTTTCATGGTAGGATTTTTTTTTGTGTTCTTCCTTATATCACATGTAGCCCCTTTGTGTGTCTGCCGACCAGACACACCCATATCGATAAAATAATCCAGAATGAAGCTGCAATTAATTCTTCAAGAAACTGCCTATGACAACCAGTTTTAACTCTGGTCGTTCTATTTGTGGTATATTGGGAAAGCATTTTGTCCATTGTGTCCACTACATCTTTAGTTGAGTTCTATAATACAAAACTATATCTGTACTCGGATTTTGTCTCAAAATGTGTGAAACGGAATGAGTGTAACAAGAAAGATATAGTAGTAGTATTTGTGTTAGTTTCGTGCGTATGATTCTTTTACTGCACAAAGCAAATCACGTGGCCAACATCATTTCGGCTAGTGTATTGAGGAACACGATCGCGCTTCTTGGCACTGAAAGGGTTAGCCATTTTGCAAACCCCATATTTGTGTGTTGTTTATGTATTTCGATTTTTTTTATATTTAATATTTTATTTTTAAAATTAATGAAATTTAAAATAAATTTACTTATAAAATTTTATTAATACATATAAAATTAATTTATGATAAAAAAAATATAAAATATATTAGCATGTTAAGTAATGAATAACACTCCACAGCTCGAGAGAAGACGTAATGTGCTTAGAAAAGGAAATATGCACCATAACAATTAAACCGATTCAGCCGGATCGCGTTATTCTGGAACTGTTCATCATACAAATTTTTTTTTTATTTTTTTTTTTATATTTAAATTATTACAACTGAATACAATTCATCTAGTAATTTTTCTTTCTTAATTTAGTCACTTGTGAATGAGAAGAGACCCATTGGCCAGCTCCATTTATAGGTTATTTACTGAATAGTCTTTGCTCTGGTGTCCTTAATCCACTAAATCAATTGGTTTCGTTCTCTGCAATCGTCTTACTGCATGTGAAGTGTCCAACATACCACGAACCTCTTCATTTACGTGTTGATAGATACGTTGCCCATGAATTACTGCAAATTTTTTTATTTCTTCTTGAACCGTCGGGATATTTAGGTCCCTATGAAGGTCATCATTCCTAATGTACCACGGAGCGTTAACTATACCACGTAGCACTTTGTTTTGAAAAGTTTGTATTATTTTGGTGTTGGTTTTCTTTGTACAGCCCCAGAGCTGTATTCCGAAAGTCCATACAGGCTTTAGCACCTGTTGATACAATAGCAATTTATTTTCGGTTGACAATTCCGAATTGTTCCCGAGCAGCCAATACATTTTTCGATATTTGATTAAGCTCATATTTTTTCTTTTTAACGTGCTCTTTCCATCTGAGCCTGGTATCTAAAGTCATCCCTAGATATTTAGCATTATTTGCATACGGAATCTGCTGACGGTTAATGATTACAGGTTTATAACTGACTTTTAGATTGGTGAAATTCATATGCGTGGATTTCGATTCATTGAGTCGATTCCTCGATAGTGTCACCTACTGAGAAAACTGCAATATCATCAGCAAATGTTGCAACAGAAACATCGTTCAATTGAGGTAAATCTCTAGTGTAGAGCAGGTAAAGGATAGGTCCCAAAACACTACCCTGCGGGACTCCTGCCGAAATCTTTTTTAGCTCGGAATATTCATCTTCATATTTCACCCTAAAGTGGCGATTCTCTATGTAAGATTTGAAAATCATATAATATTGTTTTGGTAAATCTCTATGTAGTAGGAAGAGTAAACCTCTGTGCCACACCTTATCGAAGGCCTGCGCCACATATAAGAAGATACTAGAACAAACTACTTCCTTTCTAATGTATTCTCAATGACATCTGTAAGCCTATGAGCCTGCTCAATAGTTGAGTGTTTCTCTCTGAAACCAAACTGATATTCTGGGATAAGGTTTCTTTGTTCTATGGTTCTTTTCAATGTTTTGAGCAACAGTCTCTAAAACAATTTCGCTAGTATTGGTGGAAGTGAAATTGGCCGGTAAGTGAAATTGGCCATTACTTTTGCTACTTACCACTGCATAGGCACATGCTTGTTCCTGAGAATCGCATTGATTATGTGCAGTAATTTACGGGTACCTTTTTCAGGCAGCTCCTTTATTATTTGCCCTGTGATCAGATCATAACCAGGAGCTTTCTTTACTTTTATGTTCTTAATTTCAGCTTTTAGTTCTTTTAATATTACATGCCTGATCTCTTCAAAATCAGATATTCTGGGCGTATCAGCAGTGTTTTCGTCATTGGTCTGCTGACCTAGAGGTTGAAATGTTTGTTCAAGATGTTCAGCAAACAGGAGCTAGGGAACAAAGGTATTTTCCAATTGTTTCATTTTTCACTTTTTTATGAGAGCCTTAAGTTTGATGCACAAGTTGTTTAAGGTGGTTTTATCTTGCGGCGCAAGCGTAATCTGCCGTTTTTTTCGGGCTTGTTGTTTTTCATGCACTAGTTCTCTTACTTGTATTGGGAAAATAATTGAGTTTTTTTTCCTGGATGATAATTTGAGGGTGCATTCTCAAGCCGACCATTGTATGACATCAATGAGCTTGTCTAGTTACTCTTTTATTTCATTTTCCCTTTTGATTGGCACTTGAAGTTCTATTTTTTCCTCTACCAACTGCTTAAACAGTTCCCAATTTGTTTTGTTGTTTGTGAGCTGTGGTGAATTGGTTTTTTCAATTACATTTTCACTAATCGTCATAATAACAGGAGAATGATCAGATGTTAGACTTTCATTATTTTCTATGAAGATGTAGCGTTCCGATATGCCTTTAGTGATGTAGAAATCTATTAGATCTGGGATTTTGTTAGGATCAGTGGGCCAGTACGTTGGTTTCCCTCCTGAGTAAAATTCACAGTTTGACCATTGGCCAGCTGCAAATAAATCTTGCCTTTTGGAGAAGTTAATCTTGAACTCCAGAAGGTATTTTTTGCATTAAAGTCATCTCCAATAATGAAGTTACTTCCTAATTTCTGGAACAAGTTAATGTAGTCTTCTTTCTTTAGGTTATACTGTGGGGGGCAATATATCGCAGATATATTACAGGTGTTGTGATAACCAAATTTAATCGTCACGGTGGTTACTTGCATGGATTCTTTTTCTATTTTTAATTCTGCATGATGAAATTATCCCTAATAAATATAGCTGACCCTCCTCTTGATCGTTCTGCGGGATGGGTGGTATGGTAACAAGTATATCTCCCGATTGATACGTTGGAGCTGCTGGTAAGATGTGTTTCTGATATTAAGCATATATCAATTTTCTCGGTTATCTTACAAATGACACAAATACTACGAACAAAAGAAAAATACAAATACAAAGACATAATTGTGTATTATACACTGTGTACGTATTTAGATTTTTTTTTCTGTGTACGTATTTAGATATTTTCAAATAATGCTTGTGTCTTACCTTTTAAAATAACGACAATTGAGTTCCAGCTTTTTAATAACAACTGGCGAGTAAAAATTAAAACAAAACTTATTTACATTTTTTTCTGGCATAAAACCTGGCTAAGGACTCTATGATTCGTCGTCGTTATACCTTTTTCGAAATGTCATTAATTGGACATTTCTCTACCGACAAGATGTCACAACAAATTATAACAACAACATACAATAAGGTAAACTATTAATAAGAAAAAAATAAAACTTATAAAAATAATAACAAAACTTAATAAATTTATTTTTATAACAATATTTACAGAAAATATAACGATACCGACGATAAGAAAACGGTACATCACATACACTCCCCTTCCAGTGGAATTTAAGAAAATTGGTAAATTTTAAATTACACGATATGAAGTCTGATGTTTCAATTCTGAAATCGTACTGGTAGTTTTATCACACGACCATGTCTTGACAACACTTCTTTTGGTTCATTACTGATTTGCACCTGCTGATCAAAAACTACTTTCTTCTTAGATCAACAGCTTTATCAGCTTTAAATGTATAAATTGTAATCGGCAGCATCCAGCCAGGTACCGAGGATGTGAGGTTGCCAAGCACCTACAGAAAATCAAGGAACAGGAACGCAAATCCCCTCTAAGTCATCCAAACACGGATCGAGCAAGAAATGAAGCATCTATGCGTAGGGAGAATTATACATATGCACAGGCCGCTTCAAATTCGAAAGAAAATACCGAAAATTTCAAAAACACTGTCCAAGCAATTTTAAAGAGCCCGAGCAATAGAATAAACTAAATAAGTTAATTCTGGATCGACTTAATCTGCTGGAAATACTAAGTTCCAAAATAGCTAAAAATAAATAATGTATGCAATACATAGTTCAATTCATAATTAAAAAGCAGAAACCACACATCAAAACTACTCTCTGGCTATTCTTAACCATATGAAATGAAAACGGATTAACACAACACCTAGAAGAATTAGAACTATTTTTAGAAACCGAGAAAGCTTAATATCAGAAACTCATTTTACCAGCTGCTCCTATGTATCAATCGGGAGATATACTTGTTACCATACCACACATCCTGCAGAACGAGCAAGAAAAGGGTCAGCTATATTTATTAGGGATAATTTCAAACATCACGAAGAAATATAAATAGAAAAAGAATCCATGCAAGTAACCACCGTGACGGTTAAATTTGGTTATCACAACACCTGTAATATATCTGCGATATATTGCCCCCCCCCCCCCTCCTCCCCCCACGGTATAACCTAAAGAAAGAAGACTACATTAAATTATTCCAGAAATTCGGAAGTAACTTCATTATCTGAGGTGACTTTAATGCAAAAAATACCTTCTGGGGTTCAAGATTAACATCTCCAAAGGACAAAGAATTACTTGCAGCTGGCCAATACTCAAACTGTGAATTTTACTCAGGAGGGAAACCAACGTACTGGCCCACTGATCCTAGCAAAATTTTAGACCTTATTTCTACACCACTAAAAGCACATCCAAACGCTACATCTTCTTAGATAATGATGAAAGTCTAATATCTGATCATTCTCCTGTTATTATGACGGTTAGTGAAAATGTAATAGAAAAAACAAATTCACCACAGCTCATAAACAACAAAAATTGGGAATTGTTTAAGCAACTAGTAGAGGAAAAATAGAACTTCAAGTGCCAATCAAAAGTAAAGATGAAATAGAAGAGGAACTAGACAGGCTCCTTGATGTTATACAATGGTCGGCTTGGGAATGCACCCCAAATTATCATCCGGGAAAAAAAACTCAATTATTTTCCCAATAGAAGTAAGAGAACTAATGCATGAAAAGCGATAAGCCCGAAAGAAATGGAAGACTACGCGTACGCTGCAAGATAAAACCATCTTAAATAACTTGTGCATCAAATTTAAGGCACTCATAAAAGCAGTGAAAAATGAAACAATTGGAAAATACCTTTGTTCCCTAGCTCCAACTAAAGATACCGACTATTCCCTCTGGAAAGCAACAAAAGGGTTAAAACGACCAAAAACGCAAATCCCTCCAATCGAAACACACGATGAGAAATGGGCTAGAAGTGCGAAAGAGAAAGCTGGCCTGTTTGCTGAACATCTTGAAGAAACATTTCAACCTCTAGGTCAGCAGACCAATAACGAAAACATTGCTGATACGCCCATAATATCTATTTCGAAGATATCAGGCCTGTAACATTAAAAGAACTAAAAGCTGAAATTAAGAACATAAAAGCAAAGGAAGCTCCTGGTGTCGATCTGATAATAGGGCAAATAATAAAGGAGCTGCCTGAAAAGGCACCCATAAATTACTGCACATAATCAATGCGATTCTCAGGAAAAAGCATGTGCCAATGCAGTGGAAAGTAGCAGAAATAATAATGATTCCGGAACCGGACAAACCACCGAATGATAGAAAAACTTACCGGTCAATTTCACTTCTACCAACACTAGTGAAAACTTTTGAGAGGCTGTTGCTCAAAAGATTGAAAAAAAACCATAGATCAAAGAAACCTCAATCCAGGAAAGATAATCCAGATTGAAACTTACATGTTCATTATTTTTTTGTAGTGATAACAGTGTGCTAGCTGAAAAATGTACCCAGGGGTAAACCTAATTCGAGTACGCTAAATTCAATGGTGCTAGTCCCATTTCAAAGTTAGTCCCCATTTTTGAGATACCGCTTTCGACATGCTTTAGCTCTGAGTCAAAATATACCCTCATTTTCATGTTAATAGCGCCTGAACCACTAAGATTTTCGTTATGCCTTTTTAGCAAAGTTGTTGCTCAAGTCAAGACCAACAACTTTGCCGAATATCTATCAAGACCGAAAAACCACATCCACCATATATGTGTGTTTTACTTCGGCCAAGGTTAGGTTGGAGTGGCTGCTTCCGCACACTTAGACCAGTAGTGGCCCGTTGTGATACCAAAAGAACCTATTCCCCTTTACCCCTGTTCAAAACCATTCGGAGCTACATACGTAGCGAAACGAGATCTGAAAGGCTGGCCATACTGTTTACGCCCAAATACCTATACCTTCTATATGATAGATTGTTTAACGATTCATGCATCAATGAAAAAAATCATTGATTTGATTAAATACAGATTTAAAAGTAATAGCTTTTTTAAGCGGCATGTAATTGGGTTACACTAAAAACATGTGTTTTATGTGCTTATGAAATACACGTTTTAAAGGCGACCAATACAACGAACAGAACTGGGCTTTACGTGAGAAGGAGTACATTAGATTGCGATACGACAGCATCGTTGAGTCTCCACTTGTACCAATTAAAAAAATATTGCTACCATCATTTCATATTATAAAGCTTGGAGTAGGTAAAAATTTTATAAAAGCGCTGAATCCAGGTCGAAATGCGTTCGTCGAATTGGTGTTTCAATCTATTTGAATGTAAGTTTTGATCAAATGAAATTTCATCTCGCATCTTGTTTTTTATTACAGGAATACTTATCCAGATATTCGTTTTTTGATGAATGATGATGCATTTGAAAATGCTCTCAGTGAACGAGAGCTTGTGGCATGGAAATGTGTAAAAGAAGTTATTAAGAATGTTCTCGGAATTAATGGTTTCAATGATTGGCGCAGATATATTGAAAATATGCTGACCGTTTTTCATAATATAAACTTTAGAATGTCATTGAAAATACACAGGCGAATCCGATGAGCACGGCAAGAGTTTTCAACAAATGACGGCAAGGCTCGAAAATTGGTACAGCTGCAAAAGGCTTGATGCACTCTTTTGGTATCATTTTTTGGAAATTGCAAGAGGAAGAAGATTCCGAAAACGACACGAATCGAATCAGAAAATTAAAAGTTAAGAAAAATGTTAGTTTTTTAGGGAAAAATTGAGAAAAATCACAATAAAATCAACTGAATCGATTTAATTTTCTTTAAGAAAGTTTCTATTGTACCTATATTTGTCGATGCGATGTTTATTCGATCTATTCGATCGATTAAAATTCAATAAATGGACAAAAAATTATAAAAAAAGTTTCTCGTCAAAATGAAAAGCAAAAAAAAAATTACACCAAAAATGTGAATGTAGATGTCGTTTTTCGGTCTTGATATGTTCGGCAAAGTTGTTGGTCCTTGCGCAAAAACATTGCTGAAGAAAGCATAACGAAAATCTTAATGGTTCAGGAGCTATCAACGTGAATATAAGCGATATCTCAAAAATGGGGACTAACTTTGAAATGGAACTAGCACCATTGAATTCAGCGTACTTGAATTAGGTTTATCACCTGGGTGCCCAGCTTGTAACAAAAAAAGCTTGCGATTCAAGCACAGTGTAATTGAATGAATCGTGAAAACACACCGCACATAAGAAGTCTTTTTTGGATAGTTTTCGAGCCAAATTAACAGCAGTTGGAACTTTGGGTAAATTTGATTTAAATAGTATTGGGTTGTTTTATTTTGTTTTACCTAAAAGAAACTCAATAAAATTTGAATTGAGGACAATTTCCTCTTTTTCGGACAACTCAACTATCGGTTATTTTACTCGTAAGTTTCGGTAAGACAAATAAAAATTTATAGTCGAGCTTCCTTTTGGAATTAGGTTTAACCCTTATGTGAGTGACGAGGTACCCGGGTACCTTTTGCACTTTTAAACGTCTAGCTTTGTATGTTCCAGTCATAATAAAAAGTTTTAATTTTATGAGAACTTCTAGTTCAATTGATAGATTACGATCAGACTTAAAAGTGAGAAATTTTACAACACGCACGTGAGAGCAAAAAGTAGTTTAGTTGTACGAACTAGAGTAACAAAGATACCCGGATACCTTTACATATTTTACACTGCACATACTTTATAGTTTTGTGTTATATGCCGTTGTATTTCATTGTTTGCATTTCTGTTTATTTATATCATTTAATTTATGTTTATATTTTTATTTATTTCAAAAAAACTAACCAACATTTTTTCATTACTATCGATCATTTTTTCCACTGACGTTGGATTATTTACGTTTTTACAGAATGTTCTTCGAAAATTGACAAGTTGAACCTAATGCAAAATTGTTTTCAATAATCAATATATGTAATTTTAGCAAAATCCGTTATAAATTTCATAATTGCAAAAAAAAAAAAATTTAAAAAATTAGTTTCAAGAAAAGTTGTATGTAGGGTACCCGGGTACCTTAGTCACTCAAATTAAGATATGTTTTCTTCACCCACATGAGGGTTAATTTATTTTTGATTCACAACCAAAATATTAAGGAAAAAGCCGTAACTACTATGGCTTGAAAAATCTGAAAATGGACGTGAACATATATAAATAACATATAACACGTTAAAAACACCCAGTCGCAACTTTTTGCTGGTCACCACCAGGAATCGAACCCGGGACCCCCGAATGATAGAGCAAGCACTCTACTTACTAAGCTCTCGAGGGCGACGAATTGGTATGTCAAGTAATTTTTCGCCGATACATTTTTCCTATTATTTAACCGTAAATTATTAATATTACTAAAAATTGCATCAAACAACAACAACCATTTTACGAAATCATTCAACTTTTGCGGTTCGCAAATTAAAATCAAAAGAGAGATAAACTATTTACTCTTGACCGGTAAATGATAAATTATGTCGCGCTATCGTGCCAAAATTGCCCTTGTCACATAAATTATAGTGTACGTATAAATTATGCTTTTACATTACAATATAGTTATTTTATAATTTATTTTGTTGCAATTTTCATTCTTAAAATTAAATAATATGAGTAAGAACACGTTTAGAATTTTCCGTTCACGGATCAAAATATAATTAAATCAAGTCTCGTGTCGTTGATAATCTCTGCAAAGTAAAAAATAAAATTTCATAAATATTAATTTTAATAATTTTGCAAAAAATTGCTAATTTTTTTTTTACGTTTAATTACCGCTCACATTTATTTTGAAGATATGTATACGGTAATACGTATCTGAATTATTTATCTTATACAAAACCAAGATCTCTTATTATTGTTTGTTTGTTTTGTTGCTGTTAAATTTCGTTTATTAAATTTTTGGAATAATCGCGGATAAATAAATTAAATTCAAACATATAAAATATGTTCCAGTCTGGTACCTCTTCGCCACACAAATGAATAAGAACAACAGCAGAAACTTACAGAATTTCGATAACAACAAATCAATTTTGATCAAATATACAACATACAACAACAACAACAAGCTCTCCCGTGGTATTTTTTTTTTTTTTTGTTTTGTTTAATTTACACCAACTATTTTGCATAACAAATTATTTATTTACTTTACTTAGTGAAGAAGTGCAACATATTTAAAAATTCATTTTGTTCTTTCACACTTCAAAATTAATTATGAATATAAGGAAGAATAATAAATAAATTTGTAATTAATTTAAAAATATGATTTAATTGAGGTAATTAGAACAAAATAGCTATATAAACAAAATAACAAGTGATTGCTATATAAACGTACGGTTTTTTATTAGGAAAACATTTGAAAGAGTTTGTGTTTTGTTTTGTTTGTATTTTTATGGTCGATTACTGCGATTTGAGGTGGAAATATCGCGGAAAGATTATTTTTTAATTATCGCATATTGTTTTAAATGTAGATTTGTTCAGGAAAATTGTTTTCGATAAACCAAAATTACTAATTAAACATGTTGCAAATCGTTGGGTAGGCTACTTATGTGGAATTCTATTTACCAAAATTCGGCAAAAAAAATTGATGTACATCAAAAAATTACTTTTATTTGACAGAAAACATCAATTTGTTTTTGATGTACATCAATTTTAAAAAATTTACATTTTTTCGTAAATTTTTTTTTTGATGTGACTAATACAAAAACAAAAAGAAAAATTTCAAACACGTCTGCTTTTGTGGAAAAGTCATTTTTGTTTTGTTTTGATTTTGTGAAACAAGGAACATTTTTTTGATTTGAGAGTGATTATAATATAATCTATCTATATAAATAAAACAAAGTCGTGTTAGTTACACCATTTATAACTCAAGAACGGCTGAACCGATTTTTATGATCTTTCTTTTGTTGGATTTGACTCCGTTCCGAATAGCATAATAACTATTAAAACATTGGAAAAAATCACCAAAAAAAAAGTTATCAAGAAAATTCATTTTCTCATATATTTAGTACATTTTGTTTTTTTTTATTTTGTTCGTCTCAATACAGTGGTGGTTTAGGAAAAAAGAAAAGTCGGAAAAACTGAAAAGGAAAACCCCAAAAATTTAATTTTTTATACAATTTTTTTTATTTTATGTACTTATCTGTATAATTCATGATGGAAATGGTGGATTATTTTTCTTCGATGTGCCCGGTAGAACTGGGAAGGTTTTCCTCATGTCATTGATTTTGGCCACTGTTCGTGCGAGATTCGATATTGCTGTAGCAGTTGCTCAGCGTTGAAATTGTCTATAAACCTTCAATCGGCTGAAAACCCGACTTGCAACATTGCAAAACACTGAGCAATGGCGAAAGTTTTGGTAGCAAGTAAAATCATCATCGATTATGAATGTACAATGGCGCACAAATGCGCATTGGAAGCACTCAATCGAACTATGAAAGATCTACGCAATGACTCAAGATGTTTTGGAGGCGCAATGATTCAACTGTCTGGCGATTTCCGTCAAAAAATACCAGTGATTCCAAGATCGACCGCTGTCGATGAAATAAACGCTTGCCTCAAATCATCGACTCTGCGTGGCGCTATGTGATGAAACTTCAGCTGACGACAAACATGCGAGTTGCATTGTTAAACCAGAGACAACCTAACAGAGATATTTCATTCTATGTAAACGGTAAAATTTAAACTGCGAGTTCATTTTCTGTAAATAGCCGCAAACAACCAAAAACATTTTGTTTTTTTGCGTAAACGTATACGCAGTTTAACGAAAAATAACAGATACAACGATGACATTGTAATTGTCAGAAATATATTTTGTTTTCATTTTTTACCTCGAACGAAAAATTTAATTTGATTGTCTGTGGTTAAACGATCCATCTGCCGAAGATTTCTCCAAGCAATTGCTGACTATCGGTAATGGCCGTGTTCCGGTCGACGAATCGAACAGATTTATTTAGTTTCCTCAGAACTTTTACAATTTTGTCTCAACGAAGGAAGAGCTCATCAACAAAGTGTTCCCGAACAATATTACTAACCACAAAAATCACAATTGGGTGAGTGAACGAGTAATTCTTGCGGCAAAGAACAAAAATGGGGATCACTTAAATTTCACAATTCAAAATCTAACCGTCGGTCCACTTCATTCCTTCAAATCTATCGACTGTGTGACAAACAAAGACGAAGCAACCAACTGTCCAACTGAATTTTTAAACTCATTGGATCTGGTTAGCTTGCCCCCGCACAATTTACAACTGAAAGTTGGTGTATTGCCGGTAATCATCATGCTACGAAACCTGAATCAACCAAAACTATATAACGGAACGCGTTTTATTTTGATAAATCTCAAGGAAAGTTCAAAGGTGAGGAAGTTCTCATTCCGAGAGTTCTGTTGATCTCAACCGATATGCCATTCGAGTTTAAACGAATTCAATTTCCGATTCGTCTTGCATTCGCCATGACGATCAACAGATCACAAGGTCCATCCTTGAGTGTTTGTGGCCTGAATCTAGAAAATGAATGTTTCACGACCAATTGTACATAGCATGTTCACGTGTCGGCAAACCATCCGATTTCTTCGTTCTCGCACCTGACAATAAAACAAAAAATGTCGTATATCACAAGATGTTTTACTGAAGGGAATCGACCCTATTGCAACCTACTCAGGAAATAGTTTAAAAGAAAGTAGTGCAACAATGCTACGCGAATCATTTCGAATCAATTCAATAAAACGAATTCCTTGCTGCCACGTGAATTACATTCATTTCAATGTAATTAAAATATATTTCATTTTGTTTGATTTTAATTAATTTGGAGTATTCATTTTATCCGCCCCGGAGGTCTCGGGTTCAATTCCCGGTAGTGACAAGGAAAAAATTGCACGGCTGGTTTAAAATCAATGAATTAATCACTCATTAGTCATTATCCGAAATGAAAATATGATTATTAAACCTCATTTAAGGCGGCCAAATCTCTTGATGGGATATAGTGCCAGAGAAAGAGAGAGAGAGAGAGAGAGAGAAATTCATTTTATCTTAATAAAAAAACTCAATTTAATTAAGCTATAATAACTTTATACAACATTTATTGATTTTGAGGCGGTACGAAGTTCGCCGGGTCAGCTAGTAATATAATAAAATAATATAATAATTATAAAAATATAATTAATAAAAATATAAAAAGAAAATTTTACATAAATTTTATAAATTTATGAAAATGAAAGATATAGATATATCTCAATATACCATTTTATTAGATGAAAACGGTTTTGTTTTCGAAAAAAATTGCCTAGCTTTTCTGGAAAATAAAAAAAGTAAGTGCGATAATTATATATTGTAATTGTTGTTTAATATGTTTATTATTAATAGGTCTTGAATTGGTGCAAGCCAATTATAATGAGGTGTTGGAATATTACTCCGCCACCGTACAACCACAATGCCAACAAACGGCTTATGAGCATAATGAAAATCTAGCTAATGAGCATAATAAAATCTCTAATGTGATCCAAATCCTGCTATCAGATCCGAGTGTCGCACAACATAAATGGACAGACGGATAAACTAAATTTATTTTAGGTTTATATGGAGAGCACTTTTCAAATGTAGGGCCATTAAAGAAATTCCGCAACAAGAAAATGTTGTGGAGTTTTTTAGCAACTGCTTTAGAAAATGAATTTAACGTAAAGTTGACCGGACTTCAAGTTGAAACACGATATAGATGTGTAATGAAAAGGACAAAAAAATCCTACGATAACAATAATAGTAGCGGTGCGGTTTACTCACAATCTGGTTACGAGGAAGAGGTAAACCGCATCGTTAATATGGATGATTCATTGGTCCCGGACTACACGGTTGGCCCAAAAATTTATTCAAAAAAAAAGAACAATTTCATCATGCTCGACAGAGTCGATCGCAAATACAAATACAACGGTGAATTCGAAACCAACATCACCAATCCCACAAAAGAGAGTGAGGAAGACGACTCAGGAGATAATATGTGAAAGATACTTTGAAGTAAAGGAACAGCGTTTTCAAAAATTTCTTGAATTTATACAAGATAATAATAGAAAACAAGAAGAGAGTCGTACGTTGCGCCACGCAGAACGGATGAAACTATTAAATGAAATTATTGCAAAAAATAATTTAAAATAATTTGTTTTTGTTTAATGTAAATTAATTAATTGAAATAGATTTATATTTAATTTTTTGAATTAAATTAAAATGTTTTTAAAACGTCTCTGCAATGGTGGTTCGCTTTATTTCACCTGAGTGTTTTAGCACTGCTTCTGATATACTTCGCTCGTGTTTGGTGTAGTTTCTGTAGTTTGAAAAGGCTCTTCTTCAGTATTCGTGTTTTTTCGTCCCATATATCATCATCCTCTATACACAAATTGTGTAGTACGCAACAACCCAAAACAAATTTGCACATTCGCTCTACTGCAAAAAAATCTAAACGAATGAGCTGTCTAAACCGTTGTTTAAGTAACCCAAACGTGTTTGCAAATTTTATCCTTATCTGACAATGTTCTTTATTGTAATTTAACCGTGTAGTTGACAAATTACCATAATCCTTATATGGTGTTAATAAAAACTCACGCAAAGGATATGCTGCATCTCCAAGAATGTGATATTGTTCACCGCAAATCGTCGGAATTTCTTTTGATATATAAGATAAATTATATATCCGTGAATCATGAATTTTGCTTGGTGATCCAACAAACACATCGAGGAACTTTTTGTTTGCGTCACATATTCCTTGTAACGTGATAGATATCAAATTATGTCTGTTCACGTATGTTGAACGTATTTTGTTGACTGGTTTACGTATATATATGTAACAGCCATCGATACAACCTATTACGTTTGGAAATCCGGTAATCTGAAATAAAAAATAAAAATTATAATAATTCATTTAAATTTTAATTAATTTTTTTTATTACCTCCTCAAATGCTCTCGACTTTTCATGTTTCTCAGCATCTGTAGTTGGAAAGTGAATAAATTGATCTGAAATATCAAACAAAAATTCTAAAAAGTTTGTTAAATGTCTGTGAGCTGCTGACTCTGAGACGCCAAAAAGATTTGCAACTTCTCTGTAAATTTCCTTGTTTCCAGCAAACCTATAACCAATTTTTAGGTATTATTTTTAAAAATTTAATTATTTTTGAAATGTATTTTTACCACAAGAACGCTAAACATTGCGACTCAGCGGATAAACTCTCTCTTCCAGCTTTATAATATTTATAAAACGATGAATTTCCATACTTTTCCGTAAGCTTGTTTGCTACAATTCTCGAAACCCGAAAATTACGACGAAACTATAAACACGAAATAGATGGTTTAATCAATTTAGTTAAAAAATAAATACAAATTTGCCCACAACTCACTTCTTCGTCTGTATATTTCTCCACTACATATATCACAAAATTTTTAACTCGAGTTTTTTTGCTCTTTTAAATAATGTCCACTGCATCTTCATAAATTCTTCATCATCCGATGAAGAATAATAATTCAAATAATCATCTGACGATGACGAGGAAGACGACGTAAGAAATTCCATTATATTATAATAAAATATGAATCAAATGTTTACTACCATATAAGCTTTAAAACTGGTTATGTTTTGATTCTGGTTGTGTTTTGATTGAAACTACTAAACCTACTACGTCTAATACGAAACTACAAATGTTATGAGAAATGACAATTCTAAACGTCAAGCAAACAATAAAAATTACCACTACCAACATAAAAGCAAATCAATGTGTTTTTTTGTTCTATTTGAACCATAAATTTCACATTGGTTTGGAAAAGTAAATAGAATTCCACATTAATGTACATAATGAAACTCTGTCGAAATGACTTTGGTAATGATTGCATGACACTTCAAATTGAATGAGCTGATCGTTAAATAAGTTAAATCGATTTTTTAATCACTCCTGTTCAACTTATTGTTGTATTACGCTGTTAAAGAGGTCATCTAGAATTTTATTTGTTTTAAATTAGTTTCGCGGTTGATGATGAGAAACCTATTGGCTAGTCATTTTACAATTATTTCTTATACTAATTAGAACTGCCCAGCTCCAACAGTTTCTACTTTTGTAATTTTTTCTGGAGTTTCTATCTTTGGAGATATAATCGCTGTACGTGTTTTCTTGCTTGTTTCTTTATTTCTTTCGTGTACGAATACGATTCCATCTTTAAGTCAAAGGTTGTCGTTCCTAATATATACCATGGGGCATTCATAATCCCTCACACCAATTTATTTTAAAAACATTGTATCATTATTGTACTTTAGTCTTCATTGCAAAACCCCGAAGTTCGATTCCATAGGTTTTACCATGTGCCTATAAGCAATTGTTATGTTTAGTGAGCTCAGAATTTCTATAAATGTGCGGAGATTGTCTTTTATGCAGTAGGCTTCTGTGCCGTGATCCAACAATATTTAAATGGATGTGTTCAAATCTACGTGATGGCATTTGGAAATTCCCTTGATGTAATTTGATGTAGCGGTGTACTTTGCATCAAAAGTACACCGCTACATCAAATAAACGAAATTTCACCTACAGGGCTTACATCTTTGTTCATACTAGGTCAAAGTACCTTGAAGTCGCGAGTTTGCGAGTTGCTCGTACACTTGGATGTAAAATATTGTTTAAACACATAAAACAAAAATGTACAGAAATCTATATTAAAATCGATAAATGTGCATTAACACAGTTTTGTGCTACATTGACACTTATATATAACACAAAATACACAAAATACAATTGTTATGATACGTGCAATAAAAATGCGCTCATTGCATTTTTAGGTATAAAAATTTTGTATATAAGTCGATATTCAATTAATAAAAAAGTTAGTACTCAAAAACCTTACTCACATTCTTTTACTAAGTTTATTCCGGTATTAGCTCCCACCAGTGGTCCGCTCGGAATAAAAGGAAAAAATATTCTAGTTCAAGCAGAGGCTGAACTAACATGACAAAATAAATATTGTGCTGTATTTTGCTGATGTTTTGTGGCGGACAGCGGATGTGCTATATAAGAGCCATATTTTTCAAGCTTTTATTTGATATTCTTCAGGCCGGCCAAGAAAAATGTTGATACCCTTCGGGTTTTCCTGAAAATCCTGGCCAACTGTGTGTGAATTGGGACAAGTGTCTCTGCAAGTTTTGGTGTAAATCTTAAGTATTATTTTACCATACCGACGAATTGTTAAATTTGTTTAACATTTTGCGGTATTGGAATGTCCCTATTTGCATTAACTCGCCCTGTCCTTTGGACGGCAGAATGCCATTAGAAGTAATCTTGTGACTAAGGAAGTCAAGATTACCCGTTCCAAATACACATTTTGATGTGTTTTTATTGACGCCATCATTTGCAAATTTCTGGAAAAGTTGTTCCAAATGAAGTTAGTGTTCTTTCTCGTCTTTTGATTCTACTTCTCGATATACAACACTTACTTTGTATTTGCGAATTCTACAATTACATCCTTCCATTTTTTATAATATTCTATTTTTTCTTCAACTGGCAGATTGATAAACATATTCCAGAGTAGCGGAAATACCGAGAAAAGCAATTCAGCCTCAGAGCAAATAGGTCCACAGAGAACGCTATTGTGCAAATGGTCAACATAGTGAAGAAGTCAGAGCAAAAATACGTGTTTGAAGGATTTCTAGATGGGTTTGCAGTTTTTGATAATCTGTGGTGGCCTACTATAAAGAACGAGATAAAGAGAACGAATTATCTATTTAATCTATTCGATCATTAATTAACAGCTATTTCTCTATCAGATTAGCCCAGATTCAACAGTAGAATGCAGGATCGTGTCGACGAAATAGTGAGTGGGAAGAACAATGACAATGACTTCTCTTCAATAGAGAAGAGCTTATATCAAGACTACAATTTCAGAATACAGGAATTGCGAGTGTTTGGAAACGAATAAATGTCCCCAAAAAACAATCCATGTTCGTCACTAGAAACCAATGGACCAATACGCTGGCCTACCTACATCTGGCATCACACATCAAGCACATCATGAGTAAATCCATTCATGCAGACTTGTAATCCATACCTCTTAATTCTCACAAATTTCATAATTAAACATTGTGTTGCGGCGGAAAAATGTTTGACATAAGCAAAACAAAAATCCACAGGACTATAACGCAATCGATTCCAGTTAATATCCACAACATGTACGTGAAAATTTAAGTTTCGTATTTTTTTTTTTGTAGTTTTGTGGAAAATTTATTATTTCCAACTTTCAGACAGTATGTTTACATTTGATAGGTTAGTTGTTTTTGTTGTTTGCACATAAAATATTCGTACGTATTAATACTCGTGTGTATATGTTGTATGTTTTATGTTGCTATTTTAGCATCAACATATAAATTTATACAAAAAATTTTCTTCATTTTTCATTTAAACACAAAACATATAATTACAATCAAATTGTGGTTTGAATTGAAAATAAAACGAAAACGTAAAAGAAAACGAAAATAATAATAAAATAAAAAACTAAAAATAAAACTTTTTATTGAACTAGTTGAGGTTCAGTTTAGTTGGTTTATTATTATTATTATTTTTTTTTTTTTGATTAAATTACTTGGTTGCTTCAATGTTCTAAAAAAACATTAAAATTTATTAGTTTTTGTTTTATTTGTCATTAAAAAATTTAACTTTTGTTTTCACTATAAATCCGCATTAAAAGTTTGGATTTATACCGGTGTCTCCACGCAAAATGTCTATCATATAAAATAATATCAAATTTGTCAATGTTGTCTTGTTCAACAAGTGTTAGGTGGTTTAAGCGTACTCATCAGAGCATAATTAACATGTTGTTTGGACCATTTCGGTTACCGCTACAACCACCAAAATTTCAGAGACTGCGTGCAACTTAAGCTTTTACGCGTTTCATGGTTGAGGGGTACGTTAGTTTATGTCTAGTCAAGTGGTTCAAATAATCCTCTATGGCCCTTTTCCATATTACTTGCTTATTTGAAGCTTATTAACTTATTGGCCACATCTTGAATAAGACGTTCCAATTCATTGTATCGACTTATTTGTAACGTTATAACAAAAAACAAAACGCAACTTCTATTATATGGAAGAAAATAAATTTCTTGACATGTTGCCATGTTGGTGGTTGCCACTAGAATTGAAAATAAAAAATTACATTTGTGCAAGACACAATTTTGGAGATATTTCTGTATAGGTCGTTAGTCTTTTTTCTGTGCAACAGGGCATTAGGAATCATAATTTTGACATTTAAACAGAAACAATAATTACACTGAGCTTGAATTGCAAACTTTTTTTTCGTGACAAGCGGGGCACCCGGTGGGTAAACCTAATTCGAGTATGCTGAATTCAACGGTGCTAGTCCCATTTTAAAGTTAGTCCCCATTTTTGAGATATCGCATTCGACATGTTTTGGCCATGAGTCAAAATATACCCTCATTTTCACGTTGATAGCTCTTGAACCATTAAGAACGTGAAATATTTATGTTTTTTTCTAGTATTTGGTAAACATCTGATTCGATCAGATCAGATGTAAAATCAGGTCGTGTGTAGGTTGGTCGTATGATAATTTTGGTGTCGGGTGATGTCAGGTGAAAAATCTATCCGACCGTCACCCAACCGCCCGAACAAATCAGGTCGTGTTTAGCGTTGGATGATTGGTTAAAAATAATATATATTTTAATAATAAATAATTATCTTTTAACGATATAATACATATTTAGTAAATTTTTATTTAACGATTATAAATATTGAAAGCCGAAGCACTCCCTACTCTTGTGAGGTTCACTTTTCAAGTCCTACCTTATGCAGAATTGTCTGCTAAATTGGAGGCGTACGGCTTTAGATGTCCGTTATGCACATTGCTTAGCTTTATGCCAGCATATAGTATTGACATTGAAAATGGGTCGGCACATGAGTTTTGCACTCCTACAGAGGGACATAGTTGTGTTCAATTTGCAAAAATAATGTCGCAATTTGTCCTCATTTCTAATATTGATTTGTGGTCTTGTATGAAGGGCATCCGCTACATAGTTCAAATGATCAAAGTAGCTTCAACTTGACAATTAATTGAATTCAAATAAATTTGTTTTACAATCTGAAATATTAAATTATTTTGTCCGTAGATTTGTGAAAATAATGTTTACTCTTATGAGATATTGTTTTGTACATTTAATTAACGGGATCGGGTAAATATATTTTAACCTAATCTTAAAAATTAAAAAATAAATATAAATAACTATTCCAGACAAATGCTTGATAATTTTTCGTTCTTATTAGCGATGCATGAAGCACCGCTAACTAATTCTGAACAGTCAAATATTCAAGACGAAAAAATATTTAACGAGAGCGCTACAGCATTAATTCCACCAGACAATTCTCAAGAAAGCGAAGTTTTGCTGGTGAACTCTGTTAATGTCACACCCAAGCCTAGCACAGAAGTTCCGTGTTCCTTCTCTTTGTTTGAGATGAGTCCGCTAGAGTCAAATTTGATACCTCCAGCGCATGTGTCCAACGAACAAAGTGAATCTCCACGGCATGTTACAGGTACTCCGTATCCCGAACTAGATAATATGGACGGTTCGTTAACATGCGTACACTTTAACGACACACTTGAGGAGGTGGAATATATGATTGAGGAAGGTTTAAAAATTTTAACGAAAAACGGATGTGATCAAACAACTTCTGCCGCGGTCAAACTGGGAAAGCGAACATCCAACTATGATTATGTCATAAGCCCAATAAGTACGTATATTAAACATTCGCCCTTAGTTCCCCTACGACGAAATAATAATAAACAAGAAAATATTCGCCTTGCAACGCTGGAAGAAGCATCGAATAGTGAAGGAAGTTATAAGAATTCCAATATGACGCGAATCGCATCACAACCAAAACGTTACGAATTTCCAAGAGCAGCATACAAAAACGCACCGCATACGCAAATATTCTTTCAAAATGAAACGCAATGCAAACATCAAACAAAAATGTCCAAATTGTTTAAGGAATTGAAAAATTCGCCCACGGTAACTAGACACTATGGCCGCTTAAGATCTACAACTTTGTATCGCCGCAGGAGGAGTATTGCAATAGAGGATAGTTTTAAGGATTTCTCAATGGATTGTGGCGACATATCAGTGCATGTGGTAAAAAATGCCAAGCGAAATTAATAAATAATTTCTGTAAAATCAAAATATGACAATTTTAATTTTAAACCAGTATTGTGTTTGCCAGACCCTGCGCAGACATTGTTGGTATTTGTAAAGATAAATTATAAAATTTAAATTTTTTAAAATTGGGTTGCATATGCTATTATTTTTTTATTTTATAAATATACCAACAAATTTTTTTAAGCTTTACATTGCTTCTAAAAAAATTGGAATTTGATTCGTCTTCGGGAACGTAATATTTGTTCTTTAATGAAATAGTGCCTTACCAAAATATATAGACTACTCTCGTAAAATAATGTTTTTTGTTTCTTTTTGGATCGAAATTTATCGAGTTCGTTGTTTTCTCGAAGCCAAGCTTTTAAATCCTCCGCGTTTAATTGTTCCACGCCTAGTGGAGTCTGTTGTGGGCTTTTGATGTTGCTTTTTGTTTTCCATTTACTTTTTTCAAAAATCCGTTACTTCGATATTTTGGGAGTTCGTTAATGTTTTTATCATACAATTTTCGACGTGGGTTGTTTTTACCGTTTCGGAGAATAAAATAGGTTCGTTAAAAAATACTTTTTAATCTATTAGCAACTTGGTTTTTATATAAGATATGTGTTAAACATACTAGAATTTCAGAGGGAAACTCCTGAATGATTTTTAATCAATACTCTTTAATTTCTCCTATTTAAAGTCCCCCGTTAATAAACCAGGATAAAATAGTCGAATATAATCGAAACTAAATTATTTTGGTGTTTGGTTTTCAGGTTATGAAGTTTGATGTAGAAATTTAGTATTTCCAATCCTTTTGCTGTTTTTGAGAGGATATCTGGTATATCCTAGAGAATAAAAATTATAATCATCATGAAACTTTTGGGTATGTGCTTTTTTAATTACATTGGTTTGTTGATCTCCGTACACCACATTAATAATCTACAGGGTATCCGCATGTGGATGACATGGTTTGAAATGGTTTTAGGAGTTGTACATAATATGTTGTACGTTGCATAAATATATATATTTATATTTTAATATATTGAATCTATATTCAGTCCTCCTGTAACTGAATATAGTATGGCAGCAGGGTATAAATTAATTTCACATACATTTAACAATATAATTTAATTATACATATTTTTATTATTATTTATAAATATAATTCACTGACAATAAATAAAATTTCTTATTCGTAAAATTGTGTCTTAGCTTTTTATAACAAATTTTTACAAAGCTCTATAATAATTTCTTGAACAATTCTTAAATTACTCTATCGTGAAAAATTCAAAACAAAACCTTATATACAATTTAACTGGTATACAACCTGACTAAGGTCTCTATGATTCAGTGTTTCAACTAGACCAAACTGTATACCAGTTATAACAATTATACTAATTATATTTTTAACAAAACGTACTCATTATACCTTTCAGAAATGTCATAAATTGACATTTCTTAAATACTAAACGTGACATAACAAATCAACAACAACAAAATTGAGGTAAAATATTTATTTATACAAGACAAAGTAATAACCAATAATAAAACTTAATATATTTATTTTAAAGATATCTTAACATGAACGATACACCACATGGTAAGGTTGAGTTCATTGATCTAACGGAGAGTGATTTAACTTGTATCACTTCACACGTGGATGCCTCCCTGATAAAATAAACATTGGAAGAAAATCCTTCTAAGAAAGAACCTTGGATAAAAACCACTTAGCTCACTTAGCTCTTAACAATTGTGAAAAAATTAGAAATCTTTAAATATAATTATACCTTACATTGAAAAGTGAATTTATAAGCTTCTCAATATAATGTTGAAAAATTATAATGTCCATTTAAAGTCAAGTCACTATAAAAAAAGGAATCCAACCGTCTCTTTCATGTCAGTTACTTGTTAAAAAAGTTAAGTTTTAATCAATTACACGAATCAATTGAAAGAATTACATTTAATTTATAGTAAAAAGGGTGATTCTAAGTCAGTCGTAATATATTTTAAAATACTACTACTGCTACTTGAAGTTGTAGATCTAGCATCAGTTTCTTCTACATTTGTTGGTTCCTTTGAATAGAATAAAAGAATTGGCAGTTATTAAATAATTATTATTCAAGTATTGTAATATAACTTACCAGTTGCTTCTGCAAAAAGGATAACTTTTTATGGAATCTAATTCTCGTTCTAAGTTTAGAATCCGGAAATAGAACACACAAGTCACTTTCGATAATATCCCTCAAAATTGATATTTCGTTAATGTGGTGATCTAAACATACATGCAATCGAGACATTAAACTATCTGATCCAATTAAAATTATCCATACTCTTTATCTTCCGGACAGCGCGTGATCACAGTCAATAATTTATGTAAAAATCATGATCGGTGATCATGAATAAAGTTTCAAATACGATCATATTTTGCGTCATTCACAGAAAATGACGCTAAAAAAGAAGGTAGCCACACGAAACAGGTTCGTACTGTTTGATCCGTATGTTCTGTCCTACAAATTTTTAATGATTTGTACGGTTTAGCTATTGCTCTCTTGTTTTACTCACTTAATAAACAGCTTCCAATTTCTGGGCTACACCCCCACGATGTGACTAATAAATGTATTTCTTGGGCTTTTGGAGCTGGAATATATTTACTATTATCTTAAATGATTAAATCATCCGTATATATATGTACATAAAATCATCTATTGATGGCAATTAATATTGTTCGGAAATGTTTCCACTTTCGAGCTCTCGGTCACTTCTTCGTTAACAATTCGATTCATTTTAAATTCTCAATTCTATATAGATAATATATATTATAATGAAACCGAGGAAAAGTCCCACGAACCCAAATAAATAAAAAAGAAATTAATGTTAATTTAATATAAAAAATAAAAGAATAAATATCACACCCTAAAAAAATTACAACAAATAATATACTTATTAATAAAATTCTAGTATATTCTGCTAAAAAAATTAAAGCAAATCCTCCTCTTCTATATTCTACATTAAACCCAGAAACCAATTCTGATTCTGCTTCGTTAAGGCTTTTTTCTTTAAACAACTTTAAGTTTTTTATTTACTTTTGTTAAATGAAATATTTATTACCATATTTTGTTATTGTGATTTTATAATTATTTATTATTTTTATTAATATTTCTACTAAACGACGGTCACAACAGTAATGACCATATTTTACATTTTTTATTATGAAGGCCGGTACGCTGCTGAAGTGAAATGAAATTTTCACTGGTCTCCAAAAATAAGTTGATAAATCTGACGTGAAAAATTAGTTTGACGAGTTTCGTAAATAATTTAGTGCGTATAACTTCATGCTGAAATGTCAGAGACATATTTTATTTTGTTGTGATTTTTTTGACATGCAGGTGTATTGTGTTTTAGTTTTGTTTTTTGTGCTATAAAATTGTTTTTTTTTTGTGTTTTCATACCTAAATTTATTTATTAATTTTCGTTAAATTAAATTAAATTTAAATTAAAAAAGAAATTAAAGCGGATATGAATTTAAAACGCCAACGGCAAATTGACGATCTTATTATGAATGCGTCCCTTTTGCTTAGCAGAAACTTGAGAAAAAGAATAAAAAAGGAATACTCCAGTTAGGGTAACACCTTATCTACGAGAACGAAGAAAAAGAGGACGCTTTTCGACAGATGTAAGTTTATTAATTATAAAACTGTATAAAAAATTTCTAAAAGTTAACGTACATTTTAGTTCGAGGATATGATTGCTGATACCAAGTTATTTAAAGAAAACTTTCATATGATGATTCAACAATTTGATAGTCTATATGAAATATTAAAAGATGAATTAGCTCCGAAAAGAGCAACTCGACCCGACGGTATTCCCGCAAAAGAAAAGTTTGCTATTGCCCTAGAGTAAGTAATATTTAGGTAAGTTGTTAAATTAAAATGCTTATTTATGAAGCTATACTACACAGATATTTTGCAAGTGGAACCATTCAACGGCACGTGACAGCCACCTACCGTATCAATAAACAGCAGATCGGCCCTATCTTAGACAATGTTTGTACAGCAATATGTAGAACATTGAAAAACGAAATCGGGAATATAGATATGGATTCGTTTTTAAAAAACAGCAATGATTTTAATTACAAATGGAATCTACCGAATTGTGTTGGCGCCATCCACCATGTAGCCCTTAAATGCCCACAAAATGCGGGAAGCCGATTTTTAAATTACAAGGTACTAATTTATATTAAATATTTTTCAATAATTTTATATTAAATTATGAATTTCAGGGCTTTCACGGTATAGTCCTAATGGCTATAGTGGACGCAAATTATAAATTCAATTATGTGGATAATGGAGCACATGGCCGCGAAGGCGATGTAAATGTCTTCGCGACAACTCCCATTTGGAAAAAAAAAATTATTGGTGACTCGTTTAACTTTCCTGAAGATGCACATGTTGCGGGAGTAAAATTTCCCTTTTACTTCGTGGGAGATGATGCGTTTCCCCTAGCAAAACGTATAATCAAACCGTATGCTCCAAAGCAGAATTCTAAATTGACTGACGAGGAAAGAATTTTCAACTATCGACTTAGCAGAGCCAGACGCGTAGTTGAAAACGCTTTTGGAATTTTAACATCGAAATGGCTCTGTCTAAGTCGAACGATGAATTGTCAACTTGATCGAGCCCAAAAAATAGTCAGCGCTTGTTTCTCTTTGCATAATTGTAATGTTTGTGAAATGGGTGTATGAACACACTCCATTATATATGAATTGAAGATAACGTCATTGGAGACGAAGAAAGAAGAAAATACCATTGTAATTGGAACTATTAAATAAATAACACGTATAAACTAAAAGTGTGTATTTAATTAATCTATGATAATCCAACTAATCCTAATATAAACACAACAATTGGCGACGAGGATTAATAATCAAAGTGTAGTTGAGTTTGTGAGATTAGCAGATGATCTAATCAGCATTAAAATAAAGATTTGGTCATAATAATCAAATAGTTTTTTTTTGTGCCATGGCGTCCGACCAAGATGTACAACTAATTCAATCTAATTTCAACATATTTAAACCACAAGAAGAAGAATGGAGCATTTATAAGGAAAAATTGGATTTCTTTTTCGATACGAATTTAATTAAAAACGAGGAAAGAAAGCGGAACGCATTAATCAATTATTTAGACACAGGAGTGTACAAATTGTTGAAGGATTTGTGTGCACCAAAATTGCCGAAGGACAAATCATATGAAGAGCTTTGTATAACACTCGATAAATATTTTACGCCGACGCTTATAGTTTTTAACGAAAGAAAAGAATTTTTTGGTAGCAGTTTAAAAGTCAATGAAACTGCGAATGAATATTGTGCGAGACTAAAAGGATTAGCTACAAACTGTAAATTTCAAGATCATTTGGAACATAACCTCTTAAACAAGTTTGTGACAAGTTTTGAGGGGAAAATTTTTGATCGGTTATCAGAAGAAGATCACAATTTATCTTTGGAAAAGGCGCTTGAAATTGCTATGCGAATTGAGATGAAAAATTCGAATGTAACAAGCATGAATTTTTTACGAAAAGGTACATCGCAATATAGTCAACATTCAAAACCAGTTCATATTAATACTGGCAATCAAAGAAGTAGGAGCCCGAATGAAAAGTATTCAAGGAGAAGGTCAGCAACTCCAGGTACAAATACAAATGTGAAGTGTTGTCGCTGTGATAGGAGTAATCACACTCAGGACAAATGTATATTTATTTCATTAAAGTGTTATTCTTGTAACAAATTAGGGCATAGTTCAAGGGTGTGTCATAAATTTGACAAAAATATTTTTTATACAAATGAACAGTGTGACAAGGAGAACAGCGATGAAATAAGTATACATAACCTAACAAATTTTGATAGTAGAAATAAGATACCAGAGGAAATAGAAAATGTTTTATACAACATGCGTAGCGAAATTAATGATAGGGATAAAATAATTGCCATTAATTTAGAAATCAATAAAACAAAATTTAATGTAGAAGTTGATACAGGTTCAAATTTAGGAGCAATGTCGAAGAATTTATATGAAAATTCATTTTCCAACTTTAAGTTTATTGATAAAAATTTACATCTGAAAGGGTATGATGGTCAATGCATGAACGTGTTGGGTTGCATTGAAACAAGAGTTACGTACAAAAATGAAACTAAATTATTGGTGTTTATGATCGTTGAAAACGGAGGTCCACCGATAGTAGGGCGACAATTTTTAAGAAAATTTGGTTTGGAGATTGTTGGTTTAAATCAAGTGAATTCTTTTGATTTAAATAATTTGTTGGACAGATATCAAGAATTATTTAAGAAGGGAATAGGTAGGTTTAAATTGAATAAGATAAAATTGGAACTACAAGAAAATGCTGCTCCAATTTTTTTTAAGCCAAGGCCGGTGCCGTACTCCTTTAAGCAAAAGGTGGAGGAGGAATTAGAAAAATTAGTTGAAGAAGGTATTTTGACACCAATTGAAACGTCAGACTATGGGACTCCTTTAGTACCGATTTTGAAAGCTGATGGTTGTATTAGAATATGTGGTGATTACAAAGTTACTGTAAACAAATTTATTAAAGATTTCAACCATCCACTTCCGAGAATAGATGAAATAGTGAATATGTTGCGTGGAGGAAAAAAGTTCTCCAAGCTCGATCTTTCTTGTGCGTATAACCAACTTGAACTGGATGATGAAAGTAAAAAATACGTAACGTGGAGCACCCATAAAGGGGTATTCCAAATGAATTGATTGCCATATGGCATAAAACCAGCAAGTGGTATTTTCCAGTTTACGAAGGAAAAATTACTGTTAGGGCTTGATGGTGTGGTAACTTTTATCGACGATTTAGTTGTAACAGGAGCTAATGAAGAAGAGCATTTGTCTAATTTAGAACGAGTTTTTAAACGTTTAAATGATGCAGGATTAAGGCTAAATAAATCAAAATGTGAATTTTTTAAAGATAGCATAGATTACCTTGGGTATAGGGTAAATGATCAAGGTTTGTGTAAAACAAACAACAGAATAGATGCAATTTTGAAGGCAGAAATTCCGAGCAATGTTACTGATGTTAGAGCATTTTGTGGTCTAGTTAATTATTATGGAAAATTTATTAAGAATTTGGCTGCAATAATGAATCCGTTAGACAATTTGTTAAAGAAATCAGAAAAATTTGAATGGACTGCTGAATGTCAAAAGGCAGTTGATATAATCAAAAAAGAAATTGTTTCGGATATAATATTAGTTCATTTTGATCCAAGGGTACCTATAGTTCTAACGTGTGATGCGTCACAAAAAGGTATAGGTGCAGTACTATCTCATAAATTTTCCGAGAAAGTAGAAAAACCCATAGCATTTATATCACGAACCTTGACAGATGCTGAGAAAAATTATAGTGTTTTAGATAAAGAAGCCTTAGCAATCTATTATGCCGTTAAAAAACTTTTCCAGTATTTAATAGGCACTGAATTTATATTAAGAACCGATCATAAGCCATTACTGGCCTTGTTTGGTGAAAATAAGGGTTTGCCTCAAATTGCAGCCAGTAGGCTGCAACGCTGGGCACATTTCCTATCGAGTTTCAAATATAAAATTGAATATGTCAAAAGTAGTGAAAACAACGCTGATGCTTTATCCCGATTACCGATTGAAAATACTGAATTTGATAAAGATCATAGTGATGAAGACTCAACAAATTACTTAAATTTTATGGATAAAGGGCGAGATATAGTTTTAAATTACAAAACCATTAAAAAAGAAACGGAAAGGGATACAATTTTATCTAAAGTAATAGATGGAGTAAAATTTGGAAATTTAGGCAAATTATGTGACGAAGATATTAAACCCTATATAAGAGTTAAAGATGAATTAACTGTTGAGCAAGATATCCTGTTAAGAGGATGTAGAGTAGTAATACCCAACAGGTTGCGAGAATGTATATTGAAGGAACTGCACATTTCACATTTTGGTATAGTGAAAACAAAATCGGTAGCTAGATCGTATGTATGGTGGCCAAAAATAAACGATGACATTAAACAAATGATTAGGAATTGTCGATCATGTTTGATTGTTCAGCCGGATCCACCGAAGGCGGCACCTTTCCTTGGGAAAGTCCTGGAAAACCTTGGAGTAGAATCCATACCGACTTTGCAGGCCCGTTTTGTGGCCATATGTTTCTAATAATGATAGATGCGTATACCAAAAGGATAGAAATTTTTAAAATAAGTTCAGCTACGTCAGAAGTTACGAAATCTAAATTCAGAGAAATGTTTAGTAGATTTGGGTTACCAGATGTTCTAGTAACAGATAATGGTAGTCAATTTTGTTCACTAGATATGGCAGAATTTTTGAGACTTAATGGTATTAAACATGTTTTGACTCCTCCGGGACACCCAGCAACTAATGGAAGTGCTGAGAATATGGTGAAGACGTTTAAAAATACTATAAAAGCTGTGGTAGATGAGTATACGAGAAATAAACGAAATTATAGTTTAGAGTTAGCTCTAAGTAGATTTTTATTTAGTTATAGAACGACAAAACATTGTATAACTAATGAAACACCTGCAAAATTAATGTTTGGCAGAGAGCTTAAGACAGTTTTCAATCTTTTAAGACCACCATGTCAGAAAGAAATAGTTCTGAATGCACAACAGAATCAAGTTCGTAACTATAAAGGGAAACGTATGAAACAATATCTTGTGGGGGAGAGTGTGGTTATCAGAGACTATTCAGACCCTATTCATAAGAAATGGGTTGATGCAATTATAATTAAAGTTTTGGGTAACTGTACTTATTTATGTAAATTAGAGAATAATAATAAAATAAAAAGGCATATAAATCAAATAAGAAATTCTGTTGATCAATATTGTTCGAATCAAAACGAAGTTGAATTACAAAACAATAATGATAATGAGAATTTAAATGACCAAGTTGTAAAAAAAGTAAGATTTGATTTAAATAGTAGAACAATTGTTAAAAGAGATATAAATAATCCCACTCAAATGAGCAAAAATGTAAATGTTAACCAAAAATAGTAGTATTGAATTAAGTAGTCCTTTGACAATTCAAAGTAACGACAATATTCAAGATACTAATGTGGATATTATTAATATAAGAACAAAAAGATGTATAAAAAAACCAGAACGTCTTGATTTGTAAAATTATGTTCTAAGTGTAAGAAGAAATGTAAATTTCGTTCTTGAAATTAAATAGTAATTATGTATTATTTTATTTTATATTTTTTTTGTTTTTGTTAGAAATAATTAATGATGTATTAAACTTAGCGGGAGGATGTAATGTTTGTGAAATGGGTGTATGAACACACTCCATTATATATGAATTGAATATAACGTCATTGGAGACGAAGAAAGAAGAAAATACCATTGTAATTGGAACTATTAAATAAAGAACACGTATAAACTAAAAGTGTGTATTTAATTAATCTATGATAATCCAACTAATCCTAATATAAACACAACAATAATTGGATGCTCAACAATAATAAATCGTCATATTGCCCGGCTTCTTATGTTGATTCTTTTGATCAAGAAGGTCGTTTAATTGAAGGCGAATGGTGAAAAATTGTTGATTCAACACAAAGAAGAATTTTCTCTGCATCTGGTCGGCATACAAATATTGGCAAAAAAACAAGGGACCATTTGAATGACTACGTTAATTCTGAGATTGGTCGTTTACCGTGGCAGAATAAAGCTGTTTTCTTGAATTAAAACAAATTTGAAATTATGTACATATATAACTATATTTAAAGGAAAAATAAAAATTAATTAAAAATATAAATAATCAACTTATTTTTCTTTTGAGGATCTTACTGCCTCGTAAGCCAATTGTAAATATTTTAAATTTAATTCGCTTTGTTGGTCACGAGTTAAATTTTCAGTTACTTCGTCTAAAAACAGGTAGGTGGAATAATTTTTAAGCTCTTTATTCCGGATTTCTATGAATTTGGATATGTTGGAACTCAGCTGCTCCAATTCTCTTTCCGGTACCGGTACATTTTTCTTACGTGAAGTGGTCTGTAATTAACAAAAATATAATTTTAATATTAGATACTTAATAATTTTACCGCATAACTTACAAATGAATAGTTATAGGCTACAGATGACGATGTTTCATCTATTGAGCCCGTCGAAACTAGAGAATGTACTGTAAAATATAAGGAAATATTAGGTGGTAATTAGTTTTTACCTATTTTTATATTCCACCGCAGATATTTATAGCCTTCTTGGTTGTTACAGGAATGCCATGTGTTTTGGCAACTCCCAATCGACCTCATGTTCCACCAACGAAGTGTCGTTTGTATTGTCCTCCTCCGACAACCTTTCACTTCTGGATTTCAACCGTTTAGAAGTTTTAGTATTATACCTGCGACTATCCTCCAAGCTCTTCCACGCTGTTTTATATTCCTCAACTGCAACAATTTATAAGTTTGTAGTGGTACTATGTCTTATTTTAGGTTTGCAATTTAATAAAAGTTATATTTTAATTATTAAGTTTTTTATTTATCTTTTGTTGTGTTTGCAAGTTGTTTATTATTTATCTTTTTCTTATGTCCCGAAAATGCATTTTTGGCTAAATGGTTGAATGTCAGATTTGAGCAAAAATGGAATATAGGTTCAGTGGCAAAATTGAAAGGTTGGTTGGGTACCAACTTACAAATAATTTATATTTTTTTTATTATCTAAATACCTGGATATAACAAAAACTTTGTTATAAAAGGAAAATTGTTTTTTTAATTTTTATTAGTATAAAATTATTTCCATCTTATGTAAGATCACATATTTAAAAATTGCGTTATATAAATTTTATAATTTATAATCAAATGTTCTTTATTTGAAAGTTAATTTGTATATATCTTTAATACAAGTAATAAAATAAAACTACAATTAATAATATAAATTTGTGAATAAGTTTTATTTGATGTAACGTACAGTGATTTAGTTAACGGATTTTTTTATAAGTACATCCGTATATATAAATATATATATAAGCTGCTGATTGCTATTTTGCTATCGTAACCAGTGGCTGAATTTAGTGAAGCCAGTTGTGACACAAAAATATTCCGTATCTGGTAAAGGATTTCAACTATAAATAAGTAAAAAATTAATAGTTTGTGAATGAGCAAACTTACCAATATGAGCATCTGCTAATTATGGGAGTCCAGATGCTATATAACTGGAAAGAACGTATAAACCAAAGTGGTGACCCCAATGATGATATGAAGGAGCGCAGGACAATACATTGGATAGCCTAAAGAAGGATATTCCAACTAAAATTTAAAAAATTGTAAGTACTCAAGCAATTTTTAATTTTGCCAAAAAAAAAAAATAATATTTTAATAAAGAAATTTACACTTTGTTTAAAAAAAACATATATTTTTGTTTTTTTCATTTTCATTTATGCTCAAATCTCCTTTGCATTTGGTCCAAAAATAGTGTTTGTTCGTTTGTTTTTCCTCGTTTATAAAGTATATAAAATTATTATACACATATTTTTTTGTTTAAAATGGTTTTTATGGTTTTACGTTTTTTTTTCTTGATATAAAGGTGCTTAGTAAACAATTTTGCTTCACATTTATATTTTATTTGTATTTTTTTTAAACAAAAAAAATGTTTACGTTTTCATGTTGTATTTTTATATTTTCGGTTTTGTTTTTATTATTTTGCTTTCTCGTTCGAGAATTTAGGATAATTGAAGCGGCACCAACTCATCTTCAGGAAACTGAAGATAGTTCTCAGGCTCATACAACAGTTGTTAATAGGTCCGAACCTGACAATCAGACATTCAATCTCACAAATACGCAGCTACAAACTTTGGTGGAAGCTCGTGTTAGAGAGTTGATGCCTGGTTTACCGTCAAGTTCTGGAACTACATTTGTTGAAATGAATGAGGAACATCAAGGTCTGTCGAATTCACTTAATCATGACCGATTAGACAACGAGTCTAATATAACACATATAGGTCATGTTTCGTTTAAAGCACCCCAACCACTTTATACACAAAATCCCGAAACTTGGTTCGTTATTTTAGAACAGCAATTTATGGTTGCTGGCATAAAAACGGAAAAAGTTAAATATGCGCATGCAGTCAGCGCTTTGGACTCTAGATTGCATAACCAATTCGCACATTTGATAACCAGGGACAAAGGTCCTAATCCGTATTCTATTTTTAAGCAGGAAGTTATGCGAGTGTTGGGTGAGTCGGAAAAATCCAAGCTCAATAAAATTCTCCATGGTTTGTCATTAGGAGACAAAAAACCTTCACAATTCTTGAAGGAATTTCAAATAAATGCTTCCGGGTTTTCTGCCACATCTATAAGACAATTATGGATGCAAAGATTACCCGCACAAATCCAATTAGTATTAACTCCTTTCAAACAAGACATTGATATCAATACGTTAGCCAAAAGGGCCGATGATCTTGTGGAGACTTTCCTAAATTCTAATAATCAAATTGCACAAACTTCTATGAAGCCCATTTCGTCGGATTTTATTAAAGGCAAGTCTGAAAATTTAGATCTCCATAGTATCATGCAATCTTTCAAAAAGGAAATTTTGGTGGAAGTTGCAGGCATTTTAAAAAATACAAATGTGCAAAATCGTAATTCACGTCCATTTAATCGTTCCCCGTCTCGAAATCGTTCGAGAGTTAGAGAAAATTCAAAGCAACGTGAAATGTGTTTTTATCATACCAGGTTTGGTGATAAAGCACAAAAATGTGTATCGGGATGCAAGATGCAAGATATGTTTTTAACTAGGATGCGCAGTGATCCTCAGTCAAACTAAAAACTCATCAGCATTTAACGGTGTGTCTTGATGAGATTAATGCATCCAACTGTTTATTAATTTTCGAAAGAAATTTAAAAATAAAATTTTTGGTAGATACGGGGGCGGATGTATCCGTTTTACCAAAAAAGTTTGGCAACAAAAACATAACAAATTTGTCATTCAATTTATATGCTGCCAATGGTACTTCGATACCAGCGTATGGCAAGCAACAAATAATTTTAAATATCGGTCTTCGCAGGGAGTATACATGGATGTTTATTATCGCAGATGTTACCATGTCCATTTTAGGAGCTGATTTTTTAAATGCAACAGGTCTATTAGTCGACATTAAAAAAGGTAAAATTATCGATCCTCTAACTATAACTATTGTGTAACGGCAATAGGTCAAATTACGCGACAAAAAATCCCTACACTATCCTTAGTAGATAAGTCGATACTCGAACAGGATTTTCAAGAAGTATTATTAAAATTTTCAGATATAACAGGTAATTCAGGCATTTTGAGTCCCATTAAACACAATGTGACTCATTTCATAGAGACCAAGGGACCACCTATCTCATGTAGAGCGCGTCGTTTAGCTCCGGATAGGTTGGCAGTAGCCAAGGAACACTTTGAGGAAATGGTGAAGCAAGGAATTTGCAGACCCAGTAATAGTCCTTGGGCTAGTCCATTGCATATGGTTCCCAAAAAAAAACGGAGATTGGCGTCCGTGTGGGGACTATAGAGCGTTAAATAATATTACTATTCCTGATTCTTATCCAATACCACATTTACAGGATTTTTCGTTCCAACTGGAAGGTTGTGTGTTATTTTCCACCATTGATTTACTACGAGCATATCATCAAATACCAGTTGAGCCTAACGACATCCCTAAGATGGCCATAATCACTCCATTCGGTTTGTTTGAGTTTGTTCGCATGACATTCGGTTTTAGAAATGCGGCTCAAACATTTCAACGTCTCATGCACCAAGTATTACATGGCTTAACATTCTCATTTGTATATCTCGATGATATACTAATCGCTTCCAAATCTCGAGAAGAGCATTTGAGACATTTGGAAGAAATTTTTAGTCGTTTAAAAATGTACGGTCTGGTCATTAACCAAGAGAAATGTGTGATTGCAAAACCAGAAGTACAATTTTTAGGTCATTTGATTACGGCAAAAGGTATTCTTCCAAATCCAGATCGTGTTAAAATTATAAACGAATATGTACTACCTTCAAATGTACAGCAATTAAAACGATTTCTGGGTATGTTAAATTTTTATAGAAGATTTATACCCAATGCGGCTAATTATCAAATGATTTTAAACGATTTTTTAAAAGGTTATAAAAAGAACAGTAAAAAGCTAGTACAATGGACCGAAGAATCAATGAAAGCTTTCGAGATGTGTAAAGCGAAATTGAGTAACGCGTCCATTTTAACACATCCTACCATTGACGCACCTCTTTCGATTATGGTCGATGCTTCCGATTTTGCAGCAGGGGCGGTTTTACAGCAATGTGTTAGTAATATTTGGCAACCTCTCAGTTTTTTTTCAGTTAGTACATATGATCGAGAATTATTAGCTACATATCTCGGAATCAAGCATTTTAGAATTTTTGTAGAAGGTCGAAATTTTACTGTTCTAACAGACCATAAACCTCTAACGTTTGCTTTTCAACAAAATCTAGATAAAGCATCTCCTAGGCAACGCAGGCAGTTAGACTTTATAGCTCAATTTACTACAGACATCAAGCATGTCGCAGGCACAGAAAATGTAGTAGCAGATACGTTATCTCGTATAGAGAATATCGAACTTTCGGAAAATATTGATTACAAAGAGATTGCATTAGCACAAAATTCAGACGATGAATTAGTTAAATTAATCAATATACCACTTTCTAAATTAAAATTCGAGCAAGTTTCGGTTACATTTGGATCTGATATTAAAATTTATTGTGATAATTCTTTAGGCAAACTTAGACCTTTTATACCACATGATTGGAGAAAAATTGTGTTCCAAAGTTTCCATTACTTATCACATCCTAGTATTAAAGCATCAGTAAAAATGTTAACCGATAATGTAGTTTGGCCCTCAATCAAAAAAGATGTAAAATTAATGGCCCAAAATTGTATAAATTGTCAGAAAGCGAAAATTCCCAAACACACCAAGTCAGAAATTGGTACATATCCTAATACGACAGATAGATTTTCGGAAATACATTTAGATATTGTAGGTCCACTACCAATTTCGCATGGACAGCAATACGTAGTTACTATGATCGACCGGTATACACGATGGGCTGAAGCCATTCCGACTGCAGATATTACGGCAGCGACAGTAGCTATCGCAGTATATACGGGTTGGATCGCGAGATTTAGTGTTCCCAAGTTCATTGTAACAGATCAGGGAAGGCAGTTTGAATCGCAATTATTCAACGAATTAGCGACACTCTTAGGCTTTCAAAGGAAAAGAACGACCAGCTACCACCCGCAATCAAATGGTATGATTGAAAGGTGGCATCGGTCGTTAAAAGCCGCCATAATGAGTCATGATAGGGCTGATTGGATGGAATTATTACCTACAGTACTTCTTGGGTTAAGAACCGCTTTTAAAGAAGATCTAGGTACTTCTCCAGCAGAGCTTGTATATGGTGCAAACGTTCGTGTTCCAGGGGAATTTTTAGAGCCGCAAAAGGACAACATTCCTCAAAATGATTTTGTAGTAAGATTGAAGAATCATTTTGCTGAGCTCAAACCTGTGACGGCGTCAAGGCACAATTCAGGAAAGGTTTTCGAAAGTCAAGATTTACAAGACTGCAAATATGTGTTCATAAGAACAGACGCACTTAGAATAGCTTTACAGCCACCCTATACTGGACCTTTTTTAGTTCAAAATAGGAATAATAAATATTTCAACGTTCTGATTAACAACAAATCTACAAAAATTTCGATCGACAGAATTAAACCTTGTTACAGTGAGAACTTAGAACCTATCGATGTACCTGTAACCATTCATAATGAGCAGGGTAAAGATACGGTTGTTTGTGACAATGGGAGTAAAAATATTTTATTATCGGATGATACAAGAAAAAGTAATATCAAAAGGAAAGTTAGATTTGAATTACCGAAATTAAATAACAATATCAAAACACAAAGTACAAGGACAAGACAACTTATTAAACCACCACTTAAATACTTACATCATCTAGTTTTACAGTAAGTGTGTACAGTTATTTATGAAAATTTTCTATTCAGATACATACACACATTTATTTTGTAACAATGTTGTGTTTAGTTGAAAATTTTTATATTTGGTTTACACAAATTTTTATTTTATAACATTACTGTCTTGTAAAATTCAGTTTTACAAGAATTTCACTGGAAGGGGAGTAATGTAGTGGTACTATGTCTTATTTTAGGTTTGCAATTTAATAAAAGTTATATTTTAATTATTAAGTTTTTTATTTATCTTTTGTTGTGTTTGCAAGTTGTTTTTTATTTATCTTTTGCTTATGTCACGAAAATGCATTTTTGGCTAAATGGTCGAATGTCAGATTTGAGCAAAAATGGAATATAGGTTCAGTGGCAAAATTGAAAGGTTGGTTGGGTACCAACTTACAAATAATTTATATTTTTTTTTTTTATCTAAATACCTGGATATAACAAAAACTTTGTTATAAAAGGAAAATTGTTTTTTTAATTTTTATTAGTATAAAATTATTTCCATCTTATGTAAGATCACATATTTAAAAATTGCGTTATATAAATTTTATAATTTATAATCAAATGTTCTTTATTTGAAAGTTAATTTGTATATATCTTTAATACAAGTAATAAAATAAAACTACAATTAATAATATAAATTTGTGAATAAGTTTTATTTGATGTAACGTACAGTGATTTAGTTAACAGATTTTTTTATAAGTACATCCGTATATATAAATATATATAAGCTGCTGATTGCTATTTTGCTATCGTAACCAGTGGCTGAATTTAGTGAAGCCAGTTGTGACACAAAAATATTCCGTATCTGGTAAAGGATTTCAACTATAAATAAGTAAAAAATTAATAGTTTGTGCATGAGCAAACTTACCAATATGAGCATCTGCTAATTATGGGAGTCCAGATGCTATATAACTGGAAAGAACGTAAAAACCTAAAGTTAATTATTTATTTTGTTTTAGATTCACAAGTTTTTTTGTTTTGTGCATGTCATGTCCAACCGCCTTCCAAGCCGCTGCCACGGCATTTGTATTTTGGTGATCTTTATCACCTAGATTCCACAAAGATGGACGCATTTCCACACAAGCAGCTCATTTAATTTTCTCATCCGTGTTAAATTTGCGCTTTTTTGCCGAGTTTGCAGTTAGCGATTCGCCCTTATTTGATGGTCGTGAGAGCACAACCTCGTCTTCATCCTCCAACAAAGATTCCAATTCTATAAACGCCATATTTTGGAATAAAAAATAAATAAAATCATATTTTAATATAGGTAATTTAATTAAAAACGTAAAAAAATCTTTATTTTTGTTTAATTACCCAGTTTGTTTAATTAAATTAAATATTTTAACACTTATTTTTTTTTATTCAAAAACAAAACACAAAAACTCAAATTCAATTGTCAAAATTTTTCTTCACATTTATCGTCCGAGTCGATAAAAATGAATTGAAAAATGTGTAGAGATAAAATAGAGACATCTATATTCAATACGAAAACTTCAATTTCACAAGCTGCGTACCGCAAAGTGAAATTCTGCGGTGACATTTTCATTTTCGTTTTCGCTTGTGTCATTTTTATATGAGAAATTTCATTTTACTTCAGCAGCGTACCGGCCTTAATTCTCGAAATTTTGTTATATCCCTTTAGTGATTTAGTAACGCAATTGTGCGGGTCGGGCAAAAGTACCATCTCAAAAATTTAGTTTTGTATGTTTTTTGAACCAACTTACACATTTGTGACCGGACAAGTGGTGCAGTGGTTAAAGCTTCGGCACTTGGACCGGGAGGTACTGGGTTCAAATCCCATCAGAGGCTAGATGCAAATCGAATTTTCATCATCAATTACAATCGGTGATGTTAATAAACACAACTAAGACCCTCTGATGGAGTGCAGAATTCAGCGCCGACCCACCTTCCATGTCAATGTACTACAGGTTGACATGGAGCTTGCAATGTGCAGGTGGTATACTGTAGTTGTGTGAGTAGGTGAATAGGTGAATGGGTTAATGATGTGGCGTGAATGCGTGGTATCACAATAGGCCAAAAATGGCCTAAGTGTCAACCACTGAAACCTATAACCTATACACATTTGTGAATTCCTTTTTAACTTATTTTCGTCCGAAAAAAACACTATACCTATACACACAATTGTGTTGGTTTTACTTCAAATAAATCGAAATATTTTATCAACAACACCATTACATATTATGGTTTTTTGCTCACACATTTGTGTGGTTGGACTAAAACTGAGCCAATTTTTTTGTTTTCTTGGTTGATAAAGGGATATACAATTAAATACATAAATGCATTGTCAAAGATCATAAAAAGTTAAGTATATAATATCAACTTCAACAGGGATGTCCAACATTTTATATAAACAAGTTAAACCTAGTGTTCATTACATCTCTCTGCTTAAATCAAAAGTTATCCTGTGGATAATCTTTTGTATAAAACATCAAGGTGAGGCTATCAAGAAGATGGGAGTTTGGTTTCGAACTAATAAAACATATGTATTATGTTAACATATCAAACATATTAAATTAACATATCATACAACATGTATTAAAAAGACTGCAGTGACCAAACTACAAAAATATTGAAAATACTTTGAACTAATCAAACTATAATCACAATGCCTTAGCGAATTAGAATGATTCGCTACGCAATTGCGAACGCCTTGGTAACCTCGAATTTTATTGTATTTAACGCATACATGCGATTTCTATATGAAATTTTTGGTTATTCTGAATTGATAGCCAGATAGTACAAAAAATTAGGTGACATTGAGCGTGAGCGTTTTTGATTAAAGTTCCAGGCTTATGAACTATGGAAAAATCGTAATCTCTAAGACATAATTGCCAACGTATTTTACGAGCCATTGGTGTTTCTAAATTGTAGAGCCATAAAACTGCTCGATGATCGGTGACTAAGACAAATTTGTGCCCATATAAATAGGGTCGAAAATGTGACATAGACCATATTGCTGCCAGAAGTTCCTTTTCGGTAGATCCATAATTTTGTTCAGCTGAGTGTAAAACACGGCTTGCATAAGCAATGGGGAGATCCAAACTATCTACTTCTTGTGAGAGTACTGATCCAATAGCAAAATTACTTGCGTCACTGGTCAACTTAAATGGTTTTGTAAAATCTGGCACTCGCAAAACGGGAAAACTAATGAGAGATTTTTTAACGAATCAAATGCTTCTTTACATTTTGAATTCCAATCGTACGTTATATTCTTTTTTAAAAGGTTAGTGAGAGGCTTAGCAATACCCGAGAAATTCGGAATAAATTTACCAGCTAGCTTTTTATCCAGCTAGCCCCAGAAATGATTTAATTTCAGTTTGATTTTGAGGTACAGGAAAATTTTTCACGGCTATAATTTTAGTTTCATCAGGCATAATTCCATTTGCAGTAACTACATGACTCAGATATTTTATTTCTTGCCGCAAGAAATGGCATTTTGAAGGGTTTAACTTTAAATTATACTGACGAAATCGCTTTAATACATCTTTTAAACGGGTATTGTGTTCTATAAGTGTGGTTTTAAATATTAAGGACAAAGCCGTAACTACTATGGCTGTAAATTTGAAAATCTGAAATGGACGAACATATATAAATAACATATGACACGTTAAAAACACCCAGTCGCAACTTTTTTACTGGTTACCACTAGGAATCGAACCCGGGACCCCCGAGTCACAGAGCAAGCACACTACTTACTTACTAAGCTAACGAGGGCGACGGTTCCAAAAACCACGACATCGTCTAAGTAGGCGAAACATTTTATATTATTTAGACCGCTGAGCACACTGTTGACCATTCGCTGAAAAGACGCAGGTGCCCCTTTGCTTGACGGGCTTGACGAAATGGACGGACATGAATCGGAGGTGAATTTGGCAGAACACGTATTTCGTAGTGGTAAGTATGTCTCCCTCTAAATGAAATACATCGTTGTATTTGGATAAAATAGGCATAATGGGATTTAATTCTTCATTATTTAAATGGCCAATATTAATTGAAGATTTCAGAATAGATATTCGTTGATTTAATCGATCATTATTTTTCTGAAGAGTAAAAATTTCATAATTGTTAATTGGTTCGATGTAAAATTTCATATTTTGAATATTGTTGAATTTATCTGATAGGCTAACAATTGGAAGAGTGATATAATTTTCATGAACCTTCTTGATTGAGTTAGCGATAAAGACTGAGGAGACTACCTCTTGGGAAGGACAAATAAATTCAAAGTCATTTGGAAGATTTACTAGTAGGGTAATGATTTTCTCACTTCGAGGAGGAATTTTAATATTATCCAAAGCCTCGATATCAATTTTCGGTAATAATTTTAATGATATAGTTTCTAATTTGAAAGGTATTTCAACCGATAAATTTTGAAAATTTATAGTACATTTGTGTTGGCTCAGGAAATAAATTCTGACCAATAACACCAAATGCATTTATCGGAATATTGTCGTCTACTATTTGAAAAGTTATTTCGATGGTCTTTCCATTTGGAAATTGAACCGTTCCGTCACATTCAGCAAGGGTTTCTATCATTTCGTTTGAAATGCCCTTCAATTTACATTTTGCGTTAGGATAGACAATGGTATCCTCGTGAATAAATGATTTCTTTATTAAGCAAATACTCATAAACACACACACACAGATACTCATAAACACACACACAATTCACATATACAGTGCTGGAAAAAATAATTGGGCAAACGTATTTTATTGCAAATTGGAGTCTTTTTGTGCTAAAATTATAAAACTTTTGAACGCAATTTGCTTATTGTTTCATTTTAAATACATGTATGACGTAATTTTTTGAAAAAAAAAAATCTACTTGCAATTTAGGGGAAAAACCCCGAAAAATGCCAAATTATTCAAAATACAAAAACAATTATTTTATTTTAAGCCGACCGTTCTTGGCCGACATTAGGGTGTAGATGTTTTATTGCCTGTAATTTATTTTTTGAGTATAAATAGTGCATATTTTGTAAGATTAAGTTATTCTGTAAGTGATCCTGGTCAAATAAAGAATAAAGTGCAATTTTAGTTTAAAAAAATGTAAAAAAATAGTGAGCAGTGTAAAAGCAATATGTTGATTTTTTTTTTTTTTTTTTTTTTATATTTATTTGGCACTGGCTCCAAAATTAGATGCCATTTGGCCCAGTTTACAAATTACAATTTTATTTTACAGTTTTTTTTTTTTATTTTTAGGTTTTCAGTCGTTCACCTTTCACTCATCGATCCCCTTTCATACTTCTATCTGATTCATTCTAATAAATTCATACACATTCTTATACACGTTCATTCCCATTCGTAATAACTCTGTCAAATTCTGTGCACTCAAGATAACATCGAACATTTGTCTAGTCTGCTCAAATGCTGAGCATTTTAGGATCAAATGCTCTATGTTCTCCACAACCATGCAGCTGTCACATAATTCACACTCAATCAATTTGCGTTTCTGCAAGCATTCTTTCCAATTTCCATGATTCAGTCTCACACGTTCTATTGTTCGTATCATTTTAGTATCTCCCTTGAGTACCCTAAAGAAAAGTTGGCTCAAAGGAGACCTAACCAACTCAAAGTACTTTCTACCTTTCATCTGACATTTTTCAACAAATTCTCTGTCCCATTTTCTCCACAGATTCACCTGAAACATGCGAAGTACATCTCTTGCATCCATGCATTCATATTCATTTATCTCCTCAACCAAACAACCCCTTTTTGCAAGCATATCGGCTCTTTCATTACCTTCAATCTGTAGGTGTGAAGGTATCCATTGAAGAATGACCTCACTCCCACAAGATTGAAGGTACTCATACAACATTTCTACATACACATTACCATGAGTTCCCCCACCCTTACTAATTAATTCCAACCCACTCCGGGAGTCGGAGAATAATACTACTCTCCTCCTCCCCTGTGTCATTGCCAACTTGATCCCTTCCATATTTCCAATCAACTCTGCATTCATTATACAGATACTGGCATTCAATCGTAGCATTTTCTGTTTTCTTATTGATGGAATAAAAATTCCTACACCTACTCGATCATCATTCACACTCGCATCTGTATACACTTCCACATGCGCAAAATAATTCATTCGCATTTTTAGAAACTCACTCTTAACCGACAACTCATTCATCATCGCTTTTGTTGTATCACTAAAATTCAAACTCACCATTAGATTGCTCGGAGGGACTTTCGGATTTACCGGTCGAATCTTGGAAAATACATTAATATTCTCCAGGATCACCCGTGATCTTTGTGTCTTTTGGTAGTCCGTCCCTCTTTGCAATCTCTCTTTCATTTTATTCACCAATTTATTGTCCTTAGTCAACATTCGCACAGTCTCTCGCACGGTGATCCACTCCCTCTTATAATTAAGAGGTGAATCACCCAATTCAGACCACAAAGTGTGTATTGGGGTTGAGTTAATCGCCCCCAATACCACTCTAGCACATGCATTCTTCACATTCATCAACTTTTTAAAACCGACTTTGGACCCATCACCATATACACTCAGTCCATACGCAATTTTTGATGAGACTAGCGCCTTTCGTAACATATCAGTCACACCAGGATGAGCTCCCCATTTCGGTTTGCTCACCCTTTTGATTACATTCAACCTACTCTTGCAGTTATCGGCAACTTTTTCCATATGCACTTTAAAACTCAATCGCTTATCAATCCAGATTCCTAAATACCTATTCAAATTTACACACTCAATTTGCTCGTTATACACTTCCACATCAACCCTACGATTCGTGCGAAACGTCATACAACATCATTTTCTCGAATTAACGTGCAAATTCATATCAGTCAAACATTCTGTTACTTGGTTCGTACATTCTTGAGCCCGATTCAAGGCCTTCTCGATGGACCTCCCCTTGCCCATCAGGACAAAGTCATCTGCAAATTGCAAAATGACTTTGTCCGAGGAGTTTAACCTATGTATCGAACTCGTGTAAAGGTTAAAGAGAGTCGGTGAAATTTTACTACCTTGGGGGAGGCCCATATTCACCGCTCCCTCCAACCTGTACCCTCTACCACACACCACTAATTTTCTTTCATTCACGAACTCATATACCCATTTGCAAATTTTCCAAGGAAACCCCAGACCCATAAGGATCTGATAAAGTTTCCCCGGAACCACGTAGTCATATGCTCTTTCAATATCCAAAAATACCGCCACAACATGCTTATTTTCCTTCCGAACTTCCCACACAAACTTTTCTACACATTCATTAGCAGAGTGGTTGCGACGGAATCCAAAGGTGGTTTCCGGCAACAAATTACCCTCATTCACAAATTTGTCTATACGAGCTTTCATCATACCATTCACAATTTTAACAAATACATTCAACATACATATTCCCCTGTAATTTGTTGCCAGATTTCTGTCCCGATCCCTTTTAGGAATAGGTACCACCCTGCTTTCCTTCCATTTTTCCGGTATTTGAATACTCATCCATACTTGATTGAGAATTCGAAGCAAGGCCACCTTGGCTTCGAATTCCAATCTGCCAATCATTTTATAACTCATTCTGTTAGTTCCAGGAGCAGTAGATTTTGATGTTTCTAAAACCCCTCGGAACTCCTCCCATTCGAACTCCTTACACATATCGTTCATCAATTCGCTTCCATTGTCAAGTAACAAAATTTCATATCTATCGCTCAAGTTACTACGTACATCCATCATCATTTGTAAAAAGACACCTCCATTCTCTCTGTCATCTAACACTGCATTTCTGCCTTGCGCTCTATAACCTCTCACTCTATTAAATGTATCCCATACATCCTTAGTTGTGGTTCTATGTGTCATTTTGGCCACGTAGTCCCGCCAACTTTTCCTTTTCGCTCTACGGATAGCCTTTTTCAATTTTGCATTCATCCTTCCATAATTTATTCTGCATTCATGACATATACACATATTGAACTCTCTCAAAGCTATCCGTTTCCTTTCATACCAATACTCGATTTCATTATTCCACCAACCATTCACCTTGAATTCATTCCCTCTGACTTTTATAGTGCACATTTCATTCACTATCTCTATTTCATCCTCAAGTTGGTTAACCTCATTTGCTTCATTCGTTATGAGAATCTCATTCATACGTTTGTCCCATTTCTTCCCATTCATAATGTCCTTACGGTCTATTTCAACATTTATACCACCTAACCACATCCTGATCAAATAATGATCACTACCCAAATTCTCATCCGTAACGTTCCAAGTGACTTGGGCCGCCAACCCGCTAGACATTAAAGTTAAGTCTATCACACTGGCTGTCGACCCCACGCACGCCATCCTAGTTGGCCCACCATCATTCAAGATTACGAGATCGGAATCCAGAATGAGGTGAGTCAACAAGTTTCCCCAAGCATCATTTCTTTCACACCCCCCATACTCTCGAATGCGCATTCATATCACCCCCTAGAATCACGTCACTTTTCCCTTCCACCCAGTCAAACAAAATTTGAAAATCTCTCAGGTTTGTTTCTCTATCACTCACTGATTCAAAAGGAGCTGCATATACACTCACAAATAACAAATTTCTGTCCAGATTTCGAGTTTTGGCAGCGATGACTTCGATACGCTCGAATATCGGCATGCCACAACGGACCAGACTGATATTGTTCCGTGCCAATATCACCACTCCGCCGAAGCCATCGGCCCTCGGTCTGGACAGAAGGTGTTACCCACTTACACGAAACGTCTTACCCTCACGCTCCCAAGTTTCACACAAAAGCATCACATTCACATCGTTTTTGGCCAGATAAGTTCGCAACATATCGCCACTAGCATATATGCAGCGAATATTTATCTGACCAATTATCATACATTCATTGGATCTTATCATTCGCTCTACCATTCAAAGGAAAAGAGTAAGGGAAAAACCCTTTAAAGCAAAGGTAACGGTTGTTCCCTCTCTCCCTCTAATATTCATCCTCACTCATACCTTGATCCTTGTTCTGTATAGTCTGCGTCTCGTTGGGGTTGATAACTACATATCTTCTTGTTAATACAGCTTCACTGTTCTTTTCTGCCACTGCTCTGATGACAATTTTAGTGCTGCTTTGTCCCGGCTCTTGTGTTGTAATTGTTTTTGTTTTTTCCTGCTCCGTTTGTATTGTGTTATTAATATTCTTCTTATTGTTATTATTATTGTTACTGTTATTATTATTATTATTGTTGTTATTGTTGTTTTTATTATTGTTGTTATTATTATTACTGTTATTATTGTTATTTTTACAGTTGTTGTTTTGCTGTGTACTATTATTTGGTTGTCTGTTTATTGTATTTAATGTGATGTTTTTTTCGTTCTCTTGTCCAATTATTTCGCTATATAAACGTTTTGTTTGCGCTCCCGTGGTGTTTGCATTCATTCGGTAATAAACCTCTTTTGCTTTGAAATACGTTGTCCTTTCGTCTGTTTTAATTTTAATTATCGCCTTCTCCATTTGAAATATTGGGCATTTCTGGTCAAGCGTGGTGTGTTTACTTTTGCAATTAGCACAGCTTATGGGTTCACATGCGATGTTGTCATGTCCGTTTGGTAAACACTTTGCACATTTTGGGCATACTGGAATTCTCTCACACCTAGCTTTTGTGTGCCCATATCGCTGGCAATTATGACATCTCATTGGATTGGGATAATACGTCCTTACATCCAATCTTAAGAATCCAGCTCTTATGTTCAAAGGCAACTCGGTAGTGTTAAAAGTTATTATTAACAGTGGTGTTTCTTTTAGTTCGTTGTTAATTTTCCTTTTAATTCTTTCTACTTTAACTACTTTCTGATTTTCTAGTTCTTTTGCGATCTCTTCCTCTTTCATCATAAGTAGGTCTCTACAGTATACAACGCCTTTTGTTTGGTTTAAAAACTGGTGCTCTGTTACTTTAACTGGCATGTCCCCAAGTCTTGTAGCACTTAATATTTTGTTAAACGCCTCCTCCTTGTCCAAGAGTACCAACAGCTCGCCGTTTCTCGTTCGTTGCGTCTCTTTGATCTGCGTTGTAATCATAGATAGGCCCTTCTCTATGTAAAATGGTGATACACCGTTAAAGGTTTTGTTTCCTTCGTCGATCCTTTTTATTACGACATACTTATGTGTCAACTTTGGATCGTCGAAAAAATTTCGCCGCCTTTTCTTGTTTTCGTCCATCCTTGCATACCCTCTCGAATCCACGAGAGGCGAGAATCTATTTTCAAACTGTCCCGGCATCCTGCCCGCAGGCAGTTACCGCCTTAAAATATAAACTTTGGTGTCTTGGTATGGGACACCCTGTCACGGTAAAAACAAAAAAAAAATTGGTGTCTTGGTACGGGACACTCTGTCAGAGCAAAAAAAAAAGTACTGTTTTTTTTGTTATTGTTGCCACACACAACACAATTCACTTAAATTTACTCTTAATTTATTGTCCACCACCTTTTAATAACTATTGCACTAAAACTAATTGTTTGCCACACCAATTACACTAAATTATATTTAAATCCACACAAAAAACTTAAATTTATCGCAAAAGATAAAGTTTATGTTTATTCGCTGTCAAAATTGTTACGTTCACTATGAGGTTGCAATTCGGACTGAATATGTTGATTTGGGCGCGAGAAAATTTAACCACTCGTAAAATGGCAGAAATATTAAGCATTCCTAAAAGTACTGTCGCGTGGAATATTCAAAAAATGCGAGACATGGGCAGTACACAAAGAAAGAAAGACTCTGGAAGTCCCAGAAAGGCAACACAAGTGGAAGATCGTTTCATAATATTACAATGTCGTCGGAACCGTTTTAAAACATCATCGGACATACGACGGGATGTTGAGCGAGCAACGGGAAAAGAAATTTCAGCCAGCTTAGTGAAGAAAAAAACTTGTAAAAGCTGGTTTGAGAGCTTTAGTTTTTTTGTTCCTGGTTTATGTATCCCATATTTTACTTTTTGATGTGGATATATAAATTCTTCTATCCCATGTTGTGTTTGGTAATAAAAACATTCGCATACATTTTAAAATGTTCTTTATTTAGACCAGCAATAATTAGTTTATAACTTTGTTAATTTCCGGCAATCGCAATGTTAAATTTTCACATACATATTTCTCCGTTGTTTTAGAATTTTTCTTCACTTTATAAAAAGCACAACAAATTATGTGACAAGATTTAACTCAACATAAAAAATGAGAATATTTTATTTAAACTGGATTTTACAATAAAAAATCTTTATAACAGGAATCACAATAAAAATTCTTATAAATTTGATTCAAAATTCTTTTTTTAACTGAACTCAAAAACTAAACAAAACTCCCTTTATATAATGCAAAATTTTGTTAAACTAAGGTTTCTAAATTATTTTATAAAAAATTAATTATTCTAAGGTTGGTATTTTCAACTTTCAATTTGCCAAAGTACGCAACCATTTTGCTCAAATTTCTGTCAATAATTTTTGACAACTTATAAACGAACTGTCATAACAACAACCAAGAAAATCAACAAAGTGAATATAAAACTAAATTATTTATACAATTAAACTAATTAAAATTATTCATTTGTTAATCCTTCTTTAAAAAAACAGGATAATCAGAGACAACACCACTACAGAGCAAATAAACCAGTCTAGAAGCCTGAGTTCACATTACTAGTGAAAAAACAATTTTTGCTATGAGCCCAGGAGCATGTTTCTTGGACTCCAGAGATGTGGAATGATGCGCTTTTCCGCGATTAATCAAAATTCAAGCTGTATGTTGGAGATTGAAGAATTCTCGCAAGAAGAAAACCGGGCGAGAGGCTTGGCAAAGAATGTCTTTTAAGAGTTGCACCGAAAAATGAAGGAGTTATGGTCTGGAGATGCTTTTCTGGAAATTAAACCGGTCGATTGTCCTTCCTTAGTTCCAGCATTACAGCAGCTGTTTATCTGCAGGTCCTACACAACGAATTTGAGCCTTATGTGTTAGAGCTTTTCGGCGAGACTTGCAAATTTATTTTTCAACAGGACAGCGCTCCGTGCCTTACCGCCAAAGTTGTTAGTTATTAAATTTGAACTGTAGATAGAAAAATTGGCTTTTAGATAAACATAAATAAATTGTTCAAAACTTGTTTTTTTTATTATTCATTTATTTATTTATTTCTACATATTTTACAATTTTGTGAGCCGCACACCCCATTTTGAGGATTTCACCTCATTTACAATGATGTATTCATGACTGATTCATTTAAAGGTAAAAAAAGTACTTCCAAGAAAGAAGTATCCATACCTTGGGAATCCATACCTCCTACGACTTTGAAAAATTTATCAAATTCAATGAATCGGAAGTGTATCGCTGTAATAAAAGTAAATGGCGGTCCACCAAAATATTAATATTAAAGATAGAACTTCTATAAATCAATAAAAAACAAAAAAAATTAAAAAATAAGTGTTTAATTTATTCCATTACTTTAACTCCAATCACCGTATTTGGAATATTTTGGCATTTTTCGGGGTTTTTCCCCTAAATTGCAGATACATTTTTTTCCATGTACTTCATATACGACGAACGCATTTCCATCTGGATTCAGGGCTTTTATAAAATTTTTAACTACTCCAAGCTTGATATGAAGTGGTGGTAGCAATATTTTTTTAATTGGCACAAGTCGAACCTCAACGATGCTGTCGTATCGCAATCTAATGTTCTGACGTAAAGCCCAGTTCCGTTCGTTGTATTGGTCGCCCTTAAAACGTGTATCCCATAAGCACATAAAACACATGTTTTTAGTGTAACCCAATTGCAAACCACTTAAAACAGCTATCACTTTTAAATCTGCACAAACTTTCCATTGATGATTATTGTATTTAATCAACTCAAAGATTTTTTTAATTGATGCATAGGTTTCCTTTGTGTTTGTGCTGAGTGCAATTGGAATGGAATTCTTTGAGTTGGTAACGTGAAGGAGAACTGCCTTTAAGCTGCTTTTAGAGGAATCGATAAACAATCGCCAATCTTCAGGATTATATGCATTGTGCATTGTGGATACCAAACCTCGGATATCAGTGCAAAAAGCGAGTGAATTATTTTCAGTTGATTTGAAAAAATTCGTAAAATGTCGATGACGATTTATTGCTCCATATATCCGAACATTTGGAGCCAAAATGTTCACTTGTTTTAAATCCGTTGACAAAAGAATGGCTTGCCGCTGCGATAGTTTCAGGCGTCGTACCATAATATCCAAACGATTTTGTGAGATTTCAATGTTATTGCATGGCGCAGTGACATTTGATGGTTGATATATTGATGCAAATGCTTCTCCAGTTTCACCTGATTTAAATGTTGTTGGTAAATATTCCTCAGTTGGGTTTGATCTTTCCGGAACTGGTATTTCATCTGAATGCGGCAGCGGTAGCTGAGTATTTGTCGTTGCAGTGTATGTCAAACAACCAATTTTGTTTCTGTTTGTACCGAGAATATAATTCATGCACCCATAACATTGAACTGCATCATGTCCTTGTGGATCGATCCATATCATCGGGACACCAAATGGCATTGCGGCTCCATTGTTTTGCCATCTATGCAGATGGGAAATGCATGTTGTACAAACAAAAGACGGCGCCCAATTTACACCACTAATAACATTTTGTGAAAAGTATAATCGATATAAATCAGCGGTTTCATCACTTATTTTGCGGCGATTGCTCATAATTGTAAATTTTCCACACACATAACAAAAGCACTTGAGTTTAAAACACCTATCCATATTATTTATTTCACCAGATTTCACAAGCCAATTTTCACTTTATTTTTTGTGTTCTTTTCTCACTTTATATATTTAGATGAAAAACTTTTTATTTTTAATTTTATATTACAATTTTTAGTTCTAACTTATTGTGCCAATTTTTTAACTTTTTTAGAAATATCGATTTTGAGAATAATCTCTTCTTCGGTTTATTTTTTGCTACTGTTACATAATTTATTTTGAAACCCTTTATATACTGTAGCTAGGCGCTGCTGTTTGGTACCTCCTTTGTTTTTAAGTTATGGATAATAGTTCGTAAATTTTATTGGTTTTTGTGTTGATTTTGTTCCTAAGTAAATTGTGGGTGTTTTTGTTTTTGTATATTTTCAGGGTGTGAATTTTGACCGTAATTTGACTCTTGACGTATGAAAAATTCATATACGTACAGTATACAAATGTGTCATGACTCATGGGTCAAATTGTGCACCTGTCTAATTTCAGTCCTTTTTTGATTATGTGCAAAATGGTTAAATTTTTATTGTTTTTAGTGTATGATTTTCAGTTTTTATGTGTTGTGCGAAACTTAATTTTATGTACTTGTGATGTGTTCTTTATATCTTATCTGAAATGAAAGTCCTGTTTGGTCTAAGTATGCAGACTTCCAGTTGTATTTAGCCTTACCTGTGTACCTATGTTTCTCAAAACGGCATGCCGAAATCTTCTGTGAGAAGCTTTTGCCAAAACTGACAAGACCTTGCTTTTTTGGGGAGCATGCGAGAAGGCTGGGTCTAAAAGGAAGAAGAGACTTTAGATAACTTCCTATGCTCGTGTCCGGCACTATCATACAGAAGGTATAGGTATTTGGGCGTGTACAATATGGCCAGCCTTTCAGATCTTGCTGACTGTAGAGTGCGAGATATTTTGCGCTATGTACGGAGCTCCGAATGGTTTTGAACACGGGTAACGAGGAAATAGGTTCCTGTGGTATCACAACGGGCCATCACTGGTCTAAGTGTGCGGAAGCAGCCACTCCAACCTGACTTTGGCCTAAGTAAAAAAAAACATTTATGGTGGGTGTGGTTTTTCGGTCTTGATATGTTCGGCAAAGTTGTTTGTCTTGACTTGCGCCACATCTTTGCTGAAGAAAGCATAACGAAAATCTTAATAGTTTAGGAGCAATTAACGTGAAAATGAGGGTATCAGAGCAAAAACATGTCGAAAGCGATATCTGAAAAATGGGGATTAACTTTGAAATGGGACTAGCACAATTGAATTCAGCGTACTCGAATTAGGTTTACCCCCCGGTGCCCAGGTTGTCACATTTTTGAACTAGCACAGTGAATTTGTATGCCTTCGGTATTTTCAAAATGTTTGTACTAAAAAATATTTATAACACAATTCGGACACAATGTAAGTAAAAATATAACGAAAAATGTCCCTTTCATTGCAAGTTATAACATCTTAAGTCGACATAAGACAAAATTGAACTGAGAGCAGTTTTGATTTCCCCATAAAAATCTCTTATGTTGCACCTTACTCTCATATTTCTATCACCGTTACTTTTTCTGTTATGAAGTTAATGAAATCATCTTAAGTGCTGTAACTGTAATGCGGCGAATTGCATTTTGTATAACATCCTATGTCAATAGTGATTGTGGTAACTTATTTTCACATATATTAGTTGCACTTAACATGGTTTATGCAATTGATCAAATCACTATGTAGCAAATTTCTACATTCCTTATGTCCAAATAAGTTATTATTTTAAATGCAAGCTGGCATGAAATGAGTTTCTTAAGTTGACTTAAGATAATTTCATTATTGAGAATGTCAGTTTTGTGTCCCTATTAAATTTGAAAGGTACATTTTTATTTTCTTCGAATCGAACTGTCGTTCGAAACGGATTCGCAAATAGGGCTCCTGATAATACCAGCCAGAACCATACTACAGCCAAACTATCTATGACACAAGTAGCACGATGCACAAAAGAAGTACGAACATGGTGCAAGTATGAGCACAGATGCAAGTACGAGCACAGGTGCATCAAATACACAGGTACAACTACGAGAACAAGTACAAATACGAGCATCTGTACTCATATTTGCACCCGTGCTCGTACTTGCACCTATGCTCGTTCTTATATAGTTCTGGCTGGCTTTATCAGGTTTCGGCTTGAATTGTAAGTTTCCGGCTGAAAAAGCGTATAGTACACAATGATGCACAATCCATTGTGCTACTTGTGCCATAGTTAGTTTGGCTGTAGAGGGTATGGTTCCGGCTGAAATTATAAGGTTCCACCGAAAATTCATTTTGTGCTGGATTTATAAGGTTCTGGCTGAACAAATATATAGTGCACAATGATGCACAATACATTGTGCTACTTGTGCCATAGTTGGTTTAGTTTCAGCCAGACTTTTCCAGCTAACGTGACGGACACAAAATATTAGTATTTATTGGAAATTTTCCAAATATTATCAGAAATTTTAATTTTAGGTACTTATGGAAGTCAGTGTACTATATGTTTTTTTTCTTTTGTCATAAACTTCGCTCCTATTGATTTATTCTTATTAATCTGCTATTATTTTATTATCTAACAGATTTATCCGAAATCTCATTAAAATGACCTGTTATTAGCAAAGGTTGAAAATTGCTCGCACACTTGGAGTGGAAAATTTCTAATAAAAAAACTTTTCAATCTACCGTGCAAAAAATTATTTTTGTGCAAAATGTTCCATATTAAAATAATTATTTGTTAATCATATTATGCCTTTCTCCAATAATTAATTTATCAAATCCATTTTAATTCACTTTTATTTGATTTAACGCTGTATTATTCACTCATTTTAGTAATATTTGATTTTTGATCATTTTTGTTAGAAACTTCACCTCGGTACCACAATTAATTTAAAGACATCAATTTTGGAACAATTCGGTTATGTAACTAATTTTGCAAATTTACTCCCCCCGCGTAATATTTGTAAAAACCCTTCTGATATCCCGAATTACACCCGAAATTCATAACATTAATCAAATTCTGGTTTATCGTATCATATTTCTTTGAATTAAATTAAGCGCCACATTAACCCGAAACTAAAGTGACCTGTCGAAAAAAAAAATTAATTTTTAATGTTTTAAAAACTATATGTATATTTCAATCCCATATATTATATTATTATTTAATAATAGAGTAAAACTATTTTTTTCTGAACATTTTTTTTTTATTAAGCAGACAAGCATAAAAAAATTTACCTTAATTCACACCATCAATTAAAAACTAACCAACAACCTTTATAAAGTGGCTGCTTGATCTACGTTGCGTTTGTAACAAGAACGGAATACAAAAATTCATTCATAAAATTATTCGATCGACTTTGTGCTCTGCTTAGTTGTTTTGTATATAGTACTCGGATCTAGAAATGTTTAAGATTTTGGTTTCAAATGAAAGATGATGACTTTTCTTATTCGGTGTACAATAAGAGGTATTATTGAACGTTGTATGTCTGTACGTTTGGCTAAAATTCACCTTAGTTTTTTTTATATGTTTTTATTGATAATTATAGGTCGGTTAATTTCTGTAGCTTTTGTAATGTTTATCTAAAGTTGTTTCATTTTATCTGAATGTCGTTTGTTGTTGTTAGAAGTGAAGTCGAGAACCCATGAATTAAAAATAAAAATCAAGTTAAATATATTATTTCGTTTGTAGGTAGGTAGGTACCTAGGTAGGTACCTGCAGATAAAACAAAAAAACATTTATTGAATGAATTCAAAACCGATTTATTGAATGAAAATGTTTTTATAATTATTATTGTAACTAGATTAGAGGATTAAAATTATGAATAAGGTTTTCGATTCAATGCAGGAAATACTTTCTTGCCGTAATTTTAAATTTTGAACCCATCAATCATAATATGTAGTCTTCGTGACGAAAATCATCATTTATCGTATACAGACAACCAAAACTTTATTTTAATGTAACTTCTCTATAAATTTTACAATATACATTTTAAGAATATTCTCTTCCGACCTATAATGTAATTGATTCAATTAGAAAACAGGATGTTCCCGTATACAAAAACGGGCGAATAGATTTATTGGCCAAATTGCCAAAAAATATAATTTTTTTTTTGGTCTATTCGTTTTGCAAAGCATCGGCATTTTTATTTTGATGAATTATGATGTACAATAAATTATGTTGGCGTTCCTTAAGCCATTTATAATATAAAATACAATAATTTTAAGTTTTAAATCCACTTCTTTATCAAAATATCCAAAAACAACAACAACAAACCAAAAATTCGTTTTGATATAAATTTTATATATTTTATTGCCTATAATTAAATCTCAATAGAGAATATTATTATGTAGCGAAACAAAAAATGATCCAATTAAAAAGAATTACAAATGCTCAAATAATCTGAAATTTTAAAATTCGCGGGATGTTCTCAGAACTAACAAAAAACATACGGCGAGGTTCAAATATATATGTCGATTTACATCCGGTAAACGAGTGAGACCATCTGAGTTATTCTATAATGCCGTTTTTGTATTTCTTAATTAATTTCGTTTTGTTTTATTTGAAACTCACAGATGACACAAAATCAATTAAATTCGATGAGTATGAGCAATCAAAAAGAATGATTTTGTGCAAAATGGTAAGTTCGAAGCATTTTTTGAAATGAAAAATAAAATTAGTGGTGCAACTTAATGGAATCAGTTTAGTGCGAATCTTCTGTATATATTTTTTTTTACCTGATGGGAACTATTGCTTTGATTTTTGTTCATAGTTTCGAGAAAACAGCAACTGAATATTCAAATAGGTATTTCTAATTTTTCACTTAATTATTTTTCTTCCACCTTCTATAGATATATGTAGATGTAGCCTATATTGAGTTTTTCGAAGTTTTTTTCATTTTCCCAAAAATTTTAATAATTTGTTAAGAAATAGTAAAATAATATTGCACTTACAACCTCTTCTAAATTTTGGAATAGAAATTGAAAGTTAAAAAAGTTCTATCTGGGCAGATACACCTTTGTTATATATGTAATCTATGGAATATTATGAGTTCGTTAGTTAAAATTGAAGATTTTCTTTTTATACTTGTATAGTTAACAGAAAATGAAAATCGGTTTGGATTGCAAAAATTATTTTTATTTTTCGGAAAACGATTATCACATTTCCATATAAAATATAATATAATGTTTTTAAATAAAATAATAATAAATAAAATAATTCATTCTAAATATAATTAGATAACATCACATAGTTCTGCTAGTCCTTAAGTTCCATTGCTTTCCTTTTACTTTTTAAAAAACCACGCTTATATTTAAAGGCTCGCTTATATCTAAAAAGTAGATAATAAAAAGCGTTGAAACGTAGAAAATACAATTTTTCTTCCTTACTCCTATCAAGGTATATTTATAACATGTAGAAATTTAAAATTAATATGACTAAAAATATAAGTGTGGGCGCTCCTTTACGGCATTAGTAATTTAAGACTACTAGACACATGAAGTAAAGTCTTAGTAAAGTCTTTTAGTAACACTAATGGAACAGTCTATTCTGATGTATCCTAAAAATAGATTTTTTGCTGGCGCATTTCAGTATTAATGTAAAAATGATATATTGAGAGATAGTATATACATTCAGAAGGAGCGCCCCACGCTTATATTTTTAGTCATATTAATTTTAAATTTCTACTTGTTATAAATATACCTTGAATAGGAATAAGGAATAAAAATTTTATTTTCTACTTTTCAAAGCCTTTTATTATCTACTTTTTAGAGCCTTTAAAAATAAGCGTGGTTTTTTAAAAAAAAATTTTTTAAATATATTTTATTTTATAAAATATTAGTCATCGAAATTTGCAATCAATCAATTTTTCGACCATGTTGTCAGGAAGTTGCAAAAAGATAGATGGTATATCCATCTTTGGACCTTACTTTTTAGAGTGCGATCCGAGAGCACTAAGTCATATGATTGTTTTTTATTATAGCCAACTTTTATAAGTTTTTGTCAGTATGTGTTTTTTTTGTCAGTTATTCGCGTCTCACAGATCTTAGTCTCGCCATTTCTGCCTATGCTTCATTATTACATGGCTTCTTTCTTACATGGCTTAGAGAGATCTGATTCGAATTACAGCTACATAAGCTTGGCCACTTGCGAACAGGTCTGAACCCCACCCCCTCCCCCCTCCCCAAATATGCCAGAGCATATTAAATGTTAGAATCTTGTATTGTCATCGGAGTTAAACCTGCATGCAAAATTTCAGCTAAATTGGACTATCGCAAGTGGTTGAAAAATTGATTACAAAATTTGACGATACAAACAGACACACAGAGTGAGCTAATAATATAAGCGAGGTAAATAGACGATCAGTATTAATTTTTTGGTAATAAAATAGTTTTATAATAATCTATGTTTTGTCGTGGCATATATTTGAACATTTTTTCTAAATGTTGCTTTTTATGATTTTGTATAGGTTTGTGGCTACCGCTTATTATAGGATCCGTTATTCCTACACTTGTTGGAATTTTTTGCGGACGACTTTGATTTCTGTTTGTTTTCGTCATAGGCCTTACTGCGGTTCTAATATAATCCTCAAAGTTATAACCATTACAATAATTGACTTCAAAATAGTTTTGTGTAAACCGAACCATCTTTAACGAACTGAACGGGACCATTTTATAGTTAAACGCTTTAGCATATTATTCAAAAAGTTTAAATTCATTCGGTTTAATTTGTATCACCTGATATGCTTGTTTTCTGTTAATACTTTTTAATAACCGAACAAGACCAATATAGGAGTAAAAAACTAATTTTTTGTTAATGTTCTTTCTATTTGGCTGTGTGCATTATCAACTTCCTGAATACATGAATGTCCAGGTAAGGAATAACGCATTTCAATAGATTCAGCATTTCAACAGAACAGTATAAACTGGTTTTTGTGAAATGGACAGGGTTCCTAAATAAAAATTTTTGCCGAAATTCTGTTACCATGAAGATTAAAATAATAATAAAACGAAAATTTTCGTCGTGAAACCTTGTCGGATTTTGGTTTTCTACGTGTCTCAATACGCTCCGTTGTCTTCGAAATAAAATTATATTTTCTTGCTTGATCTAGGAAATAATAATCTTCGTAAATATTTTTGCGTTCAGTTTCAGATATTTACACGGAGCAACGCATTTTACAATTCGACATGCAATTTTTGTGAGTCGTAATTTCCTTTTTGGGCCGCGTTTGACCTCGACTGTTCCCCAAATTCTAAGCCGGCTTGATGTTTTTTATTTCTAACATATATTTTCCACTTATCAGACTTACGTTGTCGTTTTCTTGTTGGGCCATGCTTTATATAATAAGATAAAAAATTTAAAATTAAATATTGGTTTGATTGTTTATATTTCATTTCGTTATTTCACTTACCGCTTCACCCTCAGTTAAATCGGAGGATTCGCTTTCAAAATTTTGATAGTCTTGCCCTATCTTGAAAAAATTGATAGAATCATTTACTACTGGATCACCTGGTTGTCCTAAAAAAACAGTGTCGCTTGATTCCAACTGCTGGTCAATGTTGCATTCATTTGCCGAATCACCCAGTTGGTTATTATTATTGTAATCGAGATACTGTTCATTAAAGTTTTCTTTAATAATCGGTTCGGAATCTGGCGCCCCACAAAATACAGAATTTCTTTCTCAATTACCAGTACGTCATTATCCACCTAAGAAAGCTGGAATTCCAAGATTTCCTCGCCCTTTTCAGCTACGGTATAATTAATATTAAAATTCCCAGCCATTTTAAAACTGCTTGAAGAAATATAATAGATTATAATTAAGTTTTATTAATAATTAAAATTATCCATTAGAAATTGTTTAATAAAACTAAGTACTTACAATCACAATTGTATAGTTCCAAATACACGTTTTTCTATAAATCTTAGCTTAAAATAACGAACATATTTATATTAACACAAACGAATTTATTAAACTTATTATGATTCCCGCGTAAATTTGACAACCCATAAAAATTTCGCAAGAGTGTTAAGAATAAAATAGTTCTAACTGAGCAAAAAAATAGAAAAAGTTGTGTCTGAATTAAAAATAAAAAGTTAAAATAACGGTTATTTGGCACTTTTTAATATTTTAATTACTACAACTAAGCTTTCGGAACCATTTCGGTTCCATTCTCAAAAGTATATCTATACTTTTGAGAATGGAACCAAAATGGTTCCGAAAGCTTAAGTTGTATAATAATTAAAATATTAAAAAAGAGCTAAATAACCGTTATTTTAACTTTTAAACTTACAAGCTCATTAAACAATTTAATTTAAAAATAAGAAATTTTTGAAGAAAACGGGTGGTGTATTGATAAATGTCGTAGCAGTTACAACCTTTTTACAACCGTATCTTTAAAATGGTCCACTTTCCCGTAAATTGGACAACACCAGTCGAAAGATTGAGCTAGAATTAGTGGGAATGTATGTATAACTCATTTTTTTTTTTTTCAAAAATGTCACATAGAACCTTTCTATTCTCAGGTCGCGCCATGACCTCCACGTTCCAGCTGATAGCACGAGTTTTCTTTTCCCTATAGTGGGGTTCACTCCAGAGATCTTGTTGTTACGTTATTCGAAAGTTTCTTCAGTGTTTGATCAATGCATCTCCACTTGCGCTTGCTTATTTCGGCATCGATGCCGTTGCATTCACTTGCACACTTTGGTGCAGAATATCAGCAGACAAGATATACGGCCCGTACTTCTTCCAAGACGAAGATGGCAATGCATTGACTGTAAATGGCGTTACAGGGCTTATCTTATATGTAAGAAAAAATTTTGTTCCCCGAACTTGATAATACTCAAGAAATGTGGTTTCAACAAGACGGAACTACGTCCCATACTGCAAGGGAAACAATGAATTTGCTGCGAACGGTTTTTGGTAACCGTAACGTTTCACGATTGGGAGATGTTAATTGGTCATCACGATCACCCGATCTGACAGCACCAGATATCTTTTTGTGGGGATCTTTGAACGATCGTGTGTACACAAATAACCCGCAAGGCCTCCAAACAACTAAAAGACAACATATATATTATTTATTACATATATTATTTTTAAAGCTATTTATTTTTAAAGTTCAAAGTTTATTTTTTTTAAAACTTTTCATGATTAAAACTCTTTTTTGTAATCAAAATTATTTATTTCAAATAAAAAAAAAATATCAAAAATACAATGTTCTTTGACTTATGTCCCACCCTGTATATTTATTAATATACTTGTTGAAAATTCCTTTAGCATTTTTTAATAATTGTATCCTACGGGGCATTCCACTTATTGCATTTTTGGCTTTGATGAGTTGATCAGCATCATTCTTCCAGCCTTCCTTCATCGCTTCGATCAATTCTGATTTGGTGCGCGTGCACTTTTCTGCTACTTTTTCTTTAAAAACACACCAGATATTTACGATGGAATTCATATCTGAGTTATTCGCTGGCCAATCAAGGATTTGGATGCCATTGGTCTTTAAATATTTGGTGACTTATTCGCCGTATGGCACAGAGCTTTGCAGAACAGTGATTGCAGAACATTTAAATATTGGTTAGCGTTCATTATCCTGTTTATTACTACATAAAGTGGGAAGAGTCCTTTTGATGATATTACTAACCAGACCATGACTCTAACTGGTTGTTTGGCCTGCTATTGTTCACAGAAAGGTAAATATTCTTCTTTATTTGATCTATGTATGGTCTTGGACATTGGTAGTGTTAAAGTCATCATAGTCTCGTCCCTGAATACAACCTAATCAGAAAATAGAAAAAGATAAAGTTGAAAGAGACATTTATTGAAAAGTGCAACTTTAAAATATTATTAAAAGAAGCACTTTTATTGTTTGCTCCGTTTCTCAGTCCTCTCTAAACCATATAAAAAGTCCATTTGCCCATGTTTTTCTTTGTTGTGTCTACGTCTCCCTGTTCTCTCCGATATTTCCGCACCAACGTTACGCATTGTACTCTTCAGAGATTTACTCGATAACGTGCGATTTTCTTTAGCTTTCCGCATTAAAAATCCGTCCGGCCTGACTGTTGTTTTACGACTGCGATCAGTTTTTCCTATTCTTCTGGGACATGTTGAAGACTGCTGTGTTAAGTTTTGCGGAAATTTGCTGACGAATGATCGGCTCACTCCTGCTTTCTTGGCTATTAGCGCACGCGTATACTGCCCTACTTCCAAATACATACGTTGAAATTTTGGCACTGGTTACAGCACTGATGTCCTTTGCTTTACCAATAGTGAATTTCACTAATATTACAAAAACCACGATCCTATGTGTATTGTGTTGAATGCACGCTTGACAGCGAGTTGATACGACGGATAAAATTGTACGACGGTTAAATATGCTCGAAATTTTAGTCTATTTCAATTAAGAAAAAGCTGTCATTTTTTATTAAATTTTTTTATTATAATTTTCGCTTGGCTTAATTCAAGAATATTTCTAATTTCGAATATTTTTCGCGTTGTTAATTAGTCAAATTAGTTTTACGATTTTCACTCTAAATATTTCATTTTTTTCTGAATAATTTTTTTATCGTGATAGATTTTATTTGGTTGAGTCACGTCAGAAATCCCATTTTGGAAATCCCACCATCTTATTTTGTCGAGTAGTATTTGATTGTGCAATTTTGTGCGTCTAAATATCACACCAGAAATCCCAAGCATATGCTTTGCTTTAGTTTAATTGTGCAAAACTGTGCATGTCAAAACGAATCTAGTTCTCCTCCATAATTGGCCAGGATTTTTTCTAGAATGGCTATATCTGCCTATTTACATGCGATATTTACAACGCCTATTGAAGTAGATCAACTATGGAAGAAAATAACGTAGATTTATAGTCACAATGTTTAGATTAGATATATATATACAACCTGATAAGACAAGAATTCAACAGTGGCATACTCCATATCAGCCAGAATTGGGAACCAAGAAACTCATAATTCAACCCTAATTTCAAAAGATCAATTTCTGAAAATTATATTTATGGGTGATATCTGGAAATCCCACTTTTTATTAATTAAATCACTTAAACTAGTTGAAATGAACATTAAGAACAAATTTCATGACCGTATCTACTCCCCATCAGCCAGAATCGCACTTACAAGTCCCTTTCTTCAACCCGCTACTTTCAAAAGATCAATTTCTGAAAAACTTTTTATGTGTGATTTCTGGAAATCCCACCATTTTTTAATGAATTCACTAGAACTGATTTTTTGTTTGTCTACTTTTAGTTGCTTTTACTTGCGTCACTGACAGATAAATCAATTTTTTGGTCATTTAGCTATCCCCAGGAAGCACCGCATCGAGGCGACCAAGTTACTTCCAATTTTTTCTTAGTTCTTTTTTTTTTGTTTTTTTTTTTTTAGATTATGTTTTTTTTTCTAAAGTTTTTTAATTTTTTTTTAATTGTTTTAATTTTAATAATATTTTTTTGTATTTTTTCTTAGTTTTAGTATATTCAATGTTTAATTTAGTTATAGTTTCATTTGTAGTTCAGTTCATCGTTTAATTTTCTAAATAAAAGAGTAGATACTCCTGATGATGACCTAACAAGTCGAAATCGATCGAGTGATTTTTTAAACTTTTTGAAAATTTTCAAAATAATTTTGCGAAATAAAAAACAAGTGGTTAATAAAATGTGTTTATTAAGTATAAGTGTGTTTCGCCAAGTGCCTACGGCAAATAGCGTAAAAAGTAAAAGAGAATCGTTGCTTTAAACCGAAAATTTGTTTCTGCGAATACTGGTTCGCTATTTTTATCGTCGTACAGATGGTAATGTTCGTCTGTCCTGTATATGTAGGTCACAAAATGCGGAGACTCCAGTAAACGGACTACAACTGATAAAATTTTAAAATTTTATCAGTTTTACCTAGGGGAGTAGGCACATTCATGAAATTTGATCTGAATATTCATTTTAACTAGTTAAACTGATTTCATTTTTAAAAAGTGTGATTTGCAGATATCGCCCATATATAATTTTCAGAAATTGATCTTTTGAAATTAGGGTTGAATTAAGGCTTTCTTGGTTCCCAATTCTGGCTGATATGGAGTATGCCACTGTTGAATTCTTGTCTTATCAGGTTATATAGTATATCTAATCTAAACATTAACACTATGGGATTTCTGGTGTGATTATCACGTCAGAAATCCCACATTATCTACCAAAGTACATTATGCACAAATTTTACCGTTAGACGCACAAAATTACACAATCAAATACTACTCGTCAAAATAAGAAAACGGTGGGATTTCCAAAATGGGATTTCTGACGTGACTCACTTTATTTGAGTTAATTTTTCGTCATTTCATTTGTAATTTCCTCGCGTTTCATTTTTGTTTATCGTTTTTAACATTTATTGAGTTGAAGTGTGACAAAATGTCTTTTTCAACACAAAATATTCTGAATATATCAAATTGGGATATGTTCCTATTAAATGCCGTATTTGCAGAGAGATTACTTACAAAAACCGGCATCGCATCGTTATGCGATTCAGGGTAAACCCGGAACATCGCAACACACGTCAACAAGGTTTTTACCATAATTTTGTTGGGAAAATGCGATTGGTGGATAGAGAGTCGTTCGTAAACTTTCATCGAATGACTCCCGCGGTGTTTCATGAGTTATTGTCAATGCTGGGTGCACTAATTCCACGCATCGATATTTGCGAGAATTTAATATCAACAAACCAACGACTTTCTCTAACTTATTTAAATAAAATGTTTACAATTTTATTTTATACATGCAGCATATTTTCATTTGTAGACATTTCCACATATTGTAGTATTGTAATAATAATAAAAATAAAATTAAGTAAATTTCGAATTCAAAATTGACTTTTTATATGATCACATTTATTTTACAGAGAAGTTAACTACACTCCCCGACAATGAAATACGTTCATTTTAAATTATCAGTTTATTTGATAGTAGCAACAGTAAACATATTTTGACTGTATAATAACGGTACTTTAACTAAACACAACTATGCGTAGCACCGCGAACATTCGTTTTGAGAACGAAATTGGGAAGAAAACAAAAAAATAGAAATAGTTAGCGAAACGAGTGCGACAATAGAATACGTTCGGTAATCTTTTATTATTTTATTTATTGAAATTTATCGTCTTATTGCAAAGTTAATTTTATTATAATTTTTGTAAGTATTTTAGATACGTTTTTTTATCCGCGTTAAACAATATTAATTCAACCTTAGGAAATGGGTCGTGGAAAAAAATTGAATATCACTAAGTTCAGACGGTGTTGGCTTTGCAGCGAAATGGACTAAGCAATAGAAAAATTGCATCACAAGTTACACGTAGCCTAGATGTGATCAATAAAATTGTAAAACACCCCAACTATGGAGAAAAATCTAATTATAAAGATCGAAAATGTGCATTAACTGAGCGAGAAAAACGCAAAATTGTACGCATTGCTAGAAATTCCAGCAAAACGGCACGCCAGATAGCAGCTTCAGCCAGTGTCTCGTCATCGATACGAACAGTACAACGGCATTTAAAAAAAAACTGCGTTCATCAAACGAAGAAAAATGCAGCGTAAACCTTCGTTAAGTAAAGGCAACATTCAAGATAGAATAGCATTTGCTGAGAAGCCAAGTCGCCGGATCTTAACATCATAGAAAATTGTTGGGCAGAACTATCGAGAATGGTATACGGTCAAGGTAGGCAATATGGTTCATTAAATGACTTACAAATAGCACTAGAAGATGCAAGCCTCCAACTTAACCCCAGTTACCTTAAAAACCTGTATAATTCTTTACCAAAGCGAATTTTTCAAACTATTGCAAATAAAGGAAAAATTACTCATTATTAAAATACGCAATACTAGTTTTATTTGACATTTTCGTAAATGGACGTATTTTATTGACGCACCCCGAAAATCATGTTCTACAGTAACACGAGGTAAACAAAGAGATGGGTACCAATATCCATCTAGGATCATTTAGCAATTTGAATATATAAATAACCGCTGTAGAAATTTTTGCGATAGCTATTTGATTATTTTCAGTAAAACCTAAAAAACATTGGTGAACGTATTTCATTGTCGGGGAGTGTAAATTTGGAATTCAATAAGATAACAATAAAATAAAAATATTTATATAAATAACTTTAAACAAACAAAAATTATTTTATTTATTCAATTTATCATTTTTCACTTCCTTTTTCGCTTCATCGATGCGTTTGTTTATGCTGAAGAGCACCTTTATTTGCTGCGCATATAGTCATTTCACGAATACTGAGTTCACAGACGACGCATACACCATTAACCCTTACTCTGTTTATTGGGGTCACATTGATCTTAACCGTTTTTAATCAGTGCGAATAATTTAGAAAGCCTCAACTAAACGTTTTTACTTAGAATCCAATTGAGCTTGTTAAATTTAACGTTATTTAAGGTAATAGGATTCATTCAAAAAAAGAAAGCACATTTCTTTGCACTGGGGACAAAATGACCCCATATGTTTCTTGTACGATTTTGTAAATTATAACGACAATAATTCTATTTCTTGTGCATGCATATGGAATGTTATTGTTCTTCGTAAACTTTCTCACCCCGGGAACTCTTTGATGGTGTTTCACCTCAAAACCATCTGTCGAAGACGAGATAGCGGACGAGCATTTAGATATGGCTTTTTCCGATTGCGATGGCGATGTTGACGGTATAAATCCAAATGATTCCAATGAAGATTTAATAGCAGACGAAAGAGAAAATGTAGAAGGACCAATTGTTGAACGAGCAGTTTACTCGGAAATAGAGTCCAAATCCGCCTGATATGACCAGGACGCGTAATTTTCTGATACTACGAGAAAAAGAAGGTCTAACTGCACATACTGCTCTAATTTTAACTACACAACTGTTGGCATTTCAACGCTGGCTGAAACCAACAGAAAAGCAAGGAAGTTCTATACGTTGAACAATAAAACAGCAAAATTACATCGGGTATGGTATGATACTAATTCTGTAGAGAATTAAGTGCTATTCGGAATTTTAATATATGCCGGAGTTCATAAAAATTGAGACGAGGGATTAAATGAGCTTTACCGCATAGACAGCCGCCCATGATGAATCCAGCAACTATTGCGATTTTTATGGTTTGATAACTACTAAAAAAGACAAGAGCGATTAAAAACTGACAAACTAGACGCATTCCATGATGTGCGGAACATGTTTTAGCGAATGTTCGACCACCTTATACGCAACAATCGATGAGCAGCTACTATTAAATCGTGACAGATGTTCGTTCACGCAACGTTCCATTCAAACTAGGGTATATAAATATGGTATACAAATATTCTGGATATGCGATGCCAAAAATTCCTAACTTTTGAATGCAGTAAATTTAGTTCATCGAATATCGGCAACATTCTTCAACAAACGGTGAACTATTACCCCAATAAACCAGATTTACCGAGAGAATTTACGAACAACGTCGAATTACAAAACAAAGTGAACTTCCTACTTTGGTAAGCTCATTCCAAAAAAAAATAAACATTCTATTGTAATCAACTTTACACAGCGATACAGGAGTTGACAGTTATTGGTGTTATTTTTAACATGGTCGATCTGACTGGTATATCAGCCTACAACTTGCAGACAGTTCTAATCCTTAGCTATATATGAATTGAAAGTCATCGGAGAGAATTTTTTTTTTTAAAGCACTGTCTATGCAGTTGGCTCAAGAAAATGTGCTGCGGCGACTATCCAATCCACGAGTTTTTAAAAAAAAATGTGAAAACCGAGATCAATCAAATTGGATGCAAAATTTTAGATATAAGACGCTTTCCAACAACAGAATAAGCAATAATCTCACCTGCTAGTAAACGTTCACGATACTACCTGTGCCCTCTATCTGCCAAAGTTAAAACTAAATAAAGCTAAATCTCAATGCCATTTTTCTAATCAGCCGAGATTCGACCGAAGTAAGTAATGTGCATGATGATGCATTAGAGTAGAATATATGCCTCATAAATTTATATGTTTAATGAATTTGACTGTGATTTTATTTATTATTTTGAATTTTAATTTAAGTGATTAAAATTAATTTTATTTTTGCAATAACATTATAAATACAGGAAGAAAAACTACGTCTTGGTAGGCTATGCACAGAATGAGGGTTAATAAACTGTTCTCCTTTTTTTGATTATTTTCGCTGTGTATGTTTTTCTGTTAATATCCCATGAGCCTCCATAGTATTCAATACCGAGTGCAAAATAGGTTCGAACGGATTTTCGTCAGTGCGTTTTCGTGAGTGGACAAAAATTTCTGTTTTTTATGCGATTTGATTGGTAAAATCGTAAGTCCACGAAGAATAGATACGCAGTGATAAATAATATTCATTAGCCAGCATAATAATGATGCTTGTTGTGTTGATATGATCGGTACAACTACGCCAGAGTTTTAAGACAACTTGTTCCTTTCTTAATTTTCAGTTGATTGTCTAAGAAATTTTATCCAAAATGATCATTGCTAATATCTTTAAGCTTGCGATAAGAATGAATGTACTCCGTCAATTTTGCAATCTCTCAGGTCACTTTTCTTGGAAATCGTTATATTCAAATCTTTCTGCCATCTTCGTCCTATTCTAGCTGAATTCCTTACTTCATTCCTTACTACCTAGTAGCGATATTGTTAACTTCCCACACCGTTGGTGGATGAGTGTTGATAGTTTCGTTCCAGGCGCCAGTCGATAATTACTCTTCATGAAGTCAGCTCGAATTTTATTTAATATGTACCATATGAGAGATTTACGATCACTTGACATATACAATCGAATTGTCTGAAGTTTTAACTACAAAGTGGCATATTTTCGTTTGACATATAGTCGTTTGACTATATCCACATAAATAGATCGCCTGGTAGGTGATCCACAAGCGCTCGACCTATACCACCGGATCCGCTGAAGTTTGATCACAAACTCAAAGATTTTTAGAAAAATTCGGTTTAGAATTATTTAGATATAGGCGTCCGTGACAAGCCTCGCAGGCGATTCGTGAGCACTTAACATATATCGCTGGATTTGTTGAAGTTTAGTCAAATAATCAATTTAACCCTTTGAGCCCATGTATCACTTGATTGAAACCACATGCAATATTATTTTTAGCTTGGGTTTACAATTGAAACCAGATGACGCATGCGCCTATTATATGTTCACGTAAAAAAAGAGATAAATCACATGTTCCGATTTTAGTTCAACTGTTAATGCTCATATAATAGGTTGTGTTTAGGTTATGGTCCTTTATAATACGTTTTATTAAATTAGAGGTCTGGTAATTGTACAAAGTGTATTTATTAGTTCGGATTTTGTTGTAATTTAATTATTTTTATCAAATACTATACGTTCCAAACTACTAATTTGCCAGTGGTTTATTTCGAAACCACTAGGAACATACTTTTTTATATTAAACTTAAACTAAATAAAATCTCCGAACATAAAATATATTTATCTTATCTACTTATATAGCAAGAAAAATAATTTTATTGAACGATCTCGAAAAAATCGAAAGTTCAAATGAGCTAGAAGCCTTCTTGGCTGATATACCATCTGACCTTCTGATACGACGAATATAATTTTACACAAGTTCCGCAAAATGATTTTGATGTTTGAAATGTGGAGATTATATTCGACCCAATTGTACACGATTTGCAAGACGAAGAAAGTGATGCAGTACTGTGGGATGACGACGATAATGTAATTTATCTGAAATAAGAAAAGAGCTGCTAAAAGATAAGTATATGTACCTGGTCAAAAACGCACCATATAGCAAACAGCTCCATAGAGCCCTATGGACCAAATATTCCTGATACTGCTGAGACTCCAAGGATATATTTATTCAATTGTTTCCAAATTATCTGATAAATCAGATTAGTTTCCAAACAAATTTATATGCAACGCAAAAAATATCGAACGTGCATTCGAGCCAACTGACGAAAGTGACGAAATCAAAATATTTTTTGCAATTAACATGTTGATGAGCCTTAAAAAATGCCGAGTTATAAAGATTTCTGGTCCTCACGGCCTGAACTAAGAGATTTCTATATTACTTCACTGATGTCGCAAGATAGGTTTTAGTGGCTGTTATCGTATATTCATCTCAATAATAACTCAGTAATGCCTAACAAAATGACAAAAACTTGGACAAACTTTTTAAAATCCGTACTATGCTGGACGTTTTGGAGTGGACGTTCCTGGAATCATATAAACCTGGGTTGTGTCAGTCGGTCGATGAAAATATGGTTAAATTAAAAGGACACAGTGCTCTTAAAGAATATTTACCGACACAACCACTAAAATGGGGATTTACAATTTGAATCAGAGCCGATCAGACGAGAAAGGGGGGTATTAATTGACCTTAAAAGGCAATTATATTCATTGGACAATTAATAATTTCTTTAAAAAAAAAATACCCTTAACAGTTTAAGGTCAACCTCACTCGGTTAATTGGGAAATCTTTACCCCACGAATTTTTAAAGGGAAAAATGTTTCCCCATTTAATTTTGCTTAGAAAATAAACACCGAACTAATTCGACCAGTAAGCTAATAAAATTAAATTTAGACAAAATTGCTAAAAAAAACTATTTTTTTCAATTCTCTATTTCCAGGGGAAGCCGGAATAGTGCCACAAGAAGAAACAATAAGAAAATTCAGTTATTTATGATGCGGATCGGTTAGTGCACAAGTGAATGAATAAGAAATATTCGAAGGTAGCTTTTAGTACTAAAAATTCGCTCGAAAACATTTTTGGGAGAAATAACACTTTTGTTGTTCAAAATAATACCAAACCAAACTAAGACCGTTTTAAGGTTGAAGGATGCTTACACAAATCATGCACAGCACTCACACTTATGTTAGTGATTTTATTTTTAAGTATGGCGATCAGGTCGCTAAAAAAAATTGTTTACAATACATTCACTAAAATTGCACACGATTACCGTATATATTAAAAATCCTAAATTAAGACTAAGCAAGAAACTATACAAAGTATTTACAAAATTTAAATTTTTATTTTAAGAAACCGGAAGTTTTCTTTTCCATACATGTACAACGTACAAACAACACAGACACAAATCGTTTCTATTTAGGCAGACACAAAACAGAAACAATAATTTATTCGGTTCATTTGAATATCAGAATGAAATATCAAGATAGGAAAAATAACCTACAAAATGGGTTGGAAAAACTTCATGATTTGTATTTTTTGTTTGTTTTCTTCATTTTTAGGAGTATAAAATACAAGCAGAATTTTTCTTTTTATATTTCGTTCATAACTTAAATTATTTTTATTTATGAACAAAACCCACGCCTTGTATACATTTTTTTATTTATTATGCACGTAATGTATGTATGTTCAGGCCTATAAAATAAAAATTCAACGAAACATTTTGTTTTTTATATTGAATGAATTAATTATAATATTTAAAAATAAAAAAAAGTAGAATAAAAATGAGTTAATCTTCGAAAAACTGTCATCTTTCTTACGAATATATTACAATTTGCAATGTTTCTGTACTTCAAGCTGCGTACATGATACTGTGTGTGCAAATCTGGCTATTAGTTGGTTAGGTGATACGCAAGATAATTTATGTTATCATAATAAAAAATTTAAATTCGCACTGTAAAATGTTAATTAAAAATTATATAATTTAATCGTAACCCTTTAGATAATAAATCGTTTCAAGGAATACATCAATCAAATATGGATAATATTGGCAATTTTATAATTAACGTGTTGCAATCTGACAAATTTTGGTGTGGTTATTGGTTCTGGTGTTACCTCCGTTCTAAAACTATTAAAAGATAATGACCACACTTGGTAACATCTCTAAGGTCACACTGTTGTACGAGTATCTCTAAAACTGTTGATTATGATTCAATACTTTTAGATTGATTTGAATGCTTATATAATTGTAATTCAAAATGGGTCCAATACATAATGAACTTTAAAATAAACAAAATACTCTTTCAAAATACATATTAATAAAGTTCTTCTTTGTACTTTTAGAAAGCCTCACTTTGCCATAGTTGTGATTAATCATTTTCTAACATGAACAGAAATTAGAACGTAAAATTTTAATTTCGGCTGTTACTGTTTCTTACAGTTTTTCTTTGTTTTTATATCAAAATAGTTACAACATTATTTAGCCTTTCCATACACTGCATTTTCATTCTAAACTCAGCAGCACTTGTATCTCCACGCCGAAACTCAAGTGCGGCACGTACCTATGTATGTCTAAAATTATTTTCATTTTATATAGAATGTTTTAGCGAACCGGATAGAAAAACCAAAACTAAAATTTTATAAATCTAGTAGGTATTGAAACAAAATGTAAAATTCTATACCACGTCAAAATTCGCTCTCATACTAATCAAGTAACAAGTTAACACAAAAAAAATGCATCTGTTTTTATTGTTTTTTCGTTTATGTTAGTGAGCATACATGGGACACGACTCGCACATAAAGTTTCTGCTCGAAACGTCCGCAATTACGTACCTCTAATAACTCGATACAAGCAGATAACATCAAGGCTGCATCATCATCAGTATTTTAACCCTAATGCTACTCGAAACCGCATAAACGCTACTTGAAACCGCATAACGAAATCAACGGATGTGAAGACACATAAATGCAAAACCAGCAAATAGCATTATACACGTGCATGCTTCGCAACATTGTAGAAACTAACATTATCTTTTACTAACTAAGCATTTTTATTACTATATAACAACTAACATAACTAACATCTTTGAATTAGTATAAAAATATCTTGAAAGTGTAAACTCTATATTGAAATTGAAAATAAAGTAAAGCTGTGGAAAATTCCACAGCAATAAAAAATTTTAAGTTATGTGTAATAACAAATTTAACTGGCGCAGTGTGGTAGCGGATATTTTCAAATATCTGTTCCTACCAAAATATCAACTGCAAGTGAATAATTAAAGTATTTTAAGTGTCACGAATAGTGAAAGTTAAAGGAATATTAACTGTAGTGCTTTAATCGAACAATTATTCACGGAGTATATGAACAATATACTGTTTGATGGTATACCAAACATAGTTAAGTGATTTAAAATAAATTATAAGTCTATATAAGATATAGAAGTGAATAAATTCAAATAAATATAAATAAAAATATATAATAATTAAAAAGTGAATATAACAAAATTTATCACGGTATATGATAAATATTGTATATAAAAAGTGAAATAAATACAAAATAATTCATCTTCTTCGAAAGATTGTTTTGCGAGCCATTGTAGCAAAACATATTAATAAAAATTAACAAAAAGTTGACGTCCGAGCGTCTGTACTCGAACAGTGAAATTTTTTTTTGACAAAAAGTCAAAACACTCAAGAGGAAGCGAAAAATCGATATTGCGGCAACATCAGTGGACGGAATGAAGGCATACCATCTCCTGGTCCTGATCTTCTTATTAAATTGGTGAGTTACACTTGGTATAATACTAATTCCCCGCAACTATCTAAATTCCCTTCCAAGTTGAGAAATTTTATTGTATAAATAAGAAAACATAAATAATTTAAAAATTACGAAATTAATCGATAAATATCAAAAATATAACGAGTCGCGTAACATTCAAGAAGATTTTGATTCTAATAGTGACAGTGACAGTGTTAGTGAAATTAAATTTAACAAAATGACTGACGCAGAGGACAAACAGTTTAAAGAAATGGAACGGACATTAAGACTGTTACAAATCCCCGACACCATCAAAGATATTCCGCCGTATGATGGTAGCAGAACGGAACTAAACAAATTTATCACACAAGTTGAAGATATTCTAAAAATTCTCAAACCAGCGTTCACTGACCCATCATACCAGATAATTCTCTTACGGGCAGTTCGTAATAAAATAGTGGGTGATGCCAACAAGGCCCTAGAAATGTACAACACCACAAATGAGTGGGATAGTATTAAAGGAAGCCTTATCGCTCACTTTGCCGATAAGAGAGATGAAAATAGTCTAATTCGGGATCTTCACGCTATCACGCAAAGGAATGACAGTGTTGAAGTATATTTCACGAGAATCCTTGAAATATGTAACACATTAAAGACTTGGGCGAAACTGAATACTCCAAATGAAGCAATACAGAAAGCCAAATGGTACGATTCCATGTGCCTTTCTGTGTTCACAGAAAGACATCGCCCCTTCACCCAACAAAATAATACACAATTTGGCTTAAGAGGATTACCACCTAAACCAATTCAATACCATAAACCGGAACCTATGGATACAACATCGAATGAAAATGGATATAAACAACCGGTCTATCAAAAACCACCATTCCAACGACAATTCAGTTCAACAAATCAGCCTTATCGCTTCAATAGCAATGGCCCATCAAAAGTTCAAGTTAAAGAACTATATAATATTTCATCGAACCCTTATAATAACGAAAGTGATTATTATTATCAAGACGTGTACTATGAAAATCAGGAATATGATAGTTCATACGAGGAACAAGAATCCGGTATGAATGAATATTTCGAAGAAAATCTACAAAGTCAAGATCAAAGTATCCCTATCATTGAAATTCAAGACGAGGATTTTTGCCTAAAAGCCTCGGAGAATCAACATTCGGATACCTAAGCCTGAATAGCCACCACCAAAAAGGTTATCAATTACCTTATGTCGAACTAATCCTTAACGGACGGCCCTATAAATTCTTAATAGACACTGGTTCTACAAATCCTTTATTGATCCAATTCTGATAATCTGATCCCAAGTAAATTCGTACAAAAAATAAATCCAGTAACCATATCTACTCTATTTAATGATACGACTGTTGATAAAATGGTCCAGTTAAAGGGTATTAAAGAATTTAAAACTAACGAGGAACTCGACTTCATCCTTTTCAAATTCCACAATTATTTTAATGGTCTAATTGGCATGGAAACCATGCAAAAATTAAAAATAACTCTTGATTTAGGACAATCCCTATTAATCACTCCATTAGTTCAAATCCCATTAAAATTTTAATTAAATTTCATGTCCGCAATTTACAATATCGCTCCGCGAAGCAAAATAATAGCAAGCGTACCTGTTACAATAGAAAATGGCGAGATATATATTAAGCCCCAACTCCTAAACGGAAATCTAATCATACCAGAAGGTATATATACGAGTAAAGATAATTACGCTAAAGTGGAAGTCGTTAACTACAGCTCACAAGCAAAAAAATTCGTGGTAGAACACCCAATAGAGTGTGAGGAAATTAGCAAATACCACACAGAAATTAATAACATCGAACCCATAAAAGACTATAATAGTTCTGATATAAAACACCTAATTCGAACATCTCACCTTAATCATGAGGAAAAACGAAGTATAGAAAAACTCTGTACTCAATTCGAAGAGATATTTCAAAAAGAAGACAGTCAACTATCTTTCACTAATGCCATTAAACACGACATTGAATTGGAAGATAACAAACCTATATACACTAAAAGCTATAGATATCCGTATATCCACAAACAAGAAGTGGAAAACCAGATCAAAAAAATGCTAAACCAAGGCATTATACGGCCTAGTTACTCTCCCTGGTCGTCACCGACCTGGATAGTACCTAAAAAGAAAGACGCTTCCGGATTAATCAAATGGCGAATGGTCATAGATTATAGGAAGTTGAACGAAAAAACAATTTCTGATAGATACCCGTTACCCAATATAACGGACATACTAGACAAACTAGGGAAATGTTTGTATTTCACAACTCTGGACCTTGCTTCTGGTTTCCACCAGATAGAAGTAAATCCACGAGATATCCCTAAGACTGCATTCAGTGTTGAATTTGGTCATTACGAATTCGTTCGTATGCCATTCGGGCTAAAGAACGCCCCTAGCACGTTTCAACGTGTTATGGATCACGTTTTAGGAGAACTACAAGGTTAAATATGTCTCTGCTACATGGATGACATTATAATATTCTCTACGTCACTCCAGGAGCATATGAATAGCTTGAATAAGGTTTTTACTAAATTACGAGACGCAAATCTGAAGGTACAACTTGATAAGAGTGAGTTTCTACATAAAGAAATCGCGTTCTTAGGTCATATTGTTACTTCAGAAGGAGTAAAACCTAACCCCGACAAGATTAGAGCAATTCGAAATTTCCCCATACCCAAAACCGAAAAGCAGATCAAAAGCTTTCTTGGTCTATTAGGGTATTACAGAAAGTTCATAAAAGATTTCGCTTTCCTCACAAAACCCATGACAGAATGTCTAAGGAAAGATCCTGTCATTGACCTTAATGAAAATTACATAAAATGCTTCAAAAATTGCAAACAATTGCTGTGTGAAAATCCAATATTGCAATACCCTGATTTTGAGCAACCATTCTTGGTAACAACCGATGCGAGCAATGTCGCTATAGGTGCTGTTCTATCACAGGGTACAATAGGACAAGATTTGCCAATTTGTTATGCTTCGCGTACACTCACAAAAACTGAGCAAAACTACTCGACCATCGAGAAGGAACTCTTAGCAATAGTATGGGCAACGAAATATTTCAGACCATACTTATTTGGTCGAAAATTTACCATCATAACGGACCACAAACCTCTCACCTGGTTGTTTTCACTAAAAGAAGCAAATTCCAAACTTGTGAGATGGCGTTTAAAGTTAGAAGAGTTTGACTACAACATCGTTTATAAAAAAGGCTCTCAGAACGCGAATGCTGATGCTCTATCTCGCATCCAAATCAGTTCTAACCATATTGATGTTAACAATACCGAAAGTTCATCCTCGGTAGAAGATACAGCAAGTATGTTGTCAACACCTGACGATCTAATCCCAACAACAAAGAATTCTATAAACATGTTCGAAAAACAATTAGTCATTCACCTATCCGATAACTTAAAAGAACCTCTCGTTAAAACTGAAACGCTTTTCAACTCTCGGAAAAGAGTAACAATGCAAATACCACGTAAACGAGGTATAAAAACTACCATCACAGAAGAGCTACGGAAATAGTTTGGACGAACTAGGAATCTGACATGTATTTTCACTTCAGAGGAATGTTTTCAATACGTTTCAGAAGCGTATAAAGCGATGATATCCTCCAAACCAAGGGTAACAAATCCTAAAGTAAATTTAGTACGGTCTATGTCACTTCTAACCGACATTGAAGACGAAAACAAACAACAAGAGATCATTAAAAGGACCCACGAGCAAAACGAACATCGCGGTATCATAGAAAATTACGAGCATATCAAAAAAGAGTACTATTTCCCAAGAATGAAAGAAATGATAAGAGACTACGTTAATCAATGCGACGTTTGTCAACAAGTGAAGTACGACCGGCAACCTCCACAATTACAACTATCCTTAACTGAAACACCGAAGAAACCCATGGAGATTATCCACATTGATATATTCCAATTAGAGGCAGTAAAATTCTTAACGGTTATAGACAAGTTCAGTAAATTTGCAGCAGCCTACCTGTTAGAAGAAAAAACAACTAAAAGGATTTCTGAAGCACTAATACACTATTTCAGTCAACAAGGACTACCAGGTAAAATTATAGCTGATCACGAAATAGGAAATGGAGGAGAAGTTAAAATATAGATGGAAAAATATCAAATTGAATTACACATCACTACACCGTATAACTCCACCGGTAACTCCCCAGTCGAAAGACTACACTCGACATTAAAAGAAATCTGTAGTATTATACGCCTAAAAGATAAGGATAAAAATCTAGGAAACGTAATGAATCTTGCCATATTGTCGAATAATAATTCAGTCCACTCAACAACTAAAATCACACCATTTAGTCTCTTAAAAGGTCACTATGTTAGGAAAGAACTAGACTTCGTGAATGAAATCGATTACCTGCAACAACATAAAGAAAGGTACGAACAATTATGTAATGACATCCATAAACAGTCATCCGAAATTAAAGCCAAAATTATTACAAAAATCAATAAAAAGAGAAAACCCGTTTTCCCTATTTCTCCAAAACTATTCATTTATACAAAAAGAAAGAAAAGAGGAAAATTAAGAGCTAACTATAAAAAACGACAAGTATTAAAAGACAACGGAATAGTAATAGAAACCGCAGAAGGCAAAGTTCATAAAAGTAAAATTAAACGATTAGTCCAGGTCCCTAAAGATCACGTGCCAAGAGATCAAGCTGACATCGCTCAAGGACAATAAAGGAGTAATCCCTATAAAAATTGGTAATGCAAAAATCTACAACGGATTTCGTAAAATCATACACATCATACAATTAGAACCATACGGACAAATCATAGACAACATTAAAAAGCAAGTAAATGAACTACTGGAGAAATTCCCAGTAGAAAGCGGTTATCGAAATGTATTAAATAGCAAGAAAGTTATCACCCAATACAAATTAAATCAAGTCGAAAAATTATACATAGAAGTACTACCGAAACGTTACAGACGTGGACTTTCTAACGGACTGGGAGCACTTATAAAAGACATTACTGACAATTTGGACAATCAGGATCTAATCGATGTACAAAACGCAATAAATGAAATAAACCAGAATCAAGATAAAATTAATGATCAAATCAATAACCAAATACAGGTGAACAATCAAATAATAAATAGATTAGAGGAAATTCAAAATACTATAAACGTCAATCTTAATCGAATACAATACGAACAGAACAAAACTATAGAAACCATTAATCACATCTCCCTTTTAATTTTATGCGACCAACATTTTTACAGAATCAGTCATGTGCTTGAAATTTTACAAGAACACATAAAAAACTTGTTAGACATTATAGCATTTTCAAAACAACGTTTAGTATCACGCCATTTATTGACAAATAACGAAACAGAATACATAACTAAATTATTTCAACAAGACGACATAAAAGTACAGAACGTCAATCTTCTCTATGATTTATTAGAACTAAAAGGATTTTATAACAATACCAAATTAATATACATAGTTAAAGTTCCTATGTTTTCAAAAGAAAAGTATGAAAATTATCAACTTAAACTCATTCCCTTCCATAATAAAATTATAAACCCTATTCCATATAACCAAATTATCCTAAATACCCAATTATATCAATTTGTAACAAACCAATGTAAACAAATATATGAAACATTATATTGCAAAGAAGAGAAATTAATGCCAACGTTAGGGACATGTATACCAGCTTTAGTAAACCAACAACAAGCCGAATGCGTAACACAAAATATATCCACCTTTGAAGATATCGATTACTTATCTGAAGGAATACTCCACGTTCAACCTGCAGATAAACAAATAATATATACTTCTACTTGTAACCAGCAAATTCATAAAATTACAGAACAAACTCTCATAGAATTCAAAATCTTCGATATAAATATAAAGGGCCAGAAATTCTCTACAGACGAAATAGAATTTTCCGATCACATTGAAATTAGAATACCGTATAATGAAATAAACATCATAGAAAGTAAACCTGAATTAACACTGGAGATTCTACATAATAAAACCATACAAAATTATAACCAAGTCAAGCTAAGACATGAAAAGGCAATTCTACACAGCTCTACTGGACATATATCGCTAACTTTCATTATAATATTCATAATATTGTTTATTCTTTATATTTGCTGCTGGCCAAACAAAAGATGTACCGCTTTAGGACTACTTAAGCAGCCTGACGCTCATCTTAGAGGGGAGGAATTACGTACCTCTAATAACTCGATACAAGCAGATAACATCAAGGCTGCATCATCATCAGTATTTTAACCCTAATGCTACTCGAAACCGCATAAACGCTACTTGAAACCGCATAACGAAATCAACGGATGTGAAGACACATAAATGCAAAACCAGCAAATAGCATTATACACGTGCATGCTTCGCAACATTGTAGAAACTAACATTATCTTTTACTAACTAATCATTTTTATTACTATATAACAACTAACATAACTAACATCTTTGAATTAGTATAAAAATATCTTGAAAGTGTAAACTCTATATTGAAATTGAAAATAAAGTAAAGCTGTGGAAAATTCCACAGCAATAAAAAAATTTTAAGTTAAGTGTAATAACAAATTTAACTCCGCACAAAAAACCTCGCTTTAAAATTTTGTTTAAAAGCGAGGTAAGAGACGAAGAAAAATGCATCGTGCTGCCGGCTTGCCGCACGTTGTGAAGCGGCCAATTTAATAATTTTACTGTTTCGGATATTTCTTTAGAGTGCGGTATGAGCACAAGCGATGTGGATTGTGAAGCAATTTAATTTGAGACACCAACTTTTCGTTTCTTCGAAAGATAAATGTAAAGGCAGCTACGCCTTGCAAAATATTAGCATCATTTTTACTAAGCCTTTAGTGACCATTACACAATCACTATTAATGTCATTAACTGTAATGACAATACTACCTAAATTTTTACATTTTCAATGAGAGTATTTGTGACGTTTAGCGTACGGTACTACAAAATATATTTCGTGTTTTTAATTTTTGTTTTGTAATAATCACGTGTCAAATATTCCATGTCATAATGAATAAAAAGGAAAACGATGCGCCCGGCACCGAAATTGGATAAAAGGCTGGCTCCAAAAACGGGACCATTACTACTAAAGACACAAGAAATACAGTTGCATCTGAATTTCAAAATTATATTAGGATGGGGCAAGAAAAATATAACTACTTAGTGGGCCTAGCGAAGCCAAATTTAATAAGATATTACAGGGTACGGAACAAAATCTTGGGTATATCCAAAATCTTGGTTTTTCAAAACGCTTGGTTTTGTAAAATATTGACTTTCAAAATCTTGGTTTTCAAAATCTTAGTTTTCAAAACCTTGGGATGCCACAAAAAAAAATCTTGGTTTTTGGAAATCTTGGTTTTTGTGAAATTTTTCAAAATTGGTATAAAATCATTTCTTAAGTTAAAATTTGGAAAAATACGTAAAGGAAAAAATGTATATTTCAATATAGTTATAAATAAATAATACCAAAATTAAAAATTGCATTTAGTAATTCAAAACTTTAAAAGAAAAATAAATTAACTGCATGTCAAAAATGAATAAAAATAAAATAATAAAATAAATCACGATAATAATGTAAAATATTGCTAATTTCACTTATTTAAATATATTGTATGCAATATTATTTAGATAACTTATTATATCTAAATTGTCCCGTTGTCGAATAATGTTGTAAAATTTATTATTTTTTTCGATTTGTTTTTTTTTATTGGACCGGTTGCTCCAGCTTGCGTTTGCCGAGCGAGAGTTTTACCAAGAATCAGTTGTTTTCCCCAGTCATAAATTAGTTGATATAGCCCGATGTATTGCTTTCCAATAATGATTTGTAACCGCCGATGCCAAATCTCCACAGAGTTTTGTGTTCCTGGGAAATTGTGATCAAGATCATCAAGCACCGTCCGAAAGTTGGGAGAATAATTGGGTTTTGATTGAATATTTTTTCAGCTTGATCAATTTAAATAGTTTTTACAAACCAAACTCCTATTTTGCGCGCATCCGAATCGTAGATTCTCCTCAGTTCTCGATAATATGAATTGACTTCATAGCTGGTACTAAAGATAGACTTTTGAGCATACGAATTTTAAAATATAATAATTGCTCATTATTTCCATATTTAGTGGCACAACCTTGTGCTTACACTTTACGCCAGATAGGGGTAGATACTCGATCGGCTAGCAAGCAAGCAATTTGCTAGCCGAAATCCTGACCACTCAATCAATTATACCAAGAAAATTTGAATTTCAAATTATATTTTTTATAAAGTTTTTGTTTATTTTTGCAATTGCACAGTAAAACAACACAAAAATTTGCTGTTCATTTTTTTAAACCGCAAAATTTACTGTGCAATCGCAAAAAAAAAACAAAATTTTTTGAAAAACATATTTTGAAATTCAAATATCCTCGGTGAAATTGATTGAGTAGCCAGGATTTCGGCTTACAAATTGCTTGCTTGCTAGCCGATCGAGTATCTACCCCATAATCTAACCAAAGTGAAACAAGCACCTCTTGTATTCAACTTCCGGGAATAAATGTTTAAGGGCCACCACATTTGGTGGCATTTAAGACAAAACAAATTTCTTGTTTCTAAAAAGTCGTAATAAAAAATGTTGACATTTTATGACAAAAAAAATTTCAATTTTAAATTCGTGTTACTAACAAAATCAAATAATTAAATTAAAATATACATTTATTAATTACAATAATTATGAATTCCGATTATATTGAAAACGTGAGAACGGCAGCTATAGCAATTATAATTTGTTGTCACTGAATTGCTAAAGTCTGAAAAAAAGTGTGTTCGAAAGATGTGGGTACGACCACTTTGGATCAAAATGAACGAGACTCGTTTCGACATCACAACTTGGTGGCAGAAATAAAACTCAATGATCACGAGTAATTTTTTAATTTTACACGATTGACGCCAGAATCATTTAATAAATTATTATGTATAGTGGGTCCTCGAATTTCTAAACAAAATACAAAATTTAGAATGTGTATAACCCTTCTACTAGATTGCCACTTACATTAAGGTAAATAAATAAAAAATAATAAAATTGGGGGCTTATTTCAAATAGTTGTAATTTCGATTTAGATATTTGGCTAGCGATGACAGCCAACGGCCTCTGTCGTACAATTTTGGCGTTGGAAAAAGCACAGCTTGTAATATAATAGCAGAAACTCTTGATGCTATATATTTAGGCCTTAAGCAGAACACGCTACCTGAATTGAAATCACTTGATTGGCTAGAAGTTGCCGAGGGGTTTAAAATCAGATGGAATTTTCCGAACTGTATTGGAGCCGTAGATGGCAAGCACATAAGCATTATTGTATGTTAATTTATTGCATCAAATACCTCATCATAACTGAAAAAATTGTTGTAAAAATCTTTAAGATATGCACAATCACTTTGTTTGTTAAGACTTGTTGGATTTGTCTTGATTTGCATCATCTTCAAAACCCGCCTACTATTTAATTTACTTTCTTTTTTGATTACCAGAACCTTGTCTAAATAAATATTGTGTTGGGTATCATAAAGATGGCTTGATAAAGCACTAATTCCATCACAATGAACAGTTTTTTGTTGGAATTTTTTAGCATCTCTATGTTGCCAAAATCTTTCAGTTAAACGTTGCTGCGTATGTCCAATGTAATTTTCGTCACATTCACAAACAATCTTATAAACTACATTTGTATTATCACCTAAAATTGTAGGATCTTTATGGTTTGAAAAAAATCGCTTTCGTCGTGATTCTATGATTTCAAAAAATCAATCGACGTCCACATTTGATTTCTTTGCGCATATCTTTTTTTATGTATGTGCGTAAAATTATATTATATTTTTTTTTTTAGGTTAGGTAGGGTTCAGTGGTTGACACTTAGGCCTTGTTTTTGGCCCATTGTGATACCACGCATTCACGCTACATTATTAACCCATTCACCTATTCACCTACTCACACAACTACAGTATACTACCTGCACATTGCAAGCTCCATTTCAACCTGTTCATTGACATCGGCGGTGGGTCGGCGCTGAATTCTGCACTCCATCAGAGGGTCTTAGTTGTGTTTATTAACATCACCGACTGTAATCGATGATGAAAATTCGTTTTGCATCTAGCCCCTGATGGGATTCGAACCCAGTACCTCCCGATCCAAGTGCCGAAGCTTTAACCACTGCACCACTTGTCCGGTTATTCGTATAGTAAAAAATATTTATTATTTGCTGCGAAAATTACTTCCTTGTTTGAAAGAATATATTTTTTGCACTCGAGGCAAACATTAAACTAAAATTAACCCAAAAACGACAAATAAACAAGGTGTCTTTAAAACATTTATCTTTGTAGTAGTGTGAGAATCAGTTGAATCAAAAAAAACATATTGCTGAAAAAAGAATCAAATATCCCCGCGAAAAAATTAGTTTTTTGGTGATGGGAAAGGAAATGAGGAAAGAATCACGACGAAAGAATTAAAGTGTGCAACCGCGGAATAACCATAGTTGGTAATAGTTTTTGTTTTTTTTTTCATAATTCTCTTTCGTAACGTACACAATTGTGATCGCAGGCCGGAAAATTGATATTAATATTGTTCGTCTTCCTTTGATTCCCATACCCATTTCCATATTTCTACTAAATAAATGACCCGTTCCATACATGGCTTCAAAAGATCGGCTTTACCTTCGTCTTTTCCCATATCACCTATAAAATCAATGTTAACTACGACATTAAAGACAGTGAAGCCAAACAAACACAATTAGAAATGAAAATAAAAAAATTTAAGGCCATTTTTGAGATGCAGAATTTTGTTTAAATTTTATTTTCGGGAGCACAGAATAAAACAATGCAAAAAAAATTGTTGTTTTAAAATAAAATAACAGGTGTGAAGTTTCTAACGTTAATTAAAAGTGTAGCATACGCAACAAATATTCTGCAGCGCATGCAACTTATCTATGCAGTGTATGCAACTTATTTAACATGTATGTAAATAATTTATAATAAAAACCACAAAAACTAAAATTAAATTAATAATTTCGAATTAAAAACAAACGAAAAATATATGTACAAATATGTATTAAAGTTTTCAAAGTTTTATCATACACTAATATTTACCAATTGAGGTTAAACACATAATTAACACTCCATTCTAGAGTTTTCGCAATATAGCCACTAGTATTATCGAATAGTAGACATTTGAGCCTATTTTAATTTGTATAGCCCATACATATAAAAAGGGTTGGACTCCTTTGACAAAATTTCATATTTTGATAAAAAAATTATATGGAAGCTGTACCTACACTCCCAATTAATACTCCAATTTTGTCAGAGGAGCTCAACCCTTTTTATATGTACGGCCTAAAAAAATTTAAATAGGCTCGTATGTCTACTATTTGATAATACTAGTGGCTATATTGTGAAAACTCTAGGATGGAGTGTTAATTGGGAGTGTAGGTACAGCTTCCATATAATATTTTATCAAAATATGAAATTTTGTCAGAGGAGCCCAACCCTTTTTATATGTACGGGCTATACAAATTTAAATAGGCTCAAATGTCTACTATTCGATAATAGTAGTGGCTATATTGCGAAAACTCTAGAATGGAGTGTTAATTGGGAGTGTAGGTACAGCTTCCATATAATTTTTTTATCAAAATATGAAATTTTGTCAGAGGACCCCAACCCTTTTTATATGTACGGGCTATACAAATTTAAACGGGGTTTAAATTAGCTATCAAAAATATATTTCGACTTATTTTGAAGCCAGAAGCTGAAGCCGTGTATGAAACAGGCGTATGAATGTATGCGCTATAATTTTATTTAGGTACGTATACGTCATATTGTATTGTTTCTACAAATATATTTGTTCGCCCTTTAAATATAAGAGACTGTCCAGAACTATCAAAAGTCGAAATCTTGTACAATCCAATAGTATAAACGTGAGTCCGTGAACATCTCTAGGATTTCAGTTATTTGATTATTATTACAATAAATCGGGTTCGTCGCTTGTTTGGGAATGTCAATGGGGTAAAAATCCTATTGGAGAAAATACCAAAATTTCCGATTGAGAAATAAATTGAAAATGAAGAAGTTTTAAATTTTGAAAAACAAGGTCAAAATCATCATTCGTATCCTGTTTTCACAATATTGATAGGTAATTTTCTGACCTATTCGAATATATGAAAGAGATCCCGTGAACATTTCTGGTATATGGGATATAACCGAAAACTTAAACATGTCTCTGGGCAAGTTAAAAATCATCATAATTAGATCCCATTCATCACACTCATAGGGTTTTACCTTATCTATCTAACTATGTGGGTGAGACCCCGTGAACATCTCCAGGATCGGTGAAATAAAATTTTAAAATTTATTAAAATTCATGGAATTTTTAAGTAGCCTGTATGGCATAGTAAATATCATCTTAAACTATCCATGTTCATTTCAGTGTTGCAATTTTATCTACGCTATCCTAAATTACATTTTAAAAACTGTGAACGTCTCTAGGAGGAGTAATAGAAAAATTAGAAAATAGATTGAAATCAAAAACCATAGTTGTTTAAAAATGCGCTGAACTTGTTAAAAATCATCATAATTAAATCTTGTTCACCACACACGTGGGGTTTTGATTTAACTATTCGGTCGTATAGGTGAGACCCCGTGAACATCTCTAAGACCGGAGATATAAAAATAGAAACATGGTCTTAAATAGCTTTCTTTAGAATTAAAAAATGTTTAGTAAATCGATTTACAATTTTCTCGTGTTTATCTCAAATCGTTAGAAAATTATTTGATCTTTACAGCGACACTATTAGGGACTTAGGGACTTCTGTAATATAAATGTTAAAGATTATCTAAAAATGTTTAAATTTAACAGTGTAAATTTTTGGTATTATTTTTGGTACTTCACAATCATCATTTTTGGGTAATATTTAGTGTGTGGTTTAATATTAAAGTCTTGGTTATACTAGCTAGTTGAATTTTTGCACTTTCGTCGTTGCAACCTGATGAGTAGACCAAATTTTTATCAGTACGAAACCATAATGCCAAGATAGAACTTGTGGAGGTTCTCATTTTTGCAAGGGGTCGTGTTTCTTGATGACTTGAATAGTCGTAAACATTGTGAATGTCATGTAAGTAGTATTTTGTCTATTAAAAGCCGAGAAAAAAACACTTTAAATAAAAATTAATATAGACGTATTTCAAACTTCATAAATAAATTGGCTAAAGTTTAATTTATGTCTGCATTGTAAATTGTTTGACTAATTGTGGTTTTTCTTTCGGCATTAAATTTTATAAACAAAGCTTGGTTCTCTATTAGTTCTCTATTAGTCATATAATCACGCAAATTTAATTATGGAATTTTAGGAAAAAATGGAACAAACTTTATTGATTTTCATCAACACCTGAAGACGAAATTGAAATTTTTCTGAAAGTTTGTTAGAGCCAAAGTGAACGGTATTCATTTCTATACCGCCTGCGCACCTCCTAATGCATCGATTGACGTAATTAAAACCTTTCTCGGTCGACTAACCTAGCCGAAAACCCATTACTGTAGCCGGTGAAACTAATAGAAAAATTACCTGCGCTTTTAAAAGCTTTCGCTGTCTTCTCGCTAAAGTAGTAGTATGGAGAATGAGTAACCTATATACACATAGTGATCATCAAGCTATTGTATATGGACTCTATGGACTAGCAGACAGATCGCCCCATTCCATTTCATTATGGAGGATCCTACTCTGTCTGGAACCGCAAATAATAACTATCCAGTTTATGAAACATGTTACAACAGCCTGTGATTCAGCAATGCCCACAAGGATAGCGGATACCGGTAGAAAACCGGTGCAAGACGACAAGAGGAACGACGAGTTTTCGGAATTGCGTAAAAAATGTTTCAATGCAAGGAGACAGTAACAGCTAGCCAGGTACGTTGAAAACCTTGATATGCAATAATGATATTGTGAAGTAAGGTCGGGACTTAAGCGTGTCTTCAAATAAAGAAAACGAAAACGCGTTCGTGAGTTGTGCGAGGAAGTCGATCGCGATCCTTGTGGTGTACCGTACCTTTCTAGATAACGAGGAGAGTGATGTGTCACCCGTTACTGAGTAAGAGGTACTCAAGGCGTGTTCCAGAGTGGGTAACAATAAATCCCCTGGTTCGGATATCATTCCGAAAATTGCGTTGAAGTCAGTGGTTAATGCATAACCAAACATTTTCACAAAAGTATACACTGATTGATTAGCTGATGGGATCTTCCCTACTAAATGGAATGAAAATACACTAGTATTGATTGTTGTTTAAAGGAGACAAACCATCAGGAGAGGTTTTCTCCTACTGGCAACTTGGCACCAAAAAATACTTAAACGGTAAAAGATTTTAATCTAACCTGAACTGGTTTCGGTTTCATGTTAAGCCTCATACAAAAATCTATACCATAAAAATGCACCCTTTTCACAAAATGTATTGCATATGGAATTTATAAATGATTCGATTTGAAAATTTCATATTATGTTGTGCATCCAAGCAATTATAATGCAATTTTGAAGATGTTGTTCAATTTGTAAGCACACATGTACAAATTCACCCCCGCATATACGATCGGTTTAATAAATTAATCTTAGAACATCATACATAAGCGAGTAATGTCGCTGTAAGCAATAAATTGTTCCTTATGTTGTTTGTGCTCTTATACCTATATACGTTCAGTGTGAAATTTAAATAATTTTATTTATTTTCAAATAAAAACTGAAATTAATGTAAAAGAATAAAAAAAAATTTATGTTATAGGAATATAAAAACTATAAATCGTTTCTATCATGACGTGATAATAAACGTGCGTGTTTCTGTTAAATTTGAACAATAAGTTTTCTTTTTCGTATTTTTATTTAAAGGCAAAAATAAATCTGTCGGTCTACAATAGATGATAGATAGCCATCCGTTCATTTTAGAATATCTTGTGTTTTTCAGTTTTTGTTTTATTTAGTTTTGATGTTTAATGTGTTTCCCTTATTGTCGAACCTTTGGATAAGACAAAGAACAAAGTTTGGTGATAATTCTAAGCTTGGGTCGCCGAAATAAAATCTTTAAAAATATGTTTTGGCGATATTTGATGCTTTGGGCAACTATCAATTGTTTTCCTATAAATAGAGGTTTCCTCCGCTCGTTTCGTAAAAAGCTGATCAATGACCACCAAAATAATATAATCAAAATTGATAATCAAAACTATTGCAAGGATGGATTATCTACTTAAAAAGCAATTGTGAGAAGTAAATTATACTCGAAGTACAAAACAATTTAGCTACAAAATAGAAATAAAGTACAATTCATAACTATACGAGTATAAACACAATTTTTTTTAAATGACCGATTTGGAATTAAACAAAAACAGGCTAGGTACAAGCACAAACTCAATATATCCAGACGAATTATTGGCGAATGAAGACATGGTTTTATCAAATTGACTGATAATTGCGCCAATTGTTGGTGAGAAAAATTTAAACTACATCGAGGAACCCCATTAGCTATTTTGATATTCATTTGACATCTACTTACTAGTAGATGGCACTACCATCAACATAGTCGAAAACCACAATTTTTACGTATGCAGATACACAAAAAACTGAAAAACAATTTTATAAGTGAAAACTGTAAAATATTATTTTTTATTTGTTTTTATTTTCGTTATTCCATTCTATTGTTGTTTTAAATTATATTCATATTGTTTATTTTCATACCTACCATGGATCAATAAGAAAATTTATTGATAAAAAAATTATTATTGGTATTAGCTATATGTATACGAAAAATAAAAACCATGAATCGAACGAAATAATATCGGCAGTTAGTTCGACACACATACAAACAAAAAATGACACTATAATGAGGATTGAGTGACACATGGTATGCACGTTGTTTTACTTGAAATTAGTTTTAATTGTTTTGTTAAATAATTTTTTGTTTAATATCGAATTTGTCGTGCAACCATTATTATAATCAATTAACTATACGATGAGTTAACCCTTTGACTGTCCTGCGCATCATATGTGGTGATGATACACTGCCTTATTTTTTATTACAAAATTTTGTTTGAGACTAAGAACATTACTTAGTAGTATTAGTTAGTAATGTAACTGATAAAAATAAAATGTACCTATATTTACTAACTGTAAAAACAGTTATACATTTTGTACAGAAATAATCACAACATGTGCTTTGGTATATTTTGTATTTAGTCTTAATACATACATTTCAACTACATATTTTGATTTGATGCTAATTGATAACGAGAAACTAGTAAGTTTTAATATTAATGGTGGGCAGGCAAAGGGTTAAACAGGTAAGGTTTTCAAAAAGAATTGCGATGAGGTTATTCAAGAGACTGAGGTTATTTGACATTAAATTTGAATTTTTAATTCCTAGAAGAAAATGTACATGAAACATATGGATAAATAAATCGTCCATATACAATAAATTTCACTTGGTATACCACTAGATACAGAGAAAGAAACCAGCAATTTTACTAGTTAAGTTATAATTAATTTGTTTAATCAAATTCAATAACAATAAAACAAATAAAATAAAAATTTCAATAATAAAGTTTTATTAAAATTAAAATAAATTTTATTGTAATAAAATTTAAAAATAAAATAACAACCCATGTGCGGTACATTTCATTATATAATTATTTGTTTTGCAATAGTATTCGCCAATTAGGATTTCGAACGGTTTTTAATTTTTTGTATGTGTTTTTCAGCTAACCAGGTACAGTGTTTTCTGATTAAAACTAAAATCATGAAGTTTAAGGCTGCCTTGTTATGCTCATGGCATGGATTTTGCTCGACATACAAATCTTTGTAACACCTGCTAGTGTTAACAATACAAAGTTGGAAAATACGAGAAAAATTTTTTTTTTCATCGTCATAATTTTTATTGCTAATCAAATATTCTGTCGGAGCCTCTAAAATTTCATCAGTTTTGATAAACATGTTTTCGCAACGGGAGCATTTAATTTTACTCAAAATTTTGAACGCTACGTAGCCCACAATATACCGCTTCTTGAAAGTTAAGAAAAATAGTTAAAAAAAATTTCAGATATATCTGATATGTCATCAGTAGGTGGCAGCACCTCATAATGCACGATTGCTTTTCGCGTTTCGCAGATAGAAATCCAGTTCATTAAATTTTTAACTGTTAATTCATGAGGCACCCAAACATCAAGCTTTTTTGTATCCAGCCATTTTTAAATGGCTTAAACCTGTTTTGTGATCAATTTTGAGTTCTTTACCAATGGCATGGCAGCTTATATGCTGGTCTTCTTAAATTCTCTGCATGATTTCATCGAATTTTCCACTGGTTGGTCGACTAGAGCGAGGGGCATCTTTCACATCCATATTTCCAGAATGAAAGCGAGATTTCTTTGCTGCTGATTTTGATAAAGCACCTTCTCCATGCACAATTTTTTCGCAAGCCTGAGCCGCGGTTTTAATTTTGTCGTAATAAAATTGTAAAAGTAAAGAATTTTTTCATTATTTATGTATGTATATGTTTAAAATGTTGTAACTTTTTACTCACTTCACCGATTTTAATGTTTTGTATGTCAAAGTGCAAGTTAAAATGTCACCTTTCAAACGCATACAAGGTTGCTTGATACGATCAATGTTTACTGGGATATATGAATGTAAAGCGATCTACCCCGAAAACGACCACGAAATTTTTCTCCTACCCTGTATTTATGCGAACCGTAATTTACACCAATATAAATGTATTAAAATATTAACTCGCACAATTTTCCTTAAAACGAATTTAAAGTTTTCGACTTTTCGTTATATAATTTATCCATAGATCATCGTTTTTTATTTTTAATACAATTTTCATTAAGAATTTTTCCTTTTCCACGTAGGTACGTGTGAAGCGCCGTGATGCAGAAATGCTTTAGAGTATGCGACCAAAACAAAAACAAGTGGACGGCGGGCCATTCGCCCACCCTTTTATATATAAGTTAATTATTCTGAAATGGACCCAGTTTCAGACATCTAAATAGTCAATAGTAACTGAGTTGTTAGTTCAATGAAATAGAATGTAAAACAGCAAGCTTTTGCTAGCGACATAATTGTTTTCAACATTTATTATAACTATATAAATTAATAAATCATCATCCTCAGCTATTTATCTACTATTTTGAATAACAACATAATCGAATGATTAATATTTTATTAAATAATAACTAAATTAAAACCTATATAACGCAATGATCGTAAAGATTGGTATTAACTAATTCAACCCGGACAAAATATTTTAAATGCAAAGAAAAATTAAAGTATCCATTGAATGTAAGTTGTAAAATTTTTTCGTTTGTTGCCAAGTGAAAGTGAATAACACAAGAATGGCATTAGAAAATCTGGAACATTGGCACCTAACAGGCGTTTCTATTCTAATTACTCCTCATCTGCGATATAATAAATTGCGAAAGTAGGCATTAATTTAAGTGTATATCTTTTCATTGGTTGTAGAATACTGCAAAAAAAGATTTATTATTCAGAAAATTGAAACTACATTAATATGTGGGAAAAAATCTTGGTGGGTGGTTAATGAATCCAAAGTTGTTAGAATGAACATCTTATGCCATTTGCCTTGACTAAACAAATATTGAAGCTTCTGCTATTGTTCAGCACGCGACTGATGCAATTAAATTTAGGTGGTTACTTTTTGATTACATTTCATTACATTAGAATTGTCATAATTTTATTATGGTGTACTCCGGATGTTTTAAAAATTTCTGTACATGTACATTAACAAATAAACTACACAGAATAAATATTTTATTTTAGTGATATCTGTCTTTAAATTTCAGGGACTTCTAGTTTGAATTTAGTTTAGTCAATGTAGTTGATTAAGGCACACAGCATTAATATAAAACAAAAATTTAGCTTTCAAGTGAATGTGTAAAATCCTTCGGACTTAGAATAACTTCAATGTTTGGTTGGCATGGCAGAGAGAAACAATTTAACAATGTATCCCAACAAAGTCAAACAATCGTTGTTTTGGTCAGTAAATGGAAGGAAATAAATTCATCCTCCGGGCATGCTAGTATTCCTCATCCAGTAGCAATATGCCTCTTTCAGCTGCCCTGGGATCTGGCTTGGTTTCAATGAACTAATCATTTGCTCATTAATCCGAAATTTAATTGATTGTGTACCTTAGAAATAAAGCGGCTAAATCCCTACTATGTTGTCAAATAACTTTTGCTTACTACCATTTGCAAATAACTCTTTGCAATTTTGCAAACAGCTTCGCATAGAAAGGCAAATACCAATCAAACAATTAGCCGAAAACCAGTTTAAAACAAGGAACAAATATTATCCATACGTATTTTTCTATGATGAAAAGTAACTGATTGTTTTGTATTCCACCAATTATTTTAGATAAAAACTTAAGTATAGGAGAACTGGTATAACTAAAAATTAGTATTTGTTACTAATTTTTACTAATATTCTTCGATGAATTGGCCATAATTTTGTTTTATTTCAAAATAGACTAACAGTTTTTTTTATTGTTTCACTGCAGAGTTCATCGAACAATACGCAGATATTTAATATTTTACAGAAATACTTTTATATTTAATTATTATAAACAAATCATAAGAACTTAACCAGTTAAGTGACGGCTTTTTGTGAGAAAGTGTGTCCATAAATTGCTAGTTTTTTTTTACATTTCTTTAGAAAATAATTACCAAGTAATCTGAATACAAAATTTTTATTTTTCAATTATTGTTTCAATACAAGCTTTGCGCGAGCAAGACTCGGGCAAATCAAAACACAATCGAACTACGCTTCCGAGTCACGCTCGGGCAAACCACTCAAGTGGTTAAAGATGCAGTTTAGCAAATATTCTGGTACCCCACTCCATATTGGGTTTAAATACACTATATGTGAATATATGGATGATGTAGATCAAACTGAGGATAAAGAAGAATTCTCAATGAAAATTGTATTAAAAATAAAAAACGATGATCTATGATAAAAAATATAACGTATATACTTTATAATGGTTATTGTGGCAGTTAACATTTTAATATATTATATTTATAAATATAAAATGGGAAACGAAGGACGAAAAGTGAAAACTATATAAAATATGGCTCCCCGAATTAAAAAAGGCTGACTTAAAAATTGTGTTTTTCCGGACTTAAAACCAGCGTTTTTATTTCATTTTAAAATTGACTTAAAATCTGCAATGATAATGAAATAAAAAAAACCTGACTTTATTAATAATCATAAACCATTTTGAAAATGATTTAAGAAGTGTATTTATAAAAAGCATAAAATGTGTATTTATAAATGGCATAAAAGTCCACTTATAACGCATGCATTTCTATGTCTACATATCAAAAACAAATGTAAATTTTATGTTTATAATATAAAATAAAATATGCCTATTTTAAGTCATTTTGAAAATGAATTATAAAATGTATTTTTAAAATGACTTAAAATATGAATTCCTTGGGCCATTTTTAAATTAAATCTGTTTTTGTAAAACACCTTTGTTAAGTCAAAAAATTTGTTATAAATATGACTTAAAAAAGGTCCCATTTTTTCATATAAAAACATATTTTTTAAGTCTACATTTTTAATTTCGGCCTTTTTCAATTCAGGAAGCCATAAAATATGTCTGAGTGATTCATAAAAAAATTAAACTACATATCCACATACAACACAACTATACTCGAATATATATAGAAACAAAAAACTACATGCAGCAACATTATAACTAGAAAAAAGAATTATGTATCTAGGTATTTGACGAAATTTATTTAAAATCTATTTTTCTCTGTACATGTATAGCGCACATGGCCAAGCTCCACGTGCTTCACTACCCGTATGTTGTGATATACATGCATATTTTATTTTTTATAAATATTCATTATCCATACTACATCCACACAAAACAATTAAACCGTGAATAAGAGAGCTCGTTTCTAATAAGCCGACACTATGATCATCGTGTTGTTTTGTTATTGTTTCCTTCATTCATAAAGTTTTATTACTATGTGTATGTAGTTTAGGTGCGAAAAAAAATACGAACGTTTTTTTAGGCTGTTTCTGCTATGTATATATAGATGGCAGGGTTATGGGGTTCCTCGATTAGATTACAAAAAATAATGTAATATGAAAAGTGGAGCCACAGTATTCGACCAAACTTTCTTTCGCAATAATTCGTCTGGATATATTACGTTTGTGGTACAAGGCTACAAAAAAACAAATTGAAGCTTGAAATGAATAAAGCATGATTTCAATAAATACTATGATATCTGATTCTATCAGATCGATAAACTATCTGCACATGTCGTGTTTTTGTTTAACAAAAAATTCTCGGGAAATTCAACGAAATGAGTGGGTCGAAACCAAAACTGAGTTAAAAGTTAGATGAGGACAAAAATAAATGTGTAAAGATTTTAAAATTAGTTCAAACTTTTTATTTATTACAATCAATATTGCAATAAAAATAAATAATAAACCATAAAAATTATTATTAATCATTTAAAAAGGTAAGTATTCATGTCTACTCTTCATTCAATAATATATTATTCTTTATTGTGAGATTCATTTAAAATAAATCAGTGTTTCTTAATCTTATTTTTTACATCCTAATTTCATATATATATTTAAATTTGCATGGTCTGTTTAAGTCCAAGGCCACCTATTTTATGAATTTAGCATATGGGTCCTCAGATATATGGTATGCCTTCCTGGAGGAGCCGTATGACTCCCGTTGGGAAACACTGATTTAACAAATGGCATTTCTAACGTTGATTTTTTCGGATAGGGTTTTATAAAAATTAGGAAAGTCCTGAGGACCCTAAAGTAAATCCTTATGTTTTTCTTTCGAAATATAATTGGATAAGACATTTTCAGATGGGTGTAGTTGAATGTGTGGTTTTTAAAGTAGTTAAGATCTTAATTTGATTCAATACAATTTGGCTTTGTCATAGAAATAATAATTTTTTATTTCTATGACGTTAAATTTTTCGTTCTTTCCACATCATTCCCATTAATTGAGCCCAATCGTGGGGATGGAATACATATTTCCATATTTGCTCTTTTTTGATTGTGGTGTTCACTTTCGTTAAATAATAAAACCTTTTTCAAACCATATTGTATTTATTTATTTCATTTTACATTTATATCCATTCATCATGTATAATAAAACCACACTGAATGTTTTTCTCTTTCCTGTCTTCTTCTCAAGAGAGTATTTTTTTAGTACATACTTATAACTACGTTCATGTGGGTAGTTTAGGTTCAACTCATTACGTTTAGACACTACATTGATCCTCAATAGTTTTGTGGCCAAAATCACATTCTAAATGCGTATTACCTGACTCAAGAAATGTAAGTTCAATGATATGAAATGCATGATTTGTTTGTTCCAATAAATACTGGAACATAATCAATACAATGTCATTTCTATTCTGTCACCGCATGTATCAGTGTACATAATGAACAACACGCTGCTTTAAATTATTTGCCGTCATTAAATATTTATAAAAACACAAACTGATTAGATTAGCACCTCGATCACTCACATGCATACGATTCTGCAATACGTTTGAATTAAAATTAACACGTTTTCAATGTAAATACTTGAAATAAGTCTTAAACAAATTGTATTTCATTAAATTAAGAAAAAAAAAGCAAAATTAAAAAAATTAAATATTTTTTTTAAATTTTTGTATGTCCATATAGCAAAATTTGTAAAGTAGTGAATCCTGTAGGTGCACTGGTTTACTGTAAACTCGCCCCGATTAAGGGATAAAATAAATATTTTATAATACACTATATAGGAAGTAAAGAAGGAGTACATTACATCTCATGCCAAAAAGCAATACGAAATGCAATATTGTTCTTAATAATGTAAAATGCAAAATTGTTTTTTAAAAAGTGTGGAAAGGCACTGTTGAACAAATTGACAGCAGACACAGTTTTATTTTGATCACATTTATCGATCCTTTTTTTTGCAAAAGCTCTTGATGATAATCTGTCTCTCTCTCTCTCTCTCGCTGGATAACAGTTTTGTTTTTTCGTTTGCCAGTTTGATCTGCATTGCAAATTTGTCACACTTTTGGCATGTGTCTAACTGTGGGTCTGTGAATTTTAAATTAAAAGTTTTAAATATTTCCTTGTTTTTTAACAACGAAACTAGTTTATCTGAATACATTTCTAAGTAAATCCCGTACATTTTTGTTAAGTTTAAACCTAAAGATAAATAGTATTTCTGACTACAGCGAAACGATTAACAAACGGCCTCTTTCTGACTGCATACATTAATCTGTCACTCGAAAAATTAGATAGATCACCGTTTGATGCATGAAAGTTATGCACCACTGTTTTCTGAATCATCGGTATCATAATTTCGGTCTAGAAGGTATTTCGGATCGTCGTCATCGAGGTGGTTCTCTTATCTGAATCATAGTTTGTAGTGGCAGGTGACAGTTGGTTATTTTTTGTTTTAGTAATTTCACACTCTTTTACGTTGCTAATTTCATTATTTTCTAACGGGTCTGATTCATTGGTGAGTAAAATTTGATTTATCTCACAATCATCAACTACTAAAATTTTAATATTATTTTTAAATAATTTTTTTGAATGAACAACCTTTCACCACAAAATACATCTAACTAATATAATAAAGGGTGGTTACAATTTAAGGGCCGATATTGATTTTGAATAAAACACAAATTACAGTAAAACCTGGTTATAACGAAACTCTCGGGACCGCAAAATTTATTCATTATATCCAGTGTTTTTTATATAGAGGGTTCGTTATAAAAAGTCTGATAATTTATTGTTCGTTATAAGGAAGAACTATTTAAACCATTATTATAAAGTTTTGTTTTATTTGAACGATATTATATTTCAACAGTAATACATTAATTCAAGTCAACGCGCATCCCCAATAGAAAATTTATGACTTCTTCCTTACAGAAAAGTATGAAAAAAATTTGTTCGTTAGGTTGGTGTTTTCCTTATGAAAATAGATACACCGCATCTCCAATAGAATTCCTTTAACTTTTTCCTTACAGAAAAGTATGAAAAAAAAAAATTGAGAATTTTTTTTTTTCTCAAGCCGTATACATACGTCTGATGGAAATCCGGGATTTTCACATCTCGCCGTTTTATCCAATCAAACGAAAGGAGTAGTATAAAATACTCGCCCCCTTTCATCCTAAAAAGTTGACAAAAACTCAACTCTGAGGAAAAAAGCCTGCAGACAACCAACCTAAAAAACAAAACTGTAATTTTTCAGCAATATTTACCAACCTAAAAACACAGAACTGTAATTTTTGAGCATTATTTTGTAGACTATTTTACTTTTTTTGCTGCTCGTTTTTGTTGTGTTATGTAAAGCGTTCTTCGGGATGACATTTGAATTTGTTGTGTTGTAAAGCGTTCTACCAATTCGTATTATTTTGAGATTATTGTGTTTATTTTTAGTTTATTACATTTATTTTAGTTAAATAAATAATATTTAAATATATAATATTGTTTATATAGGTGCAATTTAGTTTTATTAATTAGATTAGATTTATTTCGTTTTATTAATAATAAAAAATTAAAAAGAGCACGAATTTTAAAATTAAAAATTAAAAACAGCGCGAAACAAAATTTATGAAAAAAATTAATTTATAAAAACTGAAATACTATGAATTTATTAAAAAATGAAAAACTAAAACGAACAACGAAAACTCATATGATTTTATATTTAAAATGCAAACAAATATTAAATTACCACAAAAATACGAAAATGACTGTATGGATTAAGCCAAGCAAAACCAAAAACGAAATAAACAATTTTGACAGTTATGTCACAATTGAAATAGACCAAATACAGAGCAAAAATCCGATATGTTACTAACTTCTCGTTTGAGATGTAAAAAATCCCAGATTTCCATCCGACGTATGCATGCGGCTTCAAGTTTTTTTTCATACTTTTCTTTAAGGAAAAAGTTAAAGGAATTCTATTGGGGAGCTCTGTAAAAGGCAAAAGTCATAAGGAAACTTTTTGTAAATCAGTAATTTGTTTTAAAGTTGCACGTCTTATTTGATCCAGTTTTCTTTCAATATTATTAGCATATTGAAGTTCAATTTGACAATCCTCATTGCAGCTTAATGGCAAGTTCTTTCCAAAAATCAAAAATAAATTGATTTTTTTGTGTGGTAAAGAACACGATACGCGATTGATTTTTTTTGTAATGAATCTGTGAAAAATTGATATTTGATTTTCAAAAATTTTATGTTGACTGTTTATTGTCAACAAATTATCAACACAATTATTTTAACAAAGTGAAACCGAAACAATTATTTTAATGCGAAAATTAAAGTTATTTCGTATGTCAAATGCTCAAGGCCAACTAGTCGAAAAGTTATAATGTTTATGTTTATATTTTTTGAAGTGTTTCTGTTTATATTTTTGACGTAAACATATTTATGTGTTTGTAAACGTCAAAAAAATTTAATGAAATGTTGAGATTTTTCAAAATTGGTTGCTATCAAAAAACAATCAATTTTTTTACTTGGAAAGAATGTGCTACGGTATTTCGATCAAAATTTTAATTTTTTTGATATATAAAACATTTTTTTTTGGAAAGAAATTACTATAAGAAAGTTCGCAATGAATTTAAATGTTTATCTATGTCTTTCTTCGAGAGCACTTCCATTTCATTGTCGCTATCGTCATAAACATTTTCATCCGAATTAGTTTCCATCGACCTTAAAATCACTTCGTCGCTATCGTGATAACATTTTCATCTACAGTCAAATATTTGAGCAAATCGACATTTTCGTTTAGGGTTTGCATTAATGGATTTTGCCAATATAATTCATCCATATCAAGGCAGTCACTATTGAAGTTTTCTTCAATGCTTGTGGACGTCTCGTCATCGCTAGTCCAAGGATTTTTAAAGCAGTTAGAAATAGTGTTTGACTGTACTAAATCACATGTAAAGTTTATCATCACACAGCCATCGAATACATTAAGAGGGATACTGTTATCATCGAGACTCTGTATAACTTTTTTGATCAAAAGTTTTCTGTAAAAAACTATAAATTTTTATATCCTAGTCCATTGGTTGTATTAAACTTATAGAATTTTGAGGTAAGCACGTAACTGTTACAAATTTTAAACTTTCAACTCCTAAATGCGACGGACAATCAACAAAATTTTGCGTTTTTGGGCAAAGAATGGTTTATCAATATGAAGAAGATAAAATTCCCACTCCCGGAAAGTCATCCAAGCTTTCAAATTTGATTTATATAAACCGGTAGAGTGCGAATATCTTTGATACATCTTGGGTTTTTATATTTACCAATAACTAGTACCAATAGCTTCTCGTTTCCAGAAATATTTGCTCCTAAGAGCACAGTAAGTCGATCTTTGCTCCGCTTACCTCTAAAACAAGGATCGTTTTTAAAAGCCATGGTTTTATCCGAAATCAATTTATAATATTAGAACATAACATTTGTATTGTTTTTAAGTTATAAATATTTGCAGGGTAATCTATATTTATTAATTATGTATTGTAATACAAAAACGCTTAATAAATTACAAAACAAAGATTTAATACACTCGAGTAAAGGAAGACGAGACACATACACAAACAAAAAAGTTCGTTCGTTATATATAACCAATACAAAATTTTATTAATTTGAACAGAAATGTTGTTCATTATATCGTTATAACGAGGTTCGTTATATTGAGGGTAATTTTAATAATGTTATATAGGAACAAAATTGGGACCGAGAGAACTAAGCGTTATAAAGAGGTTTTCGTTATATCCGAGGATTTTATAACCAGGTTTTACTGTATTTAGGAAATTATTGTCAATTCTTTTTATTATGATAATATGGTAGGGTTCAATTATGTATGGAACAAAATATCGGCCAAATGGCCGCCGCGACCTTGGCGGCACACCCCCACCCGATGGTCCAAATTTTCGATGACGCTTAGGCATAATTGAGATTCTATGCCGTTAATGTGCCGAATTATCTCATCCTTTAGCTCTTGAATTATTGCTGGCTTATCGACGTACACCTTTCCTTTCAAATAACCCCAAAGAAAGAAGTCCAACGGTGTCAAATCACATGATCTTGGCGGCCAATTGACATCGCCACCACGTCAGATAACACGGCCATTGAATTTGTCGCGCAAAAGAGCAATTGTTTCGTTAGCTGTGTGGCAACTGGCACCGTCCTGTTGAAACCACATATCGTCCACATCCATATCTTCTAATTCGGGCCATAAAAAGTTTGTTATCATCTCACGATAGCGAACACCATTCACAGTAACTGCCTGACCGGCCTCATTTTGGAAAAAATACGGCCCGATGATGCCGCCAGCCCATAAACCGCACCAAATCGTCACTCTTTGTGGGTGCATTGGTTTTTCGACAATCACTCTTGGATTATGATTCGCCCAAATGCGGCAATTCTACTTATTGACGAATCCACTGAAGTGAAAATATGCCTCATCACTGAAGATGATTTTCTTCAAAAATTGATCATCCACTGTTGCCATTTCTTGCCACCATTCTGACCAGTGACGACGTTTGAAATGGTCAAGAGGCTTTAGTTCTTGAGTCAATTGCACCTTATAAGCGTGTAAATGCAAGTCTTTATGCATAATGTTCATCAACGACGAGCGTGAGAGGTGCAATTGTTGGGCACGACGACGAGTTGAGGTGGACGGCTCTTCAGCCACACTATTGCGAACAGCAGCAATATTTTCTGCAGTACGAGCTGTACGAGCATGCACTGTTGTTTTAAAATCTCCTACAGACCCGGTTTGCTCAAATTTTTGTACGATTAAATTGACCGAAAAATCACGAAGTGCACGATATGCATTTTGATTTGAACGCCCATTTTCATAATATGCCTGAATAACTTTAACGCGTTGCTCGATTGTGTATCTTTCCATGGTTCAAATTGAGTTAGCCTGAAATTGAGAAATGTCAAATTAAGTGCAGAAAAAACTTGACGTTTAGGTGTGGTTCACATTCAACGTCGGCCCTTAAAATTTAACCACCCTTTATTAAACTAAAGAAAGAAAAAACAATAAAATAAATTCAAGAAACGCGATTCCCCTTTCTCATTCTCATATTAATAAAGCGAAACAACTCTGTTTTACCATTTTAGTACATACCAACACTAAATTATTATAATGTAATTAATTATTTTAATACAACTAAATTTAAAACCAAATTTCTGTTTTCGAATATTAAACGTATTTTTAAAGAAAGGAGTTATTTCCTTTTCTGCTCTAAAAGCCATTATGTTAAATTGCCTAAACATCGTCAAAAAAATTACGATCACTATCTAAAATCTATGTTTTATATGTTTATAAACAAAATAGATGCAATTCACATTTTTAGTGGTAAGGCGTGTAGTATCAAATGACAAAAAAAAAAGATTTTAATTATTTACACCACAACAAGTATTCGATCATTTTGGATTTGTGTTATATTTCAATTGTTAATTATCGTGCAATTTATGTTTTAAGAATTCAGTTATTCTACAGAGTTTCCGCATTAACATAACTAGTTTACCAGTACGAAATGGTTCGTGAACCGCTGTGCACTGATTATCTAAAACACACGATAATGTGTAAACAAACGCAAAAATAAACAAAATCACACAGGATTGTTGTTGTAATTTGTGTAAAGTCGAAAAGCTTACTATGGTTTTCATCTTTACACATTATCTTGGTGTTTAGAGAATCAGGCTACAGTTATCCCACGATCTAAAAAATATGATAATTAAATATTTCCAAGAAGGGAATTCTATTAGAAATATTACAATACAAAAAATAATTCTAAATTCAAAACTAACAAAAATATGATAAATAAACCTAGAAGTGATCGTTCAAAAATATTTGACATTCGAGAAGAACGCCAAATTGTTAATAAAATAAAAAAAATCACATGTTAAGTACATCCAGTATCCCAGGTATGATTGAAATGGAAATGGGTAAAACGTGGAAATGGGAATTCAGATGGTCAGAAATGTTTTTAAAAAAGCTGGATACAATGGACGCACGACGTGCCGCCGTCTTATGCTAAAAACTATGTTGGGAGGCCGGACGAATTCTGGAGGTAAGTTTTATCAAAATATGGAGGAAGCTAAATGAAGAAATAGGAGAAAACAACATTCAAAATTTGTTAGTTTGGTGATGTAACATAATGGTGTAGTTTTGCATGGCTACGTGAGGGATAGACGAGCTAGTTTTCATAGAATCTACAATTTTTAGGTATAATTTATTGATGTGGTTATGCAACTATTAACAATGGATTACAGCATAGTATCGTTGTAACGACAAAAAAAAATCAATTCTTCCTTAACATATTTATGCCCGCCCGGTTGCACAGAAAATGAGTTAACAATTAGTTACTAAACTGATTGTAAGTCCAATCTCCAGTTAAAATTATTTTACATCGTTAGTTTAATGACATGTCGATATTGACGATATAATAATATATTACTTAACACTTCCAACTTTACCAACTAAAAATAAGATAATAAACAAACAATTCAAACAGTTTGTCGAAACAGTCAGAAAATTATATGGTTGTTTTGTTTTATTTGTTATAGATTTTAGTAAAAATATTATTAATCACAATTTTGCACATCATTTTATTAAATAAATAGATATTAAATATAAATATATTTATAAAAATATATATAAAAAAATATTTAAAAAAAGAATATTTAGAAAATACAATTTAAAAAAGTTTTGCGGTAGCATTTAGGAAAAATGAGTGTAGTTACAGGTAATTTTAACGATTTGGTAAAATTTTTCATGCAAATTTTTTCTTCATAAAAACAAGAAATTTCCAAAATCGAGAAATTGTTGCTTCTCGAAATTGTTAATCAATACCGACATATTACCATACCGAGTCCTTAAGTGCCAATTTAAAAGCATTAGTTCCCATAGATCGGCATCACAACTTAGATCTGTATACGATCAATTGAAAAAAAAAGCTAAAAAGGAAAAATCTGCTGATAAGGTATCAATATTATGTTTTTATTCAGCCTTGAATGTATTAAAACACATAAATTAATATTTCTAGATAGCCACTTTTATGACAGGAGGGAGCATGAAAAATACGGATATTTCTGAATTACCAAACAAAACACTTGAAGTAATGCAACCACCAGTTCAAAATAGATTTGATAACAGTGCCAATTACAATGATGACCCCTATTGCGATTGGCGAGTCGTTTAATAATCGACAAGACAGTAACTCGTCGTGTCGATTTTAATTTCGTTTGCAATTGCACAGTAAAACAACACAAAAATGTGCTGCTCATTTTTTGAAGCCGTAAAATTTACTGTGCAATCGCAAAAAAAAAAGATTTGATAAATACAATTTGAAAATCAAATTTCCTTGGTAAAATTGATTGAGTAGCCAGGATTTCGTAAGCAAATTGCTTGCTTGCTAGCCAATTAAGTATCTACCCCATTGTGAATTTTTGTTTTAAAATTAGCAATTGTAAACATTACTTACAAATGTTTTGTCAAAATGGCATGTGATTGACATTTTGTGTACAAAAATTAAAAAAATAATAATTTTGGAATTTAATATGATTTCTCACGAGTTTTTTTTTTAAGTTGAGGAGAACAGCCTGCCGTTCTTCTCCTTGTCTCGGAAACGTAAAATCCTCAGAGATAAATCAAATCCATTAGAAATGGACACCCAAAAGTACGTATGCGTTTCTATGATTGTGAGGTTAAAATTTTTCATATACATTTATATATTTTTAATTTTAAAAAATTCTTTCGAATTCGAAAGATTCGTTCAGGGATTTGCTGGAGGATATAAACCTTAAAAGGTAAAGGTCATGAAGTTATTGTCTTTTATACCTAATACAGTAAAACCTGGTTATAAAATCCTCGGATATAACGAAAACCTCTTTATAACGCTCAGTTCTCTCGGTCCCAATTTTGTTCCTATATAACATAATTAAAATTACCCTCAATATAACGAACCTCGTTATAACGATATAATGAACAACATTTCTGTTCAAATTAATAAAATGCTTGTATTTTGTATTGGTTATATATAACGAACGAACTTTTTTGTTTGTGTATGTGTCTCGTCTTCCTTTACTCGAGTGTATTAAATCTTTGTTTTGTAATTTATTAAGCGTTTTTGTATTACAATACATAATTAATAAATATGGATTACCCTGCAAATATTTATAACTTAAAAACAATACAAATGATATGTTCTAATATTATAAATTGATTTCGGATAAAACCATGGCTTTTAAAAACGATCCTTGTTTTAGAGGTAAGCGAAGCAAAGATCGACTTACTGTGCTCTTCCTCTTAGGAGCAAATATTTTTGGAAAGGAGAAGCTATCGGTACTTGTTATTGGTAAATATAAAAAGCCAAGATGTATCAAAGATATTCGCACTCTACCGGTTTTATATAAATCAAATTTGAAAGCTTGGATGACTTTCTGGGAGTGGGAATTTTATCTTCTTCATATTGATAAACCATTCGTAGGTTTAAAATTTATAACAGTTACGTGCTTACCTCAAAATTCTATAAGTTTAATACAACCAATAGACTAGGATATTATATAAAAATTTATAGTTTTTTACAGAAAACTTTTGATCAAAAAAGTTATACAGAGTCTCGATGATAACAGTATCCCTCTTAATGTATTCGATGGCTGTGTGATGATAAACTGTACATGTGATTTAGTACAGTCAAACACTATTTCTAACTGCTTTAAAAATCCTTGGACTAGCGATGACGAGACGTCTACAAGCATTGAAGAAAACTTCAACAGTGTCTGCCTTGAAATGGATGAATTATATTGGCAAAATCCATTAATGCAAACACTAAATGAAAATGTCGATTTGCTCGAATATTTGACTGTAGATGAAAATATTATCACGATAGCGACGAAGTGATTTTAAGGTCGATGGAAACTAATTCGGATGAAAATGTTTATGACGATAGCGACAATGAAATGGAAGTGCTCTCGAAGAAAGACATAGATAAACATTTAAATTCATTGCGAACTTTCTTATAGCAATTTCTTTCCAAAAAAAAAATGTTTTATAAATGAAAAAAATTAAAATTTTGATCGAAATACCGTAGCACATTCTTTCCAAGTAAAAAAATTGAGTTTTTTTTTTGATCGCAACTAATTTTGAAAAATCTCAACATTTCATTAAATTTTTTTGACGTTTACAAACACATAAATATGTTTACGTCAAAAATATAAACATAAACACTTCAAAAAATATAAACAAAAACATTATAACTTTTCGACTAGTTGCCCGTGAGCATTTGACATACGAAATAATTTTATTTTTCGCATTAAAGTAATTGTTTCGTTTTCACTTTGTTAAAATAATTGTGTTGACAAAAATTTGTGTTGATAATTTGTTGACAATAAACAGTCAACATAAAATTTTTGACAATCGAATATCAAATTTTCACAGATTCATTACAAAAAAAATCAATCGCGTATCGTGTTCTTTGCCACACAAAAAAATCAATTTATTTTTGATTTTTGGAAAGAACTTGCCATTAAGCTGCAATGAGGATTGTCAAATTGAACTTCAATATGCTAATAATATTGAAAGAAAACTGGATCAAATAAGACGTGCAACTTTAAAACAAATTACTGATTTACAAAAATTTTCCTTATGACTTTTGCCTTTTACAGCGCTCCCCAATAGAATTCCTTTAACTTTTTCCTTAAAGAAAAGTATGAAAAAAAACTCGAAGCCGCATGCATACGTCGGATGGAAATCTGGGAGTTTTTACATCTCAAACAAGAAGTTAGTAACATATCGGATTTTTGCTCTGTATTTGGTCTATTTGAATTGTGACATAACTGTCAAAATTGTTTATTTCGTTTTTGGTTTTGCTTGGCTTAATCCATACAGTCATTTTCGTATTTTTGTGGTAATTTAATATTTGTTTGCATTTTAAATATAAAATCATATGAGTTTTCGTTGTTCGTTTTAGTTTTTCATTTTTCAATAAATTCATAGTATTTCAGTTTTTATAAATTAATTTTTTTCATAAATTTTGGTTCGCGCTCTTTTTAATTTTTAATTTTAAAATTCGTGCTCTTTTTAATTTTTAATTATTAATAAAACGAAATAAATCTAATCTAATTAATAAAACTAAATTGCACCTATATAAACAATATTATATATTTAAATATTATTTATTTAACTAAAATAAATGTAATAAACTAAAAATAAACACAATAATCTCAAAATAATACGAATTGGTAGAACGCTTTACATAATACAACAAAAACGAGCAAAAAAATAAAATAGTCTACAAAATATTACTCAAAAATTACAGTTCTGTGTTTTTAGGTTGGTAAATATTGCCCAAAAATTAGTTTTGTTTTTTTAGGTTGGTTGTCTGCAGGCTTTTTTCCTCAGAGTTGAGTTTTTGTCAACTTTTTGGGATGAAAGGGGGCGAGTATTTTGTACTACTCCTTTCGTTTGATTGAATAAAACGGCGAGATGTGAAAATCCCGGATTTCCATCAGACGTATGTATACGGCTTGAGAAAAAAAAATTTCTCAAGTTTTCTTTTTCATACTTTTCTGTAAGGAAAAAGTTAAAGGAATTCTATTGGAGATGCGCTGTATCTTTTTCATAAGGAAAACACCAACCTAACGAACAAATTTTTTTCATACTTTTCTGTAAGGAAGAAGTCATAAATTTTCTATTGGGGATGCGCGTTGACTTGAATTAATGTATTACTGTTGAAATATAATATCGTTCAAATAAAACAAAACTTTATAATAATGGTTTAAATAGTTCTTCCTTATAACGAACAATAAATTGTCAGAATTTTTATAACGAACCCTCTTTATAAAAAACACTGGACATAATGAATAAATTTTGCGGTCCCGAGAGTTTCGTTATAACCAGGTTTTACTGTATTTTAAAACTAGTGGCTACACTAAGATTTTTTGCAGAAGGTGGGTATCAGAATGGAACGGGAGGCGATTTCAACATGGGAATAGCACAATAAACATTCTCAATACTATTTAAAGAAATGCTAGACATACTTGAGACGTATATATGCCCTAAATGGATAATGTTTAATTATCCCGAAGCGGAAAAAATAAAGGCAAAAATATATATATTTTTTTTTTTTTTCAAAATCCGGAACACCTGGAGTGATTGGATGTATAGACGGCTCTCACACCAGTTTAATCAAACCAGAAAAAAACTTCAACATTTATATTACAATAGGAAAGGTTTTCATAGTGTTAATGCGCTAATCGTTACACATATGTATAACGGCAAACTTAACATTTAGTTTTAATTTTCTTTTGCTTTTATTTCAGGTTTGTGATCATGAAATGAAAATACTTTACGTAAACGCAAAATATCCCGGTTCATCGCACGATTCCATGATAAGGAATCTTTCTGCATTAAAAGGGATAATGCACAGGTTGTACGAAGCTGGAGAAAATTCTTGCCTGCTTGGTAAGCATAGAAAACAAATTGATATATTCATACTCACTTTATATTTTTATTTACTTAATTAGGTGACGCAGGATACCCGATACAACCTTATTTAATGACGCCATGTCGGTCTCCAACATTAAATACGCCAGAGAGCCGCAACAACTACAACCATTCCAAACGAAGGAACATTATAGAACGCACCATAGGCGTTTTGAAAGGCCGGTTTTGGTGTCTGCTACACGCACGACAACTGCATTATACACCCGCGAAAGTAACTCAAATAGTAAATATTTGCGCGGCTTTACACAACATCTGTATTAAACACAGAGTAGGTTTAACAGAACAACCGGCCTCTGATGATATAGATCTGATTGATACCGTTAATGAGCAAAACGACTTGACAGGAACAGAAGCAACTAACGCAATTTCAATTAGAAATAGGATAATCAATTTGTTTTGATTGAATTCATTTTTTTGTAATTCCAAAAAATACGTAACTAAAATAAAATAAAAATTAAATAAAATATAAAATCACAAGTATTTCGAATGTAAATCTATCACAGATTTTATTTTTTGTTGCGATGAGTCTCGTGGTATTTCCTCTCTAACTCTAAACATGCAGTTTTAATTTTCAATTTTTCCGCTCTTGATTTTTGTTGGTCCAATAATTTCTGTCTATATAACTGAAGTTTTTCCTTTTCAATCTTTTTAAAAAAAATCAAATTTTTCGCGCTTTAAATTCTATGTTTTTTTAACATAAACTAGAGTGTCTCTCACAACGTTCTCACAACACGACTTTATCCTTTTATAAAATGTGTCTTCGTCGATTTATGCGAATTCTCTTCACGTCTGCGACTTCTAGATCTTGGAAAAGGTGTTTCAATTGGTACCTCCGTATCTTGCTGATTCAATATTTCTTTCGAAACTGATTTGCTCGGTTTGTAGTTGGAGTGGCGTGGATTGCACATTGCGTGACTTGTTATGCTGCCAAATAGTCGGACTAGTTCGGTAACTGATTGTGCTAGATTTGGCACAGTATGACCAATGTCCCGACCTGGTGGATTATACGCCTTATCGATGTGTAATAATTCTATCACTTTTACTTCGGTCTCGGAGAATATATATGTTGTGTTAAGGCCACCTTCCATTGCTTTTACCTCAGTTTTATTGTGACCTATTTTTCCGAATCTTAAATTTAAAGTCGGTCCAAACCTATAAATTCAATATAGATAAATGAAAAATACCAATTTAAATTTTATCAACAAACAAACCTTAATCCAACCATCCACGTCTCGAGATGGAGGACCTAAAATATTTAGTTCGTCTGAGAAACATTGCCATATATTTTTAAGCTCGCCTTTAAAATCACTTCCTGATTTTTTATATCCTCGAGCGATATCAGGATTTTTCGACATTAAATCTACCAAACGCTCGAATTGTCGCTCATTTGTTTTGTTTACCCTATAATGTAAATACATATAATTTTATTTAAATTAACACAAAATTGAATTTAAATAATTTAAATAAATAATTACATTTTAAATGTAACTATTAATGTTTATTTCACTTATGAAGTTATAACGTATTTAAAAAAATTAAAATTAGGCACAATTTTATAAAATATTGTATTCCTAACCTCAAGACGTTAACTAAAATGTTATCGACAAAAATATGGCGATTTTACGACAAACGTCGATGAATAACGATAACTGCAATACTGATTTTGGCTGTCGATATGATATCGACACAATAACGACAACCGCAATAGAGGTCAATGACAAAGTGGTATGTATTAATAATGTAAATATAGTAATCGCATAACATAATTTTTAAGCTTTACGATATAGCATCGTTTTTAATCTTCAAAACTACTTAGAAGCCTCTGATATCGAATTTTTAGATGAAAATTAACAGCCTAGCACGTCAAAAACTGCGCAATTAAATCTTTCAAATAAAAACGCTACTCAATATAATCGACATAAACGACCAACTACTAGAGAAAATTGATCAGGATAGAGAATATGAGGTAGAGTTGATGAGAATGGGACGCAATGGGAATCAAGGAAAGACTAATGCACCAAATATACCAAATAATTTAAAAAATGAATTTTCATAATAACTATTTGATATGTATTTATATTGAAATGGCTTGTAATTAGTGCTGACCGTCTAAAATTAACGTTTAAATAACTTGACTATTAAATTTGTATCTATTTCGGCAAAATCGAGAAAATCATCTGTCTATTCTATATAAAAATTATGGAGAACAGTAGCAGCAATTATAGTTGTTAAAATGGTCTTCAACTTCAAATTAAAAAATTTAAATTAGATATTTAAAAAACAAACTTAAAATTGTGCAGTGCGCTGTCAAAAAATATTCTTTGTTTTTTTGTTCAACCTAAGTAATTTTACTACGCACACTGTGTTTTTAATTGAGAAATGTGCTTCGCGCATACTCGGTTCTTCAAATTTTACTCTAAACAGAATGCCAGTGTACGAAGAGTGTGCAAAGTAAAAATCAAATTAATACTCTATGCACACTTGATCATTTGGTACTGCACAAAATGTGCTTGGTGTACAATACCCAGGGCAAAAAATAGACCCATTACTGATTTTTTTTTTTTAATTCTTTGTTTCGCCTACCGGGGTAAGCCGATCCAAATATGCTAAGTTTTTCTCTTTTTCCCATATGATATGATAAGAGTCGAGACGTACAAGCAAATCATAATGTCGAACCTAGGTATGTATAGCACATTCCTGGAGTTGTTAAAAAATGGTTCAAAACCATTCCGCAGATGTCATCTAAGCACACGCAGAAGCCTCATACGGCGATTTTGCCGGCTACATCGCATAAATTCATTAACAACTAACTTTTGCATCCAAAAATGTGTTTTCTTTTATACTCAATCAAAACAAATTGATACGTGATAATCGAGTTGTATTCATTTACACATATACAGCCATACCAAGAAACAACATTTTCCCGCGTATTCTAAATGACTTTGTTTGTAGAAATGGTATGTCAGGGGAGTTAAACCAACTCAACTTGGAACGCTACCCGTTCGTAGACGGTGCTTGACGTTACAAAGTGCTATGGGTCGTGGGGTTTGAGGCTTGCGTGGCTCCTGGCGTACACCGTACGCCTGAACTAATTCAGAGATTTTATATATAAAAAACGCAAATAATAAATAATCAACCCGGAGTTCCGCCTTAATAGGTTGGTCGAAACTTGAGGAACCGAACGAGATAATTATAACCGAAAGAGGTGCCTTGGTACGCACATCCATTCGATTCGAATTCAAACGGTGCAAGCGCTGGTTTCAAAATTGGATGCGGGCACCCATGGACCACAAACACTACGCCAACACGGAACGGGATCTCCGCTCCCACCATACCGAACCGAAAAACCCTTTAGCAATTCATTTTATAACCAACATAACAAACCAAAGAGAAAAAAAAGAAATATCTTCCCCAAGAGGATGATGATGGAACGAAACCAATGTGTACACCGAGCGCGCGAGAAATAACGGTATTTGGCGCTCGATTACAATGTAATTTTTTTTTTTTAAATGAAATTTTAATAAATGAATTTAATAAAAAAGATACATAAAAAATATTTGAATAAAAAAAATCAAGTTAAAGTAAAAAGAAAAAAAATATCGTACCTTAATTTAAAAAAACAACAAAAATACCCTTGCTGCCTAATTGCCGCCATGCCGCAGGCACCACGCCTGGACCGTTGCGGCTTGGTTGTGTCGTCCCACGTTCTACTCCACCGTTGCGACCCTTCCGCCGGTAAACTTCGAAATGTTGGGCGTGGTACCGCCGAATTTAAATTTGGCCTCGCCTGGCCACCGTAAATAAATTTGTTGGGCGGTATTTCCGCCTTGATATTTCTCACCTGGCCCGCCGTTATCACACCGCCCGTTATTGATTCAGCTATACCGTTCAGCGAACCTTGTGTCCGTCTCCCGTAATAAAATGTGGTTGAGAAAAGAAAAAAAAACCTGCTTTAACAATAGCCTGCACACGAGTCAATCCATACCGCAATACATATTCTTAATGGTTTGTTAGTTTTGCTCTTAAAAAAACAGATCAAATATAATTAATTTAATATAGCTTTAGATACAAACATTAAGATGCCTGATTAGCGACCAAGACGAAAGAACGTGGATCGCACAACACATTTCAATTTTCTTTTCATTATCACAATTGCACAGCATAAAATTTTACTAACTTTAGTCGTCAAAAGAATTCACCAAATGTCCATATATGGATACAACAACGTCGTCCCAATGCCAGTCACACAATTGCAAAAAAAAAATCAACACTTTTTCGTTCACCAACTATACCGTTACTAATTACTTTTATTTTATTATTTTCAATTAATACAAATTAATGTCACCTTTAATTAAACAATTTCTAGTTCTTAACTATCAACTGACTCGACTTTATCACAATCCCAAAAAAAATTACTTAATGACAAGACAACCAAGACGACTCTCAATTTTTCTTTCTTTACTTTCCAATCAAACCTCAAAAAACTCAACTTTTTTCTTACAAATTCCCAAACAAGACTAATTTGATTTTCGGTGGCAAAAAAATCTTGATCCATTTTTGATCTAAAAATTTTTGATTCTGGATCAAAAATAAAATCCAAAAAATTTGTTGGAATTTTTTTGACGTTTACTCACACAGTATCAAAATAATGTGTGAGTAAACGTCAAAAAAAACCAACAAATTTTTTGGATTTTATTTTTGATCCAGAATCAAAAAATAAAAAACAAGAAATGTAAACAAAGAAGCCATTTTGGATTAAAAATGGATCAAGGTTTTTGTGGCACAGAAAATAACATTAAAAAGTGCTCGCAACCCATAAAACTTCTAGAATGTTTTTTCTTATTGTCCTCCTCGTACACAACAAGAAAAAATACCCTATATAGCCGTGCTATTGCACGCACACACCCGGTGCACATTGGTCTCGTTCCATCATCTTTTCCGTCGGATCATCACACAAAAGGTACACCCTTTTGTGTGATGGTGCGACGGAAAAGGAGGGGAGGAACACCTGCCTCCACCTCACCCCTCAACAAAAAAAAATTAAATACACCATAGTGAGATTAGACAACAATCAACCTATTACAATGGAATGAAGGAAGGACACAGACCAACCGATTACAATGGACTGACCGTACAGTCATAACAGAGTATGTCATAACCTGTATCCTCACTTTAAAGGTAATATAAGAAAAGGGTTAATTATTCACAGAAACGACTAGAGTGTCACGCGGCAAAGTTATTGTCTAACTGATAAGATAGGTTAATTTATTAATTTGTATTAGTTGTGATTAGGTAGAGGATATCTAAACGACGTTCACGAAAACAACGTTCTATTGCAAAAGGCCTCTGAAATTATTACATTTAATTGATAAAATTTCAAATAAAAAATCCTCTTGATCAACAATGTTGCAAATAGATCTAAAAACACGTGATGGTTATTACATTGGAAATTTAGGAACTATTCCGAACTGTCATTGTTAACAATGTCGTTACAATGTAGAGTTTAGGAACGAACTCCTTGAATATTGATCGATCATAAAATTGTACTCACAAATACGACTAAAATCCTTCTGCGACTGTACTGATCGCCAAAATAAAAACCAATAAAAATTTCCTGACATAATGTTTTAACGTATATTAGAGTGACAACACTCATCAGTCGATACGTTTGAACAGATGATAGTTGTCAATTAGGGGATAGTAGATACAGATTCAATAAAGTGGGTCACATCATAAATACATAATGCTACACCATGAGCACGTGTTTTTTATTTCATTCAAAGCTGCACAGTCCCTTTCTTTAACCACAACAAATTAATGGCATATTTATTACATCATTTTGAAATCGTTTTAAACATTCGTCTATTCCTCACTTAATTATATTTAATAACTATATTATTATTAATAATAAAATCAACATTTCATTAAAAATAATTATCGATCGCAATTTTATGAAACTCTGTAATTTTCTTCAGCTTCTGGGTGAAAATTATATACGCAGCATATTTTTTTTGTATTTTCTGGGCAACGTGTTAATAGTCTAGAATTTCATCTCTCTCTCTCTTGCTTGTAAACAATACACAAAAAAAATCAAAAATTATTGATAAATAAATTAATTAATTGGTATATTTAACCTATAAAAAAAGAAAATTGCTATTTTCAGTTCATCTCCGGGTAGGTGTACCCGTACACTGTTAGATAAAATTGATTGAATTTTTAGCCAGTTTATCAACAGAATGGTTCTTTGTCCAAGAAGATCAATCTATCAATATGAAAACCGTCCAATTCATCAGCCGCGCATCAAATGCACTAAAAACTGTTTTGTGTTTTTTCATTAAAGACCTGTCACATAAATAAAATATTGCTGCCCTTTATATTTATATTCGTTTGGGACGTAACCCAATATTTATGCAATGTCCAAGAAACGTTTCATCATTTTACTACAGATTGAGTGACGCGTCCCTGGAAAGGGTTAAATTCAATTAATTTTTAATCGATCGATATATGATTATAATTTCGCTATAAATCATTTTAGACGATAGACATTTTAATAAATAAATTTAAGGTATTTCATTATTATTATTAAAAATTTACTTTTACCTTTTTGTTTTCTTTATGATCAGCGATTGATCTTACAAGATGAAAAAAAATATGATTGATTAGTTTTTATACAGTCATAACTCAAATATTCCAATTTTCAATTTTCTCCAGATCTTTTTCACATTTTCGGGATTGTGCAGGACGTACTGATTTATTGCACATTCAGACAATAAAATTTTTTTGTAGTGGTCTATCTGTAATAAATATTCCAGGTGTTCAACCCAAAAAAAAAAAATAATGAAATATAAATTACAACTAATAGCTGACTGACAATTTGTGTGTACTTAAACTTGTACAATTTATGCTATAATTTTGCTGCAATGACTTAATTCTATGGTTGATACGTGTGAAAATCATTTTATATCGATTTGGATAACAACTTCAGGAAGTGATTTTTTTTCTACGATTAGATTTGTTCGGTTAGAATATTATTGAGTAGCTGACGAAAAAACTGATATCGACACATACTGTTCCGTAGCTGCCCTACATAAATTACTCGTTCTATACTCAATCAAATTGTTGTTAATATTAAAGTTGGCAGGCCCATTGTACAAACCGAGTATTCTATTCCAAAGCGGAACTGCATCATGCTGCTTTGACAAACTGCGAAAGCTTAAACCAAGACATGGACTCGTTGCTAATCTTTCTCAGAGACAGGGTGTACTTTGTTAACCTCAAATTAGATTCTGAGATAAAGTATTTTATCATTCGGCGGGTACAGGAAGAACGCTATTTGCGCTTAGCGTCGTAATAAACGTAATTCTTAAATCTTGCAAACCAAGCTGCTAAAGAAATGTTTACAGTCCTTAACAAGTTTGAAATTTTTACAGGATTCCTCAGTGCATTGAGCTTTACCAACCGAACATAAAATAATATCTTCACTTGAAAAAGCGAGTATCTTCACCATCAACCGCACATCGCGTGAGATCAATTAATTTGGCCAGGAACACCGTGAAGATTAAACCTAAACTACCGTACGGTCATCGATCATGTGAAGAGCAGTACTTTCCATAACTCTTACCTAATTAAGAGTGGGAGCTACCTGCAAAGAAAACAACTCAGACACCCGGTTATCGAAATCTTGAGACAACCAAAGATCTCTCGGTGGATAAACCACCCCAGCCAGAAAGAAATGTCGATGTCGAATTCTGGTAACAATTTGTCATTAACAGTAAAGATTTCTGGTACAGATGAACTAAAGAGGTTGAGAATTAATCACCTTTTCTGAACGCGGCGGAATAAGCCGTACCAAGAATAAAAAAAATGCATGCTGTGAAGAAACAAACTGGTCTGCAAAGCAAGGATCGGAATCGAAGACATAACACCGGTAATAGGCCCACATGCCATACCATGTATACTATTAAGTTTCGCTAAAGCAGAATTCGATTTTACCATGGGCCACAAGCATAGAAATGTACGATAGTATAGATACGACCAACGTTTTGTCAATAAATATCAGCGCTTTGGGAGTCAAACTCCAGGATTTCCCAAATACTTAATATTACCCTAATAACAGATTCATATATGGCTACCAATCACCAATCAATAACGTCTGTAGTAGTCGAGATAAATCTAAGGTATTCAGTATGGGTGTTCTAGAAAATGACCTCGACTTTATAATCATTGGCAAAACGTGGTTCGCGCCAATAATGAACTCCGAAGAATATTTTCCATCAAACTATATCGAAAAGGGCAGTTTATTTTGTCACCAGTCTTAAAAGTGGAAGAATATCGATTGCAGTAAAGAGTGCCGTTCCGAGAAACTCGATTGTTCTCGTTGGAGTAGATGTTCTATATGGCTCAAATATCGACTAGTATATTGCAATTATAAGTTTCATCGCCTCAGCTGTGATATCTTTTGTTCGGAGCAATGACCAACTGATGAAAGTCAGTGACATAAACCTTCTCGACACAGTTTGGTTTGATGTCGACGGCATCTTTACTTCTTCTTGCAAATACCATAATTTATTATTGCATCGTTGGCATTCCAACCAAACAACTAAACCGGATAGATAACAACCGTGGTGCATTTCTGATATTTGCTAGCGAAGTAATGTAAGCCAAAGTTTCATCCTGTGAGAATTTCACCGGTTGCAGTAGTATTATTCCCACTCCCATTACGATAAATATTTTTCATGAAAATTGTGACACCAATTATTTTTCTAATAATTTTCATTTTATTTTCAGTCAGTTAACGCCGATTGGGACTTTCTGCAACCCGGGGGCAATTTAAATGGCATTATTTCATCATTCAACATGCTGCTCAAGACTGGCATCGACAGATTTCTTCCTTTGGTAAAAAATCAACCACGAACCTTGGTATACTAGGGAACTGGCTAACTTTGATAAATACCCAAATAAGCGTCAAACATTCCGCCCGAAAAGAGTTTAAAACTTTGAACTGATTTCAGTATAATACCTACATGTTGCGGATCGAAAAGGAATTGCCAGCTAATCCGAAGACGTTTTGCAGTTTTATGAATAGCAAACGAAAAGTAATTGAATTTCCCGCATAGATGAACGACCAGGACTCCTCTTCGCTCTTTGATATATGCGATCTATTTGACAGATTTTTTGCTTCGGTTTACGAATTAGCATCGCGGATTAAAGGCATCTCGAAGGTTTAATCAATAACTTTACTGAGGAAGAAGTATGCAATCGCCGGTATCATTTAGACTTATTACAAGGTGCTGAGCACGAGGGCATTCCACCCATCTTATCTTAAATGTGGGCTTGCACGTGACTATCACGTTATCATCAAAGGTAGTTTTTGTTTTTTTATGAAAATGTAAACAATAAAATAATAGTGGTTTCTGGGTTGTTAATTATTTAAAAGCTAAACTACCAAAACTGGTGATCCCGACCTAAAAACATTGTTATCAGAGATTTCGGAAATCTTTAATCTAAATTCTAGATCCCGATCTAATTCACATTCACGAAGTCGTAACATTTCTCGATCAAATTCTAAAATCAAATATTCTCGGAAAAACTCGCCAAATTCTCGAAATTCCTTCAATCCATTTTATGGTCAACGCGTTGAAATGTAAACCAAATTGCAAATTCGTTTCAAATAACTCCGATAACAATGTTTCAAAAAAATAAATAGTCATTTACAATTGGCGGTGTTTAATGGCGTATCTAAAACTAGCCGCCTTTTAATCTACGAAATTTTTCTTCAAACTCATTTAATATATAGAGGTGCAGATGTCTCAGTCTTGCCAGCTCGTTGTGTACGGAACTCAAGGGTCGACCCATCATTCAGGTTGTACGCAGCGAATGGTTTTTCGGACTGCGCTGTGAATTCTCCTGGGAGTTAATAATTGCTGACGTATTGATGCCTATCAGCGGCGCGGATTTTTGGAGGAAAATTGTTAACCTCCTTGTAATCAAATGATACCCCTTCCTCCTACGATAATGTTAGTGTATCTACTAGGATGGACAAGTCAACCATGGATCCAGGAGTTTTCAACGTGATAACAAATTTATTAACAGTCATTCACGGCAACATTAATATTGACAATAATATAGATATAACGTTCAATTCATCATCGCAAAAGCAAATACAGAATTCGAAAATATGATGAAACTCGGAATTTGCTGGCCTATACTAGCCCGTTACACTAAGAGTATCCAAAAAGAATAGTGCTTGGAGACATGTATGTGAAGTTGGCCCGAAAAGTAGCCCGAAAAAAATGAGTCTTTGTTTATACGGTAATATTTTCGGGCTGGCCCGAAAAATTTAGAAAAACTGCATTACCTTTAATTCTCATCCCGAAATTTTCTTTACATCAACATACTACGACAAGATTTAATTTTACAAGCCAACACAAAAAAATAGAGAAAAAAATTGTTGAATAAATATATAATACGTATGTAGAGATATGTATGTATATAAAAAGCAAATTTAGTGAAAATTTAAAAAAAATAGTCTCAAAAATAAGAGTTAAAGATATTACGTAAGATTTAAAAAAAATACCAAAACATTTTGAAATAAGGCGTTTAAACAGGGATTGCCTGAAACTTCGGCCACTGTCGAAAATTAGTCTACGTTATTTAAAACCTAAATAATGAAGCCCCATTTCTGTACGAGGTGGAAAGGAGGTTCGCACCAGTCTCAGTACGTAACGATTTTCAACAAAAAAATGACTAAGAAATTTTCTTCTGTGGCGGTTTTCACAGGGATTACCTGAAACTTTGGCGACGGTCTAGAATAAGTGTAGGCCATCTGGAATCCAAGTAGCTCCGTTTCAGTCGCTGAAGTTTCAGGTAATCCCTGTGAAAACCGCCTCAGAAGAAAATTTCTTAGTAATTTTTTTGTTGAAAATCGTTACGTACTGAGACTGGTACGAACCTCCTTTCCACCTCGTACAGAAATGGGGCTACATTATTTGGATACCAAATGGCCTACACTAATTCTCAACAGTCGTCGAAGTTTCAGGTAATCCCTGTGAAAACCGCCACAGAAGAAAATTTTTTAGTATTTTTTTTGTTGAAAATCGTTACATACTGAGACTGGCATGCACTTCTTTTAACCTCGTATAGAAATAAGGATTCACTATTTCAGTTTCGATTAACGTAAACGTATTTTTTTCTAAAATTTTACGTATAATTATTATACTCGTATTTTTATTACAGATTTATTTTTTGAAGCTACCACTAAATTTGCTCTTCATAAACGTATTTATTTATTTATTAAATTTTTTTTTATTTTTTAGTATTGGTTTGCAAAATCAAATATGGCTGTAGAATGTTAATGCAAAAAAACGAGATAAGAAGTAAAGGTAATGCAGTTTTTCTAAATATCGAAAATATTACAGATTAAGCAAAGACACATTTTTCGGGCTACTTTTCGGGCCAGTTTCACATCGGTCTTGGAGACCGTGTGGAGACTTTCGAGCACTAAATAAATTCACAATTCCAGACAAGTATCCGATTACACATATCCGAGACTTTACACAACGACTCGAGGGCCGCACTTTATTCACAACGATAGACCTTGTCCAGGACCACCAAATTTCTATCGCAAATTTTCTTACGGACTGACGCAGTACGCAGATCACTGCAACCAAAATATACTGGACCGTATTTGGTTATCGAACATACAGACAAATTTTTCATTTGGGATCTGAACGGACAACACGCCAAAATTTCCATCGACTGACTCAAACCGTGTTACTCTGTCATAATCAGTCAGAAATTACGGACACATCAATTATACAAACTGGATTACTTTGAGCGACTCACGAACCAGAACTCATTACTATATGGCTGACGGAACTAGATTACCAACCGAGGAGCCGAAAGTTCGCAAAAAAGTTCGTTTCGGGGTTGTTAATTATTTAAAACCTTGATGGAGCTCTAAACTACCAAAACTTTACCAAAATTTATATTATTATCATTTTCAAAAATACGGTCTAATTTTCATTAATAAGATCCTGATTCTTCATTTGTTTCTTTTAATTATCTTTAATCTGCTCTGGGGACTATAAGCACTCCCAACTCTTTCTCACTGTTTGCTCCTACAGTCCTTACCTTTCGCCGTTTCCCAGCCAAATCGAGGACGTAGCCGTACCAGTTTCAAAGAACTATCTGCGCATGGCATAGCTGGCGGGTTGGCTAATGAGTTCTGCATTCCAACAGGTGATCATAGTTTTCTTCATTTTCATCACAGATCGTATTCTAATGATGAAAAATCCTTTTTGCGCCCTGCCCCTATTGGGATTCGAACCTGGTACCGCCCGATCTAAACGCCTAAGCTTTGACCATTTGGTCGATTCTTCATTGTGTTTGCAAAAACTTGTTTTTAAAATATATTTTATATTATTATTTGATATTCCATACCAAAGGATTGATGTCACCAGCGCCAAAGCGGTAAATTTGTTAACTAAAGTGGTACCAACGAAACGTTTGCTTTTTGCAAAACCTTTCAAAAATATTCCACATATGGGAGTGAGAGAAGTAAGAGTGAGCTTTAGTAAAATTTAAGGCTTCTAGAACTTTTAGCGATATACGGCCAGTATATATTCTATATTAAAGGCTAAATTAGCTACTAGTGCCAAAACGGTGGTATATGAACTAAAATAGCCAAAAATATTGTCTGATTCAAGATCTTTCAAATAATAACGCGTACTACATAGGAATAATGAATGTAAAGCAATATCGTGGTGTTTGAAGTTTTTTTTATTATTTCCTAGAAGGAAGGAAGATTGACGAACGACATTCCGGTGCAAGATGTTTATTTTGTGCGTTGGTAGTTCCGTAAATTATTAATTGTATGCGCTCCATTTCTCAAAGGCGTCAGTCGGTATGTGCAAATTTCAATTTTATCATAATTAAATATGACGATTATTTGTAGCTACAACAATTAAGAAGTTCCTCCGTTTGATTATGTTGGAATTTTTATGAGGATTCGTTGGTTTAAATTTGCAATCCCGTTGTTTGAATATATCAAAATTTATCGAATGGTTTGATTCTTCAAATTATTGTGTTTTCTCACTGTTCTCAATACTATGACTATCAGTCGATATTCCTGTACTCGTGTCAGGAGTCTATTTTTAAAATTTCGACAGCGCTTTTTCGACAACATCGAAAATTTCCCTATTATGAAATTAAAAAAGTAGGCGACCGCGCTTTGTTTTAGATGACGTCTAGTAACGCTATCACCCAAGATCAATATGAAATATTGGTAAATTTTTTGAAATAAATGAAGACATAGCTACAAAATTTTTATATACCATGCAATTTTGTGATACGACCAATGCCCTGTGGAAAGCATTGTTGTAACGCTGCCGGCCCTCTCCAAACAAAAGCGTTGATGGTCGAAAAAAATAAGGCTATGTTAAGGCACCTAATAATGTATTGTATTAACAGGGATTTTTTTTCGTAGGTATGGAGAGATTTGAAATACCATACCAAAAACCGGACTTGTGGGGGAAATTGAAAAAATGAACGCCAAAAGCTTTGGGTTCGAGTCACATTCAAACCAAATTTTGATAAACAGCCTTATGCTCTTCAAATGACCAAATCGCCTCCACTTCAAGTACCATCACCGAACATCCTTGTCGAACAAAATGAAGAACTAACCTGGAGTCTACACTATGCAAAATCACTGATATTTTCTGTCAGGGTATCAATACATGTGTGAGTATTTTGAGGTTATGTTTCATTATTATAAGTTTAATTTTCAGAGTGAAGACATACATTTTAGATATAGTATATTTATTTAATTCTGTATTCTGTGTTAATACACTTGAACCTCGATTATCCAGGATGAGTGGGACTTCCCGGATAATCAAAAATCCCGGTTAATCGAATTATTTTTATTAGAACTAAAAAAAAATCCCGGTAATCAGGTGAAATTCAGATTAACCAAGAGACTAAAAAATCCCGGACAATCCCGGATAACCGAGGTTCATGGATAATCGGATAATCGAGATTCAAGTGTATATCGAAATTCGTGATTTTCGTAATTCGTGTTAATTTTCTTTAGTATATTTTATTTTTTCAATAGTTGTGTACTTCTGTTCATTATTTTTTTTTTATGAATCAACACACGAATTGATCGACACATACTGATGTCTCACCCTTTAAATTAAATTTTTAATGATGAAACATAACCTCAAAATGATGACATTTCGTAATAATATCATGATGATTTATCGTGAAATATCCTCCTGATAATTTGCTGATAGTGTCAAAATTTATATAAAATACTCACACACACATTGATACCCTGATAGAAAATATTAGTGAATTTGCATAATGTAGACTCTAGGTAACCGAAATGAATAGGCCAAAAGAAGCAAAATCAAACATCAAAGTCTCTTAAAAAAAATTCAAAACTACGAAATGTTCTCTAAGAAACACGAAGGACACAAATGATAAAAGTATTAAAGAATACCAGAAATGTGAGAAAGGATATTAGAAAGGTGAAAGAAAAGAAATTGTCTTTTAAGAAGACAAAAGGAAGGCCAACCAGGAAATGCAAAGGCCAAGCTTTGCAATTAAATTAAAGAGAGTTAAGTAATAAATTGAATAGGCATCCACCTTTATTATATAATTTTACAAAACTGAATTAAATAAATTTTATGAAATGAATAATTAGAATAAATTAATTTAAATAACAAATTGATTTTTAATATTAACTTATTCTCATAACTAATTTTTTGTAGTGTCCCTAATCGTTTTAGCTTCTTGCTGCAGATTACCGATTGCATTTTGATTTTCGTCACCGTCATCGCTTATAATTAAGCTTGATCCTAATTGAAAGTCATATTTCACACACAAAATAAAACTCCTGAATATGTAGCAAACATCTCCAACGACCATTAAATATACCGAGATTGAGCAAGTCCTCTGTATTTTTCTTATATGGAGTCATTATCCAAGGTTCTAACGAATATCCGGAGTCGCCTAAACATTTCATAATGTTAGAAATCTCTAATTAGTATCTTTTTAAATTATCTAGAATCCAGGAACTCCAGAAATGCTCAACTCCATTCCAATCATGCTTCATTACTACGATTTTCGGTCATGCCCCAAACAATGAAATAATGAGAACAACTCTCGAAACGCGATTCCGATCAATATCCGTTCCACCCCTCTCCCAAAAACCGCAATGTGCCCTCAAGTTTTACTATTGGTAATCATCTTGGCTTTTTCTAACAATAAAGTTGGTTTCATTTAAAATGCCTGTAAATAAATGTTTTGACAAAATAAATAATCTGATAAATCTGAAGCCGAATTTGTTTGACTCTGTAGCAAAGTTTTCTGCAGAAAAATTTGCTGGAGAATAAAAATCGAAGAGACAGAGAGAGCAAAAACAACCAATCAAATTAGCTTAATTGGTTATATTTTTGTATACAAATTTCCCCTACATTTCATTTTGTAAAACTTATTGCCCCTTCGGAATAAAAATTATTTATTCTGTAGTTAAATTTGCTGAAGGCAGGCACCTTAACAAAAATAAATTCCTAACTTCACTTCAAACTGCAGCGAATTTTTCTTCAGTAAATTTGGGTACAGAGTCAAATAAATTCGACTTGAAAGAATTTAATTCAATCAAGCATCTAATTTTAGAAATAAATAAAAACAACAAGCACCGAATAATTTTATATAACCTTTTATTTGTCATGTCAAGTACATTGAACTGCTCCGTAAGCGTTTCCATTGCATATATGCCGGCGTAATAATGTTACACTCGGTGAAAATAAAATTAGGAATAAATGTTGTTATAAATCGAGCGGAGAAGCTCACAAAACAAAATTCGTTTTCAGTTGTCAAAATGGCAACTAGATTGAAATAAATTTTGATAATATCGAATAATTCATAATCAGTCGTATTCAGTCGGGCAAAAATGATAAAAAATATCACGATATTTTTTATCAGCTTTCGCTATAAAACGCACTCATTTATCACAAAAAAACAGGAATATTGTTGATGCTGGCTGTCAAAATTTGTAAAGATTTTATTAGATGGATTTTTGTTATGATTTTACATGGACAGTGTCTCGACCAAGGAAATGTAATTGGCTTGGTTATGTTTATTCGAAAATATGTATGTAAATTGCTAACTATTGTGAAAACTCTTAAGAATTAATACATATTAAATTTTTTTTTATGACAGAGTCAGCAATGTTTTGACAACTATTTTCCATGTTATAAAATTGGAATTTACAGAGGTTTCTGGTTTGATGGTATAATTCGCTAAATCTATAAGTTCTCGTTTTTTAATATAGGTACAAAGCAAGAGTTGAATTTTTCCAGTTTGGTTGTTGCAACCTGATGAGTATGTCAACTTTTTATCAGTATGAAACCAAGGTGCCTAGAAGAGACCTAAAGGAGTTTTCACTAGTACCCTGGGGTTAAAAATGGGTGGTGTGGGGGAGGTGAATTTTTATATGTTTTGTGGTAGATATTTTTTTTCTCTCTCTCTCTCTGGCACTATACATCCCATCATGTGGTAGATATATTGTGATTAAATAACCTCTTTGTTTTCTATGACCATAAAAGTTGTAGTATAAATGCCATTAAAAATAATATTTTATCCGAAAAGCCGAAAAAATCTTAAATAAATGAAATTTCATATTCGGCGTGCTCAGTCCGACAAAAATGATAAAAATTATCATGATATTTTTTATTGTGCTTTTTATAACAATAACTATACAAATTTAGTGTATCTTTAGCACCTTAACCATCTACTATAGGTTTTTCTAGCACTATTAATAGCCAAGCAGAATCCAGAGACCAACACCGATTAACACCACCATAATTGTATTCAGCTTTTCATAAAACATAAAAAATTTACAAAAATATTTTTACTCGCTCTATCCAAATGCAAGACACATCTCTGAAATGTTTTGTTATAAGTATGAAATTTATTTTAATGGCTTTATAATAGGAGATAGATGACATTAAATGATAACAAACGCTTTTCTAAGAACAAAAAAAATTTACAAGTATTCTACAATGTTGACAGCTAGAATCAAAACTTTTCTTGGTAATTTTTCGGATAAATGAGTGCGTTTTATGGCAAAACATTTATAAAAAGTATCATGATATTTTTTATCATTTTTGACCGGCTTGTATCATTTGGAAAACAAGTTGATTTGGAGCTTCAAGCAATTCTTTGAAATTTAACCATCACTGCACCCTTAGTAGATTTTCACTATGCGGACCCACGTTAACCTTAATTAAGGCCTGCAACTAATAATAGCTTACATTCTTGAAGTTCTGGTGTAAAGCACGATTCAAGCATAAAGACATTTGCGGTAGTAAGAAGACTGTACTACTTATAATAATGCCCAAATGAAATTAAGGAGAGGACAGACTATTTCTCAAATGATTTATTTAAATTCAATAGGTGAACGATTTAAATTTTAACACGGTTAATAGGAAACATTAGTTACATAAACAAATTAGGTTGACCATTTAAAACGCGTTAATTTTATTAAATAGCATAACACACGTAATTTAAATCAATAAAGCTTTCATTAATTAAATTACATTTTCCCCAGAGAATGAAATGTTTTTTTTGCAGATTATACCATAATCAATCATACTTTACTACTAAAACAACACGTTAATTGTAGTTGAGGAGTTGGATAATCATAAAAAAATTTTAATATACATAAACATAATTTTATTTTAAATTGCATTAAACATTAATTACATAAATATATATTATTTTTTAATTTAATTATTTTAATAGGAGACGACGGAGCAAAAAATTTGTTCATTTAACACAGACGTCCACGATTTGGTTATGGCAAATACACGTACAATTCTGTGAGATGATATTGCCACACGAATAAATAACTGGAAATCATCTGCCAAGTGCCAAAACAATTCAATTACGAGGTAATTCATAATTTCATAAAAATAAATAAGACAAAAGGGCATAACTACCTTAAATGAAATTATAATTCAACCAATTTCAGGCTTTTACGCAAAATTACAAAACGTAAATGGTTATTATCAATGATTCAATAAATTATAGTCACTCATCATCATTATCATGATGATGATCATGATAATAATTGTAATTTAACTACTTATACAATTTTCAGTAATAAATTATTATTTAAACAGATCAAACGTATTTTAACATGTTGTCGGGATCGGTGCAGTCTTCATACTTGATTTGATTTATATTTCCAGCTGAATCATAATTGATTCAACATCGCTTGATTATCTAATGTAATCGCTTCAAGATAATCGCATTGAAGTGAATCATCGTACGCGTATACGATGTATCGATCAACTATGTCAAAAACTGTGTCAAATACCAAACTCATTTTCGATATGGTTCTCCATATAAATAATTTTGCCTTGCATATATAGACTATCATTAACATATTTGGTCTGTCTGCGAAATATAATCATACCAAGATAATTCTCGACCACTTATGAAAATATGCTAAAAATGTTTGTATGAAAATTTTTGGTAAAACTAAAATCAAAATTGCAACATTATACATTTTCGGATTTTCCGTGTGCATGTTGCTTATTCGATTTCGCATGCAACACATAATTTAACGATTTTAGACAAATGTATAATTTACAAAAGATTAATCCCTATTATTAAGGATCATATGTATTTTATCTCGCATGCACGTATAAATAAAATGAAAATGCAAACTTGTTGTTTGTGATTTCAAAATCGCAGATTTATCATTATTAACCCTAGGTTGAACAGGAATTGTTTAGACTTTATTGTGGGAAATTAAATGTTTGAGTTAGTTCTGATTTTGTTTTCATTTATTTTGTTGACTGGATACAATTTAATGACTGCTTGCTTTAATTAGAATCGTGGGAATTTAATTACTAATTTAATTGCAATTGTATCGCGCTCACACCGGTAAAACAAGCAAGCAGATAGTTAAATATTGGTAAACACTTTTACGACCTACAATTTGAGTTTAACCCGAGCAATGAATAAATACATATAATAGCCCAGATCTACCACGTTTTTGTCATGTTCGTCCATGTAACGCTCTATGTTTACATACGTAAATACGGTGATCACTTAAGTATGCTGTAAATAATTGTTTTTTATATGTAAAACATTGTTATGATAAAATGTCATAATTTATTTCGATGTCGAAAATATTTTCTGCCGGGCTGGGTTGTTCTAACATCACCATTTTTCGATATTTTATCGAAGTCTACATCTCTTTCAGCTAGAATTAATTTGACTTTTGTTTCGTTAATCAATTATTTCTTCTCTATTGCTATCACACCCTACTATAATATTTTTGAATAATATCTATTTCATTTATTTTCGTTCTAGAGTCGAAAATAAATTATTTCGTGTTAGCAACACAGTAGAAACATCACAATGTTGCAATCTAGTGAGCTGGTGATATACAAATTGAAACAGGGACAAATTTTATTCTACACATGGAAAACAATTTTGCTCATTATTTTAAGAAATGAAATTCTTATTTTAATGAATCACTTGTTACTGAAATTTTACTTGTTCGAATGAATTTTTTAATTAATTCAATGTTCTAACCAATTAATATTAGAAAATTATCAATGAAATGTTTACATAAAATTTTCGAAATTTGTAAACTAGCTTAACCTAAAATCAAGTGCTTTTGCAATTGGATCAAGAATGAAACTCTAATTACAATACCTACTTTCAATAATTTTAAGCAAATTATCTGTAAGCTAAAGTTAAAAGAAAATCATAAATATAATGTTTCATGAACATTAGTTTTATTGAAAATATCAATAAAATATAATCAATTATCTTTTATAAATAACACAATTTTTTTTTTGAAAATTAAGACTGCTTTGCTTAATATTGATGAAAAAATTTATCAATATAAACAAAAAATTACTGTCGTCTAGGAAATACTTTAACATCAGTTTAAAAACGAATAAATTGATTGTTTAATCTGTATGTTTATCCTTTTCCTTTATTCGTTAAATATGATGATATTACGACGCGATGCGACATGATCATTAATTAAAATTTTGTGTAAAGGAAAAGTCGCGTTCAGTGACGTTTTTTTGATTAAACTGTGTTAAAGTTAATAAAAAGTGTTTAAAAATAATAAAAAGTATTTAAAATTAATTTAATAATTAATAAATATTAAGATTTATTAAAAATTTTGGAGCAAAATGGCAAGCGTCATATCTTTATTTTTACTTATAGCGGGGTAATTACATTTTTTCTAGGAATTAAAATGGCGGAAAATAATATAGCATTATCAGATTTGGATAATTATAATATATGTAATTATATTTGATTACACCGAATTTGACGATTTACTGAAAAATTGGAATTTGTTTCACTTGAAGTCCCATTTTGAACGTACATTCAGTTTTGTTAAAATTATAGTTTTAATTTTGAGGGAAATTTCATTTTTTTTTTTATAATTCAAATGGAGGCCTTTATGATATTAACGATTTAAAAATGATTACGGAGCGGGAATTAGATTTAATTTTTCCGCTAACGTCGGATGCTGCGAATAAAAGCAGAGTTAGATCAAAGATCAGTGAGTGGAGAACAGAAAACATATATATGTAGCCCTTTTGAAATGTTTTTCTTTCGAGGTCATACATTTTTTTTCCCCCCTCCATGGTTTCAACGTGAACGCTGAACTTTTAAGCACTACTACTGCAACTCAATCTCTCAATAGTTCTGTTCTGAATTAGATTCAATAGCAAACAGATGTTTCAAAAAACTCAGATAACCCGGAAAGTTTTGTAATTACTCCTTATGATTGTTTAAAGCATTACCACAATTTCATGTCAATAACTACGATCGATTTCTAAACAAAAATTCTTATAATTATAAAATTCCGTATTTTTGAAAAATCTCGTATAGTTGAAACATTAATTAATTTGTTAATTTTAATTAATTAATTATTACCAATACCATGAAAAATAGTCCGTGGAGTGAAATGTAAATTTATTATAAAGGTATCATTAAATACGGGATTTTGATATACGTGATTTTACAGTACATGGCCATTGAGTTAGCAACTTTTGATTTTCTAAAATTCCACTATTAATACAAGCAATTACTGGAAAATTTTATCTTTATTCTATAGCACTTATCTATCGTTGATTATGACGCACAAAATTATTTACCGTTATTTCTCCCGAATTTGTTCCTTTGCAATACGAACGATTGATGAACAATATGTAATTCACTATTCAAATAGTGTAATAAATGAGGAGTAATTATTTTTTTATGAAGTATTGTGTTAGTGGTTCTGTATTGGTGCTATAGTTTATAATATTCAATTGTGTTTAGTAAGTGATTTTTCAGAGTTTCGCGGTACTGCCATCATGTGGCGAACAACAGATATTACATTGACAAAAAAACAGCGCATTGCTGGTTTATTGCAACATTTATCATTAAAACAATATGAAATTGCCAGAATAGTTGGAACCAGTAAGCACGTTGTACCCAGAATTAGGAAATCATTCCAAAATGGCGAGGTCGTAGATCCACCACACAGAGAAAATTGCAGAAAACAAAGGGAAACACCCAAAAGGGAAGACAGAATCATCTTAAAATTAACTTTGCAGAATTGTAAACGATCAACGACTTCAATAAATGACATTTTAAAGAAATACGACATCAACATTTCGAAGAGAACATTGCGACGCCGCTTTAAGCAATTTGGACTAAAACAATGCCGTCCGACTGTTAAACAAAAATTAACGCATACCATGATACTTAAACAAATTGCATGAAATATAAGCACTTCTCAGGGTCAGATGGGTCTAATTTAAGTAAAAAATTCCTGTTTGCTATTTCATTTTTACAAATTTTCTTAAACGCATAAATTTTCGGGTTTCTTTCTCGGATAAATCGTCGGCCTAAATTACTGCCGAGAAAAATATTTTTGTTAAACGCCGCTCACATGAACGTTTCATCAACAAAGACTGTGTTGCATAAAAGGTTAAACATCGCACATCTGACATGGTCTAGGGGTGTATCACCGCAAAAGGTCCTGTGCCTCTTTATGCAGTAGACGGCATTATGAAAGCCGATAACTTGGTTACTTTTTTCAAAAAACCTTTACACATAGTTCCAGTGCGGTTACAAAGAATGATGTTGCGCATTCAACGTTATGATCTAAAAGTAGTTTATATGCCTGGAAAGTTAATGTACATTGCAGATACTTTATCGAGATGTGAAACTAAATTGGCAAAAATAAAACAAGAAACAACGAAAGACGAACGTCTACAACTTTTATCAGGATATTATGTTAATAATTGGCCTAATAGTAAAAATAAAGTGCCTGATATGGTAAAACCATATTACAATCATCGAGATGAGATAAATGTTTTAGATGGTTTAGTATTAAAAGGTTTTAAAATTATAATTCCTTACAGTCTTCGTAAAGAAATGATAAATGTTGTACATGAGAGTCACCTGGGTGTAGAAAAATGTTTAAGCCTGGCAAGAGAGTTCATTTATAGGACTGGAATGTCAACGGATATCAAAAATAGTATACAACAATGTGATATTTGCATGAAATATTCAAAAAATAATAAGAAACAACCTCTCATTCCCCATATAGTTTGTCTTATTTACCATTTGCTAAAGTAGCTATCGATTTGTTTACATACAAAACAAAAACTTATTTGATCTTAGTGGATTACTATTCGAAGTATATTGAAATCTCATTATTGTCTTCTGGCTATAAGCGTCTCAGGTAATAATTTCACTTAAATCAATATTCGCTCGACATGGAACACCGCAGGAAGTAATTTCTGATAATGGTCCACCTTTCAACTCTCAAGAGTTCAATTTTTTTTTTCAATGATTGGGGAATTAAAAGCACTGCGTCAAGTCCACATCACCCAAAAAGTAATGGATTAACTGAAAAATCTGTAGATACTATTAAAAGTATATTATATAAATCAGATGAAGAAGGTACAGATAATTGTTTAAGTCTATTAAATTTCCATACTACACGTAAAACTAATTTTTTTGTTCCGTCAGAATTGTTGATGTCGAGAATATTGAGAACTAAATTAGCGACTCATTCAGAGAAATTAAAACCACAACTCGTCAACTCGGAAGAATATCGTAGAAAAGCGGAAAATATACAGGAAAAAATGAAAACCAATCATGATAAAAATACTACGAAAGCGCTGTCAGATTTAGTCGTTGGTTAAACGGTTAATTTTAAAAAAAAATTCGATTCTTTTTGGATAAAAGGTAAAATAAAAGAAGTACTAAAATACCCACCGCAATCGTATTTAATACTGTCTAATGATAATGTTGTCTATAGGCGCAATCGAAGGGATAGTACAGATCCTTGTTCTTCAACGTATTATAATTCTAATTTAAGTAACAATACTCATCAATATTGGAATATAAGAACTCCTTCAAAATGGACAATTATAGCTCCAAAGAGATTGAATTTATAAAATATACTATATATCTTAAATTTTTTATAAATATTAAGTTTAATTATATTTTATTGTTATTGTTATTATTGTATAAGGGGCATGTTACATAATGAAGATATCACCCTGTAAACATAATTAATAAATGTAATTAGTTTTAGTAATTGCCACTAGAGCTTATATACTTATTATATACAATTGATGATCTAAAAGTAGTTCAGTGGTCGTCATCATATAATATTGATTGATTGATTTTGAATGCACGACCAAGTTCTTAGACAAGATCTCCCGGGAGACGCCCAGCCCACCGTACACTCTTTTTACATATAACAAAACCGAGGGATTAGATAGGTTAATTGAATGGGAGTGAATCAGCCCGGTTACAGACACCTAGAAATAGCCGATAGGTAGGCATGGTAAGGATAGGAAAAGTTTTTTTTTTTTTTTTTTTGAAAGAACCTCGATCGTACAACACAAGACAATACAAAGGATAAAAGTTTTAATGGTCATCAACAATTTCTTCTAGGAATCAGCACCTAACTAAAATAAACCTACACTAAGGATTATATAATTCTTCTGCCTCTAAATATGAAATGTCAATTCATCATTAATTAAAGTAGGATTAATAAATTTTGATTTGATTTGAATGCACGACCAAGTTTAAAGCAGGAACTCCCAGTTACTGCCGCGCCCATCATACACCTGCTTTATAAACAACAAAAGGATGGGAAAGGTACGTTAGATGTGACAGACCTGGCCCGATTACAGACACCTAGAAATAGCCGATAGTTAGTAAGTTTAACATCACAATACAACACAGTTCTAAAACTACATACTTTCAAATTGTGTCAGCTTCCCTTTGGACCGCATTTGAAATTAATTATTATTTTGAAATATTTTAGTTAAGTATAGCCATTAAAACTGCTTCAAGAATGCTTATCTTCTAGAGTCAATAAATTGTTAGAATTTGAATTATTTGCTAATAAGTGCTATTGATTCCGGAATTCTTTCCCTAACAATCAATATTTAATTTAGTTTTATTATTAATATAAACCAGTTTTAAACACTAACACCTAGAGTATCCGTAACTAACCAGCACCACTCTTAAAATAGATTAACTGCTTTACCAAGAATAAGTAAACTGTCTAACTTATAATAACTTATTATAACTCAAATACTAAATTTAAATAGTTATTAACCGGGTTGCCTTCCGAAATATTCCCTGTAAATTAACTTAAGATTAATGACTACCATTTCACTTTACAATATTCGAAAGTGTAGCCAACAAAACTGCTTCCAAAACACCAATGTCCTAGAATTTAAATTTGTTAGTAAGTTGAGATGCTAAGATACTATTAATTCCGGAATCCTTTCCTAAATCCGGATTAAATTAATTTTATTATTCCAATCCATTTTTAAAATATTATCACACCCGAATATTTGTCATTAATCAGCACCCATCATAAATTAGCTTAACTACTTTACCAAGTATAAGTATCATACAATAACATATCATACAATATGATTCTATCATACAATAACATATTATAAAATTACTTCTAAATTTAATTTAATTTAAAAACTAGCATTAATATAATAGTGGTCGTTTGCTACAACCCAACATCAACCTGGAGGAGATTTGTAGATATAGTACACAACCTGGAATACTAATAATATAATTATTCAACATTCATATTAGATAATAGAGATTAAGAATAAGATTAAATTAGCTGCCTTCCTTTTTATTTGTATAATAATGTTTATTATAAATATTGTATATGAACTGTAATGTAATTAATCTAAACTATAGTTATTTTAAAATTTCATTAGTATTAACAATGATTAAATATTATTCTAAACCCAGAAATGTTAACACTTTAAAATGTATTATTATTAGTAAGTACAATTGAACAGCATTGATTGACTTTTTTATATAATTTGAAGATAGTACGGCTTCAAAGATCCTCTGATAAACCTCTAAAACTCTAAACTGCTAAGCAAATTAAAATATAATAATTTATTACTGAATAATTCGATAAAGGAATATTGCTAAAATTAGTTAATCTCTGAAATCAAAATACGACCAAATACCCCGACCCGACCAATCCACTTCGCACACATGTGACGAAGAAACAAAACCCCCAGTCACCCGAGTACAAACTCCGTCCATCCATCCCCAATTCTGATAAAGTACCCCGTACCCTCAAGCAAATCTTCACTCAGAACTTCACCATTCTCCGCTACGACGCTCCGATGACCACCAATAGAGAAGAAAAACGAACGAAATTACCACTCTTCATGCATACGATACACTCCAACCAGACTAAAAAGGACACCACCACGGAAAATGGCAAATCTCTAAACGAAAACCACCCCAAAAACAAAAAACAATTCACCAAAACCAATGATACACAAACAAAGTCAACACCCCGTGGGTCGATTCTGTCTTTTCCTGGGAATTAGGAATTGGGAATTTGGAAAAAATTAATCTTTGTAGCACTTTTTCCCATTTTTTCCTCCAATTTTATAAAAGTGTATTCTGGCAGTGCTGGGAATAAATTTTTGAGGAAAAGAAATTTAGTTTAAGTGTCGGTCACCCACGGTGTTTTAAAAATTATTTTAAAGTTGCCAAAAATTAATAAAGACATTTTCAATAATTTTATTTGTTATAAATATGAGTAATCGCATAATTTGGAAGGGAAACAGTTTATTCGTTTGCTGCGAAAGCGGTTACGGGACGCGTCAGATCCTTTTGATAAAATAGAAAGTGAGTTTGTAGGATTGTACAGACTCACATAAAAATTAATGTTTATGTTATGTATGTAACAAAACAGAAAATTTTATGGAGGAAACTTAATATTTCCAAAAAAAAAATTGAGTTTTAATAGGTTTAAGTTTTTTAGCATAATTTTTATTGAATTATAAAATAAAATTATGATTATTAATTTCTAAATACAATTATGATTATTTATAAAATAAATATTTTTAAATGAACGGGCTAAAATTCAAAATTGAAATGGAAAGTTTAATTTTTTTTATCCCGTAAACGACTAAATGCGTACGCAAATATTAGTAATAAAAATCCGGTTTAAAACATGTTTAATTGTTTTGATTTTTATTATTTGGCTGCCACATTACATTAAATTACTCGTCATATTATCCGTTACATCATCCATAGTTGTTGTTGTTGTATTTTCTATTTAGTAATTTATGTATTTGAAGAAATCAGCCACAACAATTTTTTTAATAATTATCTTTCGATGTGTTTTCTAAATGATTATGTAAAGTAAAATGCATTCTAATTCGTTGTTTTATTTATTTTATTAGAATTATAAATACAACGTATGCCATAGATCAATTTAAATAATCTTTCCCCGTAGTATTTCATAATTCCCAAGAAAAAAAAATTGGGAAAAATATTTGTAAAAACTGCAATAATTAGGAAAAAATTATTTCCAAAAAAATATTTTCCTTGTCGCCAGAATACACTTTTAAGGAAATAATTCCTAGCTGCAACAATACTGCCAATTCTTTTCATTTCCTAATTCCCAGGGAAAGACAGAATCGACCCACACTGGCCCTATTCTGGCTTTCCCTGGGGATAGGGAATTGGGAAAAATATTTTCATAGCATTTTTGTTAAAATTTTACTTTTCTGGCCTACTGAAAGAATAAGTTTAGTGCAAAAATTTTCAAAACAAAGTGATTTGGGAAACTTTTGTTCCACAAAATTTTTGTGGGGAAAAATATTTTTCCATTTAACTTTGTTTCAAAAATATTAACACCAATCATGTTCCCTCAGTAGGCCAGAAAAATACAATTTAGACAAAAATGATATGAAAATATTTTTCCCAATTCCCTATTCCCAGGGAAAACCAGAATAGGGCCACTCAGGAGAATGAAAATTCATTTATACGCAGCACCTGCGGCAACAAGATACAAACCAATAGAGCCAAAAAACTCTCCAAAAAACTCCATAACTTTTGTACGAAAGCTTTCCCCCATGTTTACGTTCTACATTCGTACAAACAAAGTCTTTACATTTCGAGACGACCACATACACATGCATAGACACTGATTAAACAGTTATCAGATTTATTATTCTTCATTCCTGCACGATCATTACACATACACAATGAAACACCATTTTACAATAAATGTACAAGTAAATATGTACATATAACGGGTGATTTTTTAAGAGCTTGAGAACTTTTTTTTAAAAAAAAACGCATAAAATTTGCAAAATCTCATCGGTTCTTTATTTGAAACGTTAGATTGGTCCATGACATTTACTTTTTGAAGATAATTTCATTTAAATGTTGACCGCGGCTGCGTCTTAGGTGGTCCATTCGGAAAGTCCAATTTTGGGCAACTTTTTCGAGCATTTCGGCCGGAATAGCCCGAATTTCTTCGGAAATGTTGTCTTCCAAAACTGGAATAGTTGCTGGCTTATTTCTGTAGACTTTAGACTTGACGTAGCCCCACAAAAAATAGTCTAAAGGCGTCAAATCGCATGATCTTGGTGGCCAACTTACCGGGCCATTTCTTGAGATGAATTGTTCTCCGAAGTTTTCCCTCAAAATGGCCATAGAATCGCGAGCTGTGTGGCATGTAGCGCCATCTTGTTGAAACCACATGTCAACTAAGTTCAGTTCTTCCATTTTTGGCAACAAAAAGTTTGTTAGCATCGAACGATAGCGATCGCCATTCACCGTAACGTTGCGTCCAACAGCATCTTTGAAAAAATACGGTCCAATGATTCCACCAGCGTACAAACCACACCAAACAGTGCATTTTTCGGGATGCATGGGCAGTTCTTGAACGGCTTCTGGTTGCTCTTCACTCCAAATGCGGCAATTTTGCTTATTTACGTAGCCATTCAACCAGAAATGAGCCTCATCGCTGAACAAAATTTGTCGATAAAAAAGCGGATTTTCTGCCAACTTTTCTAGGGCCCATTCACTGAAAATTCGACGTTGTGGCAGATCGTTCGGCTTCAGTTCTTGCAGGAGCTGTATTTTATACGGTTTTACACCAAGATCTTTGCGTAAAATCTTCCATGTCGTCGAATAACACAAACCCAATTGCTGCGAACGGCGACGAATCGACATTTCACGGTCTTCAGCAACACTCTCAGAAACAGACGCAATATTCTCTTCTGTACGCACTGTACGCATTCGTGTGGCTGGTTTAATGTCCAATAAAGTAAACTGAGTGCGAAACTTGGTCACAATCGCATTAATTGTTTGCTCACTTGGTCGATTATGTAGACCATAAATCGGACGTAAATCGCGAAACACTTTTCGAACCGAACACTGATTTTTGTAATATAATTCAATTATTTGCAAGCGTTGCTCGTTAGTAAGTCTATTCATTATGAAATGTCAAAGCATACTGAGCATCTTTCTCTTTGACACCTTGTCTGAAATCCCGCGTGATCTGTCAAATACTAATGCATGAAAATCCTAACCACAAAAAAATCACCCTTTATAAAAGACAACGTCGTTACAAAATTACCATAATCAGAAAATCGAAAATCGTCGGTCATCAAACATGTTTACTCGCAAAAACAACAACACAGATGTTTAACGAGTGTAGCAAAATAGAATTGAAATAACCCTTTCTCGCCCAAAAAATACTCACAATGGGTCTCGCCACACTTTAATTCTTTCAGCGTGATTCTTTCCTCGTTTCCTTCCTCTTCACCAACAAACTGTTTTTAGTTTGTTGGTGAAGGGGAAGGAAACGAAGAAAGAATTACGCTGAAAGAATTAAAGTGTGGAACCGCGGAATAACCCACTACATGAAAATACTAGTATTTTACACCTTTACGTGTTATAAAATACAGTTGCCTAGCGTTTATATATTTAAATTTTGTAATAAAAATTATGTTTTAATATGTAATAATATAATATGTGTTAAAAATGGAAAAACACTTATCTTGAGCATCCTTTGGAATTAAAAAATTCCTATACATATTGAAAAATTACACACAATGCGTATGATGCATTCAACAACGGTATCGAAATACATATAAACGAAATTGTTATATACATATTCTGTGCCATTGCAAGCGCATCACACACAAATTATTATGACTATTCAATATGAATAACTTTTCACTTTTTTTTCAGTGGTCGTCATCATATAATATGGACATAAATAAAGATGTTATAAAAAGGAATTATAAAAAGAGTTTTAATATAAAAACATAGAAAAACAAGACACCATTCACACCTGTACGGTCAACTTGAATGTACATTGACATGAACGGTGGCTCGGCGCTGAATTCTGCACTCCAACAGAGGGTCTTAATTGTGCTTATTAACATCACCGATCGTAATTGATGACGAAAATTCGCTTTTTGCATCCAGCCTCTGGTGGGAATCGAACCCAGTACCTCCCGGTCCAAGTGCCCAAGCTTTAACCACTGCACCACTTGTCCGGTATTATTGTTGTTTATATTAATTTTACGGGCGTTATACACTTTTTTTTGTGGTCAAAGATAGGTTTTATACTGTATATTTGATTGTAACATTAATTTGCATTAAGTAAAATCTCCTTAATTACAATAGTTGTCATCTTGTCTAAAATTGGTCAGGTTGCCTACGAGTAGTTGACGTTGTCGACGAGTTGTTGACGTTGTCGAACAGTTGCTGATTTTGTCGACGAGTTGTCGACGTGATCATATAAGAATAAGTAGATGACACGTACACACCCACTTTTGATCGTCCGTCTTAATAGTATAGGGTTAGGTTAGTTTTAAGTTTGTCGTTAAAATAATATGTTTTTATTAATTTTTCAACATTTTAAAAACGTTCTTAGGAATAAAAATAAGTGCATTAGAACAAAACATAAAAATACATAAATATTACTATATAATAATAAAACAATTGAAATAGCTTAGGCTAGGAGAATTAGGATGCCACAACATTTGGAATCATGTCCAATTTTAAAATTTTATTTTGAAAATAAAATCCAATTGGAAAAATAACAAATTTTTAATCATTTTTTAGCACACATTTAAAATTACTAAGTAAACTCATTCTATATAAGGATAAAGGCGAGTAACTAGCCCGCGAAATACCGTTGATTTATTTCCATAATTAAATTTGCATCACCTAGTAAAATATCTGAACCAAATATGTTCTAAATACATATTATTTTCCAATAATAATTAATTTATGCATTAATAATTTATTTTGTTTTTGTATTTTGATTTCATTTTAATTCATTTAAATTCTTTTATGTGCACACAATAAAAATGCTAATTTTACGTCTTTTGCGTACTGTGCGCCAATTTTCATCGTGATACAACAGTTTTAAATCCTAAAAGAAAAATTAATGTTAATAAATAATCAATGATCAATGAATAATTTAAACATAAAATTAATAAATATTTTTTTATTATTTTAACATACAAATTGTATTATCAAGAATGGTGCGACATGCATCTCTCTAAAAGTCTTAACAAAGTGTCTTGCATAAATAAAATACAAAATTTTACCTTGAGTGTATTTTATAAAATCGTTTTACAACTGCAATTCATATTCTTTAAGGTGTGGTTTTAGTTTTTTTTTTTTATTGTTTAGATTGAACAATAAATGACAGTATTTATTTAAAAACATGGTTTGAATTCCCCATTTTGTTTAGAGCTTGAATTTTATTTGAGTACAAAAAATATAAAATAAGAATAAAATACGAGATAAGATCAAAGGTAAAAATTTACACCTACCCAAAACGAATACATACAATAAAAAAATAATTTTGACTTATTGTAAATCGAGAAATGAAAATGTTAAAAGGTTAAGAATCATTGGTTCGGCGCAACATTTTATTGCATATATGTGCTTGAGAAGGTGTTTGAAAATTTTATCTTTCCCATTTACAAGAATATATGAGATTTTGGTTTATTGGGTTGTACTACGATATTAAACTTAATATTCCTTTATGTACTTGGCTCTGTGAAACACGTTTTTAAAACGGATAAAAGAACGTTATCCGAGAAAACAGAATTAGATGATGTTATCAAATTTCCTATTTTGATACATTTATTTCCGTTACATTGATATATAGGTCGAACGAATTTACAACAATAAAAAATATAACCATCCAACAGCCGATACTCCCCGATTCCATGATGATGATTACGATAATTATACCTAGCAATATAATTATACTGACAAGAAACTTTAAATTTCCAAAACTAAACACAAAAACATTCTAGTGGTCACACACATAACCAACAAACACAAAAAAATAACGAAACCAAAACGGTTCATGTTTTATTGTCGGTATCATTTAACACAACATTCGTACATACAACAAAAAAAAAACATTTCGATACATCTAACAACAGAGAACACAAAATAAAATCTGGCGCTGAATAATTACAAGTTTCAATCGTCTGTCTGGGGATTAGACGTGTATGCACAAAAAATACGTATTTTGGTGTTTTATGTGTAAAGTAGAAATTATTTTAGATTCCTTTTATTAAGATTCCGGGTACTGGAATAGCGGATATTCAATTTTGCCGCCCAATTACTCACATTTGCACATTAAAATCGTGAATTTTAAGGTGCATCAGTAACAAAAATATTCCGAATAACTATGAAACGATTTCTCGATTAATATCTATTTGTGCAAATCATGTTGCCAAAACTCCCAAATTCTATATGTGGGAAAGCGGGAACATTTCGAGCTCGGCCAAGAGATTTGGCTTTAAATTTAAAATACATCAACAATACACACAAACATCAAATTTAAATAGGAACAAAATCACAAACCAGTGGGATTTATAAATACAAACTCAAAATATGTAGAAAAATCGTGTTTTAATGCCGTTTTATTCCGCCCCGCCTTCAACCGCCTGATTCAAAATATAAACTGGAATTTTGCATAATTTAGGAATATCGTTCTAGTTCCGCCAGAATTAACAATGATATTGCCACACGAATAAATAACTGGAAATCATCTGCCAAGTGCCAAAACAATTCAATTACGAGGTAATTCATAATTTCATAAAAATAAATAAGACAAAAGGGCATAACTACCTTAAATGAAATTATAATTCAACCAATTTCAGGCTTTTACGCAAAATTACAAAACGTAAATGGTTATTATCAATGATTCAATAAATTATAGTCACTCATCATCATTATCATGATGATGATCATGATAATAATTGTAATTTAACTACTTATACAATTTTCAGTAATAAATTATTATTTAAACAGATCAAACGTATTTTAACATGTTGTCGGGATCGGTGCAGTCTTCATACTTGATTTGATTTATATTTCCAGCTGAATCATAATTGATTCAACATCGCTTGATTATCTAATGTAATCGCTTCAAGATAATCGCATTGAAGTGAATCATCGTACGCGTATACGATGTATCGATCAACTATGTCAAAAACTGTGTCAAATACCAAACTCATTTTCGATATGGTTCTCCATATAAATAATTTTGCCTTGCATATATAGACTATCATTAACATATTTGGTCTGTCTGCGAAATATAATCATACCAAGATAATTCTCGACCACTTATGAAAATATGCTAAAAATGTTTGTATGAAAATTTTTGGTAAAACTAAAATCAAAATTGCAACATTATACATTTTCGGATTTTCCGTGTGCATGTTGCTTATTCGATTTCGCATGCAACACATAATTTAACGATTTTAGACAAATGTATAATTTACAAAAGATTAATCCCTATTATTAAGGATCATATGTATTTTATCTCGCATGCACGTATAAATAAAATGAAAATGCAAACTTGTTGTTTGTGATTTCAAAATCGCAGATTTATCATTATTAACCCTAGGTTGAACAGGAATTGTTTAGACTTTATTGTGGGAAATTAAATGTTTGAGTTAGTTCTGATTTTGTTTTCATTTATTTTGTTGACTGGATACAATTTAATGACTGCTTGCTTTAATTAGAATCGTGGGAATTTAATTACTAATTTAATTGCAATTGTATCGCGCTCACACCGGTAAAACAAGCAAGCAGATAGTTAAATATTGGTAAACACTTTTACGACCTACAATTTGAGTTTAACCCGAGCAATGAATAAATACATATAATAGCCCAGATCTACCACGTTTTTGTCATGTTCGTCCATGTAACGCTCTATGTTTACATACGTAAATACGGTGATCACTTAAGTATGCTGTAAATAATTGTTTTTTATATGTAAAACATTGTTATGATAAAATGTCATAATTTATTTCGATGTCGAAAATATTTTCTGCCGGGCTGGGTTGTTCTAACATCACCATTTTTCGATATTTTATCGAAGTCTACATCTCTTTCAGCTAGAATTAATTTGACTTTTGTTTCGTTAATCAATTATTTCTTCTCTATTGCTATCACACCCTACTATAATATTTTTGAATAATATCTATTTCATTTATTTTCGTTCTAGAGTCGAAAATAAATTATTTCGTGTTAGCAACACAGTAGAAACATCACAATGTTGCAATCTAGTGAGCTGGTGATATACAAATTGAAACAGGGACAAATTTTATTCTACACATGGAAAACAATTTTGCTCATTATTTTAAGAAATGAAATTCTTATTTTAATGAATCACTTGTTACTGAAATTTTACTTGTTCGAATGAATTTTTTAATTAATTCAATGTTCTAACCAATTAATATTAGAAAATTATCAATGAAATGTTTACATAAAATTTTCGAAATTTGTAAACTAGCTTAACCTAAAATCAAGTGCTTTTGCAATTGGATCAAGAATGAAACTCTAATTACAATACCTACTTTCAATAATTTTAAGCAAATTATCTGTAAGCTAAAGTTAAAAGAAAATCATAAATATAATGTTTCATGAACATTAGTTTTATTGAAAATATCAATAAAATATAATCAATTATCTTTTATAAATAACACAATTTTTTTTTTGAAAATTAAGACTGCTTTGCTTAATATTGATGAAAAAATTTATCAATATAAACAAAAAATTACTGTCGTCTAGGAAATACTTTAACATCAGTTTAAAAACGAATAAATTGATTGTTTAATCTGTATGTTTATCCTTTTCCTTTATTCGTTAAATATGATGATATTACGACGCGATGCGACATGATCATTAATTAAAATTTTGTGTAAAGGAAAAGTCGCGTTCAGTGACGTTTTTTTGATTAAACTGTGTTAAAGTTAATAAAAAGTGTTTAAAAATAATAAAAAGTATTTAAAATTAATTTAATAATTAATAAATATTAAGATTTATTAAAAATTTTGGAGCAAAATGGCAAGCGTCATATCTTTATTTTTACTTATAGCGGGGTAATTACATTTTTTCTAGGAATTAAAATGGCGGAAAATAATATAGCATTATCAGATTTGGATAATTATAATATATGTAATTATATTTGATTACACCGAATTTGACGATTTACTGAAAAATTGGAATTTGTTTCACTTGAAGTCCCATTTTGAACGTACATTCAGTTTTGTTAAAATTATAGTTTTAATTTTGAGGGAAATTTCATTTTTTTTTTTATAATTCAAATGGAGGCCTTTATGATATTAACGATTTAAAAATGATTACGGAGCGGGAATTAGATTTAATTTTTCCGCTAACGTCGGATGCTGCGAATAAAAGCAGAGTTAGATCAAAGATCAGTGAGTGGAGAACAGAAAACATATATATGTAGCCCTTTTGAAATGTTTTTCTTTCGAGGTCATACATTTTTTTTCCCCCCTCCATGGTTTCAACGTGAACGCTGAACTTTTAAGCACTACTACTGCAACTCAATCTCTCAATAGTTCTGTTCTGAATTAGATTCAATAGCAAACAGATGTTTCAAAAAACTCAGATAACCCGGAAAGTTTTGTAATTACTCCTTATGATTGTTTAAAGCATTACCACAATTTCATGTCAATAACTACGATCGATTTCTAAACAAAAATTCTTATAATTATAAAATTCCGTATTTTTGAAAAATCTCGTATAGTTGAAACATTAATTAATTTGTTAATTTTAATTAATTAATTATTACCAATACCATGAAAAATAGTCCGTGGAGTGAAATGTAAATTTATTATAAAGGTATCATTAAATACGGGATTTTGATATACGTGATTTTACAGTACATGGCCATTGAGTTAGCAACTTTTGATTTTCTAAAATTCCACTATTAATACAAGCAATTACTGGAAAATTTTATCTTTATTCTATAGCACTTATCTATCGTTGATTATGACGCACAAAATTATTTACCGTTATTTCTCCCGAATTTGTTCCTTTGCAATACGAACGATTGATGAACAATATGTAATTCACTATTCAAATAGTGTAATAAATGAGGAGTAATTATTTTTTTATGAAGTATTGTGTTAGTGGTTCTGTATTGGTGCTATAGTTTATAATATTCAATTGTGTTTAGTAAGTGATTTTTCAGAGTTTCGCGGTACTGCCATCATGTGGCGAACAACAGATATTACATTGACAAAAAAACAGCGCATTGCTGGTTTATTGCAACATTTATCATTAAAACAATATGAAATTGCCAGAATAGTTGGAACCAGTAAGCACGTTGTACCCAGAATTAGGAAATCATTCCAAAATGGCGAGGTCGTAGATCCACCACACAGAGAAAATTGCAGAAAACAAAGGGAAACACCCAAAAGGGAAGACAGAATCATCTTAAAATTAACTTTGCAGAATTGTAAACGATCAACGACTTCAATAAATGACATTTTAAAGAAATACGACATCAACATTTCGAAGAGAACATTGCGACGCCGCTTTAAGCAATTTGGACTAAAACAATGCCGTCCGACTGTTAAACAAAAATTAACGCATACCATGATACTTAAACAAATTGCATGAAATATAAGCACTTCTCAGGGTCAGATGGGTCTAATTTAAGTAAAAAATTCCTGTTTGCTATTTCATTTTTACAAATTTTCTTAAACGCATAAATTTTCGGGTTTCTTTCTCGGATAAATCGTCGGCCTAAATTACTGCCGAGAAAAATATTTTTGTTAAACGCCGCTCACATGAACGTTTCATCAACAAAGACTGTGTTGCATAAAAGGTTAAACATCGCACATCTGACATGGTCTAGGGGTGTATCACCGCAAAAGGTCCTGTGCCTCTTTATGCAGTAGACGGCATTATGAAAGCCGATAACTTGGTTACTTTTTTCAAAAAACCTTTACACATAGTTCCAGTGCGGTTACAAAGAATGATGTTGCGCATTCAACGTTATGATCTAAAAGTAGTTTATATGCCTGGAAAGTTAATGTACATTGCAGATACTTTATCGAGATGTGAAACTAAATTGGCAAAAATAAAACAAGAAACAACGAAAGACGAACGTCTACAACTTTTATCAGGATATTATGTTAATAATTGGCCTAATAGTAAAAATAAAGTGCCTGATATGGTAAAACCATATTACAATCATCGAGATGAGATAAATGTTTTAGATGGTTTAGTATTAAAAGGTTTTAAAATTATAATTCCTTACAGTCTTCGTAAAGAAATGATAAATGTTGTACATGAGAGTCACCTGGGTGTAGAAAAATGTTTAAGCCTGGCAAGAGAGTTCATTTATAGGACTGGAATGTCAACGGATATCAAAAATAGTATACAACAATGTGATATTTGCATGAAATATTCAAAAAATAATAAGAAACAACCTCTCATTCCCCATATAGTTTGTCTTATTTACCATTTGCTAAAGTAGCTATCGATTTGTTTACATACAAAACAAAAACTTATTTGATCTTAGTGGATTACTATTCGAAGTATATTGAAATCTCATTATTGTCTTCTGGCTATAAGCGTCTCAGGTAATAATTTCACTTAAATCAATATTCGCTCGACATGGAACACCGCAGGAAGTAATTTCTGATAATGGTCCACCTTTCAACTCTCAAGAGTTCAATTTTTTTTTTCAATGATTGGGGAATTAAAAGCACTGCGTCAAGTCCACATCACCCAAAAAGTAATGGATTAACTGAAAAATCTGTAGATACTATTAAAAGTATATTATATAAATCAGATGAAGAAGGTACAGATAATTGTTTAAGTCTATTAAATTTCCATACTACACGTAAAACTAATTTTTTTGTTCCGTCAGAATTGTTGATGTCGAGAATATTGAGAACTAAATTAGCGACTCATTCAGAGAAATTAAAACCACAACTCGTCAACTCGGAAGAATATCGTAGAAAAGCGGAAAATATACAGGAAAAAATGAAAACCAATCATGATAAAAATACTACGAAAGCGCTGTCAGATTTAGTCGTTGGTTAAACGGTTAATTTTAAAAAAAAATTCGATTCTTTTTGGATAAAAGGTAAAATAAAAGAAGTACTAAAATACCCACCGCAATCGTATTTAATACTGTCTAATGATAATGTTGTCTATAGGCGCAATCGAAGGGATAGTACAGATCCTTGTTCTTCAACGTATTATAATTCTAATTTAAGTAACAATACTCATCAATATTGGAATATAAGAACTCCTTCAAAATGGACAATTATAGCTCCAAAGAGATTGAATTTATAAAATATACTATATATCTTAAATTTTTTATAAATATTAAGTTTAATTATATTTTATTGTTATTGTTATTATTGTATAAGGGGCATGTTACATAATGAAGATATCACCCTGTAAACATAATTAATAAATGTAATTAGTTTTAGTAATTGCCACTAGAGCTTATATACTTATTATATACAATTGATGATCTAAAAGTAGTTCAGTGGTCGTCATCATATAATATTGATTGATTGATTTTGAATGCACGACCAAGTTCTTAGACAAGATCTCCCGGGAGACGCCCAGCCCACCGTACACTCTTTTTACATATAACAAAACCGAGGGATTAGATAGGTTAATTGAATGGGAGTGAATCAGCCCGGTTACAGACACCTAGAAATAGCCGATAGGTAGGCATGGTAAGGATAGGAAAAGTTTTTTTTTTTTTTTTTTTGAAAGAACCTCGATCGTACAACACAAGACAATACAAAGGATAAAAGTTTTAATGGTCATCAACAATTTCTTCTAGGAATCAGCACCTAACTAAAATAAACCTACACTAAGGATTATATAATTCTTCTGCCTCTAAATATGAAATGTCAATTCATCATTAATTAAAGTAGGATTAATAAATTTTGATTTGATTTGAATGCACGACCAAGTTTAAAGCAGGAACTCCCAGTTACTGCCGCGCCCATCATACACCTGCTTTATAAACAACAAAAGGATGGGAAAGGTACGTTAGATGTGACAGACCTGGCCCGATTACAGACACCTAGAAATAGCCGATAGTTAGTAAGTTTAACATCACAATACAACACAGTTCTAAAACTACATACTTTCAAATTGTGTCAGCTTCCCTTTGGACCGCATTTGAAATTAATTATTATTTTGAAATATTTTAGTTAAGTATAGCCATTAAAACTGCTTCAAGAATGCTTATCTTCTAGAGTCAATAAATTGTTAGAATTTGAATTATTTGCTAATAAGTGCTATTGATTCCGGAATTCTTTCCCTAACAATCAATATTTAATTTAGTTTTATTATTAATATAAACCAGTTTTAAACACTAACACCTAGAGTATCCGTAACTAACCAGCACCACTCTTAAAATAGATTAACTGCTTTACCAAGAATAAGTAAACTGTCTAACTTATAATAACTTATTATAACTCAAATACTAAATTTAAATAGTTATTAACCGGGTTGCCTTCCGAAATATTCCCTGTAAATTAACTTAAGATTAATGACTACCATTTCACTTTACAATATTCGAAAGTGTAGCCAACAAAACTGCTTCCAAAACACCAATGTCCTAGAATTTAAATTTGTTAGTAAGTTGAGATGCTAAGATACTATTAATTCCGGAATCCTTTCCTAAATCCGGATTAAATTAATTTTATTATTCCAATCCATTTTTAAAATATTATCACACCCGAATATTTGTCATTAATCAGCACCCATCATAAATTAGCTTAACTACTTTACCAAGTATAAGTATCATACAATAACATATCATACAATATGATTCTATCATACAATAACATATTATAAAATTACTTCTAAATTTAATTTAATTTAAAAACTAGCATTAATATAATAGTGGTCGTTTGCTACAACCCAACATCAACCTGGAGGAGATTTGTAGATATAGTACACAACCTGGAATACTAATAATATAATTATTCAACATTCATATTAGATAATAGAGATTAAGAATAAGATTAAATTAGCTGCCTTCCTTTTTATTTGTATAATAATGTTTATTATAAATATTGTATATGAACTGTAATGTAATTAATCTAAACTATAGTTATTTTAAAATTTCATTAGTATTAACAATGATTAAATATTATTCTAAACCCAGAAATGTTAACACTTTAAAATGTATTATTATTAGTAAGTACAATTGAACAGCATTGATTGACTTTTTTATATAATTTGAAGATAGTACGGCTTCAAAGATCCTCTGATAAACCTCTAAAACTCTAAACTGCTAAGCAAATTAAAATATAATAATTTATTACTGAATAATTCGATAAAGGAATATTGCTAAAATTAGTTAATCTCTGAAATCAAAATACGACCAAATACCCCGACCCGACCAATCCACTTCGCACACATGTGACGAAGAAACAAAACCCCCAGTCACCCGAGTACAAACTCCGTCCATCCATCCCCAATTCTGATAAAGTACCCCGTACCCTCAAGCAAATCTTCACTCAGAACTTCACCATTCTCCGCTACGACGCTCCGATGACCACCAATAGAGAAGAAAAACGAACGAAATTACCACTCTTCATGCATACGATACACTCCAACCAGACTAAAAAGGACACCACCACGGAAAATGGCAAATCTCTAAACGAAAACCACCCCAAAAACAAAAAACAATTCACCAAAACCAATGATACACAAACAAAGTCAACACCCCGTGGGTCGATTCTGTCTTTTCCTGGGAATTAGGAATTGGGAATTTGGAAAAAATTAATCTTTGTAGCACTTTTTCCCATTTTTTCCTCCAATTTTATAAAAGTGTATTCTGGCAGTGCTGGGAATAAATTTTTGAGGAAAAGAAATTTAGTTTAAGTGTCGGTCACCCACGGTGTTTTAAAAATTATTTTAAAGTTGCCAAAAATTAATAAAGACATTTTCAATAATTTTATTTGTTATAAATATGAGTAATCGCATAATTTGGAAGGGAAACAGTTTATTCGTTTGCTGCGAAAGCGGTTACGGGACGCGTCAGATCCTTTTGATAAAATAGAAAGTGAGTTTGTAGGATTGTACAGACTCACATAAAAATTAATGTTTATGTTATGTATGTAACAAAACAGAAAATTTTATGGAGGAAACTTAATATTTCCAAAAAAAAAATTGAGTTTTAATAGGTTTAAGTTTTTTAGCATAATTTTTATTGAATTATAAAATAAAATTATGATTATTAATTTCTAAATACAATTATGATTATTTATAAAATAAATATTTTTAAATGAACGGGCTAAAATTCAAAATTGAAATGGAAAGTTTAATTTTTTTTATCCCGTAAACGACTAAATGCGTACGCAAATATTAGTAATAAAAATCCGGTTTAAAACATGTTTAATTGTTTTGATTTTTATTATTTGGCTGCCACATTACATTAAATTACTCGTCATATTATCCGTTACATCATCCATAGTTGTTGTTGTTGTATTTTCTATTTAGTAATTTATGTATTTGAAGAAATCAGCCACAACAATTTTTTTAATAATTATCTTTCGATGTGTTTTCTAAATGATTATGTAAAGTAAAATGCATTCTAATTCGTTGTTTTATTTATTTTATTAGAATTATAAATACAACGTATGCCATAGATCAATTTAAATAATCTTTCCCCGTAGTATTTCATAATTCCCAAGAAAAAAAAATTGGGAAAAATATTTGTAAAAACTGCAATAATTAGGAAAAAATTATTTCCAAAAAAATATTTTCCTTGTCGCCAGAATACACTTTTAAGGAAATAATTCCTAGCTGCAACAATACTGCCAATTCTTTTCATTTCCTAATTCCCAGGGAAAGACAGAATCGACCCACACTGGCCCTATTCTGGCTTTCCCTGGGGATAGGGAATTGGGAAAAATATTTTCATAGCATTTTTGTTAAAATTTTACTTTTCTGGCCTACTGAAAGAATAAGTTTAGTGCAAAAATTTTCAAAACAAAGTGATTTGGGAAACTTTTGTTCCACAAAATTTTTGTGGGGAAAAATATTTTTCCATTTAACTTTGTTTCAAAAATATTAACACCAATCATGTTCCCTCAGTAGGCCAGAAAAATACAATTTAGACAAAAATGATATGAAAATATTTTTCCCAATTCCCTATTCCCAGGGAAAACCAGAATAGGGCCACTCAGGAGAATGAAAATTCATTTATACGCAGCACCTGCGGCAACAAGATACAAACCAATAGAGCCAAAAAACTCTCCAAAAAACTCCATAACTTTTGTACGAAAGCTTTCCCCCATGTTTACGTTCTACATTCGTACAAACAAAGTCTTTACATTTCGAGACGACCACATACACATGCATAGACACTGATTAAACAGTTATCAGATTTATTATTCTTCATTCCTGCACGATCATTACACATACACAATGAAACACCATTTTACAATAAATGTACAAGTAAATATGTACATATAACGGGTGATTTTTTAAGAGCTTGAGAACTTTTTTTTAAAAAAAAACGCATAAAATTTGCAAAATCTCATCGGTTCTTTATTTGAAACGTTAGATTGGTCCATGACATTTACTTTTTGAAGATAATTTCATTTAAATGTTGACCGCGGCTGCGTCTTAGGTGGTCCATTCGGAAAGTCCAATTTTGGGCAACTTTTTCGAGCATTTCGGCCGGAATAGCCCGAATTTCTTCGGAAATGTTGTCTTCCAAAACTGGAATAGTTGCTGGCTTATTTCTGTAGACTTTAGACTTGACGTAGCCCCACAAAAAATAGTCTAAAGGCGTCAAATCGCATGATCTTGGTGGCCAACTTACCGGGCCATTTCTTGAGATGAATTGTTCTCCGAAGTTTTCCCTCAAAATGGCCATAGAATCGCGAGCTGTGTGGCATGTAGCGCCATCTTGTTGAAACCACATGTCAACTAAGTTCAGTTCTTCCATTTTTGGCAACAAAAAGTTTGTTAGCATCGAACGATAGCGATCGCCATTCACCGTAACGTTGCGTCCAACAGCATCTTTGAAAAAATACGGTCCAATGATTCCACCAGCGTACAAACCACACCAAACAGTGCATTTTTCGGGATGCATGGGCAGTTCTTGAACGGCTTCTGGTTGCTCTTCACTCCAAATGCGGCAATTTTGCTTATTTACGTAGCCATTCAACCAGAAATGAGCCTCATCGCTGAACAAAATTTGTCGATAAAAAAGCGGATTTTCTGCCAACTTTTCTAGGGCCCATTCACTGAAAATTCGACGTTGTGGCAGATCGTTCGGCTTCAGTTCTTGCAGGAGCTGTATTTTATACGGTTTTACACCAAGATCTTTGCGTAAAATCTTCCATGTCGTCGAATAACACAAACCCAATTGCTGCGAACGGCGACGAATCGACATTTCACGGTCTTCAGCAACACTCTCAGAAACAGACGCAATATTCTCTTCTGTACGCACTGTACGCATTCGTGTGGCTGGTTTAATGTCCAATAAAGTAAACTGAGTGCGAAACTTGGTCACAATCGCATTAATTGTTTGCTCACTTGGTCGATTATGTAGACCATAAATCGGACGTAAATCGCGAAACACTTTTCGAACCGAACACTGATTTTTGTAATATAATTCAATTATTTGCAAGCGTTGCTCGTTAGTAAGTCTATTCATTATGAAATGTCAAAGCATACTGAGCATCTTTCTCTTTGACACCTTGTCTGAAATCCCGCGTGATCTGTCAAATACTAATGCATGAAAATCCTAACCACAAAAAAATCACCCTTTATAAAAGACAACGTCGTTACAAAATTACCATAATCAGAAAATCGAAAATCGTCGGTCATCAAACATGTTTACTCGCAAAAACAACAACACAGATGTTTAACGAGTGTAGCAAAATAGAATTGAAATAACCCTTTCTCGCCCAAAAAATACTCACAATGGGTCTCGCCACACTTTAATTCTTTCAGCGTGATTCTTTCCTCGTTTCCTTCCTCTTCACCAACAAACTGTTTTTAGTTTGTTGGTGAAGGGGAAGGAAACGAAGAAAGAATTACGCTGAAAGAATTAAAGTGTGGAACCGCGGAATAACCCACTACATGAAAATACTAGTATTTTACACCTTTACGTGTTATAAAATACAGTTGCCTAGCGTTTATATATTTAAATTTTGTAATAAAAATTATGTTTTAATATGTAATAATATAATATGTGTTAAAAATGGAAAAACACTTATCTTGAGCATCCTTTGGAATTAAAAAAGTCCTATACATATTGAAAAATTACACACAATGCGTATGATGCATTCAACAACGGTATCGAAATACATATAAACGAAATTGTTATATACATATTCTGTGCCATTGCAAGCGCATCACACACAAATTATTATGACTATTCAATATGAATAACTTTTCACTTTTTTTTCAGTGGTCGTCATCATATAATATGGACATAAATAAAGATGTTATAAAAAGGAATTATAAAAAGAGTTTTAATATAAAAACATAGAAAAACAAGACACCATTCACACCTGTACGGTCAACTTGAATGTACATTGACATGAACGGTGGCTCGGCGCTGAATTCTGCACTCCAACAGAGGGTCTTAATTGTGCTTATTAACATCACCGATCGTAATTGATGACGAAAATTCGCTTTTTGCATCCAGCCTCTGGTGGGAATCGAACCCAGTACCTCCCGGTCCAAGTGCCCAAGCTTTAACCACTGCACCACTTGTCCGGTATTATTGTTGTTTATATTAATTTTACGGGCGTTATACACTTTTTTTTGTGGTCAAAGATAGGTTTTATACTGTATATTTGATTGTAACATTAATTTGCATTAAGTAAAATCTCCTTAATTACAATAGTTGTCATCTTGTCTAAAATTGGTCAGGTTGCCTACGAGTAGTTGACGTTGTCGACGAGTTGTTGACGTTGTCGAACAGTTGCTGATTTTGTCGACGAGTTGTCGACGTGATCATATAAGAATAAGTAGATGACACGTACACACCCACTTTTGATCGTCCGTCTTAATAGTATAGGGTTAGGTTAGTTTTAAGTTTGTCGTTAAAATAATATGTTTTTATTAATTTTTCAACATTTTAAAAACGTTCTTAGGAATAAAAATAAGTGCATTAGAACAAAACATAAAAATACATAAATATTACTATATAATAATAAAACAATTGAAATAGCTTAGGCTAGGAGAATTAGGATGCCACAACATTTGGAATCATGTCCAATTTTAAAATTTTATTTTGAAAATAAAATCCAATTGGAAAAATAACAAATTTTTAATCATTTTTTAGCACACATTTAAAATTACTAAGTAAACTCATTCTATATAAGGATAAAGGCGAGTAACTAGCCCGCGAAATACCGTTGATTTATTTCCATAATTAAATTTGCATCACCTAGTAAAATATCTGAACCAAATATGTTCTAAATACATATTATTTTCCAATAATAATTAATTTATGCATTAATAATTTATTTTGTTTTTGTATTTTGATTTCATTTTAATTCATTTAAATTCTTTTATGTGCACACAATAAAAATGCTAATTTTACGTCTTTTGCGTACTGTGCGCCAATTTTCATCGTGATACAACAGTTTTAAATCCTAAAAGAAAAATTAATGTTAATAAATAATCAATGATCAATGAATAATTTAAACATAAAATTAATAAATATTTTTTTATTATTTTAACATACAAATTGTATTATCAAGAATGGTGCGACATGCATCTCTCTAAAAGTCTTAACAAAGTGTCTTGCATAAATAAAATACAAAATTTTACCTTGAGTGTATTTTATAAAATCGTTTTACAACTGCAATTCATATTCTTTAAGGTGTGGTTTTAGTTTTTTTTTTTTATTGTTTAGATTGAACAATAAATGACAGTATTTATTTAAAAACATGGTTTGAATTCCCCATTTTGTTTAGAGCTTGAATTTTATTTGAGTACAAAAAATATAAAATAAGAATAAAATACGAGATAAGATCAAAGGTAAAAATTTACACCTACCCAAAACGAATACATACAATAAAAAAATAATTTTGACTTATTGTAAATCGAGAAATGAAAATGTTAAAAGGTTAAGAATCATTGGTTCGGCGCAACATTTTATTGCATATATGTGCTTGAGAAGGAGTTTGAAAATTTTATCTTTCCCATTTACAAGAATATATGAGATTTTGGTTTATTGGGTTGTACTACGATATTAAACTTAATATTCCTTTATGTACTTGGCTCTGTGAAACACGTTTTTAAAACGGATAAAAGAACGTTATCCGAGAAAACAGAATTAGATGATGTTATCAAATTTCCTATTTTGATACATTTATTTCCGTTACATTGATATATAGGTCGAACGAATTTACAACAATAAAAAATATAACCATCCAACAGCCGATACTCCCCGATTCCATGATGATGATTACGATAATTATACCTAGCAATATAATTATACTGACAAGAAACTTTAAATTTCCAAAACTAAACACAAAAACATTCTAGTGGTCACACACATAACCAACAAACACAAAAAAATAACGAAACCAAAACGGTTCATGTTTTATTGTCGGTATCATTTAACACAACATTCGTACATACAACAAAAAAAAAACATTTCGATACATCTAACAACAGAGAACACAAAATAAAATCTGGCGCTGAATAATTACAAGTTTCAATCGTCTGTCTGGGGATTAGACGTGTATGCACAAAAAATACGTATTTTGGTGTTTTATGTGTAAAGTAGAAATTATTTTAGATTCCTTTTATTAAGATTCCGGGTACTGGAATAGCGGATATTCAATTTTGCCGCCCAATTACTCACATTTGCACATTAAAATCGTGAATTTTAAGGTGCATCAGTAACAAAAATATTCCGAATAACTATGAAACGATTTCTCGATTAATATCTATTTGTGCAAATCATGTTGCCAAAACTCCCAAATTCTATATGTGGGAAAGCGGGAACATTTCGAGCTCGGCCAAGAGATTTGGCTTTAAATTTAAAATACATCAACAATACACACAAACATCAAATTTAAATAGGAACAAAATCACAAACCAGTGGGATTTATAAATACAAACTCAAAATATGTAGAAAAATCGTGTTTTAATGCCGTTTTATTCCGCCCCGCCTTCAACCGCCTGATTCAAAATATAAACTGGAATTTTGCATAATTTAGGAATATCGTTCTAGTTCCGCCAGAATTAACGCTGATAATTTTGCCCATGGAACACTGAGCCGCAGGTAATCGGTCATTTTTAATTAATACACTCCCGTGCTAGCTGAATCTGATGGATTAAAGCGGCAATTTAAATTTTTTCTTAACGAAGTAGTAATTAAGGAAGAAATTCGCTACCAATTCTTTCAAAAAGTTGTCAATACTCAAATTGGTTATGCGTTCAATGTACACCGCTTTATTCCGGAAGTACACAAAATTGCAAAACGTATTTCTTTTACGGAATTTGCCCCCTCTTCCTCATAACTCGAACCGTGAATGGCTCTGTATAATCGATACCGACAGAATACAATGGGTATGTATATTCAACCCTTGCTTTTGGAAAATCGCCCGTTAACTGCTGTCACCTGATTGTTCTTTTGGTGGTTTCTTTTGCTCGGATAACTAAATACTGATGTCTCTCTATTGTTGTCATTAGACTTAAACCCGGATGAAATAGCGATTCATGAAAACCTAGCAATAATTTGTCAGTTATGGACCAATTGGTAGAATTATAGGATACCTTGTAGAATAGGATAGACTAGATTTCTCTATTTTGCTGCCAACTATCATGACACTTCATGAAGGAACGGATTGACTGACAACATTTTGCTATTCCTATGGATTTACGAATTTCAACTCAAACACATCATTTCGTTCATACTGTAATATTGTGTGTTTTATGCTGTCATATAGTCAGACACCCTTGCATAAACACAAAAACCATTTAAACACTATGGTTTGTTAGTAGACGTTAGAAGCAAAAAATTGCTGGATCCACTGTCGTCCATTTACGTTCTCTCCAGAGGAACAGTAGCAGCCATCTTCCGAGTTGAAAACGATTTTCTCCGAGTCATTAAGTCCTGATATTTTCAAATTATTAGGTCAGTACAAAGAAATAACAGTATAGACAAATTAGATATTAGGAGTAACAGGTTGAAAGTTCCGCATGTTATCTCTACCTCAGGACATCCGTGCGTTGCAAAGGTTCGGAGATTGTCCCCCGAGAAATTGGAAATAGCAAAGAAGGAATTTGATATACTCCTGAATCAAGGAATTTGTCGTCCATCAGACTCAGAATGGTCCAGCCCATTGCAGCTCGTTCAGAAGAAGGACGGATCATGGCGTCCTTGCGGCGACTACCGCATGCTGAATTCACAAACTAAACCTGATCGGTATCCCATTCCATTTCTGACGGATTTTGCATATCAGTTGACGAAAATGTGCAGTATTTTCAACAATAGACCTGGTCAAGGCTTACCACCAGATTCCCATTGACGAAGAGGACAATCCACAAACAGCCATATGTACACCCTTCGGACTTTTTGAGGTCACAAGGATGACTTTCGGTTTTGAGAAATTTAACTTTCTGTTTTCCATATATTGACGACCTGCTGATCGCATCTCATTCTATGGAAGAGCATTTATCCCATCTTAAAATTGTTTTCGATCGGCTAAAAGACGCGGGATTAGTGATAAATGTCAGCAAGTGTGTCTTTGCTACGCCTAAGGTTATTTTCCTGGGACATGAAATTTCGGGCGATGGCATAAAACCATCCGAGTCAAAAATCGAAGCCATAAGAAGCATCCCTAAGCCGGAGACAATCAAAGCTTTACGTAGCTTCTTGGGGATGATTAACTTTTATAGGAAATTTATTCCAAATGCGGCTGAAGACCAAGCAATCTTGAACGAATTTCTCAAAGGTAGTCGAAAAAACGATAAGAGGAAAGTTGCTTGGACTGACGAAAGTAGTAACGCATTCGAACTCTGTAAGAGTAAATTAAAAAGCGCCGTTATTCTTGCACACCCTTCTTCTGAAGCTGAATTAGCAGTTATGGTGGACGCATCCAACATAGCCATTGGTGCCGTAGTACAACAGTGGTTGTCCGAAACTTGGACACCACTTGGTTTCTTTTCAGTAAAATTAAACGATACACAACGCAAATATAGTGCGTATGATCGAGAATTATTAGCAGCCTATAGTTCAATTAAACACTTCAGACATTTACTCGAGGGCCGAACATTTGCCTTATTTACGGACCATAAGCCCTTGATTTATGACTTACAGCAGAATCTGGACAAGGCATCTCCCAGTCAACGTCGACATTTAGACTTCGTATCTCAGTATACTACGGATATTCGGCACATTGCTGGTAAGAATAACATTGTAGCCGATACATTGTCAAGGATCGAAAATATAACCCTTGGCAGTTCAATCGATTATGACGGTTTAGCAAAAGATCAGACCACAGATCTCACATTAGCGAAGTTAATGGAAACAAATAAATCTCTTATATTCCAAAAACTTCCGATATTTGGTTCTGAAAACGAAATATATTGCGATGTTTCTACCGGTTCTCCAAGGCCGTACGTTACGGAAAACTTTCGAAGAATAGTTTTTGATAGTGTACACTATTTATCACATCCGAGCATCCGAACAACGACCGAAATGATAACAAAAAAGTTTGTGTGGCTCGAAAGGGACAAGGACGTTAGAAATATGGCCAGATCGTGTCTAGCATGCCAAAAATCTAAAGTGTCGAGACACGTTAAGTCCCCGGTAGGGAAGTATACGATTACAAGTAAGCGTTTTGACGAAATCCATTTGGACATCATTGGTCCGCCCGCTGCCACCGTCAGAAGGTAATCGGTATTGTGTGACATTAATTGATCAGTTTACGCGATGGCCGGAAGTGATCCCAGTGACAGATATAAAGGCGGATACTGTGGCAGATGCTATATTCAAAAACTGGATCTGTCGTTTTGGACTGCCATCCAGCATTACAACGGACCAGGGTTCACAGTTTGAATCGGCTTTATTCGTAGAATTGTCTACGTGTTTGGGTTTTAAACATAAACGGACCACTGCCTACAGCCCGGCGTGTAACGGCATGATAGAGAGGTGGCATCGCGTTCTAAAGGCCGCTATAATGTGCCATAGTAATGCACAACGGACGAAAACCTTACCGATAATAACTCTGGGCCTTCGAACAGTATTGAAGGAAGAATTAGAAGTCTCTCCTGCTGAGTTTGTATATGGCGAGTGTTTGAGATTACCGGGGGATTTTTTTGTAAAATCCAATCTAACAACAAACGTCTCCGAATTCGTAGATCAACTGCGAAAATATTTTAGATGCGTACAACCTACCCCGGCAACACGACATGGTAAAGGGGCTCTTCAATCACCTTATGAAGGACCGTTTAAGGTCATACGTCGAGATCTTAAATATTTCACAATACAAATAAGAAATAGGGAATCAAACATTTCCATCAACCGGCTAAAACCTTGTTTTGTAGACCAATTCGAATCTAGTCCCATTGATATATCTTCGAGTACCTTAGTAGAAAATATTCTGGAGGTGGTGCAACAATTACCACGTAAAAATAGAGTAACATTTAGTCCGCAAGTACAATTTTCGTCTCAAACAAGATTAGGGCGACAGATAAAACGTCCGCATAGGTTTACTTACTAGCGTTTGCTAAGCGCTCACTGGTAGGGAAGTAATGTGGCGTCACAAGAAAAAAATAATAATATGGTCGCATCTCTAGAAAAAGGAAACCATGTTCGAAGCCCTGTCTAACGTTTCGAAAAAAAAACTTTGGTACACCGTCAATAGGTGAGCGATAGTCGTCATTTTATCAACACCAAGAAAACGAAAAACGACGAGGAGTTCAACGCTAACCGAGAGAGATTTGAGTCGTAAAAAAATGGATGACAAAAAATTGTAATAAGTAAAGCACGTGTAAAAAAGAAAAAATAATAATTAGATTTTTAACTCGTGACAATAATCCGTGGGCATTTTTCCAGTTTTATATAAACTTTATTATAAACATAAAATTAAATAAATAAATAAATATGTAGTGGTGTTGTCTCTGATTATCCTGGTTTTTAAAGAAGGATTAACAAATAAATAATTTTAATTAGTTTAATTGTATAAATAATTTAGTTTTATATTCACTTTGTTGATTGTCTTGGTTGTTGTTAAGACAGTTCGTTTATAAGTTGTCAAAAAATTATTGACAGAAATTTGAGCAAAATGGTTGCGTACTTTGGCAAATTGAAAGTTGAAAATACTAACTTTAGAATAATTAATTTTTTATAAAATAATTTAGAAACCTTAGTTTAACAAAATTTTGCATTATATAAAGGGAATTTTGTTTAGTTTTTATGTTCAGTTAAAAAAAGAATTTTGAATCAATTTTATAAAAATTTTGATTCCAGCTATAAAGAATTGTGATTCCTGTTATAAAGATTTTTTATTATAAAATCCAGTTTAAATAAAATATTCTCATTTTTATGTTGAGTTAAATTTTGTCACATAATTTGTTGTGCTTTTTACAAAGTGAAGAAAAATTCTAAAACAACGGAGAAATTTGTATGTGAAAATTTAACATTGCGATTTCAGGAAATTAACAAAGTTATATAATAATTATTGCTAGCCTAAATAAAAAGCATTTTAAAATGTATGCGAATGTTTTTATTACCAAACACAACATGTGATAGAAGGATTTATTTACCCACATCAAAAAGTAAAATACGGGATACGAACCAGGAACAAAAACTAAAAATATATTTAAGTAAACATACAGAAAATTAAATTAATAGAAATAGAAATTATTCGTGCAGTTGCATGTATGTGAACAAGGTGATCCACACCACATCCAAAAGTAAGCGCGAAATCATATAGGGATATCTACTCAACAAACCCCTAAAGAGTAACACCAAAATGTTTTATAATATTTGGCGAACGTTTCCACAAAAAGAGAAGGAGCAGACAGTTCACCAATATTTCTACGCCGAGTAAAGATTACTTGGCTAGTTTTAGATGCATTAATGTGCAAGCCCTTCTCAGAGCACCACATTTGTACAACTTCAAGGGTGCGTTGCATTAAGTCAGAAAAGTGCATTAAGTTGTTTACTTGCAACCAATGACTAATTTTTAAGCATAGCTCTGAGCTTTCGTAAGGAAGTCAGTTTTATCAATCTATCCTTTTCTTTACGGCAGCACGCTGACAAATGCTATTCATTGGTTCACAATTATGTACTTCTATTGAAACGTGTGAAAAATTATTTGCTTTCTCGCTAATAGTTTGGCTTTCATTTATTAAATACATGCGATGAGTCGCGGCATCTCTCTTTCGTCATGATTGAGAATGTTCTGCGGTTTCAACTTCTTTTCTGAGCCTTGAACTGCGGCATTTGCATCTCGTCGTGCTTGACGACTGCTCCGGTGTTATATACGCTTCGTTGCTCAGCTGCAGCTCTCACGCACGTGCATCTCATTGTGCTTGAGAATGTTCTGCTGGTACAACTTTTCTTCAAAGATCTTCAACTACTGCATTTGCATCTCGTGATAATTGAGCCTGCTCGCAGCAGCCCTCGCTTCAGCGAGGACGAAGTGATTTAAGAGCAGCAACTCTTACATCATATCGTAGTTAAGACTGTTACGATGTTTTAGACTCTCTTCGAAGCTTATACGCTGTGGCATTTGAAGTTCGCTCTATCTATTCGCTCCCTAGATCTTTTTTTTTCACTAGCCTTCATTCATTATCTAAAATGACTTTGACTTTTGAGGCTAATAAATATCACTTATTTTGGAGCCATTGAAAATTAGAAACAAATATATGAGTGACAATAAAAGAACATTGACATTTTCGAATTATAAAAAGTCTTTCCTGACCAAACACAAATTTAACACAAAATGCTCAACAAAATAATTTTCTTGGCCATTGTGCCATCAATAGTAGTGTTGCTTTAGCAAAGGCCGAATAGATTACATCAACAATTAAATCAACGGCGCCAAATCGAACGAGTACTAAATATTCATAAAAATTGTTTTGCTAGAAAAATAGGTCTTCTAACCTTATGAACAGTACAAAACGATTAAATTGCCGAATATCCGAATTACAAAAAAGTACCATAAAAAATTGTGTTAATATGAAGATCACAAATAATTGGCTCTCATAGGTTATGTACTTTAATATATCATTTCTCACATTGATTATCTTTCATTCGATCAACGAAAATTTTCCTTTGCGACGCAAAGCTCTATACCTATATATGAGAATTTTTATGTCAGTTCAGAATTGTAATAATAACACAGAATAAAAATAATTTGTAGCTTTAATCCATAATTACACGAACAGAAAAATTACAATTTATGAATTAAATCTCAGCTGGATATTTGATTGATTGTACTTAAAACTATAAAATCTGTTAAATACAATTTCATAGTAATATTTTAATGTTAAAATTCAAAGCACCGCAAGTACGAATATAAAAATATCATATTTGTGTTAGAAAAAAAAAACTTTTTAATGATATCAATTTCCGTTGGTTAATTAATTTTTATTTTCTACTGACCGTAACATAAAATTCACAAATAACATTTTTTTTTTATTAACTGTGCGGGATAAATCATAAATGTAATAATTACGTAAGGTACTTATACCGCATCCAGATATGAAGGAAGAACTGGGTTAAAATAAACTTTTAAATTATATGTTTAAAGCTCGTCGTTATAGATTTAACATAAACCTGAACATAATATTCTGAATTGATAATGAATTTCACCTAAAAACTATATATATTCGCATAATCACAAATTAGACCAATTAAATGTAATTGGTCAAGTTTGTGATGAGTAGACGTCTAGCCTACTTAGGTCGCATACGAAACAAAAATGTTATGTCAAGCATATGGCTTAACATAACCAACACAGTTTTAATCATTATCTGTATCCATATGAGAATTTAGATTAATGTGCATCAATCCTTTCGAGCTGGCACGTTTATACCAAACTGCAGGAGGAAGACGAATAATTATCTTGAAACGAAATTGTTAAGCCTAGTCTCTTCTCTTGTGATATTACTATTATTATCAACAATTTCATTATCATTATAGTTTGAATAGTGATTTTAGTAAATTAGCTTTCAAAAAACTTGTTAATGGAAATATTTAAAAACAGAATAGAAAAACTGTTTTAATTTTACTTTAGACGGAATACATTTAGTATTTATGCCGAAAAATATTTTCTCATAGAGTGATTATATTTATAAATATTTTTTTAACATATTTATGATTTGGTACAGGTAAACGATCAGTCGCAAATTTGTTATTTCTATTCATCATATGTTCCGTTTCATTTAGCGTTTTAGTTGCTTCCCGTATGGTTTCATATACTGCCATCATTGCAGTGTCGTCGAAAAGAGTACCAAGATCTGTATTTTGAGTTCGTGATGAAGGAATTCCACCGCAGACCAAAACTTAGGAGAGGTCAAAATATGCAATAAAACATACGTATATTTGTTAAAATTGTTAGCTAGTATTGGTGAAAGAAGACGGTGGATGGCATTAGGATGTCGGAGGTGGTAATTGGAGTACCTAAAAGTAAAAGGAAGCTGCCGATAGATCAAGAATTAGTAAACAAACTTATCTTTGTTGTAAACGCCAGCCAAATTAAGATTTATTGCCTGAAAGTAAATTTATTTATTAGAATTAAACTAAACTTATAATGCGATGTCGTTAAATTATTAATGTTTTATTGTCAAGTAATTATGTCTTATATAACTCACCTCTGTACCAGGGGCGGTCCAGTCATAGGTACACATGGTGCATTGCAACCAGGCGTATTAATAAAAGGGCACAATTTTTAAAATCAATTCATAAAGTTTAAATAATTCAGTCAAACTTATTTTCAATCACAATTTAAAGTTCTCTACTTATTATGCTGCTGGCAGTATGTTACTATATACTTATTATATTTAGGGTTTCACTGTATTAGAGTGTATCAAAACTCTATCATAACAAATATCGCAAACGAATAATTTCGTAAGTGAAAAAAACAGCAAGAACTTATGGATAAAGCACAGGCAAGTTCTTTAGTTAAATTTTTGATTAACGATATTACTACGGCGTCAACGACTACTTGTAATACAGAATTAATAAATTCTGATTTAGTGATAAATTGTGATTTAGTGTAATCGGGTTCGGCTAATGTTCTATGACAATATTGTGAATCTAGACCCAAATTCTTTAACGAGATCTGTTGTCGTAGGTATCGAAAATTTAGAACAATCATCTGTAGTTAATGATAATGCTAATTGTTCTCAACACGAACACGGCATCATAAATAAATCAAATTTATCTGATTTTAGTGATCCGGCAAAATGACCTAAACTAAGTGACAAAATTATTCAACTTATTGTTAAAAATGGCCCTATGCAAGTAGGAAACATTAAATTTCCCATTAAAAATAAAAGAAAATTCAATCCAAAGATTTATGAAAGAGTGATGGCAAATGGAGAGACTATTAAACAAAATTGGCTCATTTATTCCACATCGATGGATGTGGTATTTTGTTTTTGTTGTAAATTATTTGCATCTAATTGTATAAATACAACACTTATCGATCTAGGATTTTCAGACTGGAACCATTTAACCAGATTAGTTCAGTCTCACGAAAATAGCTTAAAACATATAAAATATTTTAAATCCTGGAAATAATTAGAAAACAGATTAAAATCTAATTCAACAATAGATTCTGATCTTAACCGAGTTATGGATGCAGAAGTTTGGCATTGGCGAGAAGTGCTAAGAAGATTAATAATATTTGTCGAATTTTTAGGAACACAATCACTTGCATTTAGGTGGAAATCTGAAGTATTATATGACTCAAATAATGGGAATTTTTTAAAATTAGTGTAATTTGTGAGTAAATTTGATCCAGTGCTTTCAGAACATCTTAGAAGAATAACTAATATAGAAACGCAAAACAAGTACTTGAGCAAAATCATTCAAAACGAATTGATTCAATTAATATCACAGTCTACTAAAGATAAAATTGTTTCAATGATCCTGGAAGCAAAATATTTTTCTATCATAGTTGAATGTATACTCCAGATCAAAGTCATGAGGAACATTTAACGTTAATTATACGGTTTATTTATCAACAAAATAATAATTTTGAAATACGAGAACATTTCATTTCATTTGTATTAGCCAACGATACCAAAGGGTCTGGTCTCACAGAAACGGTTCTTAGTGTAGTAATGTTCGCGAGCCGCCGTCCTATTATTTGATATTGTTCAAAATATTTATGTTTTTTTTCGAGCTCTATTAAGAGATGGTCGCTATTAAAATGCATATTAGTTCTTTTACTTTAAAACCAATCAATACTACTAGATGGGAAAGCAGAATTGACGCATTAAAACCTCTAAAAGAACAGTTGGGCGATATTCATGAAGTTCTTGTTGAAATTTCGTTAACTGGTGATGCATCAACTACAAATATTGCTGGATCTTTGGGGGGAAAACATTGGAATATAAGTTTATATGTACATTGGTTATTTGGTATAAACTTTTAGTACTATTAATATAGTAAGTAGATATCTTCAGAACCCCAAAATGAATATATTGACTGCTGAAAAACGACTCGAATCTTCTTTAAAATTTCTTCAAAAGTTGAGATCAGATGAAGAATTTGAAAAATTTTTACAAGCAGCGAAAACAATTACAGACCAGCTTGAGGTTCCCCGATGTCTTCCAGGCATCAATGAATTACGTTCTCGTCGAAATATATCATTGTTTGGATATGAAGGAGCAGATGAAGTTATTGTGGAACCTAAGCAACAATTTTAATTTAAAGTTTTGGATCAGGCGATTTCTCCTATTAACGAAAGATTCCAACAATTATCTGAATATACAAACAATTTTAATTTTTTATATGACTTTCAACAATTATCCACTTTGTCGCATGATGATTTTAAAACAAAATGTTTCAATCTTTAAAAAAGTTCTTACTAATGGTATTTCCTCAAACATTGACAATAAAGACTTATTAAATGAGCTTAAAATGATATCAACTTTGATAGATCCACATACTGTTCCTATTGATGTGCTAAATTATATGTTTACCAACAATTTAGAATTTGCATTTCCAAATACAGTCATATCCATCAAAATATTGTTAACAATACCGATTTCTGTAGCATCTGGAGAAAGAAGTTTTTCCAAATTAAAAATAATTAAAAATTATTTGAGGAGTACTATGTCACAAGAAAGGTTTAATGGCTTAGCTATTATGTCGATCGAAAGATATATAGTCCAAAAAATTGACTATAATAGTTTAATTGAAAAGTTTGCTAAAATAAAAGCAAGAATTAATTTTTTACAGTAGGAGTGAAATTGTTTAACACGTTCACGACGGCGCTGTAACTCTTGTTCCTCGTCCATTGGCGGCTGCGCTTAAATCTTTTCGCTCTATCGGACGGGAGCTAATCCAGCCGCTTTATTCCTGAATAAGATACGAATCTTCTTACGATACGAAAATTCAATTCGATACGAAAATGAATTGGTATTTCTGAATACGAACGTTCCACAAATTTTAATGTTTGTGATGATTTTACCCATATACAATTTTCTATTTCATATGTAGCAGATGGTTATATGAAAAATGCATATTGCGGTGCCATGTCGCAAAAATAAAACCAAACTAGATTTTGTTTGTTCAAATTGACAGTAACATTTTACCAGTAATTTTTTTATTTTTTTTTTTGTATTTTTTTTTATCTAAATATTTGGTGTTATACATACCGTCTAATAGCACAATCAAATGCATGCCACCGGTGGTGCGCACCGCCCGATGAGGCGGTCTAGTGTGGGCCACCGGTGGTACGCGCCGGCGTGAACGTGTTAATGTATTACTTTTATTTATTGAATTGGATTGCCTTATTATAATTTATTTTATTTAATTATTTGAAATCTGAAAAACTGAATTTGTGTTATTTGTAAGAGAAGAATAAGCCAACTGGGGATACCTCATAAAAAACGCTTCATTTTCTAATATCTTTATGCCATTTATACGCCCAGACTTTTATCTGCTTTCGTTTAGTGTAATCCCATAAAAGAGCTTTTGTCAAAAAATAATTTTGTATTTCCAAAATAATTTTCATAATCCATTATTTTTAATTGTTAATGAAAATGAGTTTTGACAGTATAAAATTACCTAATTAGCTTATATTTTTAAATTGTAAATAAACAAGCAAATTTTTATATTTCTTAATTTAAAACTTTTAAATCTAAGATTTCTATTAACTTTGAGTTTAAACTATACCTTATATACAAAACAATAGACAGAACTCTCAGTGTAATGGCACTTTGGTGGTTGATGTGAAATAGAAAAATCGTAAGAATCAAGTTGTTATAATAAAATTAAGTACAATGAAAAACCAATAAATAAAAGAAAAAGCATCGACCAAAATAAATATACGAAGGGCGAAATAAAATGTAAAAGTGCACCAGGCGCTGAACACTAGCGGACCGCCCCTGATCTGTACTTAGTATAATTTAACGTAGAATGAATGTAATTGTAAGTAAGTTAATCTAGATAGTACAATTAGCTGGTATATTTAATGTACTAAATAAGTTAGTTAATAATACCAAAACGATTAAAAAATACTGTGGATGGAAAGTTACCGAGTAGCAAAAAAATAGTTACCAGGTCTTGTATTGAATTTAGTACTTTGCTTGAGTATTCTGTTCAATTCGACATTCACACACATGCACAGAACTTTTGGCTTAATACCTATTTTCTGCAACAAAAGTATTACAACTTCAAGAAGGAGCCGTCAAACGACATGGCGACTTTCATATCAAAATTCATAGAAATTGTACAGCAGTGTAGAGATCAGAAGGAGACCATATCTGACTTTTCAATTTCGAGAATTTTGAATAAGATGCCTGTCGAATACAATCATTTCAGGCAGGTCAAGGATGTGGAAGCGCTGATGGCCAAGCGAACTTTTCCAAAGAAGGGCAACAACAACAAAAAGGGAAATTTGTCGAATAAAAACAACAAAGCGGTGAATAAAAGCGACAAGCCGAAAGACAAGTGCGTTAAGTGCGGAAAAGGCGGCCTTTGGAAGCGGGACTGCCCAGAAAAGAAGAACAGCTCGGACAAATCAAGAAGACACTTCAGTGGATGCTTTCATTTGTCATGCCGAAGTAAGTGGTAACAAAAACGCCTGGAATTTGGATTCATCGGCGACGAATCACATGACTCACCGACGTGATTGGTTTGAAAACTTCACGAAAATATCCGAATCGGTGAAAATAGGTAATGGTGTTAGAATCATGGCTCGAGGCAAAGGCCACATCGGTGTTCGTGCTTTCAATGGCAACGATTAGATTCGCAAGTGAGTCATGAAGGTTCTATTTGTACCGAACTTGCATGTAAACCTATTTTCATCGGGAAAGGTGACAGATCATGGACACAAACTGAGCATGGGCAACGAAGGATGCGAAATACTGAAGAATGGAAACATCGTTGCAGTGGGAGTTCGCAGAAAGGGTTTGTTCCAGATGCTTATCAAAACAGACGAATCACCCCAATTCGAGGCTATAGCAAACGTATAGCAATTAAAAAAACATCACTTCAATCGTGGCACGGGAAACTGGGACATCAAAATGTCACACATATTAAAAATCGTGTCAAATTATACCAATATTAGTTTTGCTTTTTATAATAATAACACAATAAAGAAAATGATTTTTAACAATAAACCTAGAGTTGATCGCCTTTCCAAATCTGGTGTCTATAGGATCAATTGCAATGATTGTAGTTTCTCCTATATTGGTCAGACTGGGCGCAATTTTGGAGTTAGAGCTAAAGAACATTTATCTGGTTGCAATCAATCAACTTTCCATAACCATTTAACTTCAGAAAATCATACTGCTAGCTTGAACAATTTAGACATATTACATATACAACCCAAAGGCAGACGTTTAGATACCTTAGAATCTTACGAAATTAGAAAATCAATATATCTTAACCAAAATATCCTTAACGAACAGAGAGAAATCCGGTTCTCACCAATTACAGATCCCGCCCTTTTCTATTCTCACGTACGCAATAATATACCTTGAATTTTGTTACTCAACCTATGACTCATCGCCCACCTGCGCGATCCGTAGATTAATTTTTATTGCTTATTTTCTGTCCCTCCTTCTTTTATTTATATTTTGCTTTTTTCTGCTATATAACAAAATTTTTACTAATACAAATCAGTAGATACTCCTGATGATGACCTAACAAGTCGAAATCGATCGAGTGATTTTTTAAACTTTTTGAAAATTATTCAAAATAACTGCGAAACAAAAAACAAGTGATTAATAAAAAATGTGTTTATTAAGTACATATTAAAAAGTTCCTGCAAAGCCGAAACATTAAATTTTTCAATGAGGATTTTACATGCGAAGCTTGTGTTTTCGGCAAACATCATCGAAGCAGCTTCAAGAGTCGCGAGGAGAAGTGGAAGTTGTGCGGCGAGATAATTCACACGGACGTGTGTGGACCCTTCCAGGAAAACTCAATTGGTGGAGTCAGGTACTTCTTGTTATTAAAAGACGATTATTCATATTTTCGTTCCGTTTACTTCATAAAAAAAAAATCTGATGTAGCGAGTTGCATCAAGAAATATGTTCAGTTGATACAGAAGGGCGATAAGCACAAACTTCGTATTGTCAGGTCTGACAATGGCCCGGAATTTGTGAATGCAGAATTAAAGGCATTTTTCGAGGAAAACGACATTCACCACCAATGAACTTTGCCGTACACACCTGAGCAAAACCGGTGTGCCGTATGAATTGTAGCACAACAAGGAAGCGAAGATTGACCATTTGTGAATTTTTGGTTCGGAAGGCTTCGTGCACATTCCAAAGGAAAAGCGATAGAAACTCGATGCGAACGCCACCAAATGTATCTTCGTTTGATACGACAGTCGTTCCAAGGCATATCAAGCATGGAATCCAAAGAAAGGAAAATTTGAGATATCATGCATGCGACGTGGTATTTTTGTTGGAGGAGTCCATGGCAACGCTCAAAATCGGAGCTGAAGAAAACGCTAGCGCGAATGAGGAAAAGGCGAAAGCAGGTGACGAGAGTGCAAATGATGGAGACGCAGACGATTTCATCACGCCAGAACAACGTAAAGAGCGTGGCGCGATATGCAATCTTGATAAGCGAAATGTTGTTAATCGACGATTGCGCGATCAGAGCACCATTACGGTACCGAAGCGTCTAACATTTTTTGTATCGACGCAACACAGTGCAATGTTGGCAACCAGCCGAAAACATACGAGCAGGCGATACAATCGAGTAATCGCAAACAGTGGGAGCGTGCAATGGACGAAGAATACGATTCGCTCATTAAAATCGTACATGGCCTTTGGTTAAGGCATCAACGAACCAAAGAGTAATCGACAATCGGTGAAGAAACCATCAGTCCAGTAGTGAAGTTTACTTCGATCAGAGCGATCCTGGCATTGGCTGTGGCAAAGCAAATGAGGTTGAAGCAATTCGACGTCATAACGACATTTCTAAATGGAGATTTATAAGAAAATGGATACATGAGCCAGCCGATTGGATATGACGATGGAAGTGGGAATGTGTGCAAGCTATCTAAAAGCTTGTATGGACTGAAACTAGTGTCACGCTGTTGGAACAAATGATTCACTGCTTTTATCAAAAATTTTCGACTCAGAGCAAGTGAATCGGATCCGTGTGTTTTCGTCTGCGGTACGAAAAATGGTATGTTAATCCTTGCAATTTATGTCGACGACGCGACAGTTTGATTGCAGCGGAGAGACAGGAAGACATTACGCCGGTCATCGAACATTTGAAAAAGGATTTCGAGATCAAAGTTTTCGAGTTGAATTATTTTCTGGGACTTGAAATTGATCGGTGATCGGACGGATCGATTCACATAAATCAACAAGGCCGCAAGAGAAGTCATCGATCGTTTCACCATGACGGATTGCAATGCAGTGTCTACTCCATTGGATAATTCACAAAATCTGGGAGATTTTGTGACGAGGAAGCGGATTTTCCGTACTCGGCTCGATATCCTTTCCAGTTGGAAGTATCAGCCGATACTTGATAAAGCCAGCTGCAGCACAAGTGAATGCAGTCAAACGCATTCTGAAGTATATTCGAGGCTCAATGGACACGGGAATTCACTTCGAAGGTAAAAACGATCTGAACTTCTGCTGATACTATGATGCGGACTACGCTGGCGACACACAAACGCGACGATCGACGTCGGGCTACATTTTTATGTTTGGAGGTAGCGTCATCAACTGGGGATCATACGCCACAAAGGAATTGGTCTGGCTACGAAACTTGCTGGGTGAACCTCAGCAAATCGAGAGCGATGTGTCCGTATATTTCATGGACAATCAGAGAGCAATAAAACTGGTGAAGAAACCGGTGTTCCACAAGCGCACAAAACACATCGACGTTTGGTATCACTTCATTCCTGAAAAATTTGAAGACGGAGTTTTTGAACTGAAGTACATGCAAACAGATGAGTAGATAGCGGGCATCATGACCAAAACGCTATCAAAACCAAAGCATCAATTTTTCTGTAAATTAATGAGTGTCATGCCAAAGAATTAACGTAGTTTATTTATTTTGAATTTTTTGACTTATAGATGGCTAATGTGTAAGAATCACAACAATCAGTTTCGAACAGATGAGACTAATGATTTGAAAAAATCAGTCTTCTCATCAGGTCGCAACGACTGATGTTGTTTATTACAATGAAATATTGTCTATATATATATAGAGCAATACCATGTAGTTGTACTACTAGCGAATTACTGCGTAGCGTACGAAATTTTGATTCTTTCACATTTCCATCTATATTCTATTTTAACAATTAACTTTTCGAATTCACGAATTTTTATATTTTTACTTTTTGGTTTTTATCAATTGTAATGGTGTATGTGATTGTTCCGTATATTGGTCTGTTTCAGCACTCTCGAATTAATTACACAACCGTAGGAAATTCTTCCATTTGCGTCAATCTGTATGACAACGACTATGATAATCGACACCTACTTATACACAATCAACTTCCCAACCACCCCATACATTTTTCTTTCCTTTAACGCTGGATCGCGGATAAATTTGAATTTTTTGACTTATAGATGGCTTGATGAATGAAATCTTCCATCATACAACATTTGAATTCATTAAAAAGTTTTAAAGGATCAGCAGGATTGCAATGGGTCGGGATAGTCAAAAATATCTCAAAAATTTTACAAATAAAGATCTCAAAAGATGGTAAGACTCTATATCACTAGGTGAAACTGCTGTTATCGAGTGTCTATGAGATTAAGCTCAAAAAATGCCGCCAAAGTGGTGCACGCTGCAAATTGTCGTCTCAAAACACTTTCTATGTTATTTTCTTGAAAGTATAAACCGACCGTCCATCTTTTAGGTGAACACATTACAGTATTATGAGATTTATAGAGACTTATAGCGACAGTTTTTGATATTGCGATATTTCATCATGTTAAACCTCATTTTAATTTATTTAAGGAGTTGATTTGAACTCCAACTATTGTGCAATCATGTCCTTTAGTTATATATATATATTTAGGGATCCATTTAACTGCTTTGACATAGCATAATATGACATTTATATGTGCGTTATATTTAAAGCTTTAATAGGCATTGTATGGAACTATAAAAAGATTATCAACAGGAATATTTGATCGCGTTCAGAGAAAATGTTCTGGTGAGTTAGAAGGAGGACCGCCTTCTATATTTGGAATAATGATCCATAGATATATCTTTTTCAAAACAAAATTCCTTAGGAAATTGCCGACCATACAAACAGAATTGCGATTAAATTCTCCACATGGACAATGTACATTGTGTTTACGAACCACCTAGTGAAGTTGTCCGTTATCATTTAAATTAGGAATCTTTGCTAAAATAGTTTTATCAGTATCGTCCCCAGTTTTGAATTTGTCTTCCTTAGCGAGTGTAAATAAACAGTGTATGAGCTAACCTACGTTTCTGATGCTCAATAGCATAACTTACGATACAATATTTTCAAAATTTGGTCGTTTTATGAGACCACTAAGGAATTCCTGTAATTTTAAATTAAAAATTTGGGTAACGATATCAGGACGATCTGAAGAATTTAAGAAAGTTTCAAGTTGCGACTTTATTTCTTTCCATGCCGGATTACACGTAAAAGTGATAAATAAGCCTGGATGGCCAAACTTGCAAACAATAGCCATATTGTTCTGGTACAGTTTGGACGTGAACCTTGGACCACAAATAAACGAAGATCGTAGAATATAAAAATTATCAGCTCTGGTGTTATTTAAAAGATCATCGCTATTTACGCAATCCAAAATTCCAAAATTTAACCGGTTAGCTTCAACTCAAAAGAGGGCAGACAGTTCTTTAAGTTCTTATAAGAAAGAAATTATAATATGAAACTCTTATATATAAATAAATACCAAAAACAATAAAAATTGAAAAACTTCAAATCAAACCAAATATAAAAAGCCTATAAGTACTAAAAAAATTTAAAAAAAAAATTGCGAAAAGCGATCAATCAAATCAAAGCTTTATTAAATAGTTAAGGAAAAACAAATATTTAACTGAAAAGAATGTAAAATTACGATTACGTATAAACGAACAATTTACTTCAAAAGTTAAGCATCAAATGATTTTTTATTTATAGTTTTTCCCTATTAGCACAATTCACACGAGAACGCATGCGATCGGTCTTTTTCTTCGCTTTTCCCCTTAACCTATAAAATCGGTTTTATGAACACTCTTTATCCTTTACCTATAATCGGTTTACAGAAACCCGGTTTTCTAAGTAACAGGGGAAAAACGAAGAAAAAAGAGCGGTCGCATGCGTCCTCGTGTGGGTTAAAAGCTTCGGTTGAAATAAAATTGTATATATGTAAATAATACTGCATACTTCATACAAATAAAATACGTAAGCATATACAAGGTATCCCGAGATCATTTACAACAAAAACTGTCAAGTAAAGCTTTTCCGAATTGTTGATGGGGCAAAAGTTATTTCACTTTTAGTGTTTTTTTAGTGAAATCGCCTTAAAAAATCTACTTAAAAAACCAAGGGTTCTTTTGTTTAACTTTCTTGTTTAGTACGATCTAGAAGAGTGTGCCTTTCTAATAAAATCACTTTAATACGCTGTATTATCTTCTGTCAAATAAAAACAATGGTTTTGTAAAGTCTTTATGTTTCTCAACGGTTTGTTGTTGATGTTGAAGTGATGCCAGCGGGAAAACAGTGTACTACGGCAAGTAGACCCACTATCAGAAAAATATGCGACATTAATGCATATTTTAAAATGTTATCACACATCCGGGTATTCACAACAGAATGTTTTTTATCAATTTTTCACAAAGTAAGTCGTGCTTATTAAAAAATACACTTAACAAAAATTCGAAAAATTGGTGCTTTGTCAGAAATAAAATAAAATGAATAAAATAATTTTTTTTTATTAATTTTAACCTTTATGTGCGCGGCAAGGTACAGTTGTACCTTTTCGTTTTTAAGAAATAATATTTAAGATTAAATATTCTTCTACAATTCTTCAACTTTACTTGCCTGTTTTTGTTGAAAATGAGCTTCTCTATCACCCTGCTTCGTTTGATCGTCGAATTCTGGGACACCCTGTATAATACACATAAAATGTATTTCCGAATTTATTTGTGTACTGTTTATTTTTCTGTTTTTTTATGTGGTCTATGTGTTCTCACTCATGTGTTTTGCACTTCAAATTGACAATTTTGCAAATGACATTCAATTTTTTTTAGTTCATTCGCAATTTTTTATAAGTCAACCACAATTGTTTATACTTCATTGTCGATTTTCTCTAAATCAGCCACAATTTTCGTGTTTTTTTTTTTCAAAGCGATTTTGTTATAGAATTGAGTATGTTGCATGGAAATTGGACTTGTAAATGTTTTATGGAAGAATTTCTAGAATATAGCTGTCTGGGACGGAACTCGACCATTTCTTAACCGGTATTGATGGAATTATGTATGTTGGGTGGAAATTGGATTCTCAAATGAATTTTAGCAGAAGTTTCACCTGAGACAAAACTGAGTAATTTAAACTAGGATGGAACTCAGTAATATACCAGGCGTCTTATTTGAAGCAAGCGGCTCGTACTCTCACAAAAAAACACGTTATGAACCCTACATAAAGGGCTCGGATAAATGTATAGTATTCTTATCAACAACGATCTCGAAAAATGTTCGCGGGATCATGGAATATGATGTCTTCTAAGACCTTGAGATCTCCAGAACCTATCGAACCAAGTGGAAGTTTACACTTTTGAGTTACTTGCAATACAAGAACATAAATGGTGTGGCAGTTAATTCCATAAAATATTCAATAATTATACTCTCCACTACAGCAAAAATTAGAAAAGTGGAAAATAAGGATTCGGTTTCTCATCCTCTGGCGAGTACAGCAGTTTATCATTTTATAATCCCATATTTATCCAACGTGCCGAATTCCATCATTATCGGCCATATTTAAAAACAGCTTCTAGAAATCATTAATGAATCTCATTTCCATTAAACAAATCCAATCCATATCATAATCGGTTAAAAACTACCTGAGTTCCGTCCAAGGTGGCCGTGTATTCCAGAATTTCTTCCAAAAACCATTTAAGAATTCCCGAATCCGATCGGATGGTAACCGAAAAATGGAAAATAAAAAATTGCCCGTTAAATCCAGGGTCTGCTACCTTACTGTATATCGCTAAAAACAATTTCAAATTTTTCCATCGAATCCAAAGTCACACTCCAAAAATGCACGAACTCCGCAAGGAACTGCAGTTTTTGGATAACCATCGACTTCTTGTAATTAGCGATGACATATATTTGCGGTTTACGTGAAGCTTGAACCCCGTTCGTGTGTTATTTCTGATTTTAATCTTTTTAGCTTGTTATTGGCTCCAATGAAATTGGATTCGTTGTCACACCAGATGTTATTTGGACGGAATCGTGCTACAAATTTTTTAACGAGGAAGGTGCCCTTGATTTACCACAAGATTTGATGTGGCTTTTAATCAGATATCTTGCACCGATTATCAAAATTTTTTGCCGTAGAAGATTCATCTTTACCTGCATGTAGATTAGAAATATGGATTTCTTTTATGATTAGTTTGCTCGCTACATGCATTTTTGATAAAATGATGGGATACTGGGCTGTGTAAGCTAGTTTCGTATTTCGCATTCTTCCTCCTACTCGTAGGACACCTTGCTGATCGATGAGTGAATCTAGTCTCGGCATTTATTTACCCTTGAGACGTTACAGTTCAGTTAGGTGGTGCTTCCATTAAAACGGATATTCGTTTAACACGCTCCTCAGTATCCACATTCGCTGCTGGGTTTGCAATTATATGTTTTGACCACTCGGTTTCTTTCTTCTGTAGCCAACTAGGGTCCTGCCACCAAGTTTGTAACTTAGGAATTTATGGTGGAGTTATCCCTCTGGAAATATAGTCAGCGGGACTTTTTTTTTAAATTATACATGGTTTCATTATCCCCTTGAAATGAAGTCCAAAATAGAGCTGGAGCGATTTGCAATGTAAGTTTTCCATCCAGATTAAACTAACTCCGCTAGCATTACCTCCACACAGAGTCTTAATCTAGGCAGGCTTATTTTCCTTAACAGTGCTACCTTTACTTTTCGAACAGACTACAAGGCTGGTTCCATCTGCATGGCTAGACCAAAAGTATACCTAATAGAGCCGTACGCGACTTCCGAGGCATCTCAGAATGCATGCAATTGAATGAAAGTTTGTTTTGCTGACTTTTGCAGATATTTTGGAATTTGGATCTGTTGGAGGTGTGGCAGTATTTAATAAACGTTGCTCCATAAACATACTATATTATCTAGCACTTCCTCATTCCAATCTATCTTGGTTAATCACAGTTTCTGGAGTAAAATTTTAAAATTAATTATGATTGGTGGCCAGTAAAGTTTGAAGCTTTCCGACAGCATTTTCCGTTTTGTCTATACTCGTATCATGTCCTTGGACTGACTGGTTATTTTTATTGAAAATATGTCGCGTTGAGGATGCGTCATAATTCCTAGTGTTTTCCTCACCTTCTACTGTGTAACTTCCAGTTAGTAGATCATAGCTGCATCTGGATATCTCGTCTCATATATTTTGACTTACTCTATTCTAACGTTCGGATGGCCAGGAAAGTTGCGCATGCTGTTCCATATGTAACGGTCTACATTTTTTCTATGTCTGCATTTATCGCTTTGCCATGTAATCTAAACCGAAGTAATGTGGTGGTTAGATCTGGTTGCAGTGTTGGGGCAGTCATCAAACAGTCGTTTAATGAGACTGCTATTGTGTGGCTTTACACGAAACATCAAGCACTACTCGCAATTTGGTGGTCGTATTTTCTTTAAAAGCTCCGTGATGCGGCATGAAATGCCCGAGGTAGATCTGACCAGGTAACCTGTTGCATTTGTCCTATAGCCTTATGTATTCTTCTATGAATTTGCTATACTCTTGATAATATTCGTTAGACCTGGTAGTACTGACTTTTCAATACCTATTATTCTTGATTTAGCCGTTGCTAATGAGTTCCAGTTCTGGTAATTTTACTGTAAATCTTCCAGCTGCCAATCATCTGGTTGTGGTAGTTTTAAATAGAATCTCACAGAGTTCGTTGTCTTTATTGTAATTTCAATATTTAAATTGTAATAATTGTTTAGTTTACAAATAATTTATGACTATTGTAAAATTAGCAAAGTGAACAAATAAATTGTCACATTTGCAATTTTTTTTCAGTTCTTGTAAAATCAACAAGTAAATGATAGAAATCGTAAAACATACCATGAAATTGTAATATTAACAAGTACTACAAGTAAATTGTCATGCTTGTAAAGTCAATAAATAAATGTTAGAAATGGTTGTATTTACAAATAATTTGTACTTTTAGTAAATTCTACAAAAAACTTGTATTCTTGTATTCTCAACAAATAAATATTACAAATGATAATATTTACAAACAAATTATAATCATAGTAATTTCTACAGGAAATTTGTCGTTTTTGTGAAATCAACAAATCACTATAAGAAATGATAATATTTACAAAGGAAATATTTAATTAATTTAATTAATATTTTGATAGGAAAGAAAATAAATTTTTTTTTTAATATTTTTTGATTGAGCTTTATTATAGTTTTAAAGTGATTATGTTAAGAAACAGTTATACTAGTTCATGTCAAATTGCAATTCATATAAAAAAGAGACAAACAAATTTATGATTTTAACATATTTTTTAAAAAAGTTTTATAAACAATATTTAGTTATATTTTTATCATTTTAATATTTATAAATCATGAAGCTAGCTATAACAATAAAATTATAGTGATAGTCTTCTACTCGTATGTTATACTTTTGAATTTAAGTTCCAACTTGATAACAACTAAAGTTAAATACTAATACGCTAAAATTTCAAAATTTGTACAAATTGAAAAATATTATTATAACTTTAAACATATTTTCTATCATTTACAACATTTAATAAGAACACGGAACTGCCAGACGAACTGATTGTGTGTGGAATTGGCTCTAACGTTATAGAATTCTTGAATTTTAATTATATATTCATTCGGTTGGTTTAATGAATATTGTGTCAGTAAGTGTCTTTTAAAAGAATTCTTAACACTTACTAAAACCACATTTATTTATAAAACGGATGTATAATGACTAATATAATTAAAGAAAATATTTAAATAAATATTTAAATAACAATATAATTTAAAATTAACTAATTAATGCAATTATTTCTGTGGCGATTCAACATAACCACTTAATATCAGTTAAGTGATTTTGTCAAATTTTATTTCTATCTGTTCCTTTTTGCATCATTTATGACCCAAGCCAACTTTGGACGTTTTGTATGATTTTTGACCATATTGTAATAACTACACTGCTATAATGTTACTTTATTATTTTGGAAAAAACACTCTGAATATTTACTGAATTTCAGTTAAGTGATTATGTTGAATTGCCACAGAATTAAATTTATACTGTTGGTTTAAAATTGTGTTTTCCAATGTTGAACAAATCAGTTATTAAACTGGCCGCTGCGGATATTGGTTTATCAAAACGCGTGTCTATCAAATAAAAATAAGTTTAAATACAATACCGTACGTTATATGAATAATGTGGGTAGGCTAAATTAAAAACTTAAAACGTTTTAAAACATAATTCAATTGCTCCCACGCAAAAGTGTATGTTGAATATACGTAGTTGCTATCTACTCTTGCAATAAATTTAATCGGCAATTCGTTTAACATAATAACGGTTAATATTGGTTGAAGGGTTAAATTATTCGCTATAGATGTTCTTCCCTTAAATTATTGTTGGTTGATTTCTACTTCATCTTCCAAAATCAGAAACTTTCTATTTATGGAATCTTGACTTTATAGCTTCCAATGAAATGTTTCCCCATCCGTTTTTTAATTATGTTTAATTAACGGAGGCAACAAGTAATGTAACAATTTAAATACTTGTAAATGTTGCAATTCTGAAAGATAAAAACAGATTTTCTTTCATTTATTTATTTTTACATATACATTTCGGCCACAGTAACAAGTGAAACAAAACTTACCAGTATTATTAGTTTCAGCAAAAGATCTTTTTTTAAATTAATTATTCCATCAAGCTTTAATTTTTTGTTCGAATTTTCCAACCTATGGCCATCACAATCTGTGCTCTCTTTTAATATATCTTTCTGCATTCTTTTAATATTGCTGATATGTACTTTCTTTGGAAAAATTAATATCGGCTTAACTTTGTTCAGTTGTTACTCTCCGTCGATCTTCAAAGGCTACCCAGATGTACTCGTATATTTATAAGATATTCACAGCTTGTCATCACTGGAGGTAATAGTTTTAATAAATTCATATAAATTGTAAATTTGGTAATGGAAATGCGCAAAACTAAATTTCACTTTCCGATTTTTTTTTTTGGTTTTTTTTTAGCAAACGAATTTATAGTATATCAAATAAATCTTTCTTAGCAAGCAATGCATTTAGATTTCCAAATTCAAAAATGTTGTATCCAAAATAATTAATAATTATTAATAAGTTTTCACTAAACAGCGTATTGATTGGTTTAAGGTTCAACTGAAACTATTCACCACGTTGTTTTAGATAAATTGGTTTATTACTTTTTACGCTATTTGCCGTAGGCACTTGGCGAAACACACTTATACTTAATAAACACATTTTTTATTAATCACTTGTTTTTTGTTTCGCAGTTATTTTGAATAATTTTCAAAAAGTTTAAAAAATCACTCGATCGATTTCGACTTGTTAGGTCATCATCAGGAGTATCTCTACTCGAGTATACTCCTGAAATTTATCTCTACTCGAGTATACTCCTGATGATGACCTAACAAGTCGAAATCGATCGAGTGATTTTTTAAACTTTTTGAAAATTATTCAAAATAACTGCGAAACAAAAAACAAGTGATTAATAAAAAATGTGTTTATTAAATTGGTTTATTATAATAATATTTACAAATTAATATTAAATGATACAAATTGCTTGTAAAATTTAATATATTGTTTTAATTTTTTACAATTTAATAATAATTGCTATTATTGTTTATTTATATGCTTTACTTACTATTTAACAGTAAATGCAACAATTAATTGGAAGGAAGTTTAATATTTTATTTTTCATAATATGTAATACTCGTAGATTGCCATTATTGAATCAAAAATTCAAAACTCATTATTCGTAATTTTATTGGCATTAATAACCTGGAATTATAATTTTATTTACAAGGCATGCCAAATAAAATTATCTTCACGTTAAATATCATGCATTATTTAAATGATTACACTGACAACTTCTGATAGAATCACTAATCGCAATCATATACTAACAACACACGTTCGCCATTTTTGACAAAATGGAAAATATTTTTTAACTTCTAATTTTAAAGATAAGAAACGCACAAAACTTATTTGCACTTTATAGTAAATAAATCTTTCTTTCCAAACAATAATTTTAAATTATTTATAATAAAAACTGGTATAAAAAATTGCCAATTTTTCATTAGATAACTTATAAAACTATAAACTGATTCGTAGTTCAACTGAAACTGATGTACTGATAAAGATTTATGAACAAAATTTAGTTTAAACAAATTTCTAGTAATATGTAACAATAATTTTTTAATTTTACAATTTAACAATAATTGTTACTGATTATTTGTAATAATTACAATTTAACAGTAAATATAACAATATATTTATTGTAATTACAATTTAAAAGCCAATTTAACATTTTATTTTATATAAATTTGTATCTATTGTAAAAGAGTGCCAAAACAAATAAAAGCACGCCACAAAATTGGCATTACTGGACTAAATATAACTGAAATTATAACCGTGTTTCCTATTTTATATCGCAACAGTTACACTTACACTTACAATTTTCCATTTCAAAATGTTTAGAATAAGTAGTAAAATTCGCTACCAATTCTAGATTGATAGTTTGTTGATACTTATTCGAATAAGGGTTAATAAAATACACAAAAGACTTTGATGACTGAAGACTAATATTTTGTCTGTGGTATACTTTTATACGTATAAAATTGAAATTATTTGGAGATACAAAGAATGGTTTTATAGGTAAATATAGCAAATATAGCAAAGAATTATTTTTAGAAAAACGCGTTATCCATGTTAATCGAAGATAAAGTTCCTTACCCCTATTTAAGTTCTCATGTATGTATACTGTTCTCATGTAGAATACTGGGACGAGTAATTATTTTCGGAAAAGTCTGTTACTGGCAAAGTCTGAAAGTTGTCTATATTACAATACGGTAAAAATTTGTGGTGAGTTTAAAACAACTACAAAAACTATTTCACATTTTCATTTCAAGATAACAAAAAAATTTTAACATGATAAAGCACCACGACTTGGCTTCGGATGGTAGTTTTTTTAAGGTACGCTCATACTCATGTAAGGACTTTCATTATTGTATATAATTTTCATACTATGCTTTTACCAGGATCCCTGACACACTTGATTAATTTTTAAATTTTCTGTAACAAATCAATATTAAGGCAATTAAATTTTACATAGAAATTTCTTAGTAATTAATTTCTGCAGCAATTTGTGACGTTATTCCTTTCTAACTGTGCCACTTGCTGTTTCTTTGATTCACAGCATTTCTACTATTTTGATGAAAACGTCATAGATCGCGGGTCTCCAGCAAAGCTGTCTAACTTCCAGTAAATGTTTGTAGATCTCTATAGAAATTCGATGTCACGATTTTGCATAGACGAGACAAATATCACTCGTAGAATTTACATATGAGAGCGAAGATGTATGAATATTTACTGTGACTGCTGTGATTACTACGTTCAACAGCATTGATCGGTGATTAATTTGCATTTGGGTTAACTTTGCTTTAGGGTATTTTTCCCAATAACATCAAAATACATAGGTGTTTTAGTAAGAATTGCGAATAATTATTACAATGTGAAAGCAGTATAATAGGAAGTGAAAAACGAAAATGTTTCTATATCAGCAATAGAAAGTATGGATTGAATTACCTTTGAGAATTTAAGGTCGACGACAGTTGCGATAGGATCCAAGTGTAATACATTTGTATCGTGTCATAGAACAAATGGCTGAACATTTATAACTGATTGATTACCACACAGAGCAGGTTGCTGATATCCTAGCTAAGCAAGCAATTGAGCTGAAGAAAGAACTAAATTAATGAAACTCACTATGAATGAAAAGATAAAAAATAACGACATTGTTACCCGATTGATATAAAACTAGAAATTAACAATTAATACATACTTCTACTTCGTGGTACTATAAAAAAACCACCAAATAAACAGTGCAGGGATAATGGGCACTAGGAGTACTTTTTGGTGGAAATGAGAAAACAATTAAACTACGGAATTAATAATTCTAAGAAATATTTTTATTTGAATATTATATTCTAAAAGTTTGTTATTTGAAATTACAAATAAAATGTAATAACATATTTTACTATATTTATTCTTTTTTACAATTATCATAGTACATATAACTATTTCTTAGTAGGTTTTACGAAAGCCTCTGGCTATCGATGGCTTTTAAGAAGTGTCTGAAATTCATATGTAAGGAAGTGGTTTTTTCTGTTGGTACATTAGTTGTGCATGATGATGATAATGTTCCTTGCAACATGTGTAGATTTGTTGGTGATTCCCTGCATGCAGAACTGTTTATTGGTGCTCGCTAAGAAGTAGAGAGTGATGGTATTTTTTATTTATCCATCATACAGAACGTGAGTAACATTGTGTTTGTAAAGGTCCTGTCCCGCAAGCAATTCGCACAACGTTTCAAATTTTCTATGACCTTGTGTTAATGGTGTTAAAGGATCGTACATGTTTTTGAACTGCGCTGGTTGGTTTTGTGGCCACTGTACAGCATTCAAGAGTGTCACATGTTGTTCCCAAAAATTTTAATAAATTATCGAATGTGGGAAACACTTCGTCTACGGATTCTTTAGCCCTGGTCTCGTATCGTTATCGACTTTATTTATTATCATATGGATTAACCGAGGGTCCCGCATTTCCGCATTATCTCCCAATGCTCTTCGAATCACCTCATCCGAAGTATCAAAGTGGGAATTATGGCCTTTTTATTGTATCTAGCCACTTAATGTGGCACATTAATGTCGCAGTATTAATTGTCGGTGTTCTGCAAACTGATATGGTGATCATTTCTAAATTAGACAATCAAATGGTGGTATTTCGTAGAAAAATAATAAAATAAGATTGGATACAATTAAAATCTAAAACGTGTTTTGAAAAATTCACACTTAGCAGAAAATCGTACTGCCAACCCGTTAATTATATTTATTACACTCTACCCAATTTAATCAACTTAGCTTTTATGAATGAATTCCTATTTGCAATTTAAAATCTAAGTCAAACGTGTATTTATATAAAAAAACATATAAGTTACTCCAAATCAAAACGAAACAACAACAACAAAAAACTTTAAAATTAATTTTTTATTACTCCAATTAAAGAATCTACCTTCTGTTTAAATTTTATCTAAATAAAAATATAAAAAATCGTATACTGTGTACCTGTACATTAATAAAACAGACCTAAAATGCAATAATAAATAAATAAAGTTTATCGTAAAATAAAAAAAAATACACAGAAACCTCTAAATGTATAAAATTTTAATAAAAATTAAAATTGCCGTCGGGAATTATAAAAAATTCTGTTAATAATCAGGAACAAGTAATTTTATTTCATTTACTTGGGCATTAGTGCATTTAAGGGTGACTAAAGTGCTCAAACCGTGTTCCAATACACGGCGCAATATGAAACTTTTCTCTGCGCGTTATCTAGGTGGCAAGGTCCAACCCTATCAAACCATTATACGGAAATAATTTTGAGAATGGTTGCACACAACTTCAACGTTCTGGAAATGCACCAACATTAATTAATTTTAATTCATTTTATATACGCGTATAGCCTTATATTTTTATTTGGTTCGATATATTACATACATATTTTAGCGTAATTCCAGAAGTGAGATTATATTGTCATTATTTTATCATATATTTTGATTTCATCCATCAATTTTCTTGTTAATATTTTTTTTTTTTTTTATCTTTTATTTTCAAGCAGAATTCTTAGGTACATGAAGCTACATCTCGTTTCTCAATATCATATTTTATTATTATTATGATACAGATTTTATTGTTATTTTATTGGGATTGATAAAATAAAAATATTTTTAAGAAATTAGATTTTATCTATCATCGTATAAAATTAGCTAAGTTTTTTTCGTGCGGTCAAACCAATATTTTATACCATCGATATACAATGCACGGGTGTATATAATACACATATGTGAAGATACGTATGCCAGATAATATGCTGCTATACAAATTAATAGGGAAACACCTACTTTGTTGTAAAAAAAAAAGGCTGTGCGGTCATGGATTTAGTGACAGGTGCAACAATAACAACGATTATGTTTTATATTTTGTAACAATACGAAAAGTCAGAATATTGGATAATAACTGAGTAAATTTTCGTTTTGAATATTGATAGGTTTATTAATAGACACAAAACTGTTTAAACATTTTAACTTTATTTTAAATAATATTTCAAGCACCCTATTTCGAAGGCCGGTTTAACAATGTTGGCCGGTTACGTTAGACAAAAATATTATTATTAATCGACCTTGGAGACTTTTGCCAGCAGTTTTGTAAAGGCAGGTGTTTCTTACGCGAGTTTCCTAAAAGGAGGAACTAAACATTTATGCCATGGTAAATAAATTAACCGAGACCATCCAAAGTTTCATGATGATGATGGAAAGACAAATGAGCATGATGAAGCAAAATATGAATACGCTTATGCCAATTATAGTCAAAAATCAAAAATGACGTTTCTAAAAATCGCTATTTGGAATGCCAACGGGCTCTCGCAACATGAAGCTGAGGTACAAACCTTTCTTATCGAGCAAAATATAGACATCATGTTAATATCTGAAACACACTTCACAAAACAAAATTTTTTTAATATTACCGGCTCTTCCGTTTATGACACTAAACATTAGGATGGAAAAGCACACGGCGGCACTGCAGTCTTAATAAAAAAAAGATTAAAGCACTACGAGCTCCAGAAATATGCTAAAGATCACATACAAGCTACAACTATCAGTTTGGAAGAATGGTCTGGGAAATGTTTAATATCGGCTGTCTACTGTCCACCGAAACACGCAATTAAAAAGCAGCAATTTATTGATTACTTCAATCAGTTGGGAATCTAATTTCTAGAAGGGGGTGATTACAACGCTAAACATGTGCAATGGGGTTCGAGGTTGACGTCACCCAAAGGCAAGCAACTCTACGAAGCAATAAACGAGAAAAACCTAGATTATTTATCATCTGGACATCGCACATAATGGCCTACAGATAGAAAGAAAATTCCCGATTTAATAGATTTCTGTGTAATACGAGGAATAGCACGCAACAATGCTCAAGTCGTTGACTGTTATGATTTATCATCAGATCACTCACCAATAATAGTAACACTAAGTACCCAAGCACTAAAGACTGAACCACCCCAACGTTTAACAAACAAACTAACGAAATGGGTTCTCTATAGAAACATAGTAAATGTAAATTGTCATCTCAATGTTCCACTTCGCACACCAGAAGACATTGATGCCGCGATAGAAAACTTAAGACAAATACTGGAAATGGCTGCAAAAAAAGCTACTCCGGAGAACAAAAATTCCGAAAAAATACAAGGCTTTCAAGTAACATTCAAAAGTTATTGGCAGAGAAGCGGGCAATTCGGCGGCTGTGGCAGCTTCACCGATCTCCTTTGCTTAAATGGAAATTAAATAGAGCTATTAAAGCTCTGAGAGAAGCAATTCGGGAAGAACAAAATTTAGGAATACAGAATTATCTAAGTGAGCTCACAGCAACAGAAAAACCCGATTACTCACTGTGGAAGGCAGCAAGAAATTTATAAAGGCCAAAGCTATCGAACCCACCGATAAGGAAACCAGATGGTCACTGTGCCAGAAGTGACTTAGAAAAGGTCATCGCTTTCTCTAACCATCTACAAAAAGTGTTCACCCCAAACGAACAAAATAACGACTGCGTACTACCACAGTTTATGAGGGACGAATCGAACCCAAAACCAGTAAAATATTAAAGACAGTATAAATCCTAAGAAAGCGCCAGGTCATGATCTTATAACTGGAAAAATGATCAAATTACCAGATAAATGCATCAAATATATATAACATATATTTTTAACGCGATTATGAGATTTGGACACTTCCCCAAAAATGGAAAATATCTCAAATTATGATGATTCGTAAGCCAGGTAAAGACGAAACCCAAGTCTCGTCGTACAGGCCAATAAGTCTACTTCCGGTAATTTCAAAGCTTTTTGAAAAGATTCTACTACAACAACTAATACCTATATTATCTGAAGGTCGCATTTTACCAGATCACCAATTTGGATTTAGAGCGCAACACGGCACAATAAAACAGGTGCACAGAATTGTAAATACAATTAAGCTTTCCTTAGAAGAAAAGAAATATTGTTCGGCAGTTTTCTTGGATATTGCGCAAGCTTTCGACAAAGTATGACACGAAGGATTAAATTACAAAATTAAAACTCTTCTGGAGTACCGCAAGGTAGTGTATTGGGACCTGTGCTATACTTGCTATTCACAGCTGACTTACCAATAACTGAAAAAATTGTCACTTCAACTTTTGCTGATGACACAGCTATATTATTTTCACACAAAAATCCTCAAACAGCATCGAGAGAATTACAAGAACATCTACACAAGATAGAAGATTGGTTAAAAACTTGGCGGATAAGGACGAATGAATGTAAATCAACACATGTAACATTCACAGTGAATAAACGTACATGTCCAGGAGTAAAATTAAACAATATCACAATTCCTCAACAAACAAACGTCAAATATCTCGGTCTTCATCTCGATAGAAGATTGATATGGAAAAAGCACATTGAAACAAAACGCAATCAATTAAAAATAAAATTTTCTAAAATGTACTGGATAATCGGTAGAAAATCAAAACTTTCTCTAGACTGCAAGGTTCTACTATACAAAGCGATCCTAATCCTCATATGGACATATGGTATCCAACTATGGGGCTCAACTAGTGCATCAAATATAAATATCGTACAAATAACGCAAGCAAAGATACTTCGTAGCATTACAAATGCCCCATGAGTTTAACACGTTCACAACGGCGCTGTAACTTTTGCTCCTCGCCCATTGGCGGCTGCGCTTAAAGCTTTTCGCTCTATCGGACGGGAGCTAATCCAGCCGCCCTATTCCTGAATACGATACGAATCTTCTTACGATACGAAAATTCAGTTCGATACGAAAATGAATTGGTATTTTTGAATACGAACATTCCACAAATTTTAATTTTTACGGTGTAGACAGAAGCAAATTTTTTTGTTGTAAAATTTCCTTCAAAACAAACAAGAGTCTTATTTATAAATAAACTAGCTGAGTTACCCGGCGTTGCACGGGAGGTATATGTATAAGCAAGAGTTGTATTTTCGAATATTTTGTAGAAAATGTCTGGATAACTCAGTAGTTTCGAAGACGTAAGCTAGAAGAGGTTCAGGTGGATCATCCAGAGGAGGCAAAATCACTTTTCCATTTTTTTTACACTCAATCCAGGCGATTCATTGTGAAACTTTAAAGCATGACAATACAAACAAATGTTTTCCATTTGCCCAATTGAAACATTGTAATCATAGTCTTTGAATTGTAATTGAATGCTGCTAACTTTAAATCACCTCTAAAAATTTCTATTAATCGTCCATATCGTAACCGATCGACTTCCAGCCGGACCTCACGATGTTCAATGGTTTTAGTAGCTTTAGAAGAAGACATCCTGCTTCGAACCTTTTCAAGTCGTGTTTCACGCTGTTCAGTTGTTTCATAAGCCCTTGAAGAAGAGATCCTGCTTTGAACGTTTGCAAAGATGTACTGCTTCGAACGTTTGTAAGTCGTGTTTCATACTGTTCGCTTGATTCAGCCACCCTTGCGGCTCTAATCTTCTTCGATTTTGCAGTTACCTGCCCAATTGATCTTTTTTTCGGTGGCATTTTTAAGCAAAAATGAAACGTGTAACTAATTAATCAGGAATGACGGGCATTCAAAACAGAAATTAATATTAATTTATTCAAAACGATTAAAACTACGTCCACTTCGATACGTTTTACCGCGAACTGTGGTTGAAAATGACATTTATAAAAACAAAAGAAGTTTTTTCAAACTAAGGCAAAACGCTAGTACTTTTCAAAGTAAATCAGTTTACACGTACAATATTTTTTAGTACCTTTCCTAAAATTGATTTTATGAAACAATCATTGATTATTTAAGTAATAAACTAAATAAAGTAATAAACTATTGGCGTTTAGTATGAAACTACTATTTTCATTAAAAACCGCCGGTTGCAATAGTGGATTAAAATAGAATGTTAGTTATTTCTGAAAGTATGTGGAAATTAGAACTCGCTGACTATGGTACATTTCAAAACAGGATATGATAAATAGGGTATCACTAAACAGTACATGTCAAAACAGTAAAAATAGATTATTAGTATGGATAATATAAGTGTTCAGAGATTTGTCTTCAGTTAAAGCGATGAAAGATTGTCTTAAATTTAAATTAATAAAATTAATTTGAATAATTAAATCAATTATAGTAGAGGTATGATTATTGATTTGTGTATAACTGGTAAATCATATCGCTGATAACAATATATTGGTTGATCAACAATCTGGATTTAGAGAATCCCATTCTTGTGAAACGGCCTTAACCCTAATGTTGGATAGCTGGAAAAATCAAATAGATGACCACAAAGTAATGATTGTAGTCTTTTTAGATTTTAAAAGGGCTTTTGAAACCATCGATAGAGGAATTCTACTTAAAAAGTTAACCAAGTACGGAGTTGTTAGGAAAGAACTAGAGTGGTTTAACAGTTATCTTCAAGGGAGGCAACAATATACGAAAATTGATAATTACACATCGTCACTAATACAAAATAATCTCGGAGTACCTCAAGGATCAGCCCTGGGTCCGTTACTCTTTATTATGTACATCAATGACATAGTCGATATTATTCAAAGTTGCAAAATAAATATGTTCGCAGATGATACTTTACTTACTATTTCGGCAACAACTCTTCCAGAAGCAGTGCAGAAAGTAAACGAAGATCTTGGATCTTCGTTTCTTGGAAAAAACTTGGATTTTTCACCAGAATTAAAGACAAATTACCAATGCAGACAAAAGTTGTTTTTTATGAATCAATTGCGACTTCACATATTGATTATTGTTCTTCTGTGCTGTTTATCATGAATCAAACTCAAATTACACGTCTTCAAAAAGTTCAGAATTTTGGCCAAGCGACGTATCCATTGGAAAGATAAATGGCAAAAAGTGATTTTCTCGAATGAGGAAAAATTTAACCAAGACGGCCCAGGTCAGTACTCTTGCTACTGACACGATATCCGTGATGAAAATATATTACAGTCTAAAGGAAATTTCGGTGGAGGTACAGTAATGGCGTGGGGAGCTTTTCACTATAGCAGGAAGCAACCAATTCGCTTTATTACCCCCCGAATGAATTCAGACATGTACAATGATTTGATAGAAAACGATTTGATAACTTTTCTTGAGGACTAAAACAACAATGATTTGATTTTTAATAAAAAAATACATTCATCCATGCATCAAATCAAATCAATGGAGTGGTTTTGCCAAAAACAAATGAATGTTCTTGATTGACATGCATGTAGTCCCAGTTGTAATCGTTAGAGAATTTATGAGACATACTTGCGGCGAAGATTTAAGCGAATGGTCGGCAATTTAAAACGATCATCTACTTAAAGCAGTGCATTAATGGCTGTTTGGGCGAAATTGAGGCAGAAACTTCAAAAAACATGTCAAATTCAAAGTCAGAGCGAATATTTGAAGTCATTAAACAATAAGGGTGTCATACGAAATATTAATTTATAATTTTCTTTATAATTATCTAGCTTTTTTTGAAAAATTTGAAGTGTTCTTATACGAATATTGGAGTATTTGCAATTTGGAGTATTTTTTTAAACTGAATTAATATTAGAAGTATCTTAATATTTTACTTTGTTGAAATACCAATTAAATTTAGCGTAATTCTTTACTGTTTACGAAATAAACAATTTTATTTAAAAAAATAATACGTATCTGTTTATTTTATTATTTAATAAAAAATCAATTATTGTTCTTATACGAATATTTATCACTGTATATATAGATAGATAGAGAAATAGATAAGAGAGAATGAATCTGATGATTTTACCCATATAAAATTTTCTATTTCATGTGTAGCAAATGGTTATATGAAAAACGCATATTGCGTAAAAATTTTACCAGTAATTTTTTTATTTTTTATTTTACTTTTTTTTATATATTTTTTTTTATTTAAATATTTGGTGTTACATACCGTCTAATAGCACAATCAAATGCGTACCACCGGTGGTATGCACCGCCCGATGACACAGTTTAGTGCGGGCCACCGGTGGTACGTGCCGCCCGATGAGACAGTTTAGTGCGGGCCACCGGTGGTACGTGCCGGTGTGAACGGGTTAAATACATATAAAATATGTAAATGTAATATGTGTTACACTTACTTTATAATTTAATTACATTAAATATAATTATTAAAAATATTAGTGGTTGGTGTTTGCTATAAAAGGCTTGCTAGATCTAAAAACCACCATAATTATTCGAAACAGCAACATCCATAGAGATCTAGGAATCAAACCTGTTAAAGAGACATTAAATCATGCAGTCTAACGTACCAACTGAAACTGGAATCACACCCTAACGAATTAGTTAGAGAACTACTAAGGCAACCGAAATACAGACGGCTGTGCAGGGCAGATCCTCTAGATTTAATTAACTGAGAAATATAATCTAATAATTACGTGCATATTGAGCTAACACATTAAAATTAAGTAAATAATAATAATTTAATAATAATAATGCATAATGATATAGTATTAACATAGGTTAAGGCTTAATTTAAAATAAAATATAGTTGTTAAGAATTTCACACTTCTTGTTAGTTTGGTATAAAAATTCAAGAATAAAGCCTTTGGCAATAGTTACAAAAATAAAAAAAATTAATCGAGCAGACTTTATTACTTGTGGTATTGCACAAACTATTCACACAGTATCTAGTGCTGATTTTTACCGAAGGGCAATTGAAAACAGGCAACAAGACATCAGAGTTATGGAAACTTGAGAGAACGACAAACAATTTTTCCATTACAATAATAAAAATATGGTTATAAATAACCTTCTTAATAAATCTTTATTCAAACTATAATGTATATTTATTTGCTACCTTATGTCTGATAATTTATATTTAAGGAGGTGCCTAGAAAAGGCACCCGTAAATTACTGCACATAATCAATGCAAGTAATAATGATTCCGAAACCGGGCAAGCCATCGAATGATAGAAAATCTTACCGGCCAATTTCACTTCTACCAACACTAGCGAAATGTTTGAGAGGCTGTTGCTCAAAAGATTGAAAAACCATAGATCAAAGAAACCTTATCCCAGAATATAAGTTTGGTTTCATAGAGAAACACTCAACTATTCTATCAACAGGTTCATAGACTTGCAGATGTCATTGAGAATACATTAAAGAGGAAAAGGGTTTGTTCTAGTATCTGTTCTTAGATGTGACACAGGCCTTCGATAAGGTGTGGCACAAAGGTTTACTCTTCCAACTACATAGAGATTTACCAAAACAATATTATATGATTTTAAAATCATACATAACTAGTGTTCAGTCCGACCAAAATGATAAAAAATATCATGATATTTTTTGTGACACTAACTTCACTTCGTTTAAATTTGTGTCAAACCCGAGTGAACAACCAAAAATGATAAATTAGTTTTAAATGTCAAATTTTTGTCAAGCTCTCTTTTGCCAACATTTCTTGCTAACAATTTTTTTTATGCGTATATAAAATATAGTTGAAAATATAGTTTTAAGTTGTTATTAATTTTTATTAAATTATACATTTATTTATATATATATATATATATATATATATATATATATATATATATATATAAATATATATATATATATATATATATATATATATATATATATATATATATTTATATATATATATATATATATATATATATATATATATATATATATATATATATAAATATATATATATATATATATATATATATATATATATATATATATATATATATATATATATATAATATATATATATATATATTTGTGTGTGTGTTTATTCTACAGTTTTACTCGGGATACGAGATTCTCGAAAGAACCTAATGTCTTCATAATACATAATAAGATATTTTTGTTTATTTAAATTGTACTATTTTGGATCGGGTTATACAGTGTTGTTGATACTCATTTGTGTGTTGATTCTCTCCCTTAAAATGTATGAATCAAGCGATTCTCACACGGATGATGAATTAGTTTTATTAATGCTGAATGAAGAGCATCAAAAAATTGAAAATTTTGCTAGTGTTATTGAAAATTACACTGAAGAACAGTTTAGGCGTCACTTTAGATTGTCCAGAAATACTCTACAAATAATTGTTGGTAAGTAAACAGATACAAAATTAAAGTTGTTCGCGTTTGATTGTCGAATATTAATTTCAGATAGTTACACAAATCACTGTAACGTAAAAAACCAACAATTTATTAATTTGTCTCCGAAAACATATGTTATATGTTCATCTGGTATTTGGCAAATACTGAAACATTTCGTCAAATAGGGGATCGATTTGGGATTAGTCGCAGCTATGCATATTATGCAATCACGAAGCTTGCCTTATTTATGGCTAATGAATCGAAAAAATATGTGAAGCGGCCATCCCTCGAGGAACAAAAACATATTTCAGAAGGCTTCAAAAAATTGTCAAAGATTAATAACATTATTGGAGCAATAGACTGCAGTCATATTGAAATACCAAGACCTAAACACCACCAGGGGGATTATTTCAACCGAAAAAAGTACCATAGCTTACAAATGCAAGCAACAGTGGACTATCGTAAAAGATTTACGAGCGTGTTTGTGGGGGAGCCTGGTTCAATGCATGATGCTCGAATGTTGCGTCGTTCAACCTTGTTTAGAAAAATAAATGAAAGGCAAAGTGAATTGATTCCTTATAGAGGATTTTTTACTTGGGGATCTTGCCTATCCTAAAACTTATATGTGGTTGGTTCCACCTTACAAAATTAATGAAGGGTTAAGTGAACAAAAAAAACAGTTCAACAAGATGCATTCTTCGACGAGAATCATCATTGAACAAGCATTTGGTCTTTTGAAATCCAGATTTCGGCGCATACAGAAGTTTGGAAATATAAATAAAAGGCTCATTGTTTTACTAACATTAAGTGCTTGTGGGTTACACAATTTGTGCATTGACCGAGATGATGAACAAGAACAGACGGATCTGGCACACGATGACATTCCAACAGGTGTTAGAATTTCTGTAATTGAAGTGAATAACGAATCAACCAGGCAAGATCAATTATTAAATGAATTGATTCAGGAGAATGTAATAAAAACAAATTAATGTAAATTTAATAAATAAAAACGATAATCATAAATTATATTTCAGTCTCGATTTCATTATTCTACGAGTATATTGTACATATTACGAAGTATTTGTAAAAAAAAAAAAAAAAGTATATAAAAAATTCACTAATTTCGGCGCGCTAACTCTTTGATAGCATTTGCCACATTATTTAATGCTGCGCCTATGCCATTAAATGAAGTGGTTATACCGACCAACTTCTCCATAAGCTCCTTATGGTTTTTTTCTTTGATTCTCCTTTCAGCCCTTCTGTATTCTAACAGACGGTCGATGTTTGTGCGACGGTATCGTCGTTGCGACCGTCTGTTATTCCCGGGTTCTGCTCTTGGGGGAGCCGAAAAATCTTCGAATGGAGTGTCCACCTCCGGTTCCAAATTACTTGGACTATATGCCCACGGTATGGGGCTATAACTTTCTGGTGTTCGAGTGGCCTCTTCGTCGTTTAACCATTCGACTGTATAAGCCGATTCTTCCTCGAAACCAAGCCCTACAGCATCATTTACCGACTGTGCCGGCCTCTCTCCAAAAATTGCATCCAGCTTATCAAAAAATTCAAAGGTAGAATGCGGCTCGCCACTAGTCCGCATTCTACCTTTAGCTGCCTTATACAGCTTCACTAAATTACGCCACTTGCTTTTAATTTGAATAATAGAAAAATCCTAAAATATATATTTATTTTATTATCTAGTTTTAAAATTATTTTGTTATATTATAAATTTAATACTCACAAAACTCTTCACGACAAATATTCCTTAATATTTTGCCAAAACTGCCGCTTTCCTAAAGGAGCATTAATTAGAAGTTGGTACTCCTCATACCCTTCAATTAACAACTCGATAGCATATCTCGACCACATATTTAAACCAATTTATTAAAATTTATTTGAATTTATTTGAATTTATAATTTATTTGAAAAATAACGTACAATATAAATTTTAAATAAACAAATACAAATATTTTGACAGTTATAACCGAAAAAATCTTGGTTTTTTTTGTAATAAATGAGTGCGTTTTATGGCAAAACATTATAAAAATTATCATGATATTTTTTATCATTTTGGTCGGACTGAACACTCGTATAGAGAATCGCCACTTTATAGGGTGAAATATGAAGATGAATTTTCCGAGCTAAAAAAAATTTCGGCAGGAGTCCCGCAGGGTATTGTTTTGGGACCTATTCCTTACCCGCTCTACACCACAGATTTACCTCAATTAAACGATGTTACCGTTGCAACATTTGCTGATGACATTGCAGTTCTCTCAGTAGGAGACACTATCGAGGAATCGACAACGAAACTTCAAGAACCATGTGAGAAAGTCATAAATTGGATAAAAATGTTGCATATCCGCTTCAATGAATCGAAATCCGCGCATGTGCATTTTACTAATCTAAAAAGATTCCATATGCAAATAAGGCTAAATATCAAGAAGTGGCCTTAGAGACCAGGATCAGATGGAAAGAGCACGTTAAAAAGAAAAAAGATAAACTTAATATCAAATATCGAAATATGTATAGCGCTGCTCGGGAAAAATTCGGAATTGTCAACCGAAAATAAATTTCTATTATATCAACAGATGCTAAAGCCTGTATGGACTTACAGAATACAGCTCTGGGGCCGTACAAAGAAAACAAACACCAAAATTACACAAATTTTTCTAAAAAAAGTGCTACGTGGTATAGTTAATGCTCGGTGGTACATTAGGAATGATGACCTTCATAAGGACCTAAATATTCCGAAGGTTCAAGAAGAAATAAAAAAACTTGCACTAATTCATGGACAACGTATTTACCAACATGTAAATGAAGAGCTTCGTGTTATTTTGGACCCTTCACATGCAGTAAGACGATTGCAGAGAACGAAACCAATAGATTTAATGGATTAAGGACACCAGAGCAAAGACTACTTCAGTAAATAACCTATAAATGGAGCTGGTCAATGGGCCTCTTCTCATTCACAAGTGACTAAATCAAGAAAGAAAAATTACTAGATGAATTGTATTCAGTTGTAATAATTTAAATAAAAAAAAAAATATTTATTTGCGAGGAGTTTGTCCAGAACAATTTACCTAAACCAACAACAAATCTAATGACATTTGTTCGTCTTAAACACAAAATTTCTTTTTAAATGTAAATTAACATTGTAAATTATCCTTAAGTTTTCTATATTAGCAGTTCAAATTAAAACAAGATGATCTGCATCAAGTAAATTTAATTTTAAATAAAATAATATCAAAAATTGAATTTATTAATTTTATTTACAATTTTGCGAATAAACAATAATTTGATTTAACTTTCATACATATACTCTGCGACACCGTACACCCTTCAAATCTACGAGAACTCAAAAACCTTGCATCCAATATTACCAAAGTCTATAGGTTAGAAAGGCGATCGGAAAATAAAACACAAATAAAATTCAATGTTTTGCGTTTTTTATTTAATACTCGTATAATTAAAAAAATAAAAGTCCTTATTTACTATCAGGCCAATCGATATCTGGTTGGGCCCAAATCATCGATATCTGGTTGGGCCACTCTTTGCATCTAGGACGCACTGCAGTCTATTTCTCATCGATAACACCAATCTCTGGGTAAACTGTTCTGAAACCTTATTCCATTCCGTTGTGATAGCTTGCTCCAATGTTTTTTTTAGGTTATTACGTGGTTACATAGCTTTTTCTCAACATAATCTCACAGATGCTCTATCGGATTTAGGTTTGGAATTTGCGGAGGTATGAATTCAATTGTTTGGGAGTGTTGTAGGTTAGCCATTTTCGAACAATGTGAGCAGTATGCTTGGGGTCGTTGTCCTGTTGGCATATCCAATTGCTTGCTAAACCTAACTTTTCTACTGATGCATTCAAATTGCACCTTAAAATGTCGAGGTATTTATGCTTGTCCATAATACCGTCATTGAATACTAAATTGCTAACACCTGCGCCAAACATACTGCCCCAAACCATTACACTTGATTCTCCATGTTTCCCAGTACTTCTAAGATTATTGATTTGAAGCGCTTGCCCTTTTCTTGGCCACACTTTCGACGGCCCGTCATACCCAAAAATATTGTACTTGCTCTCATCGGAGAACACAATAATCTGCCAGAAGGTGCTTTCTTCATTTTGGTGCAATTTAGGGAATTCAATTCTTTTCTTTTTCTGTGATTTTGGCGAATCATCTGTACAACAGCACGTTCATCCCGGTCGTTCAAAATACGTTTTCGACCTGTGCCCTAATTCTCTAAAAACCAAGATAAATTGTAAAATATTAAAGTGATAACTTTTGCACACGTAACAAATTATCGTATAACTCTAGATTTATATTGAATATCGTGATGTTTTAATAAATTCGCATTCTCTAAATTTTTTTCAAGATAAAATGTAAAGTGGCAAGATAAATTTATGTCAAAAAGTATCAGAAATAATTTCTTGTTGAATAACTTTACTTGAATGTGTAAAAGGCTTTCATTCGGATATCTATATCTATAAAAATGGTGCAAAAAATGTATGTGCGCGCATCAGTTGAGAACGGCTGAACCGATTTGGCTCAATCTTTTCTGTTGTGTTTGCAATTACCAGGAGATGGTTCTTACGAAAGAAATTTTTAAAAAAATCCATTGGAAAAGTCGAAAAACCCGAAAAATCGAATAAAAAACCATTTTCATATGAATTTTGTGTGTATATTTGTTATGAAACAGGTGGTGTAGTGGTTAAAGCTTCGGCGCTTGTATTGGAAGGTACTGGATTCGAATCCCACCGAAGGCTACATGCAAACTGCTACTTTGTTTTTTATCCAATCTATTTATTTTCTCTACCTATTTGAATGAATGATGATCAATTTGAATGATTCTTTTTGTGCATTGTCCATCTCAATACAGTGGGGCTTAGAAAAAAAGAAAATTCGGAAAAACTCAAAGGTTCAATTCGATGAAAAGGGAATGAAATGGCCACTCAATCGTCTAACTCAAACTTCTATTGAGAATTGAGTTGAGTTGTTTGATTTTTCTCTCATCAAATTCAATTTTTGTGAAGGTCAAAAGTGTTTGCTCGGACGAAGTAATCTGGGGCGAGACAAAGTCCGCCGGGTCAGCTAGTCTATATATATAAAACAAAGTCGGGTTAGTTACACCATTTATAACTCAAGAACGGCTAGACGATTTTTATGATCTTTGTTTTGTTTGATTTGTCTTCGCTCCGAATAGCAGAATAACCATTAAAACATCGGAAAAGTTCACGAAAAATAAATTTATCAAGAAAATTCATTTTCTCATACGTTTTGTACATTTTGTTTTTTTTGAAGTTATAGTTGGAGACTTTTGGGATGGGGTGCTGGTCGAGAAACCACGTCACGCTAAAAAGTAAGATAATTCGATGATTGTACGTTTTTGTATAGGCAGTAGGCTTGTTCGTTAATGTGCGTCATTGTGTTTTTCATTTTCATTGTTTGATTTACTTTAAAATAAAATATAACAACAACAACAAGCAAATAAACAAAATCGTGTTATCGTTGACCTCATTTAAACCAAAACAAAACCTTTATACGCAGTCTCATTTCTCAATCAGAAAGTTCAGTACGCTGAGTAAAATTTGAAAGTCAAATCGGTGATTGAACATCAAAATATCACCCAAAACCTTAGCGAAATCTCATTTCTCTATCAGAAAGTTCAGTGCGCTGAGCAAAATTTGAAACTGAAATCTGTGATCGAAGAAAATATTGTTCAGAACTTTACCGAAGTCTCAAATCTCAATCAGAAAGTTTAGTGCCCTGAGTAAAATTTAAAATCTGTGATTGAACGTTCAAATATTGCTCAAAAACTTGAATATTATAACCGCACAATTATACATTTCTGATTGTTGATTAAATTATATTATCGGAAACACATGTAAGAGATGGGCAAAACATCGATATTCCGAATTTTCATTGCAAAGCAAAGTACAAACGGGAAAATGTTCCTGCGGGGGGAGTAGCTATTTATCACAATGCAAGTGACCATAATAATACAGCCACTTTTCACATGAATGTTCATTCGGGGGCATCAGAATCTCTTGTTGCAGCACAGTCTGCTATTGGTGAAATTTGTATCAGTAAATGCGTTCCAGAAACTGGTCGAGAATTTGTAGTTGTGGCGATATACATCTCCCCTGGTAAAACTGTTAACCAGATCATGAAGTTTATACACCAAAACTTATTAATGTATACTAGAGAAGGTTCCGCACTGCTCGAGGAAAATTTTCATGAAATCCCAATGATAATGAGCGGCGATTCCAACATAAATTTTTCCGATGCAAAAACAAAGCCATTGATACATTTCCTAAAAGATAAGCTAGACTTGGTAATGTCGAATGATAAGAACCAAAGTACGACCAAATACGGAACGACCATTGATGCTGTATTTAGTAGATATCTTGAGAAGTTTGAATCTAGAATATTTGTTAGTTACTTTAGTTATCATAAACCGATTGTGTCTTTCTTGGAATATAATACGATTTCTAATGAGCAACCAGAAAATAACCAAGATGAAAGAACGATTATAGAAGAAATTATTGATAATGATAATGTATAGGTGTATAGTATAATATTGAAGTCATTTATAATAATATATTGAAGAGAAATATATTGAATAACAGAGGAAAATGTCTTATATTTCATTTACATATCCTACCTGTCTGTGTGTGTGAGTGGGCGTGTGCAAATGGCCAAAGAAGTATAACTTCCACCGTCTGGTCCGACGCAGACCCAGTCTTTTATTTTGTTCGTCTCAATACAGTGGTGGTTTAGGAAAAAAAGAAAAGTCGGAAAAACTCAAAAGGAAAACCCCAATAATCTAATAAAAATCCTTTTTTTATATGAATTTTGTATGTGTAGTTTGTATGTGATGAGTGGTGCAGTGGTTAAAGCACTGTTCGTGCGATTATGAATGTACAATGGCGCACAAATGCGCATTGGAAGCACTCAATCGAACTATGAAAGATCCACGCAATGACTCAAGATGTTTTGGAGGCGCAATGATTGAACTGTCAAGCGATTTCCGTCAAAAAATACCAGTGATTCCAAGATCGACCGCTGTCGATGAAATAAACGCTTGCCTAAAATCATCGACTCTGCGTGGCGCTATGTGATGGTCTATGTGACTTCAGCTGACGACAAACATGCGAGTTGCATTGTTAAACCAGAGACAACCTAAAAGAGATATTTCATCCTATGTAAACGTAGAAATTTAAACTGCGAGTTCATTTTCTGTAAATAGCCGCAAACAACCAAAAATATTTTGTTTTTTTACGTATACGTATACGCAGTTTAACGAAAAATGACAGATACAACGATGACATTGGAATTATCAGAAATATATTTTGTTTTCATTTTTTAGCTCGAACGAAAAATTCAATTTGATTGTCTATGGTTAAACGATCCATCTGTCGAAGATTTCTCCAAGCAATTGCTGACTATCGGTAATGACCGTGTTCCGGTCAACGAATCGAACGGATTGATTTCATTTCCTCAGAACTTTTGCAATCTTGTCTCAATAAAGGACCAGCTCATCAACAAAGTGTTCCCGAACAGCATTACTAACCACAAAAATCACCATTGGGTGAACGAGTAATTCTTGCGGCAAAGAACAAAGATGTGGATCACTTAAATTTCACAATTCAAAATCTAATCGTCAGTCCACTTCATTCCTTCAAATCTATCGACTGTGTGACAAACAAAGACGAAGCAATCAACTATCCAACTGAATTTTTAAACTCATTGGATCTGGCTGGCTTGCCACCGCACAATTTACAACTGAAAGTTGGTGCGGTAATCATCATGCTACGAAACCTGAATCAACCAAAACTATGTAACGGAACGCGTTTGGCTTTGAAAAAACTCAAGGAAAGTTCAAAGGTGAGGAAGTTCTCATTGCGAGAATTCTGATGATCCCAACCGATATGCCATTCGAGTTTAAACGAATTCAATTTCCGATTCGTCTTGCATTCGCCATGACGATCAACAAATCACAAGGCCCATCCTTGAGTGTTTGTGGAGTGAAATGAATGTTTCTCTCACGGCCAATAAAACAAAAAATGTTGTATATCACAAGATGCTTTACTGAAGGGAATCGACAATTTAATTAATTTGGAGTATTCATTTTATTCGCCCCGGAGGTCTCGGGTTCGATTCCCGGTAGTGACAAGGAAAAAATTGCACGGCTGGTTTAGGATCAATGAATTAATCACTCATTATCTGAAATGAAAATATGATTATGAAACGTCATTTGAGGCGGCCAAATCCCTTGATGGGATATAGTGCCAGAGAGAGAGAGAGAGAGAAATTCATTTTATCTTAATAAAAAATTCAATTTAATTAAGCTATAATAACTTTAAACAACATTTATTGATTTTGAGGCGGTACGAAGTTCGCCGGGTCAGCTAGTTATTAATAACTAAATGCAATTTTTAATATTTTAGTTAATAGTTTTATTTTAGGATTAAATAAGATCAAGCTCTAACATTTTAATTAACTTTATTAATTAATTTACTAATAATTAATTAAGTAACCTTACATAAAAGTTATAAAATTAATTCAATTTAGAATGTAAATTTGTGAACTTATTAAAGTGGACTGATATCGTTGGAATTAAAATATTCTTTCTATCAAGTTAAACATTCGAATTAGGGAATCCAAGTCGGTTCTATCCGACTTCGTGTAGTTGGGCCATTACTTACCCCCCAGAGACTTCGGGAAATGCTGCAAACAACCGAAACCGACAACCCTCCTATGCATCTCAACGAAAATGGAAAAAATAGAAACGTATGTTTGTTGAAACCGGTGGGGTAATGGTAGAAACACGGAACCGAAATTCGGGTACCCGAAATTCGGGTAATTGGATTCCCTAGTCGGGTAATTGGATTCCCTCCAACGTATGGGATATGTACGTTTATGATTTTTCTATATTCGTTGAGATGAATAGAAGGGTTGTCGGTTTCGGTTGTTTGCGGCGATGCCCGCGGTTTCGGGTGTCTCTGGGGGTGAATAATTGCCCAACTACACGAAGTCGGGTAGAACCGACTTGGATTCCCTAATTCAAATATTTTGCTCGACCGTCTTCACTTTTACCTATAATACTTATGCTTAGTTTTATATCCAGTATTTTTACAAAATGTATTATTTATAATTTTATGTTTAAAGTAGGGAATCAATAAATTGCCTGTTTATATTAAAAGAAGAAGACTTAACACTTAAGACTTTATGATATTAAACTGAATGTTGAAATATAAAAGTCAAGTGTTTCAAGTGTCTGATTTGACAACATCTAATGGATCAGTTCTCTAAAGCAAAGCGTTCAACTTGTTGTGCACTCGTAATATTTTACTTGAACATTACACTTGCACAATTAAGAAAAACGACGAATACAATAAATATGACGGCCTATAGAAAATCTAAAGTAATTAACAAACTACAGGTTGTTGTTGTTTACTATTTCATTTAGAGGCACTATTAGCTCTCAATAATCTTTAAGATCTTACAATGCTTTAATCCTAGAAAATTTATTAATCTTGTGTTTGAGAAATTGATAATTAAGACAAATTTCGAACAAATGACCGAGTACAATATTTAATTATATTATGCATTAAAAATAACTTTTGACTACCACTAAGGTCAAACAAAATGTCTATTCCATAAAATCAATTTCTAAAGAAGCACTTAACTGCTGTAGTATAAAAACTATATAAAATTATTTATTTTCATGGGGTGTATTATTTTAAAGTAAAAGGAGAAAAATCCATGGGTAAAATTTATTCCAACTATTTTAACCAAATAAGATGGCTTCAGAATGTAGGTTTAAGAAAAAAAAGCTGTTTGGAGGAAAAGAGTGTGCGGCAACGTGTTAACTCAGTTAAATATTGAAACAATTATAGAAGAAAATTTAAACGAAATTGCTAAAGACAACTATAGTTGGGCCGAAATGGAACAACACTACTCAGCAACTACAAATTACAGAATTCAACAAATTTAAAACTGTAATTCAACGGCAGAAATACTGCAGAAATTGGTGCAGTATAAAAAACCATACGGCTATAAGTTAGTAAGTATTATAAAACTGTATGTATGTACACCATTCATATAAATATATTTTTATTTGATAACATTGGGTGACTTAACGAGCTCTACTTCGGAATACGATACGTAAATGAAGGGACTAGATTTAGATTAATTTTTAACTAAAATCTTCTTGATTCATGTAAAACTCCAATATAATTCTTTCGTTTCCAAATCATGTTCAGAAACAGAGTTCCAGATTCGCTAAACGTTAGCAACATGTTTATTGAAATCACTGAAATTAGTACATGATTTATAGAGACTAAGACATTTTGCATTATATACATGCGTGGTTGCCACCTGGAATTCACCTTCTGGAGAATTGTCTACATTTGTCACATTTTTGCTCGCATTTTCGCCTGGTCCTAATAATAAACTAATTTTAATGAACTACATATAGCGTTAATCTGAAAAATATTTTAATTTCGTTAATCTCTTTCGGTTTTATTTCGAATTTTACCTAAATAATTAAACCTAAAAATGTATTTAAACTACATATATATTTGTGGGGGACGCATAGTATCAAACATTAATTTTTTTTAAACTCTAAATTTGAATTTACCAATATTAAAAATTTAATAATCAAACTTGATTTTAACTTTACACGGAATTTACTCAGCTTTTAAATTTCGAAAATCAACTCGAAATTAATGTTTTCGAATCTTGGCAAAGATGGCAAAGTGGTTAGCATGCTTCAACTGGAGGTCCTGGGTTCGATTCCTGGTGATGACATATGAAATGACTTGTAAATGATTTGAAATGGAAAAAATTTGACTTGGAGGCGGTCAAATCCCTTGATAGAATGGAGTTGCCAACGAGGGGGAAAATTTTATACATTTACATACTTATATTTTTAAAAAAGTTCTTTCTTTCCATTTACTTACTAGATTGAAATTGACTTTAAAACTGTATATCCAGATACTGAAAACATAGATGCCACGTTTAACTCATTTCCATTTAATATTATGGACGTCTTTGAAAGAAAAATTAAAGATAAAAATGCAAGGTGCTTATTGGATAATCTACTAAAACAGCAAGGAAATATCTCTGAAAGTAAGTGTTTTTATTCAACTCGATTTATTTTTGGTAATCAAAAATGTTTATTTTTTCAGTCGGCTTATATATGCAACAATTTTGTATTTAATTCATTTTGTTCTTCTGCCAACCACTAGAACGGTTAAGAATGTAAATGGACAGAAACTAGTTAATAAAATTACAATTAAAGATTCACAACAATCATTTATGTTGGTTGGTGCTAACATATTGAAGAACTAATTCAACAAAAGCTTGACGAAGATGTAGCTATACAACCGTTTTTAGTAATAAAAGGTTCAATGGAGAACCCGGAAGAAATATTTATTTATTTTGATGGGATAAAGTATCAAGTTTTTTCGATTATGCGTGCAGTTGAGATATGTTTTAAAATATTCAACGTGTTAAATTTAAATTTTCCAATGGCATCCAAACAGTACTTTTTTGAGTTTATCTCCAATAACGATCGAGACAAAAAACATCTTACGGTTGGAAGTTTAATTGCGGAATTGAAAAAACACTAATTGGTAGTATTTAAACAATTATCTATATTTATATTGAAAATAAGTCTAAAAACTCGGATTGACTAAAGACAGAATTAGTAATCAAAAGTAAAGTTAAATTTAGTTATCCATCAATACACAGCATAATAAACAGTATAAATAAATTTCCATGATGTATTGATGGATCGTGATATTACATTTATGAAGGTACTGATGATTATATTTTTTTTTTTATTTAAGGTCGTCATAGTCGTCACTACACCTATAGTAGTAGTCACTGTTTTTGGATTGTTTTTTTTGGTATTTATAGTCATCACTAAAAGAGTTGTTTTAACAAGGATTTTAGAATGGTATTTATAAACGTTATTAAAACAACTGTTTTCGAAGTAGTGCTACCAACACTTAAAACAAGAAAAATTTTGTAATTTTGTTTAATTGTCAAAATATTTTTTTGTATACTGCAATTAATCATATAGTATATGTATACATTTTTTCATAATGAATCGAATACAGGATGATAATCGAACTATCCTCATTAAAATAATAAAAAAATATAAACACGTATTGGAGAATAAAAAAACCGATTCCGTTACCAATGTGGAAAAAATCAAATGCTGGGGAGCTGTCGCCATTGAATATAATAGCCAAGGGATCGGCGCAACTAAAACTGCCAAACAATTGAAGGCAGCTTACACCAATTGGAAGGGGAAATTGAGAAGGGAAGTGGCGAGTAAAAAGAAGGATGTCATGGGTACTGGTGGGGGTCCATCTAGAATTAAACTGTCAGAAGTTGATGGGGAGTTGTATGATTTAATTTAGCCAACCATAAATCCTTGTGAAAACATCTATGATAATGATGCGGAATTTAGGAATGAACAGGTAATTTAAATTTTTTATCGAATTACATTAATTGATACTTTAATTTTCTTTAAAATGTACACGAACAAGTTTATGATTTTGGAGATGAATACAAAGTTGAGTATTTATTGGAAAACGAAAGCAGCGACAGTTTGATGAACCAAATCGACACAGATCAACAGATTCCAGAAACAGTAGCATCATCCTCAACCGACCCTTCGACATCACGTGCTGTCGTTGAGCCAGCGGTGGCAGTCACAAATTTAACACGAAGCAGGATTCGTCGCAAAATTACGAAACACAACGTTAAGGAGGAAATTTGGGAATTTCAAAAGAAAGCGTTGCTCTCCAAAATAAAATGTAACGAGGCAAAGGAGAGGGCACATAACGCACAGCGCGTATATTATGAAACTTTAACTGTTCAACATAAGCAAGGGGATGTGATAAATGAAAAATAAATTATTATTATTATAAATTATTATTATTAATTATCAATTAAATTTTTATTAAAGAAATTTTTTCTCAATTAGTATTTTATTTTATTTAAATTATTTTCATTTTTTATTAAAACGTATTATAAATTAAATCGCGGATGCTTGTGTTCGCAGTGTACTCGAAACGATTGGGGATTGATTCAGGGACCGCTTCCCTGTCTTGTAATTCCTCGTCATCTTTGGTTTCATCTCCTATCTCAATCGCAATGTTGTGAAGTACTGCAACAGCAACAATTACAACTAACAAATTACTCAATTTAATTTGTGAAGCTGAAACAACATAAATTGAAAGGTAATTATACATAATATTTATATTGATTACATTTTGCAAGAACAGAAAATCTTCGTTTCCAAATTCCAAACGTTCTTTCGATGCAAGCACAATGCTTTATTAAAGTTTACCTCGTAACCACCATCACCAATTAACAGACTATCCCCAAATTCTCCATTTTCAAACCGATTTTTAATTGACGAAAAATTAAAAATTGTTTCATCATGTGCAGATCCATGCCACCTGTAATGACATAATAAATTGAAATTTCAATGATCTGATAAAATATTTGTATATGTAAAGCTTACCTGACAACTAAATCTTGAAATTAACAGTCCGGATCACATATTGCCTGTACATTTATGGAAAAAAAACCTTTACGATTTCGAAAAATTTCTGCGTTTTTACCACCTGGAGACTTAATTGGGATATGGCACCCATCTATACAACCAACACATCTAGGAATTTTTTTTATAATATAAAATTTGTTTACAATTGATTGTCTTTCCTCTGATGTAGCAGGCATTTTAATAAATTGCTTGGCTAATCTTGCAAAGGCTTTGGATACTTCATGAACTGTTATGCAAACTGTTGACTGATTTATGCTATCAAATCACCAGAAACAATTTGGAAACATCCAGTAGCATAAAAACGTAGGGCCACCATGATTTTTTGTTTCACTGTCAAAGGCAAACCTCTGTTATCTGTGTGTTGCAGATCTTGTTGCACTAAGGATTCCAAATAACTTAAAGATTTCTTGGTAAATCGAAATCTTTGCTTGAATTCTGAATCTGAATAATTTGCTTCCGAAATTCTTTCCTGATAGCTCTTATTATTTCTTGTAAAGTTGGCTTCTAACAAGTAATCAGATTTTACTGATCAAATTAATAAAAATTAAAAATTGTAAATTTAACAGAAACTTATTTATTTGAAACAATAGCTCGTCAATTTCAATAAACTAAATTATATATCCAATAAAATTCTCTATCAATTTGAAAATTTATTTTATTATTGAAATGACATTTCTAATCAATTAGAAAATATATTTCATTAAATAAGTAAAACTATTTTTCAATTTACGAATTAATATTATTAAATTTAAAAAAATGTTCGTTATTGTGAGTAAATATATTATAATACGAATAAAAATTTCCTGAAATTGAACTAACATTTTTTTAAATAAATTGTCATTTCTATCAAATCGAAGGAATCTTTTATCAATTAAATAAAAAATTTTATCAAATTTAATTAAAATTACATCAAAACGAAAACAAAATTTTCAAAATTAATACCATGTTTGTGAAGAAATTTTGATAAACTTTTATCAAATTTTATTCAAATTAATAAAAAAGTTTGTTAGCGTTATATTGATGGTTGTTTTATGAAAAAGATTGCCAATTTATTCTTTTTTTGAGTGTATTGTTACAAAATTTTGCGGTGGTAACTGACAAAGACAAACATTTTTTGTGATACGAATTATTATAATTCCCGCAGATGGCAAAAAAATTCTCGCTGGTTGTATCATTACAATGAACGCATTTGGCGTTCAATATGTTTATACTTCGATAAGATTCAATCACGTTTAATTTGGTTTATGGTTTTATGGTTATTGATTTGTAGTAGCATCCAACACTTTTTGTTACCACACTATTTGTTACACATTTCCGTACTACACCAGAAAGATATTTTCTAAATTATTCATTAAAAAAACAAATATAAATCACAAAAATTCTTCACAAATGTTTGGTGTTATAAGTTAGTTAGATCACGTAAGCGGCATCACTTGCTAAATTTAAACTAAAGATATAAGCTTTTGACACCGATATTTATTTTCAGGTATCCATATCTCTAACCAAAACTTACCTCTACACATTCATAGATGTGCGCCTCATTTCCTGGTCCTTTGAAAAAACAATTACAACATTTGAACTGCAATAACCATTCTGTATACCATAAAAATCAATATTAAGCACGATGCGACCATGCGTTCGTAATACTTATACTCCTCGATTGACAATGGAAGTCCGATGGCCCATTGGGCCGCAAGTATTTGTCCTCAGTGTGTTACAAGCTGGCTACTGCCAACCTGCAGATATTCACTAAGCTCCTGCAAAGGCCTCCACGGTGATGTTTTGCCGGCTACGTTCTCAGCGAGAAGTGCGAGGGTCGTGGGGTTTGAGGCATGCAGGGCTCCTGGCCTACACCGTGATTAACAGAAAGTTGGGGAAACGCAAATAATAAATAAAAACCGTAGTTCCGCCGAAATTCGTCGGCCGGAACTTGAGGAACGAACAACTCCAGAATTATAAACCGAGAACGGTGCCTTGGTGCGCGCATCCATCCGAATTCAAACGGGGCCAAGCCCTGGTTACGGAATTGGATGCGGGCACCAAGGGACCGCCAACACTAAACCGACACAGAGGGAGTCTCCGCTCCCATCATACACAACCGAAAAAATTTATTAATTCATTTTATTATAGAAAAAAATAACAACAAAACAAAGAAAACCAGCTTCCCGAAAAAACAGAAAAGGAGGGAACGAGAGAGAGAGAGCGAGAGAGAGAACAGCAATGCGCATCGAGCGCGCACCCGCTGTGCGGCGCTCGATTACAAAATTTAAATTTAATATAATATATAAAAAAAATTATAAAAATGAAATCAAAAATTAAAAAAAATAAAAATAAAAAAATGGTACCTTAATTAATTTAAAACGTGGTGGTGCGACCTTGTACGGTCGTCATACCACAGGTTCGCCTTGCCCCACCCGGACCGTTGCGGCCTTGGTGCCGTTTACAGCGTGCTCCACCGGTGCGGCCCAACCGCCGGTAAAATATACTGGCCTCAACTGGCCGCCGATATAACATAAATTGAATAGCCGGTTGGCTACCCAAACGTTGCGGGGCCTCTCCCCGATACCAAAAAAAAAATAAAGGCCGGTTGACCACCCGTTATCACCCCCACCGCAAACACACTACCGTTGGATGCACCGTGGGTTGAGTTAGGGCAAAACCAAATAGCGCATATGCGGCCGAATTAGCCCAGTATAGTTGACCCCAAATCTCTTGAAATCGATATGCCGAAGGTCGGTTGTTGAAAGGATGCAATTAATTTCTGCCTACCTTCGAGCTAGGCGAATTCGTAGATTTAGGTGTTTTCTGCTTATTCAATTTACTGCTGCCGATGCGTTTTAATGTATGGTGATGGTTATGTATAACAACACTGTAGGTCGACGCTCGCTATTGTTAGACCCGTTGCAGGTGCCTTGCTTTCCGTTTGTTAACCTAACTCACTTAAAACGAAAATACCTCTTCAGAGTAAGCGCCCGTTTGACTTGCGCACAACGAGGGTAGCCGTTATATACACTTTTCTTGATTGGTAAAGTTTAATAAACAAACTCGAGCACTCGTTTTTATATTTTTTTTTTTTAAAAAGTAAATAATTATTTATTGAATCACAATTACAATTTGATTTTTATTTTTACAATATCTTGTATTTTTCCCAAAGTTAATCTTAATTTAATTATACACGGTATATTGTTATCAAACCCAACTTTAGTTTTTTTTTTTTTTTTTTGAATCTAAACTACAACAAACCCGTTCGAAAAATTGTATCACCAAAAAAAAAAAATCAAAACTTGAATTTTTCACAATCATAACTCGAATTTTCTTCACAAAAATCAAAACTCGACTGTCATTATACAAAAATTCGAGCCCCGCACAACTCGTAAAACGTTTTAGAAGAGATGAATCTCTCTTCTCTGTCTCTCCTTTATACCAAATTTTCGTTGGTACAAAAGAGAGACATATAAGAAAAACACATTTTTTCCAAAACGTTTTACTTTGCACACACTCGATGCGCATTGTTCTCTCTTTCTCGTCTTCTCTTCACCTCCGCGCCACCACACAATGGGGAACAAAAAAAAACGTCGCGGGTGCGTTCACAGACAAACACAGAGGTGAATAAAAACATAAGGGAAGATGGACGAAACGAAGACAACAACTGGGGTGAATAAAATAAAAAAAAAAAAAAAATCGTCGTTGCGACCATACAGTCGTAACAAGTGTCTCGAGAGCCTCTTGGAGGCATCTAAGTAGAACAACACGCCTCCTGTTGTATTAATTATAAAAGCAATTACCGAATGACATCAATCGGGGTTTTACTCGTATAATAGAAATGTAACAACTCGTTCGTGTTTCGGGTTATGAGGTCTTTGACATTCCTCGGCTGGACTAAAATTTTAAAATCTTAATTGCTTGAAGTAATATGTTAATGTTCTTATTAATTTATTAACTAAACATTTTGATAGTTTTTTTTTTTGAGACAAAACGTAAAATACAAAACATGAAACTGAATTTGTGAATTTTTATCATTTTGATGTAAAAAAAATTTTAGTACAAGCAAAATAAAATATATGTATACACAAAAATCTGTCCTCCTTTTACTAAAATAACATAATATGTGCATAACAGAATTTTGCAACAACCAACAACAGCAGATAAGAACAACAACAAAAATGTGATTGATTTGCATGTTACAAGTCCTAGAGGCAGACTTGGAGACAAGATGATCATAAAATGTTTTACCATCATTCGATTTTTTGCTGTTTATCGTTCATTTGTAAACAGTATTCGTGCCAAGCAAAAGCGTTCAGCATGCCGATACGTCTTATGCGGAGAAATCTACTTGTTTATGCTAGATGCATATACATTACGTAAAATACTATCGAAAGATCATTAATTTAGATAATGTTGTATGTATATTGTAATGTTGAGATTCTAATCTCGCGAAAAGGTGATATACGAGGATGCATTATAATTAAGGGTGAGACTATTAATATGAATAAAAATTTCTAAAGAATACAAAATTGGAACAATCACAAGACAAATTCGTTATTATATTGATTGATGGCCGCAATATATTGATGATAGCATGATTAAATCAATCATAACAAATGATTCAATTAATCAAGTGCTGAATTTCAGACAGGAAGACAATACCAATTAACTTTTAGTATGTTTTTTTTTTGAAACCTACTTTATGGTGGGCCTGATTATATTTATTGTATGTATACATATAATAAATTTAGAGACATTATTTCAGATATCGTACGACATTTTGCCTAACATAATTCTAAACCCTCATCCACATTGACTTCATTGAATTGGCGCGCACAAGAAAATGGAAATATTTGCACGTATCAATCTGAAATCCAATAAATCAATAACGGATGAATTTTAGGGTTTTCTTCAAATTTTTAGTCTTCATCTTATGATTTATTTTGTTTTTGTTATTTCGCGTATTCTTAAAACAACACAACAAAAAAAAATCACGAATAACAAACTACATATAACATGAAAAACGCCTCCGGAACTAAAATGTTAAAAAAAATCTACATACATGTTCTCGATTTTTGGAATTTTAAGAAAACGAATAAACGATCATTTTTGTACGTATCTCGAAAAATGTTGTTGTTGGAAAGAACAGCAAAAAATATCGATATGTTAAAAACCTAAAAAAAACTTTTTTGATCAATTGCAATCTCGCTGGTAAAAAGGAAGTTTTAGAAAGTTTAATAAAAGGCTATGCAACTGCTATTAATTTATTATTTAGTTTTATAAATTTAATTATGGGTTAGATTTATCTCAATGAAGGTATCCTAACTAGTATTAAAATTTTCAAATAACGGTATTTTTAGAACCCTTACGGAGACTATTTCATCCCGCCGAAAAGATAAATATCACGTGTTGTTGACTCTTGCCTGCATTTCGATAGTTTATAATTCGTTAAATTTTTATTAATATATGTTTAATAATACGTTTAAAACAGCGGCGTCAAGAGGTTCAACAATTTTTCTGAACGCAGTCATCTTAGCTCATATCCTATATAATACCTAAAGTGCGGCATTCAAAATGTAATTTCTGGCGAAATTAAGATAAAAAGCAAATAGCGTGTAATAATTATCTCTTACGCATTCCCACTACTCTGGTGTGGCAATTCAAAGATCTTTGTTTGATGCTTGCTAGTAGATGTTCTTGATCGCCTTCTTGAATTGTGTGTCTCCAGAAATAAATTTGCTACTTGCTTGCCATGTTGTAGTAATCATATAATTGTTGATCTAAAAACTAATTTGTTGAAATATTGATTAATATTTAACAAGCATGAGTGTAAACGCTGCGCTAAGTTGAGCTTAGAATGTTTTCTAACCATAGCGATTTATTTGCGGACACCAACTTATTCAAATAAGTCACCTCTCGAAGAGATATATTTGAAGTCTGCAATAAGTCGGTATTTGGAAAACAGATAACATATTTGAAAAAATTATTAACAAGGATTTAGATAAATGGATCATCTCTTATCTACTGGTAATCGGAGATGGGGGTATGCCCTAGATTCATCGGCACGAGATTGAAAACTTTAATGCGACTGTATTTCATAAAACCTAGTTGTTATAGTTAAACAATTTCTCTTTTATGAACTGTTGAGTATTATGTTTTGCCAATTCGATATAGGAATACTATTATTATGTGCGTTTGGGGCAAAAGACTATCTGCTACAAATGCCCACTTGTTGCGAGATAAGGCTGTGGTTTAGTGAACTTCTCTTTTCACGTTTGTCCCAAGGGAAGAATTGTTGGATGGTTTCCCAAATAAAATAAAGACAACTGTTAATCGAGTTCATAATTATAGATCCTCAATATTTTAATATAAATTCAATGTCAAACAAATTTAAGTTTTTATTGAATGTGTGTGACGTTTGTTTGACCTTTTGTTATAGTGATGTTAAGTATTCGGTGTGCCATCGTATGTGAAACTATTGCGAAATTTGTTGGATGTTTTACTACATTTTGTTGAAGTTTGCTGGGTAACCGATACGTTGTCCTCTGATTTTTTTATGATTGAGTGGCCGATCAAGAAATGCTATTGTTAAGAAACTAAAATCACGAATTTTACTTAAAAAATAAATTTTGCTTGATAAAGTAAAAAATTGGATATTGATACATATTAAGTTGGTGAATCCACAGGTATTCAGGCTGGATTGGTCGTAAGTAAATTAAGCTCCTTTTCGTAACATTTTTTGATTTATTTAATTTTTATATAATTCAATTATTTTTATTTTTAGGTTCATACGGTTGATAATGGATACCAAAAAAAAGTGAATTAAGTGCATGTTTCAATTGGTTAAATGCCGCGTAAAAAGTTATAAAGTTAAAAATTTATCAGTGGTGAATTTTTTTTAACTTTTTAACGTTTTATCTGTTTCAGCTGGTTAAAAATTTTGACACTTCAATTTGATTGTTAACACGGTCGAATACTTCGAGTGAAAAAATGGAAAATAATAATTTCAAATTAAATTTTTTAATTATAAATGGAAGCGACACGATATGCAAAAAAAAAATGTGTGTGAGCCATTCAACTTTTACAAAAATATTACAACTAATGCCGCATAAACGTTCTGATTGGTCAACCGAATATGAAGTCATAATATTTTTGTATTGGATAGCTGCGGGGTCGAGTAACAGGAGATTTCGCAGGTTTGCGCCGTCACTCAATACGAAATATTGTCATAAAAATGCTCAATTTTTTCTGTTCGGAAATGCTGCATTTAATTAACACTCCTCCATTATACGAGCTAGCTAGTATATCAAATATAAACCATTTGACTCAATAATATTGCAGGCAGTAGTTGTAGTGGCGGCAATTTTGTTGATATTTTTATTGGTTACCCGGAATCCGTACATGACACTAGAGTTTTGCATAACAGCCCGATTTACAGACGAGGAGTATATCACACCGCAAAACTATTATTTACTTGGCGATGGTGGTTATGCTTGCAGATTAAACCATTGTGCTATCATCACTCCATATAAAAATCAAAACACTAATCAAAAAAAAGTTTAATGCCGCAGATAGTAAAGCGGGAAATGTTGTGGAGTGTGCATTTGGCATTACGAAAAACCGATGGTGCAATATTTTTTTCAGGGCAACTCGAGCGGAATATAGATAACAGTATTTAAATTATTAGAACTGCTTGTATCTTGCATAATATTTGTATGATGGGTGACGCTTTTAATGAAAATATTATTTTCGATTTTGAAGGCGAAGATCAACCAAGCAGGGGCAATAACCGCAACAGATACAGTGATAGACATTCGTATAAACGCACCAATTTTTTCCTCTTTAACCATTTATTTCTTCGCTGTTTTTTCTCGATCAATTTTGTTTTTATAATAGTTTATTGTTTGTCTAACGGGGACTTGCCTGCACTAATGCCGCAGCCACACGAATGCAAATACACACCAACATTGGCTTATTTGTCCAAATAACAAACCGTGTAGCCACAAAACAAATGACAAATTCAAATCAAGGTTACATTTTTCCAACATTGGTGCACATTCGTTCAATAGGCGGTTTTCCAAAAAAGATCAAAAGAAACTAACAACAATTGGTATGCACATTGGGGAATCGTCTACACGAATGGTATCTTTTACCAATATTCGCCACATTTAAAATACGCCAATATTGGTGTGTATTTGCATTCGTGTGGCTGCGGCATAAAACAAAATCACAGTACGACAAAATATACAAAATAAAACAAAAAATCTTCTAGTAGTCAGTATTTGTAGAGACATTCGCTTAAACGCAGCATGTGAAAAGTAATTTTATTTAATTTTTAATTTATTTCTAATTTTTTCATACATATTCAAAGGTAATTACATACAGTAATTTGTTATTTTGTTAAAAAAGTCATGTTAAGGACTGTTTTTTACCAATACTTAACAGTATTCGTTTAACTGACGCGGAGCAGTTATCGATAAAAATATATAAGGAAGAAGAATATTCCAACCGGCAAACTGCAAAAAAAATTGGGCGATCTGAAAGCGTCATCCCCAATTTTTTTCGGCTAGTGCATTGAGGAATACGATTACGCTTTTTTCAATATATTATTCAATATATATGGCGGAAGGTGATTTTTTCTGATGAGAACAAGTTTGACCTCGATGGTCCTGACTGCTACAGTTGCTACTGGCATAATTTGAAAGAGCATGGCGTCATCAGGTCGAAACGAAACTTTGGTGGAGGGAGCGTAATGATATGATCGTACTATTCGCAAAGCTTCCCATCTGCTTCAAAATAACTCGGATTTACTCCCGTATATACATAGATCTTTTGGAAGATGTTATACTTAGTTACCCTGATGGTATTGGTCATGAAAATTGCATATTCCAGCAGGATAATGCGTCTATCCATATGTCATATGAATCCAAACAGTGGTTTCGCGAGAAAACATCCCTCTCCTTGAATAGCCAGCTTGCAGTCCTGACTGCAATCCTATCGAGAACCTTTGGGGAATCCTGGCTGTCAAGATCTATGCAAATGTTCGGCAATTTAATAATGTTAATGACTTGAAAAGTGCAATCCGTGATTGTTGGGCGAAAATTGATTTAGAAACACTGAAAAAATTAGGAGATGCAATGCCAAATCGAGTTTTCGATGTACTCGTAATACAAAATATGAGATAAATAAAAACACAAATTTTTTCTTACTGGTGTTTTAATTATCTCGAGTGCGTTTATATGAATGTCTACCTAAATTTTAGGTTTTCAATTTTATTAAAGTCAAATATTATAATTGTCATTAATTTGTTTTCTTAACTATTTACCTTAGATGAAATAGACAATTTAAGTTAATTGGAAATAATTAGATAGGTCTGGTTGTAGAAATATAATTAAAAAACATAGTGCGTTTATATGATTGTCTATCACTGTATTTAGACACTAGTGATTGAATATTGTTTTGGGATAGTTTGCTCCAGCAATTTTTAAATGAAAATACAGAATTCATTTAAAAATATTTAAAAAATCTTTTTATTTACATATATTATAAATTCATTTTTATTTCACATATTTTCATATACATATAAGTAAGTTATAAATTTAATTAATCGGAGGGTGAATCGGACACCAACAATAATTGTGAGACGTCGATAGATGGATAATCATGCTTGACCATTTGGCCTACCGTCTTCCCTCGTAAAAAACGCCTAGACGTTGTGTTCGAGGAGTACGCTCACTGGGCGGTTTATTCGAATATAACGCCCCGGGCGTTATATTCGAATAAACTAACCAAATTCAACATATCCCCGGTAACCATATGTCAAAAAACACTAAAAATTTGCCACCAAAAACTGTGATTGGCGAAACAAAATGTGAAAAAGTTTGTCACAAATTTGTTATGATATGGTGGATGGGGTTGACGCTGATTCTGAAATTAAATCAGTAATTTTGTAGCTCAAAATTGTGGGCTTTTGTTTGAAAGTTTTGTGAACTTTTGTTATAACATATTTCCACAAGTTTATCAATTTGTATGTGATTTTTCTGTGAAAACATGGTTGACGTTTTTCTTGTAACTGTGGCTAACAAATTTTCACTTTTAATAAGAGTATTAAGGTGAAACTTTTTGTGGAATTTTTGCCAAATTTCTCATAAATTTCTTGTGACATTAAAGTGAAATAAAAACCAATTAAAAAGTTTTGATTTGGTAAAAATTGTATTTTAATCTGTATAATTACATATTTAAAGTAATATTTGTTTGTAAAACTTACTTGATGGCTCGTTTTCTTTGTTGGGGTGATCGACGCTAACAAATTCAGACAGCCGTCTAAAAAAATCTTCAGATGACATTTTTTAATTTGGAAAGAGAATTAAAGCAATTATATATGTGTATTAATTCAATTATTGGACTTATCAAATATTAATTAACGTACTTTAATTTAAAAGGGGAATCTTATGACATATTTAGTTCATTTAAGACAAAAGAGGAATATTAAAAATGCGGTTTTCATCCATTATTCCAACACAATTTACAACATTCTTTGTAATTTTAATCACTTGCATATGGATTTCATCAATATTTTGTCTTTTAAACTTCCTAATGGTCGTAACCAAAAATCACTAAAATAAAAAAAAACACAATTAAAATTAATGTTTAGTTAATGCTAAGAAAACAATTAATTATTACTGTAGTAATAAACTTACCAGCTTTATCAGCAACAAATTAAAGAAACTAATTGTATTATATTAATATTAATATATAATTAATATACACTACGTATTAAGGTCGATTTATATTATCCGTTCCTTTCAGTTTCTACACCTACCGTGTTCAGACACCATCAATTTATACTATCAGTTCAGACTTTTTCATCGTATGATTATCGTATATATTCGTATTTTTTGGTTACGTATAAAGTAAAAGATAACTTATAAAAATTCAAAACGTTTTAGTAGCAATTTAATTTTTGTGTATGCAAGTTTGGGAAATAAAGTTTATTACGCGAAAGATACATATAATTAAATAATAAATAGTTTATACCAAGAGAAAATGTTTTCACATTTGAAATTTTGGAAATCTGTTCCATAGGATAAGGCTCCCAAATAACCCACCCTATCTGCCATACAATTTTACCGTTTCATACACCAAACACCCTGTATAAACGTTAAATAACAAGAAACAAATTTAAAACGGATACAATAGAAAATATGAACACATGTTTTATTGCTCAGTTCATCAGATAATCTAAATACTCTTATGCTCAGTCCTTACTTTATTTTCCTTTAACAATTTTTTTTTTATATTTTATAGTTTATTAGACTAAAACAACTATAAAAAATGTGGGATAATTTAAAAGAGCATATCCCTTTTTAACCAGGAAAACAAAAAAATTGGCTCAGTTTCAGTCCAACCTACACAAATGTGTGAGTAAAAAACCATAGTATGTAATGGCGTTGTTGATAAAAAATTTCGCTTTATTTGTAGTAAAACCAACACAATTGTGAGTAACGATATAGTGTTTTTTTGAGAACGAAAATAAGTTAAAAAGGAATTCACAAATGTGTAAGTTGGTTCAAAAAACATACAAAACTAAATTTTTGACATGGTACATTTGCCCAACCCGCACAATTGTGTTAGTAAATCACTAAAGGGATATAAGAAAAATTTAGTGGCGACAAACATTAGCAAGATTGGCATGAAGAGAATATAAAAAAGACGAGAAAGGTTCGGAACCGAACTCTATAAGAATTTATGTTGTCTATAAAGATGTGATGTGTGGTTTGCGTATTTCAAATATCACGCCCACTCACATCCACCCACACCCACCTAATCCCCCTTAAACCCAGCCCAACCGACCTCAATCCACCGTAACTCAACCGACCCCAATAAATCGCAAACCACCACACCTAAAAATTACTACCACCCCCCACCCACTATTCAACCCTTAAAACTCGTTTTTTAAGAAGAGAAATGAAGGATCTAATTGATGATGAGGATGAGACAACATTGAGGGCTGGTCTACCAACTGGATCAGGTGCTGAAATATATGCAATTTCCATCCTCGAAAGTTGGACCATAAATATCATCAGTTTGGACTCTAACTGCTGCAAAATAAATGAAGAAGTTTATATTGTAGATAATCCTGCCAAAGTTTTAGAAATTATAAAAATTGAAAATTTTTATGGTTTAAAATTGTGATTGTTTTTACATAGCATTTAAGAAACGAAGAAGACTGTTAAAATGTGATTAACAATAATAAAAATGTTAATACAGGGTTATCCAATTCGAGGTTGATAAAGTAGAAATCTGTATACCGACATCTGTCAAAGATAAACGTCAAGTACGCTGTCATTTATTTAGTTGACATTCTGCCATTTAAGAATATGGAGCATTTAACAATCGACCAACGCGTTAAAATTATTAAATCTGCTGATGCTGATTTTTCGAACAAAATTTTCTTCAGTGATGAAGCTCATTTTTCGCTTGGTGGATACGTTAATAAGCAAAACTGTAGAATTTGGGGCTCAGAAAATCCACAATTGATTGTAGAGAAGCCATTACACCCGGAAAAAGTCACTGTTTGGTGCGCATTGTGGTCTGGTGGTGTGATTGGGCCGTATTTTTTTGAGAACAACCATGGACGAACCGTTACCGTCAATTCTGAGCGCTATGGCCGCATGTTAACCGATTATTTTTTTACGAAAATCGAAGATTATGATCTTGACGATATGTGGTTCCAGCAGAATGGAGCAACCAGTCACGTAACACGAGCAAATCGAGATCTTTTGCAAGAGAAATTTCCTGGACGTTTGATTTCGCGATTGGCTGATGTCAATTGGCCTCCAAGATCCTGTGATTTAACGCCTTTGGATTTCTTTTTGTGGGGCTACGCGAAAGATCGTGTTTACGCAAACAATCCTCAAACTCTTGACGAATTGAAAACTAATATTCGTAAGGTAATGGCCGAGATACCGCCCGAAATGTGCCGAAAAGTCATTGAAAATTACCTCAAAAGAATCAAGGCCTGTAAGAAGTCCCGTGGAAGACATTTGAATGATATCTTGTTTAACTAAAAATGGCAAAGATCAATCTGTAAAATGAAATAAAAATTACAATACATTCCGAATATTTTGTGTGTTTTTTTTAAGTATACTTTATCAAGCTTGAATTGGATAACCCTTTATTATTATACTTTAAGCATTATTATTAGTTATTTAAATGAATTTTATTGTTACGTTTATTTTATTTTAATAAATATGAATTGAATTACTATAATGAATAAATAGTAATGTAAAAAATAATTGACGATTTTAATATTGTTTCGACTTTATTACAAAAAATTAATATTCTAATACAACGCCTAGGCGTTTTATTTAAGTGGGCGTTTTATTCGAGGTATTGGTTTTCATTTTCAAAATTTTGTTTTTTAAGGTGCTCTCGAATACAACGCTTAGGCGTTTTTTACGAGGGAAGACGGTAGCACCGACATCAGGGACACTATATTTTTTGCAAGTTTTTTGTTTTGTTGCAATATCTTTACCTCCCTCAAACGCTCGTTGTTTGTTGAGGTACTTGTACGTGAGGACGACCTGGACGTACTTGGTACTTCACAGGGAGACTCGCTCGTATAGAAGATGGACTAGATAAGTTGGTATTATTTATTTCCTGACTTGGTGTTTTTCTCCCTCCAAATTACTCAGGAACATCTCCGGGTGATAATTGCGTTTTTTGCGGCATAATTATGCTCTTTCTTATAAAACGGCCACGTACTGGGATCGCAAGCAGGCCCATCGTCATTAGCACTATCGTCCGAATGACCATCGCATATAGTCTGAAAAATACACAAAATATGAATCAATTTTTTTGTTTCGATACGAAAAAACTCTCAGATTGCGTTTAAAATTCTCTTTCCTATCATACAAAAATCATTTTCATAAAGATCCTACTTACTTTATACTTTAGCATAACCGCCTGTCACTGATGCCGACATATTTGTGGTGGTTTACGAATTTCCACACTTACTTTTCTGAAATATTCATTATTTAAATTAGAGCATAATAGAATGTTCAGAATAATGTAATATTATGCACGAAAACCTACATCCAGCCATCTCTTTGATTGGCATTTTTTCCAGTAAACAAATTGTCAAGCTTTATCCTGGTATCGATTAATAAGAGCTTCTCTGCTTCTGTCTCTATAATACAGGGTGGCTGAGACCAAATGTTACTGACTTCACTCTGCGGTCATTTGTGTAGTTGTCATTTTCGTGCGTCAATTTTTTGACAGATTGAAGTTTGGTTAGTTGTTTACATGTGGTCAACAAATAATTGTTCTAAATTAATACCTTCATAAAAAAATCGTAATAGAATTCAAACGTAATAGGGTAATTGCACTGTATTTGAGTGGAAATTCACAAACAGCAATAGTTCGTCAGCTCCAGCATTTGAATGTGAATAAAATGTTTGTGTATCGAACCATAACTCGATACAATGAAACTGGTAGCATCGCTAAACGCAACAGAGGCGGTCCTAAAATGACAGCAACATCAAAAGAAATGATACGAAAGGTGAAGAAACGAATCCAATGAAATTCTCGTCAAAGTGCCAATCAATTAGCCGCACGTCTACATGTTTCACGATACAGCATTCAAACCATATTGAAAAATGAACTACACTTGAAGCCCTACAAGATACAAAAAGTTCAAGATCTTACGGAGGCACAAAAAAAAGTTAGGCTTGAAAGAACACGAGCATTGAAGGCCTTGGCCGAACGTGATGAGATTCCAAAAATTGTCTTTTCTGATGAGAAAATTTTCACCATTCAACAGTATGTGAATAAACAAAATGATCGTGTTTGGTTAGAGTACAAGTCCAACGATAATTTGGACACAAGAGTTGCCATGAGCAAGGAATCACCAGATTATGTTATGGTTTGGGCTGCAGTGACTGCAGATGGACGCACTCCTCTGGTTTTCATCGAACATGGAGTCAAGGTAAACCAAGAGGTGTACCGCCAAAAGATCCTAAACGATGCTTTGCTACCTTGGGCACGTAAACACTTTGGTACGAACCGTCGAACATTCCAACAGGACTCGGCACCATCACACAAAGCAATTTTTAGCGACACAGCAATTTTTACAAAATTGCGTTCCGCGGCTGATTTCGTCGAAAGAATGGCCACCATATTCACCAGACTTGAATCCCATGGATTTCTCCATATGGTCCATTTTGGAGAGTAAGGTGTCCACTAAAAAATACGAAAGTGTTGATGCATTGAAGTCAGCTCTTGTTCGAGAATGGAATAAAATTCCGCAAGCCCACGTTCGGTCAGCATGCAATGCTTTCTATGGAAAACTGAATCAAATAATCAGAGCCAAAAGAGGTCATATCGAGCAGTAATATGTTTTTCATAAAATGTAATATGTTTTCAACATATTCCACGAAATTTCAATAAAAAATAATCAAAACTAAAAAAATTACAGCGTTTTCATTTGGTAACACTTGGTCTCAGCCACCCTGTAATAAAATTTTTACACTAGAACTACGAACCGGTCAAAATGACCGGTTGCATCATTTATTTATATCATTTCCTCTTTAATAAAAATCAAGATAGAAAGCAGATAAAAAGTTTGACATTTTTATTCAACACAATTTTTAACTTTTTATGCGGCATTTAAACCAATTGAAACACACTCTAAAAGATGAATTTTATTTAATGACGTGAGCAACAAGTTGAAAGCAAAAATATTGCAATTGTTGACTGTTTGCTGACTTTAGTCAAATCACTTTTTGACTTGACAAATCTATCTCTTTGACTTTAGCCAAATCTACTTGTTTGACACTAATCTACTTTTTAACGACACAATTTTTGATGTATCGATTTGTTTACAAAATCCAATAAGTATTACTTTAAAGTTTAAATTTAATTAATTAATCACATTAATCACACGCAGGTAACAAAACAACAATTATTATTACAAATACCGAAAGGATTAAGTATTTTATATTTTAGGGTACTGTAGTCGATTGGGATATAAGTTGAGATTCGGAAACATATCTCCCTCTTTCCTCTTTGATGAATCGAGTGAGTGGATGCAGGCAAATGGAAGCAGGCAAATTTTTGTGATAGGTCGCTCATATATGCCCCTTGATGTTTGGACCGTAACCACACGAACTAGCCCATCTTTACCAGGATGCACATTTGTAATGCGTCCCAATGCCCATTGTCCTGGTGGAACATTGTCATCTTTCAAGATGACTAAATCGCCGATTTTGATCTTGTTATGCTTTAATCGCCATCTTGACAGGCGATTCAAGGTAGTGAGATATTCTGCTTGCCATCTTCTCGCGGAATGCTGCAAGCGGGATAAATGATTTACCTTCAAGTGTGTGTTTTTAGGCTCTGGTGGTAAGGTGATTGGCTGTCCTATGATAAAGTACGCAGGTGTTAGCGCTTGAATATGTTCCTGTAACGACTCACATATAGGTCAGGAATTGAGCAGACCCCCGATCCAGAGAAGTTTTGAAATGAGGTGATGCCGGTGGTACAAAATACCATTTTGTATTATTGGATATGGCCCAGTTGGTTATTTGCTTTTCTTCTTTAGACATCAGTCCACTGAAAAGTTTTAGTTCATTTGCGGCTTGTCTGCAAAAATGCACGGATTAGGTTGACCCTTGGTGGCAGTAATTGTCCCATGAGCTGCTGCTGGTTTCCTTTTTCTGCCGAAAACATTTGACACAGTTGATTATCACGCGCCGAACCAAATCCTTGTCACGGATAATGGGTACTGTTGATTGACAATCGACGTCAACAGCGTTTGACCTGCATGTAGATTCTTTTCGTGTGCTTCTCGCACCAAACTTTCTGCTATAGGGTGACTGCCTGATAGAATAGTCGGATGCTTCAGGTCATATTGTTTGTTTGCAAGTACCAGACGGCCACCAGCACGTAAAAACCCGGCTTTATCTAAAAATGGTGGTAGAAAAGAAATATTAGATTTGTGTAACTGAGAAATGTCGCGTAAGCTGCTTATTTCTTCAGCGAAACTTGATAGTTGCGCTTCCTTCAACATAATTGCTTTATATGACTTGTACAAGTCGGTTACCGTCAGTGGGCTGATAACTCGGTCCTTGAAATTTCGAAAATTGTACCATGCCCGGATTAGAATTTTTATTCCTATTGTCACTGGAGATAACCAGATTGGATCGGATAGCCGATTGGATCGAATACGCCATGAAAAATAAACGGCGTCTGGATCGAATTTATTTTCCAGGGCTGAAATTAACTTTGTTTCTTCGGTGGTTTCTCAAATTGAAATTTCTCGGTCATCGGCTGGTATGTTCTCCAGAAGTTTTACGTCACCGAGTCTTAAAAGGAATATCAATTCAGCTTCTAAGTTTATGGCTTCATCGATAGTACTCCCTCCGGACATCAGAACATCCATGTAAAAATCACTCAGCATATTGTGTCTGTTTTCTCAACCCACAGCTGACGGAACATTTTTTCGATGTCCGCCGTGATGATATAACGATGTTTCCGAAAACTTGTTAGTAACTCTTGGAGGGTTTGTTGGCCAGTCGGACCCGACCATCAGCACATAATTTAGCGATACTCCTGTGGAGGTCTTCGCTGACACGTCAAATACCACACGTAGCTTTTGGTACAGTTCGGGGTTTTTCAACAGCTTTTACTCCAGTGCGCTGAATCGCCTGAGAGCTAGATTTAAAGAATTTTTCAATATGGGTTTGTTGAGCTTGAAAGGTAGCGGTATGCTGAATTTACCAGAAACCTCAATTTTTAAGTGCTGTCTCAGCAGCACGCGATAGAGCCGTCAATTGCCATATCTGTCGAGTATTTCTACATTGGCCGTCGGTAGTAATGCATCAGCAACTACGCCTTGGTGTGAGGAATGTAAACTTTGAACGGGATCTTCGTCAATATCCTTAGCCTTACATGTTTCGAACATCGTAGTAGCACCTGGATTTGTGGATGGTTTCAACTGAAGCGAGCAATTTTGAGAGATTGGATCAGCATGTATCATTGAATGGTGCCTTTTCTTGCACGGTGGCATCGTCCCTTTGATCTACAGTGAAACGCATTATGGTCTTCTGCCAAACAATCGAAACACCTGGAACTCTCGCTTAGGTATTGTCTGCGTTCTTCTTACTACAATTGAATTAACTTGGAGGCAATCACACAAACGATGTTGTTGTTGGTTGGTACACAATGAACAATTCGGTAATGATTTCACTTTTCACAGGAGCGCACTGTCTAGTTTGGTACTTATTGTGTTGCTGTTTCAGGCCTTCAAGTGAGTTCTTGATTCGGCGCTTGACCATAGAGCCTTTAGACTGTCGATGACTTTGTCGCATGTCTCATACATATGACTAATTGTTTCAACTGAGAGTTTGCTGAGATCGAAGACGCAGAATTTTAGGACACCAACCATGAGAGCACAATCTGCTGGGTTGCCTTCTGAGAACGAATATATCTCCCTTCTTTGGACACTCACTTCCTTAGATGAAAACCTGTGTCCGTTACAACAGCATTGATATCCTTTTTCAACTCCGTGGCTTCCTGAACAGTGGGAGCGCTTTGTCAGAAATCGTCGACAAAGAAATCCTTGAGTATCGTGCTCGATATGGGTTCGCTTGAAGGTGCCGCAGACCGATTTTTTCTTGCGCTCCTCGCACGTATGTGTTACAGTTAGCATTTTATAGTAGCAGACTGGTCTCCATTAGATGAGCTAGTAGTTACTATCGTCTCTCTTCACCCATGATCTGATGATACATTTTCTCCATGTCGGCAGCAAACACTATTGAATGTTCACGAAAATGTGACAAAATTTGTGATATTACGGACCAGTAATATTCGATGACGCTGGACTGTTTGAAGACTGCATGATGAGATAAGTACACCCCACAATTCATCTCCTGTCGCTGTTCTTGTGGAACGAGGGTCCATGCTAGGTAGTCGTCGTATTCTCCCGTCAACTGTGTTTGTTGTGTTTTCCACAAAACTACGCTCGCAAAATTCCTCTTCATTCGAAAATTTATTTATTGGTTCATCTTCCTCGAGCGTCAAATTTTTTTTAATGCCTTATCAATATTGTCACCGGTATTCTCACCAATATTTCTTGACCGATACGCTTGGATATCATCTTCTATGGAAATCTGCGATGCTATGACCCAGCCAAATAATGTTTTCTATAAAATAATTTTGTTAACTTTATTTTTCATCTGTTCGTTTTGTAAAATTTCAATGAAATGTTCAACTCCAATGAATATATGGATTTTATGTGGATTATAATATTCAGGAAGTACAGGAGCTATTTGATTGAGATTTAATTCTTTGACTTCGCTTTGATTTATAAAGCACGAAGGAAGATTGTTAGAACTAGAACACCTTTGGTAGAACAAAAACATCGCGGTTTATCTGGACTGGCTTACTAACTTTAGTTTATAACGTTAAAATCGTCTGGTAACTTCTGATGCCGAGTTACCCAATCCTGAGACAGAAATCCTGGAATTTTCTGGTCGCGAACATTTGTAGAAGTGATGAAGTGAGGCAAACCACATTCACAATCGCTGTAGGCAATAATGTTTGTAAGACATTCTTGGAAGCATGTGCACAATTTATAGATACTTCAGCATTACAATGTTTTTTGTTGCAAGTAGTACATCGTTGCTTTCATCTGCATTTAAGAATATTATCCTTTGCCTATTTTTTCTCTCATATAATTCCGTCACAAATCATATGCTTGTTGTCGTCACAAACATCGCAGCTCATACTATTTGAAATAACATGCGTTTTAATACCTTGTTTGTTTCTGGGTGAAGGTAGTCTGGAAGTCCCTTCCTAATAAGAAGTCCGTCCTCGTAATAAGAATAGAAACAGTTCCGTTCGATCATTAGGAACTCATTTTGTGTATCTTAAGCACAATGCTTCTCACTTTCTTCATCTAACTTAGCCAAGGATCCTTTGAATCTCCATTGGGTCCAGCAGCCTTCATTTCTCGTAATACCTCATCGGATACATCAGGTTATCTTTTGATATTACCGCTGGAGGCTGTGTTGATCGTTGGCTGCTCCATGAATATTCGTATGAACGAAGTGATAGCATGCCGCTCTTAAGAAGGTTAAAGTGCTGCGAGTTTTTACAATTACAAATTACAATATGAATATGAGTCGCGCACTAATATTATGTTAAATTAACACCCCGATTACGCCAGTCGTGTCGTTTGTCGTTTCAAGTGACTCTTTTAATATGAAACCATAGTCGCCTGCCTTGCCAACATATCTAATATGTTTATTATCGTAGTCACTTCAAACGACAATCGGCGTATTTTATGTTTTTTCTAGTGTCTTCAAAATTTCACACGACTCGAAATGACAGTTTTTAATTGTTTTTTTCGTCTCAAGTCACTTATTGTCATAGCAACTGGCTAATTTTTCATACAAATAGCAAATTTTTAGTGTCACTTGAAACGACAATCGACTCGACTAGCGTAATCGGGGTGTAAATTATTTTGTAATATTGATTTAGGATACTTGGGAACGAATGCACAACGTCCTTTGAAAAAAAAATATACTTTGCGTGTTTCTGCGCATAAAATTAATTCACGAGTGCACACCCTATATTTTTCAATTTTTATAACCATCACTCTGACATCTACCGTCGAACACAAGAAACGTTATAAATTTTGCTAATCTTGATTATATCTAGTTTCGTTAGATGTCTCTGAACAAACTGTTCGAAATTAAATTTTCGGCATTCGAAATATATTTTTAGTACTGATTGTCAATCGGGCATTTGTTTTGTGTCATTTCATTCATTACAAATTGATTCAAAACTGAAAAAAGTTTGCAAAAAATGTTAATATTTTCGTAAAAGTTTAGTATTATTTACAATAAAAAGTGTGTTTAGTTTCATTATTATTAAATTAGTCTTTATATACAAAAATATATATTAATTTGTGCGGTTAATTGTAAACAAAATAAAAGTGAAGCCTTCATTGTATGGATTGAAGAAAACAAAGAAAATTTTGTGTCGCCTCGATTTTTTTAGACAGAAGGCTAAACCAATAAGGCAAACAATTTTAGATTATCTAAATTACACGATTCAATTTACAGCGGATTCATCGATTTTGTTGATATTAAAATGAGGGTAAAAGATTTATGTAAAGGCATTAAGATTATATTTTGGGTATTGTTATTAGTGGTATTTGCATTGTTCAGTTTTCTTGCAAGAGTTTTGTATATCTAAAGAAGTAAAAATATTTAAACAAATCGCATTTCATATTTGCATTAATGAATGTATATAACTTATAGACTATTTCGTATGTTTTAAATAATACATAATTTTATTTAGTGCAGTAAATCACGTATACATAATTAAGGACCATTGCTAAACTTTGTATGGGTAAGTTCAAAGAATATTATTTACATATAACATAATTTTACAGGTTATATTTGGTGGAGCTCTTCATCAATTTTGTTTGTACAAGACTTCAAATATAAATGAAGTAATTCATCTATTTGTCTAAACATGATTATAATCCATGATAATGGTTTAAGTTTCAACAATTCGTATTGAAATTGATAAGCATAAAATTGTGATAACGCGCCGTATATGAGCAGAGTTGTATATGGGACTGTTTACTGTGTGCAATTTTCTAATCAATTCCGATTTTGTGACACAATTTTTGGATCAATCGACAAATTTTCCAGCAGAGCGGTTATATTTATTCATGGATTGTATTTACTAAGTAGGGACTCATAGCTACTTATCAAGCGAAACTTAATAAATGTATTCATATTGTCTGTCTAGGTCGATTACAATGTTTTTGAATGACCTTTGCTAAATAAACTTAATAAGTAGAGTAGTGTCACTTAGCTTGGCTACGATATGCAACTGTTGCTCGGGCAAACATTACGATAAATTTTTACTTTATTTTCTAGAGGTTTGGAAGCTCATTTCTAATAAATATATAATCTTTTCTCGTTGGCTTAGTCACAAACACTTTATTTTTGGCAAACAGTTTGTAAGTTACAGGCATGCAACATTATCCGAGAAACGGGAGGAACATTCTTATCCCAAATGAACTAATCAACAAGCTTATGTTGCATCCTTCATCGAATGCTCCCATCGATTCGGTTCTGCAGGCCTTGCTCGCATATCACACCAATCTTTGGGCCGTAGTTTGGACCGATTCTGAGATCACCTGTGTCCGAGACAACTTAATTTTTGTATGAAAAAATTTCGTCCTGTTTTTTGACCTTGATCTAAAATTTGAGGTAAAATATAGCGACTTGAAATATAAAAGCAAAGCAAACAAATTTACCCAGTTAACTACTTAAATTTATCTAACTCAATTTTGTACTAGAAACCCCTTTCGGTTTTTGTCTATTTTTGAAAAATGACACTTTCACTGAACCAGCCCTAGTTTTCTTTCTGTTCCCAAAAGACCCATAAATCCGTAATAATGGCTGCGCCGAGTAAATTACGTTTGAATCTATTTCTAAGTTCTCAAAACCGAAAAATGTAGTTTTATGAAATTTACTACATACCTTACATATTTTATTTTTCATGCTTTTTCCGAAATTCTCTATTTTCTAAATTCTCTATTTATAACGTGCGCTTTTGCAAAGTCATGATAGTGTAATCGTAAATTATGTAAAAATGAGTGGTGTTAAAAAAAGCCAGAACAAAAATAAACAATTTGTCTCTCGAGCCGAAATATGAGGTTATTTTGATGCATGAGATAGTCACATACAATGAAACAAATTGCAGCCAATGCGGAACCATCCAAATTTATGTGTGTAGAACGATATTTGGCGGCAATTATCGAAGAAAAACCGTACATCTGACAATAATTAGCTGAATCTGGTAATTTTTGAATGGTTATCTGAAGGCAAAATGGCATTTCATTCAAACAAGTTTCTGGTGAGGAGAATGATGTGAACCTAAATATTTGTTTCTTCTGATTGCAAGAATAGATTGTCTGGTGAAAAGCTGGCCAAAGATCGATTAACAGTCCTCTTGGTTATCGGAAAATCGTTAAAACCACAATGCTTCAATCTGGATGTATTCAAACTTTTTTACGATAATGCATTCTCGCACACAGACGTGTAATTTTCACTCATAAAACTTTTTTTTTATTATTTAATCTTTGCAATCTGTCCTGGTGCCAAAGCACTTCCAACTCTTTCGCAGTTCGCTTTTCACGTCCTTATACGCGGTCGCCTGCCATATCGAAAACGTACAGCTATAGGTCCAATTTTATCAGCATCTGCACATTGCATAGCTCCATTCCAGCCTTTAATAGGAAGATGGGTCGGCCCTTGAGTTTCGCACTCCGACAGGGGGTCATAGTTGTGTTCCATTTCATCACAGATCGTAATCTCCTGCCCCTATCGGGATTGGAACCCGGTATCTCCCGATCCAAACGCCAAAGTATTGATCCCGATCCAAAGATTCTCTTTAACCACTGTGCCGTTTAGTTAAGTTACATTAAGCTTGAATGTTTTGCCGAATCTATACCCCGAAACTACAATCACTAAATAATGGATTAATTGCAGCTTTGAATTCTCGTTATCGAAAATACGTGATGCAGCATCTGGTACAGATGGTAGTCTTGGGGTAGGTAACTGATTTGACAAAAAATTACATTTTTGAAGGAATTGATTTCTTTAAAATGGCTCGTTACGGGATGTGCAAGGAAACAAACTGTAACAAAATGTTTCATCAACTGCAGATTCCAAATTCAAAATGATTTAACTCTTTTGTTATGGGTCGTACTCATTTGTAACATCTCCTTAGAATACGGCTGGTACTAATTTTTACCACTAGATGTTTAAACTGCATTGCTTGATCTTTTGTATAAAATATCACATTATCTTTTGTATAAAAATTAAAAATTATATTTATATTCCATAAATTCGATGACACTGTGATCAATTAAGGAAAAACTAACTATGTATTAACCAATCGTAAATAACTTCAATCATAAATTTGTTGTCAAAATCTATGTTAGGTTATGAACATTTGAGTAAAGTATTAGTCCATATTCATTTTTACATCATAACTTAAAAATAATAATTAAAATGCCATCAAAACGAACGCATTTTGAAGCGTCAACAAAGCGAAAAAAAATTATATACGCTGAAATAAACGGCAATAGATAGTTGCTGGTCGGAAATTTGATATTAGTGAAACTAATGTTCATCGTTGGAGAAAAAACCGAGAAGCCATATTTGCGTGCCATATTTTTTTAAGTGGCTATATAATACTGACATATGGCGCGACAATTTGAAGTCTGATCTTCATTATTACTTAGAAAATACATACCAGAAAATGTTAAATTAAAAACAATTTTCATTTATAATTTTAAAATTTTAAAAAAACGGCATGTTGTACATAATACTGAGCTATTGAAAAATTCGTGTTTCTATTATTGACAATTTTTGTTCTATATACTGACATACTATTGAGTTTATGAAAATTTACCAAAATACTTGTATTTTGCGAAATATCAATTATAAAACCTCTAAAGCACAAAAGTAGAAACAAATATTCTTTTATTAAAAATTTGTTTCTACTTTGGTGCGGAAAGCAAAGCTTTGTTTTATTGCGTTTATTGCACAGATAAATTAGCAATATTAAACACAAAATAACTTTTATTAGACCGGACGCGGAATTTTCACAACACCGTTTGCTTAAATTTTGATTTTATATAAAACTGCCATGTTGCTACAGTTATTTACCTGTGCTAACACGCAACATTTGATAATTTTATTCTTTAGATCGTTGAGAAAATGTTCGATTGCGAATCGAATGATGTAATAATAGCCGCTTTTCTTGACGCATGATCTAAGTCTTCAGTTCATATTTCATAACACAATAGATTTGAAATCAAAATGATGATCTAAAACAAAATTTGAATGAAATTTTAAATTTTCAGTGCAGGTTGTTGGTACTTCAATGTGTGTTCATTGTAGACCAAATGGTACACCGATGGGACTTTAGAAAGTCGGTAAAATACAAAAGTACACGGGTTGAACGCCGATAGGGGCAGGATGCACATGGTGTTTTGCAACGTCTGGTGTCGGTCGGCGATGTGACTGAACACAACTATTATGGCCCCTTGTCAGAGTACAGAATCCACCGAGCGATGCATCCTCCATGTCAGTCATATTAGTGATTTGTAGCAAAGAGCAAATGAATTCTGCTGAACAAAATGCGAATGACAGTCTACTATGGAGCAAGGGGGGTGAAAATTGTAAAGATATTGGTTTGGCCATTACCCGTTTCCATATGGTAGTCGATGAATCTGATGCTAGCTATATTCGATGGGAATTGCGAATAGACATTTAATAGGCATCCATTCTTCAATAATATTTTGCTCTTCTGCCATTATTAAAACCGATTGGTCTTATGTATACGCTGGAATGCGTTGATAATGTCATCGGGACTCTAATATTATTGAAGATGCTTGAATTTTATTGCCACGGGAATAAAATATAATACAGCTCCTTTACTGACATGTGTGTATGTTACGGTCAAAGTGTATAATCCGTTGATTATATTATAATTACCGGTTATTATATATAATTACCAAACCCCTTTGGTCAAAGTGAATAATATGAAAGTTTTTTTTTACTTATTTTAAAATTATAAATAAAATTTGACACTCCAAGAATTTCATAAATTCTGGAAAAGCAAGCGGGGGTTTGGGGAAATCCTCTAAGGTATACTACGAATGAAAATTACATTAAAAAAAAAATTATTTACCAAACTTGATTTTTTTTTAACATTTGGGGCACTATTAGAAGAAGCGATAAGAGCGATAAAAACTCGTTGATCTGTTTGCAAGGTTGACGAAACAATTATTATTAATAAAAATAAATGAAATAAAATGTAGTTTGTTAATTCAAAATTTCAATTTTAATTTATTCAAAGCGAATTTATCGTCAATTTGTTCTTCATCTTCATTTTCATTTATATTAAGGTTGTGAGTGATCCTCGTTAGGAGTTTCATGAAAGTTGCCTGGATATAGAATGCTCGCAATCCTAACGTCAAAAATTATCAAAAAATTAACATCTTACCTTATTTTGAAAAAATAAAAAATTCCGGAAAAATTTAACATTTATCATTTTTAAATTTAATATTTAAAATTTATTTTTTCTGTTTACTTGATTTTCTCGATGTATACGTAAAGTAAAATTACGCCATTATTATATTATAGTTTTAAACTTTCATATTTAACACTTTAACCAAAGGGGTTTGGTAATTATATATAATCACCGGTCAAAGTGAACAATTCTAAAAAATTATACACATTAACCGACGTCGTTGGTAATTATATATAATAACCGGTAATTACAGTCTTGGCCAAAAGTATTGAGCACCCATGATATCTTACAATTTTTTTGGGAGTATCAATTTAAAATAAATAAATTGAAACAATTTTATAGGTTCACATTACTATTTATTTATATAAAATTAATATTTTGTGGGTCCACCCTTTGGCTTAATTATGGCAGAAATTCTTTTGGATATAGAGCTTACAAGTCTTTCACATTCTGCAGGACGTATGGCGCTCCATTCTTGGAGCAGACAGAGTTTTAGATCTTCTTTGTTATTTATTGTATACCGCCTGACTCTACGTTTTAATAGACTCCATAACGGTTCTATGGGGTTCAGGTCCACGGCCTGGGCAGGCCACTCCAGGACCTCAATGCGTTATCCAGCTGGAATTTAACGCTATCCATGTTGTGTATCACCAAAAAGTGCTAAAAATGAGGGCAGAAACGCAGATTCTAGGACGTTTATGTATTTCTAAGAGATTTTTGTTGATATTTTAGTCGAATTTTACTTAAAAAATAAATTTTGTTTATTAAAGTAAAAAATTGTATATTGATATTTCCAATTGATATTACCTACCCGTTTTCAGTATAAATTTACCGCCATAATATTGCTATAAGTAAATACATAATAAATTTCCGTTAAATTCTATTCCCAGTTAATTCTTTCCTAACACGGCTTCTCCACCTGCTACCTGAATGCTATTGCAATCTACTTTCTCTTTCTATCAAAATTTGCAAAGATGGAGTCTGGTGTGGTAAACTTGCTATAATTTGACGTTTAGAAATCATTCTTAAAAAATATTTATAAAATATTTATATAATTTTATTAATATAATTTTTTAAAATTTATTTGGTTATTTATTTTTTATTTATTGAAATATGTATGTATCACCAGTATGAAAGCGAAAAAATTTAGTAGACGCAATATTGAAATTGAATATTGATATATCGCCATATTGAAACGTCAAAATATGCATGCTATATACATGCTATCGAGTTCTGCCGACATAGCATGTATTCATAGCATACAGGTAGCATATAAATATTATTGCGTGTCTCCACTTGCCATTTGATCGAAATTTTCTAGCATAACTAGATAGCAATAGCAGGTGGAGAGTCCATGTAAAATAGATATGGAATAATAAACGTCACGACTACTATAATTGAGAATAACTTTTTCCCAAAAAAATTTTTCCCCAAACGCCAGAATACACTTTTGCGGAAAAGGGAATAAAACTGCTAGAAAATTTAAAATTTTCATCTCCCGGGAGTTACCAGAATAGGGCCACAAGTGTGTAGACTTCGGAAAACTAAAATATTTGTATCGATGAATTTTATTTTAAAATCATATTATTTAATATTATTAGGGCATAGAATTGTGAACCTACTACAAAGTTTGATTTGTCTGACCACACCATATTTGACCAATCTTCTTCGGTGAAACTTTGGTATTTTAAGGCCCATGATTACCGAGTCTTCTTGTTTTTCGGAGAGCCAGGGTTTCTTCCTGGCTTTACAGTCTTTCAAACTAGCTTCCTGAAGCCTTCTGCGAGTGATGCGAGCAGATATTGGTTTCTTAATTTCTAATGAGAACTCAGCAGCGAGGTTTGAAGAAGTTTTTTTTTCTTATTTTTTAAAGCTTCTCTCTCTAACTTTCGGTCGTCACGTATGTGGTGATGCATTTGCGCCCGGTTCTGTACTTATCACTGTGTGATCCACTAGCGGTGAATCGCTCAATTGTATATTGCACAGATCGGCGTGAACACATCACAGTTTTAGAAATCTCTACTTGTGATTTCCCTTGCTCATGCAGAAGTTGTATCTGCACATGTTGTTCTAAACTTAACTATTTTTGTTTCGGCATATTGCAATAATATCACTAAATTTAACAAATCAACATATCAAAAGCGGACTAGATCACTGGATGTGTACACAATGAGCGAAAGTAACGAACTGACGAATAAATACAAAATGGAAAAATAACAAATTTTATTGCACCAGATGGTTTATTGCCACACCTGCGGTGTGAGTCACTGTTTTTAGTCCTTTTTAGATGTCGAAAAAATAATATACAAACAAAAGGGGTTTTTTCTGTTATACTTATTGTGTACGCCCCAAATTAATAGAGTGCTCAATGTGCTCAATACTTTTGGCCAAGGCTGTAATTATACACTTTGACCGTAACATATATAATATTGACATGCAACTTTAAGGTAAAATTAAATTCTCCAAAAAGTTAGAATCAGTTTTTAGATTGCGTATATTTATTTAATATTACACTAATTAAAATATTTTTAATTTACTTAAAACGGAAATAAATACTTTTAATTACAATAAATAGAATTTAGAATTTCTAGGTTACATTGACATGTGTTCGATAATTTAGTGAGCTAAATAAGGATTCAATACTGATCGTTGTCGTTTTGGTTAATTCGTGGCCAAACTATCACAAATTTTTAGGGTCATAATTAGCTGATGATGCTTTCAATTGAAAACGAACCCAAAATCCCGTTTTTACAATAAATAAGCATACAACCCAGATTAAAGGATGCTTAAAAAATATGTCTTAACCTAATACCAAAGACAACCTAAAAGAGATATTTCATCCTGTGTAAACGTAAAAATCGTAATTTCGATTTCATTTTCTATAAAAAGCCGCATACAATCAAAAATATTTTGTTTTCCGCGTATACGTATATATGTACACAGTTTAACGAAAAATCACAGATACAACGATGACATTGGAATTATCAGCAATATATTTTGTTTTCATTTCTTAGTTCAAATGAAAAATCTAATATGATTGACTGTGCTAATACGGACATATGCGTCAAAGGGACACGCTATTTTTTCACAGATTCTAATACTGACAAAACTACTATAACAAAAATATATATTTATTTTCATTATATGAATGAAGTCAAATAACTAAATGAAACGAATCATATGATCGATAAAACTTTAATTTAAAACGTAATTAACACTTAGAGACTATTACTAAAATAAAAAATTTCATAATTTAAGGCAAAATGCTAAGAAATAGTTGCACAAAAGTATTATTTCGATGTCTATCAGATTTATATTATTTTTAGTAAACGAATATTAGAATGTATTAAAGGAGATGCAACTAGAATGTTCTTATTAGTGATTTTAAGAAAAATAATCTTAGTATGTTGGGTCTTAAAATTGAGCAAATTCACGATTTATGTCAGTAATGCCGCCTATGTCAGTATTAGCCGTTTACCTTACAAAATGTTTCACTGGAACAATAAAAGGAAAATTTCCAATTGTGGATGAAGTGTTGTGCTTCATAACGGAAACATGGGCTATAGGATTACCCGTTACTCGATTAGCTATGCGACTAAAAGCCTGCGAAATAACGAAGTCACACGCAATTGACACAAAATACTTTAAATTTAGTCCCGGTTGGTGTGACAAGATAAATGCGTCGCAATGGGCTATCTTTAAGATGCCTAGCATCCATTTGTCAAAAAGTCCCCACAGATTTTCAACAAAAATTGATCGATTTCCAGCGGTATGTAATAAAATTAAGGGAGACCAATAAATATGCGTTGAGTAAGTCGGCAATGCCGATGAAACATCGGTGTTCTTTGACATACCAAGGAATTACACAGTTAATACGAAAAATAGCAAAGAAGTAAAAATTATAACTGCCGGCTACGAAAAGCAACGTATTACTGTGATGCTTTGCATAACTGCTGATGGCCACAAGTTACTGCATTTCCTAATTTTAAATCGGAAAACTATCCCAAAAAACGAAACGTTCCCGAAAAACGTAATTGTGCGGGCACATACAAATGGATGGATGACGGCTGAGTTAATGGAAGATCGGCTGAACATAGTTTGGAATAAGCGTCCTGGAAGTAGGTGCAAACCACGAAATGTTAGTTTTCGACGCTTTCACGGGGCATTTGACTGAGGACGTAAAAATTCCATACTCGACTTTGCAGTTAATAAACCCTTTAAGGACCATATGCAAAATAATAAGAATCCTGACTAATAAGTGACAATCTTCCTGTAACAGCTTCGGAAAAAATAAAAGAAGCTCCTGCGTCAAAAGTGGTGGAGTAGGTTTCGACGGCATGACATCTTATTCCTCATAAGTTGGTGCAACAATCATTTAAAAAATGTATCAGCAATGCGGTCGATGGCTCCTATGACGATGCATTGTGGTGTGATGAAACTTCTGAACCATCTGATACTTCTGAGATATTTATTTCGTCAGATACCTCATAGAAATCGGACGACTCCGACTTTCTTGGATTTATTTAATCCAAAATACGAGCTTGTATTTAATATCTAGGTTTAAATTAATATTACCTACTTCCATATATGTAATAAAAACTGAATTAAATATAACTACCTAAATAAAAATCGAAATACTTGACGATTAACTTGGTATTTTTTTCGTTAGTAGCATGCGTCTTACAATTGACATAATAAAAATATTTCTATTAGTCGTGCTCAAATTTACGTGGATCTTGCATTTGAGGCGCCTTATTATCGAAAATATACGGTGTCTTTAATTTTAACACATATGTATCCTGAATTGTATTTGAATTTTATATTTACACATTGATCTAACAAATTAATTAGATGTGTAACATGCATACCTACTTAGTTCCTTAAAATTTAGTTCCTTTTTCACTTAGGTCAAGGGTTTTTTAAAGTTTTTGGCCTAACAAGGTTGTCAAAGCCGTAAATATCCTCCATGTCAATAATTGTGTGCAATCCTCACGAATTTTGTATGTGGGTAGTTTCACTGTATTATAATTCAATTGTTTCCGGAAACAACTTAAATATAATTTTAGTGGCGATTATAACACGAAGACTCACTAGATGCACAAGAAAATTCTTGCACAAGGTTCCCTTTACTTTTCAAACTCGTAATGTTATATGTCCGGATGTAATGTAATAAATTACAAGAGTTATAGCCTACTTCTTTGTTCGGCTGGATTATACATATTTGCATTTGATTTTTGATGTGACTATATTTGACACCTCGTGCACAAGTGAAATATTCTTTCAAAAGAGATGCGCTAAAGACATTGATTTTATTTGTTCTCGTTCTACCCTCCTCTTTGTAGCGACCGGTATAATCAAATCATCCATGTATAGCCAGAAATGATGAAAAACATGTTTATAATTCTTTGAAACATGAGAAGAAAGTAAAATAAATCGAGCACCAGGACAACGACACATGGGAAAAATCGGCGCTCAAAGAATTAGGCCCGTTCCATTTTTTTGTTGAACTTCCGCTCATCCACAATCGAAATCATAAGGAATCGGTATTCCTTATAATTTCAATTGTCTCTTTCGGTTCTTTTGTCAATTTTATTTGCCAAAATTATGAGATTTGCATAATCACAAATACGCACTTTTATAACTTCTTACATAATTTAGAATTTCTAATGGCTACAGACACCGATGCCTGGGCGAACCACCAGCTTCATTCATCCCGGGAAATTTGCAGATAGTAAAGACCCCCTACAAATCATTTTTGGGGTGGTTGGTCTTCGATCAATATGTTGGAGAATGTTAAGTCGGCACACATAGTTTTTCGCTAGAGTTTTGTTTAGTTTAGCGATGCCAGACAGACTCTCAATTTCCCCACATGATATAGTTCATGTAGTTCTATGAGGGAGCTGAAATTTTCTTATTTTTTTTATGCCGACAGAAAATTAACCCAATCAGACTGAATAACGTTTTAACCTTATTTTTGACTCGCCTGAAAATGTTCCTCGGGTTGGTGACAAGTTATGTAGAACAAAATTTCGTTGTATAAACCGTAGGATGCACATATGCGCGCCTATGGTCGTCAACGTGTTAAGAGACCCTTGATGCCTACCCCGGATGAAAGAGCTTATTTAATCTGTGCAAATCCAGTATGAAGTCCACATAGGATAAATATTAAATATGGAAATCTGCAGAAGAGTGTTATTTACTAATGTAAAGATAAGTTGTGCAGGATCGATAAGCTTTGTAAATATTTTTTCCGTGGATATTCGAGTTTTTGATTATCAATTTCTATTATGTAAAATCCATGCTTTACATTTTATTTTCTTGAAATTTTATTTGATATTTTGTTATTAACTCTCAAACTTGGAGAAGTTGTGCAAGTTCGATCGCAATATCTAACAACAATAGCATATATTAAATAATATCTATAAACGCCAGTAGGTGGACACAAAAAATTTGGTTATTACCCCAATTTTTCTAAGTTGTTGCTATTTTCAACGTAAATTTTTTGGTTTGCTTTTTGCTTTCATATTTTCAGGCATTATATTGTACCCCAATTTTCAGATCAAGGAGACGATTTTTTTTTCTTAAAAATTGAGTGATTTCGTATATTGAGTTGTGTCGGGAACAGGTTTTCCTAAGGTTTTAGCTAAGGTTCCCCTCATTCAGTTTCAAACTGTTGTATTCCTGGAATAAATGTAAGGTTACTTTTATATTGAGTGCTGGCAGGCTAGATTATACTGAACCTAAAACATTCCCCTCGATCAGTATGTATTCTACTTTTTTAAAGCGTTAAAAAGACTCTTGTCGAAATTTATTACATATATAATTGTTTAGCCAGTACTACTATGTCTTTAACCCTTATCACTTTTTCAACCAAGAAAACAAAAAAATTGGCTTAGTTTTAGTCCAACCCACACAAATATGTGAGTAAAAAACCATTGTATGTAATGGCGTTGTGATAAAAAATTTTGCTTTATTTGAAGTAAAACTAACACAATTGTGTGTATAGATATAGTGTTTTTTTCGGACGAGAATAAGTTAAACAGGAATTCACAAATGTGTAAGATGGTTCAAAAAACATACAAAACTAAATTTTTGACATGGTATTTTTGCCCTACCCGCACAATTGTGTTAGTAAATCATAAAAGGGTTATCCTTGCTTTACAAACCAATTAGTTCTTGCCTCCGCTGTAATCTTTGACGCTAATCACATCATATTATGCTGCTTTTCGACTGAGATGCAGTGCATACTTTAACTCATAATTTTGCCTGATTTTGATTTCAGTACTTCTTTCTCGGTGGTTTATCTATCGAGAGACGATCAATTCGGCCTGCATTTCAGGCTAAATTGATTGCACTCACACTTTGTACGAGTACTAACATTATTCTGTGTACAAATAGTAAAGCTGTTAAGGATTGTAAACACTTTATTAACTATTTTGGTAACTGTAATTGAGTTACGGTCATGTTGGTACTAGCGCATTGGGGCATTGAGGGTAATGAGATTCTTAACTCCTTGGCCAAATCCGGACAGACATGATGCTGATTGGTCCGAACCAATGCCTCCTTGACCTTTAATAAGGGTAATGTGGCTGTTAAGAAATTCGTTCATATAATCAAGAAAGGCTTGCTTACTAAGATTAAACATCTACGTCCTGGCGTTGAAAAGGGTCAAATTAAAATTGTGGCTCTCAATCACTGGCTAAAATCATCTACATCATATTGAGCTGACACAAAATGCCTTATTTTTCTCACTTTATAAAGACTAATAAACTGGTCTAAGATGGATTAACAAACCTGCAAACCTTTCAGATATGAAATTAACTAGCTGATTCTAACCTTGTTACTGGCACATCTCAGCTAAATCGCTGTAGTTTTAGCAAGGCATCTATAGCCAGGAGCCACTGGAATGTTGGAAGTTCTATTACGGTATGACATTTACAATACTAAACATGATTACATCCACAACACATAAAATTAGTCGGAGTGCAAAAAAAACAACATTCAGTGGTCCTAATAGCCTACCTACAGTATACAGTAAAACCTCGCTTAACGAGCATAATTCGTTCCAGAATCTTTCTCGTAAAGCGAAACACTCGTTAAGCGAAACAAATTTTCGTTTATAAATTAATGTAAAATACGATAATGCGTTCCATGCTGAAAAAATAGTCGAAAAATGTTATGTACATACTATATCGTTCATTCAAAGAAAATCACATTATATACATATATGTACACATTGTTAAGCAGCGTGAATCATCTTTATTAGGGTGATGCTTGTCAATGAACGAAGCAACCGATTCCCATGCTTTCATCATTTCTCGTATACGCCGATTCGATCATCTTGAGGTAGGCACCGACGTGGAAGTGATCTTTCCAAAACTCTCTGAGATTGAGATTGGTCTCTTCAGCCACTTTAAAACATTACTCGAAGAGTGCCTTAGTGTAGAGCTTCTTAAAGTTAGAAATAACCTGCTGGTCCATAGGCTGGAATAACGCAGTGGTGTTGGGAGGCAAAAACTGAATCTTGATGAATTCTTCAGGGAGGTTATCTTGTACGCTTGGAGAATGAACAGGAGCATTGTCCATAACAAGCAAGACATGGAGTGGGAGATTCATCTCAAGTAAATTTTTTTTCACAGAAGAACCAAACACATCATTGATGCATTCAGTAAAAAGGTCACGTGTCACCCAAGCTTTTTTGTTGAACCTCTTTCATAATATTTTTTACAATTCGGTACTTTCCCTCGTTATGCGAAACGTAGCTCGTTAAGCGAGCAACTTTTTTACAATTTTTTTTTGCTCGTAATGCGAATTACTCGTTATGAGAGGTGCTCGTTAAGCGAGGTTCTACTGTACCTTTAATATTAATGGTCCCTGAGGCGGTAATAGTATGTGACCCTTGATTCAGATATCCTAAGTAAATTTTTTTTAAACACTGGAGAAATTTACTGTTAAGCACAGTCGGTCGTCATCTAATATTCAGTCCCGCACACTTTCTCCACAGCCAAATATCACAATACACCAAGGACATAACAGACTGATTTGCAGACACCAAATATTAAATTAAAAATTTCCTAGAAATGAATGGAGAATTTGAATCTGATTTGGACTGATGAAATTACTTTTATTAAGCATCTAGTTTTTATGGACCCTCCGAAGAAATGTTAAAAAACGGTGGCCCAACTCTTGCATTTACTATAATTTGTGTGAGGCATCCGAAATATTTTATAATCCCTGGGTTTTTTAATCGCTTTGGTTTTATTTAATATATGTCTCGATCTGTCATTCTCGCTCTCCAGTTTTGACATTCTATTATACGTAGGGCTTTTTCGAAACCGTGACGCCGGCGTAGTCCGCGTCTACCTCTATTACGATCACCGGCTGGTTGTTGCTGGAACAATTTATTTATTTATTTATTTAATGAAATATATTCTGTGATTTACATTTATGATTTCAGATAATTTAGTTCAAAACAAAAATTAAATTTAAAAAAAAAATCAAACAAAAAAACTAAAACAAAAATAAAAATATAATTCAAATTTTAATTTAATATTTAAAAATTTTAAAAATAATTCTTCAGGATATTTTTGCAGTTGTTTTTTGATAAATTAAAGTCAAATATTATTAAATACCCCCATATTTTCTACATAGTTTGTGGAATGGTGTTCTAGTGCTAAAAACTCATGGTTTCGAAATGATCTGCAAGGTACATGAATTGATATGTATGTTTTCCAAAATGTAAGTTGAATCAATGTGACCAAGCAAAACGTTTCCAATAAAAGCCGCGCCTAAGAGAGGTCGTCTATTTTCAAGCGTGCATATTTTGTAATCTGTGCATCTTAGCGGTATAAAATTGTCCTTCAAATTATTCGATCACGTATCATCTGTATATCCAAAAATTTAACCTGACTTATTAAATATGCAGCGCGAAGTTTCAGTGTTGTTACACTCAAGAGCTAGATTGAATAGCACAGACGCGTATGAATTACAAATTAACAGCGGACCTTCTTTTGTGCTCACATATTAGTAGTAGTAGATGATAGTTTGCATTTACATTTGAGATCGAACAGCATACGGATGCTATCACGACGGTACCTCTGCAAGATCTAATGTTAGATATGCTTTTGCTCACTTAAATATCATGACGTGAGGATTTGGTTTTCCGTTCTACCATCACTCGATCTCCACGTTTCTTTGTGGATCCTTTTATGCGGAAACCAATTGATATAACTAACACATGGGCTGAAAAGTCCCGGGCCTAACAAAGAAAACGCTTTTTTTTTGTTCAATTTTTTTTGTTCAGTTGGTAATAATCTTCAAAAGACCGCTGTCAACATTTCATTATTTTCTATTCATTAGTTTGTGAGTTATTGTGCTAAGAGTGACACTACTTTTGTTAGTTTCAAAACAATGGACCAAAAACAATTTCGTGTTTTAATTTTACACTGCTTCTTGATGGGAAAAAATACCGTTCAAGCGAAGCAATGGCTTGAAAAATGTTATAGGGACTCCGCTCCATCGGAAACAACAATAAAATGTTGGTTTGCTGACTTCAAACGTGGTCGTAGAGACATCGATGATGCAGAACGCAGTGGACGTCCAAATGAGGTGGTAACACCTGAAGTTGCGTGAGTTAGCTGACATCACATCGTAAAGTTATCAAAAGAACGTGTTGGCTTTATATTGCATGAGCATTCGACTATGAGAAAGCTCTGTTCAAAGTGGGTGCCGCGTTTACTCACTGTTGACCAAAAACAACATCGTGTTGATGATTTGAGCAGTGTTTGGCCATGTTTAAACGTAACAAACCGGAATTTTTGCATCGATATGGGACAATGGATGAAACATGGATCCATCAATTCACTCCGGTATCAAAACGATCGTCATCTGAGTGGACCGCAACTGGTGAACCTCGCCCAATGCGGCCGAAAGCACAATTGGCTGGAAAGGTTATGGCCTCGATATTTTGGGATGTGCGTAGTGTAATATTCATCGACTATCTTGAGAAGAAAACCATCAACAGTGAATATTATATAGCGTTATTGGAGCGTTTGAAGGCCGAAATTGCAAAAAACAACCGCAAAACTACATGATTTGAACTTCGAATTGCTCCCACATCCACCGTATTCGCCAGATTTGGCTCCCAGCGACTACTGGCTGTTCGCAAACCTAAAAAAATGCTCTCCGGTAAGAAATTTTGCTCGAATGAAGAGGTTATCGCTGAAACTGAAGCCTATTTTGAGGCAAAAGATAAATCGTTCTTCAAAAGTGGTATTGAAATGTTAGAGCGACGCTGGAATGATTGTGTTGCTCTTGATGGCGATTACGTTGATAAATAAAGCCAATTTTGAACATAAAAAAAACGTGTTTTCTTTGTTAGGCCCGGCACATTTCAGCGGATGTGTTATATTGTATGTTATTATAACCAGTTGGATGATGCGCTGGTCCTTGTTGTTATTGTGGGGTGGAATCTGTTATAACCAATACGCGATGTGTTTTTGACATTCCTATCAATTTTTGCATTGAAGTCACCTACGATTAATGTCATGGTGCGAGATGTTATGATGTCCTCTTCCAAGTCGAAAAAGAATAGATCGTCATCTAATTTATCTTCGTTGGGTGCATGTCCATTAACGATCCCGATGTTCAATTTCTTAGTGCAGGGACTGAACGTGCATATCAGCAAGACCGTGCAAGCAGGGGGTGGAGGTCGATTATATGTTGCATTCTCGCGGATGGTTGAGAAATCCAACTCCAAATTCTACTCTGTTCTCTTGTCTGCTGTAGTATAGATTGTAACCATTAATGGTGTTCTCCAGGTTTTAAAGACTGAGCACTTATCATGAATCCGATATGGTCATACGAGACCTTCGTGTAGCGTTCATGACTTAGATGTTTTTGTGACAGAATATTGTTAGCCTGCCGCTCAACCTACTGTTATGTGTGAGTCCCATATTAGTGAAGAAGCTTAAAGCATTCAGTCCAACCTGGAACACGATTGTGTAGCGAGCTTCTTGATTGAAGACAAGGCCGCTTCAGCCGCCCATAACCTCAAGGGCAGACACTAATTTCTTATTGGTTTTAGGGCTGCAATCACTCGCCTTGACGTAAGTTGTATAGTAGAAAGCTATCATATAAAGATTAGCCCTAGTGATTTACAATAATACCAAAAATGCTTCATCAATGACGTTTACGTTGAGTTATTAACTGAGTTATATTTGAGTACATTTTAGAGTAAATCATGTTAACATTATGATATGATATTTTTTTATATTACTCATGTCTAAAACATCTAATTTTATCGTTTTACATTTTTGTTAATTTAAAAATTGAATGGCCTAACACCGCGAAATTTAGTATGACATACATTATCATTGAATTACATGTTATTCAAATAATAATTCATGATTCATTCATGGAACTCGGCCGACTAATATAATGCATTATCGATTTGAGATAAAATGTTTAATGGTATTAGTTGCAAACTACTCGTATAGAAGTTTGCCTTGAATTAAAAACGTAATCAAACTATGTAATGGACGAATGAACTTTTTTTTTATTTCAGAATCATCTGGCAAAACTCAGAAGTTTATAAATAATTTTCAATCCGATCATGGATCGTGATAGATATTTTCAACAACAGCGGTTACTACCAAACCAACAATATTATGGGGCCCGGCCGAGACCCCAATTTGATTTTGGTAAGTGCTTGATTTCTCTTGGTATGCTATGTATTTGTGTGTCTTAATTTGTTTGCTTATTGTGTTTATAGGACGTTCGCAGCACTCAATAAATTTTATAACCGAAGATTTTTTGGCAGGCTTCCAAGAAGATGGGCGCATGTCGGTTGTCAGAAGATTTTTTTGTTTATTTGTAACATTTGATGTGATATTTATATCATTGTTGTGGATCATTAGTGTTGTGGTAAGTATCATGTGCAGTTTGTCATTTTCAGATGGTTGGATAACATGAATTATTTTAGATTACCGGGGAGAATATTTATGATGCCCTAAGGAAACAGGTATTGCATTATTCAATTTATACGTCCTTATTTGATGTTATCGCAGCAGCGATATGCAGATTTTGTATTCTAATTTTATTCTACGGATTGTGTTATATCAATCATTGGACAATAGTAGCTGTAAGCCGAAACCATATTACATATTTTTTATTTGGTTTTTCTAATTATCATCATATTTATAATATTTCAGTTATGCACTTCTGCTTCGTGTGGATTTCTTGTAGCAAAAGTATTCTATTATGATGTAGGTAAAATGTAATATTTGTTATTGTTATTCCAAAATTTGTACTATTAAATATTTAATTGCAGTGGGCACAAACGCCTCAACCGCTATTTGAAGTGCTTCTAGTCATTATATCGTTTGTGCTATCATGGGGTGAAGCATGGTTTTTAGATTGTCGCGTTATACCACAAGAGAGACATGCTAGGAATTATTTTATTGCAGCAACATCCCCGATGGCAGAACGTGGACAATATAATGAACGATCGCCGTTGTTAGTTTCGTTTTTAAATTCAACACAAAATTATACTACGGCACCGGAAAGTCTTGGAAATTTTTATTCCCCAATCGATTCAGGCGGAAACAGTGATGATGAAACGGATATGGTAAGTTCGATGGTATAGTTAATCGAGCGATTTGTGTAATTTTGTATTTTTAAGAATTTATGAGTTTCGCATGGTTTAAATTTTAGCTTATGAGAATGCTGTACTGTTTTGTATTTTAAATGTTTGTTTTATACTTACTTTATAATTTATTAATTATCATTATCTCTAGTAACGAATTTAGATATTTAATTTAAATAATCCAATAGGTATTGTCGTCTAGATCTAGGAAATTCATTACCCTTTTATAAAACATGCTAATCAATTTCATTCAATAAAAATCGATTCATAATTAATGATCTCACAAAATTTGAAATTCAAAATCACATAGACTTTCGAACTAAGAGATGCGATTATAAAAGAATTGTATCAAATAGCCGCGTTTAGTTTCAATCGATCTTGATGAATGTGAAGACGCATCGAAATGATCAGCTAATCAAAACCATTTTCTTTTGCTCATCATGTCATTTCAGACAGAAGATTATAAGAAAATCGGAATCGAGGCAGTGAAACGTGCTTTCGAATTGTTAGAATCAAAAGATTGGAAAATTGAAAAAGTCACCCCAGCAAATGATACAATCCAGAGTATACATCGCGATGGACTGGGGAAGGTTTATCGATTAACTGTAAGTAGTTATTTCCATTTTAAAATAGCTCCAGTTAATTTAAGTTGTTTAATTCGTAATTTCAAGGCCCGAATCCCGTGTGCGACTACCATTCTATTAAATAATTTATTCTACCGAATCGAAGATGTACCAAACTGGAATCCAACGTTATTAGAATCTAAGATAATAGAGGTAACTAAATGTTAATATGAGTTGTGCTATTTATATTGAATGTTTTTTTTTATTTGTATTTAGACGATAGACAGTCACACCGATATAACGTATCAGGCGACAATAGGTGGCGGTGGTGGTATGGTCAAATGTCGTGATTTTGTGAATTTACGATGCTGGCAATTACTTCGCGATGGCAAAGTAATAATGGATTATGAATTACCCTCGGTAAAACTGAAAGGTGACATAGTAGGTAAAGTAATGTCGAGGTCATTACCTACTCAGGAATTACAAAAAAAATTAACTGCACTCACAGAATCTGAAACTGAAAGTACCGATAATGTACTTAACAAAAATGAACAAAATATATCGTCTAGTTTAGGTGCATCTATAGTGGGTAGTGATAATAAAGAAGATGGTGATTTAAAGTTTAGCGATAGTAATAGTGAGATAGCTACACTTAGTAAAAGCTTGGGGGCTAAGCATTTTAACGACAGTGATCACAATTTAAGTGACGATGAGGTTGGATTTTTGGACGCAAAAGAGGGCGTGTCTCCCGCAGAGAATATCGATTCAAATCCAGAATCCCCAGGGGAAAATAGTGGCTGTGAATCAGAAGTTTATATAAGTGCTGCTGTTAGTGTAACACATAATGGAGCACCACAAACTCAAAAATATATTCGGTTTGTTACACAATATATATTAATTTATAACCATCAAATCGTAATATGTAATTCTTTTTTGTAGTGGTGAAAATTTGGTATCCTGTTGGGCCATGCGACAGATACCGCAACAAACAAATTGGTGTATATTTGAATGGTTACTCTGTTTAGATTTAAAAGGTTATATACCCCGGTACGTTCTAGACGCAGCGTATTCATCGTTAATGCAAGATTATATGAAATATTTGCGGCAACACTGTGACACTATTAATTCATTAAGTAAATGTACCAAATGTAATAAAACGGATTACAATAAAAAGTGCCTCTGCTCAAAATCCAGTTAAATTCATACACACCGTTCTGGTTCCACATCCCCTAATTAATCTATAAATTATTTTTTTGTGATTTTATTTTAACGTGAATTATGTCATTTTTTTAATAAATTTAAATCTAAAAATTATTAATTATATTTTAATAAAATAATAATATTTTTGTAATTATAACATTTTTTTTGTTAAAGAATTTTTATTAATAAATAATAAGGATTAAATTATGATACAAATATATTTTTATTTAATATTAAATAAGCCGTAAACAATGTATGTTCACATAAACCGTTCAATTTATGAAATAATATGTTTTCAACTATCAACGAAAATAGATTTTAAACAGCAGATGGGGGTGATTATTTCAAATATTTAAATTTAATCCCACCAAATTTTCTAAGAATAATAGCTCCAAGCAGTCAACCATTTTGCACACAAAATTACTTTTTGCAAGCGGTAGCGAATTATAAATTATGTGATCCGTACGGACAGTGTGATCCATTCGAAAATTTCCACGCGAAATATCTCGAAAATCGTTTTTAACACACTGAAAGTCGTGTTCCTGACAAAAATTGTTTGGTCTCGATGATGAAAAGAATAACACTAACCATTTCTTAATTGCTGGGCTTTTGCAGGTATATATTAGAGACACTTCTTTAATAAGGTTTAATGATGTTGGCCGCTGCTTTAAAGAGAGAAATTAAAAATATGATGAAAATGCAATCGATGTAAGTGACGAAGTAATTATTAAAAATAACATTAAACATTATGAAGTGCCCGGCATTGAAGAAGAAATTATGCAAGTTAAAACCATAAAAGTTGAAAAAATCAATAATAGGGGGACTCAGTTTCTCCTCTATTTACTGTCCCGCACGCCATCAATTAAAAAAAGACTACAGTCGACTTTTTAAATCATTAGGACAAAATTTTATCATAGACGGTGATTTTAATGCAAAGAATACCTGTTAGGGATCTAATGACAGAGTTATTTAATGCAGCTCGCGAGAACAACTGTGAATTTCTTTCTGGCGATAAACCAATCTATTGGCCTGCTGACATACATAAAATTCCAGATCTTCTTGACTTCTTTGTAACAAAAGTAGTTTTAGAGGACTACACGTGTATTGAATATTGTGAAGGACTATTATCTGACCACTCACCTGTGATCATGACTCTGACTACAATGATAATAAAAAAAGTTAATTCGCCTAAGTTAACAAACAATAAAACCAATTGGGATCTATTCAAGAAATTAGTGGATGATCGAACAAATCTCGGCGAACCAATTAGAACGAAGGTGCGGCTGGAAGATGAACTAGAAGCATTCAATAACAATATCCAACAAAGCAGCTTGGGAAATTCACCGATTTTTCATACCGACACTACAATGAAATATAGCTATCCTCTTAAAATCAGAGAGCTACTTAAAGAAAAACGGGAAACTCGCAAAATCTGACAGCACCCGTGCACCGCCACACAAAACTATTCTTAATTTTTAGTGCAATAAATTAAAACAACTAATAAAGGAAAAAAAGAACGAAAGCATAACTAAGCGATTTCGAGGTGTTTCTGATTTTCTGAACTAAAGGATGACGATTACTCGCTTTGAAAAGCAACGAAGCGGCTAAAAATAACTAAAATGCATGTGACGCCTATCAAAAACGATGTCGGATCCCGGGCTAAAAGTGACAAACAGAAATTCTCTTTGTTTGCTGCTTATTTAGAAGAGACTTCAACCGTTGCCGAGACAAACAGTAAATGAAAATACAACAGTCGTAAACAAAGTAGATGATCTTATCATAAGGCATGTGACCTTATTGGAACTTAAAATTGAAATCAATAATAATTTAAGTATCAGAAAACTCCAGGTTATAACTTAATTACTGAGCCATTCCCTAGAAAGGTTTGTGTAAATTAATTCAAATATTTAATGCAGCCTTCAGATTAAAATATGTTCCACGGCAATGGAAGGTGGCCGAAGTAATAATGATTCCTAAACCAAGTAAACCAGGAAACGATAAAAAATCATATAGACCGATATCACTGCTTCCAGTCATATCAAAATTATTTATAAAACTGTTGCTGAAGAAACTCAAACCTATAATAGAGATGCTTAATTGCACCACACCAAATTGGGTTTAGAGAAAATCACTACAGTTGAACAAGTTCACAATATAACGGATGTCATTGAAGATGCACATGAGAATAAGAAAATTTGCTCCAGTATTTTCTTAGATGTAACTCAAGCTTTTGACAAAGTTTGGCATCAATGGCTTGAATTTAAACTGTATCGAGAACTGCCTAAGCAATTTTATCAAATTCTTAAATCATACATAGCCGCTCGACACTTTAGAGTCAAAGTTGAAAATGAGTATTCTAAATAAAAAGAATATCAGCAGGTATACCATAAGGTAGCGTACTTGGACCTATTCTGTTTATTATTTATACGTGAGATTTACCGCATATTGAAGGCACTACAGTAGCAACATTTGCAAACGATACAGCTATTCAAGCAGTTGGAAAAGACATTTCCGAAGCAATAAGCAAATTTCGAAATTCTGTTAACACGGTGAGCAAATGGACTAAAAAATGACACATCTTATTAAATAAAGCCAAAGCAGTACACGTCAACTTTACAAATTAAAATTTAAACTGTATTCCAGTGGTTCTCAACTCAAACCAAATTCTATATGCAAATACAGCTAAATACCTTGGCATGACCCTCGATGCTAAGCTAAGATGGAAAGAACACATCAAGAAGAAAAAAGACGAACATCAAATATAGGAAAATGTGTACGTGGTTAGAAATTCTGAGCTCTCAATACACAACAAATTGCTTCTATACAGGTAAATGCTAAAACCACTATGGACCTATGGTATCCAACTTTGGGGTTGTGCCAAGAAGACCAATGTACAAATGATACAATGCTTCCAAAATAAAGTGCTACGAGGGATTAAACAATTATTCCTATATCTTTTCGCGAAGCAAGGCCAAAAAAAGAGTCGATATTTTTCCATAGCGTTATAATGTTTCTGTCTATTCTGTGGTAATATATTCCATATGGCTTGTAAAACTTCTGGTACAAACTTATAGATATTTTCTTATATGACACTGCATAAAAATTCCAACGATCGATACGAGTATCCCAAAGCAATAAACCGTAAAGTTGTCGCTAGCCTAACTCTGGCGGAAAAAGCATCTCGTAATACGGTATTTTGTTTTTTAATGGTTGGCTCGACCTGAAATGTATAATTAATTTTCACCTGGCCCAATCTTTAGATACCCCTTTAAAGGGTGGAATAGTCAGAGTTCAGAAAAATCAAGATCAGCGTTCAAAAAAAAATTCGGAATCCATAATTCACGAAAAAACAACGTTGATGTCACGGTGGGGTACGTATACTCCCCAAACTGCTTTTGACGACTGCTTCAGACGAACTAACGGTCGCAGCGCTATCCCAGTGGTATAGGTATAAAAGTGTACCCCTTGACTACCGATAGATGTCGTTACGAGTTTAAATTTCGAAGATTTAGATATCGAAAATCGACGAGAAACAGCGTGGGGTTCGTACATACCCCATGTGCCAGGTAAAGATTAAGGTCATTGAAATTAAGTATAAAATATGATGGACATGAGAATACTGCCGTTCAGAAAAAACTCACCAAAGCTAAAATCTCTTCAAATTGACTAACATGCATCCTGGTAAAATTCTGGAAATTACTGCCAGAGCCCCAGTCCAAATCTTTAAGAAGGTGCATTTCCAAATTATGCTCTCTTCTTTTAACTAAAAAAGGATTGACCCAAAAAGCAGATGTTCTTATTTTTCTTTTTCTCGAGGCAATATTATTTTATTTTGTTGCAAATTTTTTAATTCTTTAAACTTTAAACCCAAGGGAAATTATAATTGTTTTTTGAAGATTTTGAATAATAATAGGTATGGGAACAAGTACGTGGTCTTTTTCCCGGTAGATGGTTTTACATTCATATACAGTAGTGGTCAGATAAATGTTACCATACGAAAAATATTCAAAGTTGTTCATACAAATGCATTTTTGTCGAAATATTTCAAGGTTACCTTAGTTTTTTGTGTATACTTTGTTTTTATAAATTTAGGAGTAACGGGATCAAAAAATATTCTTTTGTTTTGCTCTGAAATTTCATCAGTTGTGATCAAAACTGCGATAGTTGTAGTACAAAAACAATGAGAAAATTAAACGCTGAGCAAAAAATCGTAATCTTAGCTCTGCGAGAGTCACGTTTTGGTTTTGAAATTAATAAAAAAAATTGCTATTACAAATACAACAAAAAGAGCCGCGGGAACACGCAAATCAAACTAAAAGACAACCCAGCAGATAAATAAAAACATGTGTTTGACAAATGGATTTTCTATTTCTAATGAATTAAGTAATGAGGCAAGAGAACGTTTTGGAATAAATATTAGCGCAAGAACAGTTCGTAGAAGATTGCAACAAATGGGTTTTAATGGACGAAGGCCAAGGAAGAAACCGGGTTTGACAAAAAAAAAATGCAAATTGCGCGGCTCGATTTTGCAAAAAAAATACCGGAATTGATCTGTAAAAGACTGGAAGAGAGTAATTTTCTCAGATGAGTCTAAAATTAGTATAAACCAATCGGATGGTATCACATTCGTGCGTCGAAAAGTAAATGAAGATTTACACCAGGACTCTATAATAACGCGAAATAAATTTCCAACAAATTATATGGTCTGGGGATGCATTATAGCTACTATGATGTAGAGACTTGGCGTTTATTAATGGAACATTAAACGCTAACGGGTTATATATTGACATCTTAAATAATTTTTTGGATCCCTCAATTGAAAGGCTGTTTACAATAACCATTAACCCGATTTTCCAAGATGATTCTGCTCCGTGCCATCGAGCCAAAAAGGTACTAATTTTTTTTAAATTTAGTGTATCATATTGGCAATGGAATTGTATTGTAATTGACGATGTATCTACTTGTACATTAAATAGGCGAATGAATATGTCTAAGAAATAGGTATGGAAAAACTGAGCTGGCCTGCGAATAACCCTGATTTGAGCCCGATAGAAAATTGTTGGACAATTTTAAAGAAGCGGGTCAGCAGGAAAACCCCAAAAACTAAATTAGAATTAAAGGAAGCACTAATTGAAGCTTGAGAAAACGAGATATCGGTGGAATATTGCAGGAATCTTATTAACTCCATGCCCGATAGGATTTCAGCCGTCATTAAAGCCCAGGGAAGGCACACCAAATATTAAAATACTTCTCAATGATCATACTTGCAACTATTCGAAAGTTTTTAAAAATTGTTTTCATTTTTACTAATATTTATTGTAATGAATTACTTGATTGTGCTAACAAATAAATACCTTTAATTTTAATTTAAATAAATATTTCTTGTTGAACATCCTTTTTTCTATAATTAGCTTCCTTTCCATTTTAGTAATTTAGTAATTTTTGAGATTGAAACATTTAAATTTTTTGGATGGTAATATTTATCTGAGCACTACTGTATCTCAGTAACCATTGATCGTACCGGGAATTCTGTGTGTGAAATGTAACATTTTAACTTGCACTTTGACATACAATACATTAAAATCGGTGAAGTGAATAAAAAGTTACAATATTTTAAACATAAATAATGAAATAATTCGATATCTTTTACAATTTTATTACGACAAAGGTAAAGCGGCTCAGGCTTGCGAATAAATTTGTGCTGTTTTTGGAGAAGGTGCTTTATAAAAATCAGCAGCAAAGAAATGGTTTGCCCACTTTCATTCGGGAAATATGGATGTCAAAAATTCACCTCGCTCTGGTCGACCAACCACTGGAAAAATCGATGAAATCATGCAGAAAATTGAAGAAGACTGGCATATAAGCAGCCATGCATTTGATAAAGAACTAATTTTTAAAGCGAATGATTACTGGTGATGAAAAGTGGATAAGATACGACAACGTTGTGAGAAAAAGATCATGAACAAAACGAGGTGAAGCTTCCCAAATGGTATTAAAGCCAGGATTGACGCCAAGAAAAGTAATGCTGTGTGTTTTGTGGGATTGGAAACGAATCATGCATTATGAGGTGCTGTCACCGGGCCAAACGATTGATTCTAACCTTTAATGTCAGCAACTATCGCGTTTAAGACAAACAATTCAGTTAAAACGTCCAGAATTGATCAACAGAAAGTGTTCAGAAAGAAAAATGGCAAAAAGTCATCGATTAAAATGGCACATATTTTATTTAATAAAGTTCATTTGAAATAAGAAAATTCTTTATTTCAATGTCACCCAAAAAAGGCCTCGAACTTTGCCCTAACCCTTTATATATTTGTTCGTTGCAAGAATACCAATCTACAAATGATTTTGAATGCCAAATTTATTGCAGATGTATCTCACCCGAAACCATATTTGATTTTTATGTTACCCGATATTTTACTGTTAATGACATAAAATATGTCAGGTGGAGTAACCTACCAGAAATTCTCCACATTTCAATCTTTTGAACATTGTAGAACAGATTACTAAGTGCTATGTCTGTATGTTTATGTGTCACAGGTTCTTAAACTCAAGTTGTTTTAGCAGTTGATAGCGCTTCTTTCTCTCAAAAGCGGTTTCCACGAAAAGATTATTGAGTTCGAGTACATCAGAGCATCAAAATCACCAAATACTTTACTATGTAAAGTGTATTTGATATGTAAGTAAATATCAGGGCTGTGTTTTAAAAGTAGAGAAGTTCGCCAGAATCACAATTCGCCTCAATGATTTTGATTACGCAAAATAAATTAAATTTCAGAATTTAACAAAACTTTTGTTCAGTTTTCACATTCTCATCACTCACATTGAAAATGACTGAGCATTTCTGTACACACACTCGTTAGTTAAACACCTCGAGACGATTTACTTTCGATTCTAAAAAAATCCACAACCATTAATCGCTGTATGGCTAACGGCGCACATTATCAATTCAATTTTTTTTTTTTACTTTGAGATAAGAATAAACAATCAAGATTTACTTATTCAAGATTTTAATTTTTTTTTGTTTTTATTTTTCTGGTCTCTTGAATATATTTAAATTTTATTTATTTATTGTTAAATTATTTAATTTTAAATTTTTATTGGTATAAGAAATTTAGTGTGCATTAAACATTACAAATTTGCTTTTAGTCTTTCTTAATTAAATGAATGCATTGAATTATTTTTTCTCTTGTTGGAACCACGTTTGACATGCTTCAACTGCAATTTCGCACATGGCCGACAACGCTTTGGTATTTGAATCGTAATCTGTGTGGAAAAAATTAAAATCACTTTGTAAATATAAACAATCACTTAGGTTTAATATATAATATATAAAATGTATGCTAAGAGCGGAAAACACTTACCATTTCCGGTAATTCCACGTTTTCCGAAAATGCTACCGTTAAATGGTGGTTTACGGTATCCGTTGACCACATTGGTATTAACCGAAATCAGTAAAATAATGGAGAATAACACAATGAATAATGCACGAGATGAAAACATTTTACAAAATTATTATTTTTTTTTTAGTTTGATTATCCGTAAATCTTAAGAGATGTTTATCTTAAAACACACAATCTTCAACTGATGATTTTTCATTAATTTCCACCTGATTTTATATGAAAATATGGTTTAGTGTTTTTTCCTCGTCTTGTGAATGAAACGAAAGTAAAATGGTAAAAATTGTTGTAGCCTTAAAAATTGTATATATAGATGAATATGACGCGGTATCTAATCTGATTTGTGGCAATAGAATTAGTTGCGTATCGAGGACAAACGATTGGGTTTGCTTTATTCCCAAATTAATTAATAAATAAAATTTATTTAGTAGCCAATCTAAGAAAATAATTGAGTTAATAAAAATATTAAGGGCTTATATACTATAGTGGCGGTTAACTTAGGATAGCATATACAAACTGTGGAATTTAAAGATATGAGCCGCGACGACATACGATGGAGTGGTTCAAAATAAAATCACTCATCAAATACTTGCACTTAGCACTTACTTCATGGCTTTTTCTACAAACACTAACACCAGTGGTTTAACTGGTGGTGTGAAAATAATCTTTAGTAGAGATTTAATGAGGTTGATTCGACTCCATTACACTATAAGTAGATAAGTTAAAACAGAATAATTTACAACAAAGTTTAGACAGTTTGTTTCGATTCAGCTAACATTCGATTCGATTAAGATACAATTCGTTAACTAAAATGTCTATAGATATGCTAAATCTATGAGGGTTTCCAATTGTACGAGATAGGGATTTGTTAAAGGAGCTAACCTATACAGAACTACTACGTAGAGTAGAAACTATGTCTAAGTTATGTTTTTTGGCTCTACGTAAGTACTTTTACAAATTTAGGAGTGCCTGCCACGAATATCTGTCTTGAAGCATGACGCTTGCTATACATTCAGTTTCTCAAAATATTGATTAAATGTTGGTGATGCGCAAACATGTCTGCATTTTAAATCAAAAATAATAGCTAAACCAAATTACGAAGATGTTTATTCACAAGAGCAATTGTTAACATTTTTACAAACTAAAAAGAAATTCACTTAAAAATATTTTCAAATTAGCTGTAAAACAAAACTAAGAAGAGGCAACTCGATCATTTCTTTGTGTTTGAACTTCAATATTTCGTGTAGCCACCTTTTGCGCTCAAAACTGCGTTTATTCTGGAGGGCATGCTGCTTATTAGTTTCTAACAAATTTCTGGCGTAATTTTATACCACTACATTTCTACTTTTCGCCATAATTCATCAAGGGTGCGGGGAAAAATATCGGTAGCTGTCTTGGACCTTTTGAGCTCTCTCCATAAGTGCTCCATGAGGTTGAGGTCCGGTGACTGGGGGGGGGGGGGGGCAGTCGAGGATTTGGATATCGTTTTCTTGGAACCATGTTTTTATAATCCTAGCGGTATGCCATGGGTCATAATCCTATTGAAAAGTGATATTTTCAATGGCAGGACCCCAGCTACTCAAGTTCTCAAAAAGATTGTGGTTAAAAATGTCTATGTAGTCCTTCGCAGTCATTCGTCTCTCAATCCTGTGACGATTTCAAACTCCATTCCAACTCATAAATCCCCACAGCATTAACGAACCTCCGTCAAACTTGACGGGTGGCCGGGCTCCCCGAATTAAAAAAAGCGGACTTAAAAATGGCGTTTTTAATAAATTGTTGTTTTTAATTTTAAATTGACTAATGGTACTCTCTATTGGACATGTAAGTCCAAACCATTCAATTATTGCAACTAATGCTTTCATTAATGAAAACATAAAACCAACTTAAATTTCAACATTGACATGACTTAAAAAAAGTTCCATTTTTTCATATAAAAACACCTTTTTTAAGTGAACTTTTTTAATTTCAACTTTTTTTAATTTAGGGAGCCGGGTGGCCGCACGTGTCTTGCAGTTAATCCCTCACCTCTTCCGCACCAAACATGCTGCCTTCCATCTGAACGAAACCTGTTTATTTTGGTTTATTTTTTTAACAAAGTTCCAAACTATCAAGAATGTTGGTATATATATTATATAATAATTAAGATTTCAACATATCAGAGCGGCACAGAACCAATCATCGCACGTTTCGCTAAGATCAACGAAACTTCCAGTGAATCTTGCAGAGGAGTTAGGAATTAGGATCGTGAAATTGTTCAAAAATTTTAATAAATCAAAATTTTACATTGCATACGAACTTTAGAAGACATTAAGCCTCAACTCTATAATCCAGGCGTAATAATTCATAATACGTATATAAGCATGCTAAAATAACCTCATACAAAAAAATCTACACAATGTGGTATACCTATATTTTATTCTACTTTTTTAAATTGTAGGGTAAATTCCATACTTCATAGTCCGTTATAAATGAGCAGCTCTTGCTGAAAATGGAGTGTGAAAGGGTGGAGTGGATCTTTGTTTAAAAAAAATGTAAATGTAAATGTAAAACTCCACGTACGACCTGGTGGGAGTGGCCGTGTAGGGACTTGTCTGTTAAATTAGCCGTTTCCCATGAGATTGTGGCTTCATGACAGAAAACCAGAGGTTTCCCATTGGATTAAGATCCGGACTCTGGGAGGCCATTCCAATAGTTGATTTTATTTTTTGTAAAATATTGAGTGGCAAATTTGGAAGTATGTTTGGGATCATTCAATTTTGCGAATTATCACTTATCACGAACAGATGGATACAGCTAATTTTTCCAATTCCCATAACCGTCCACAAATTGTACGTGTAGAAACTGAAAGATTAGTTATTTCTTTAATTTCGCGAGAAGTTGGTTTTGGATTTTTCTTCACTTCTCTGACGATTTGTCCGTCTTCCTTTTCTAGTTACTCTCGCTTTCTTACATTTACATTTCCGAATTCCTCGTTCTTTAAACAGATTTTTCTCGTGCCAGTGAATGACAGGTTGTATTTTTCAGAAAGTTGGCGATAGGACAACCCAATATTACGGTAATGTACAATCCGTTGTCTCAAACCAATTGAATATTCGTTTTGGTTCGGCATATTGCATGAACTAAAAAAAAATCTTTTACAAAATAACAGTATTTTTTGAAGAAAACAAATAAAATCATTGAATATTCAAAAACTTACCTTAAACCAAAGTTTATTCGGGAAAAAACTGGATTAAACATCAAAACAAACAGTGTTCACTTAACTTTGTCGCGACGATTATTTCACATCACCTAGAAAGTACATACCTATGCAGATAACGACAACTAACATAGTATACGCAGATATCCGATTAAGGAAATAAGCAACAACAAAACAAAGAAAAAACAATGTGAAGTGCAGAGATGTTTAAAACAAGGGTATTCTAAAAAAATTGATGTGATGGTTCACTTAATTTTGTCACCCTCTGTAAGACAAAACAAAGTCAAAAGTCTTACATAAGAAATATAAATTTGGTAGTCTTATTGGCCACAGACTACGCGCAGAATACGAAAAGTCTCATAATTAAGAGTAAACTCAAACCAAAGACAAAAAGTCTTAAATAGGACTAATTTTCAGTCAGTGACTGTGCTTCAGAATCGGAGTGCTATACTTTTACAAAAACATCAATTTGTGAACCCTTCCAGGTATAGTGTAAACTAGCTCTACTAGTATTGAGCACACTCTCTATATATGACAGATTGCCATTAAATAAGTTCTCTCTGCACTGTCAAAACACTGTCAAAACAATCAGCTTCAACAATCTGTGGAATTTGATAAACTAAAAATTTAACAAGCGTTAAGATCATAAAAATGAGATTCAGAACCTTGACAACAAATACCGTAGAATTCCGACGAAAAAGAAGTTCATGAAATTATAAAACAAAATTCAAGTGTGATCAATACATAACATCTCCAACATTTTCGGCGGAATGCTTTTATCTACACCATAAATCGCATGGCTATAATACAAGCAAGTGCGCTTTGGCATACACGTCAGTGGAATCAAAACAACATTTGATTACGAATTTGATGCGTCACAGTCCATAATTGATGAAAAACTATGAAAACATATCGGTAAACCAGTTCTAATACAGCACATCATCTTATGGCATACGGCAGTAAGTTATCAACCAACGATTGGTCAACCATATATTGTCATGAAACAAGCAAAGATTATTGTTTGATTTACCATAGTGTATTCAGTGACACCATGTAATGCTTCAAAGACTGCAACATACATTTGAAACATGATGCACAACAGAAACGGTTAGATCCTCAATATGTTAAATTCGGGATACAAAATAATGTCGAAAAATAAATCAATAGATTAGTTAGTGAGGACGTTTTAACGCTTTTTCATATTGGTAATCTATCAAAGCTCGTTAATACTCGTTTAATCGATCTTAACTGCATAAACAAAGTAAAGGTTGACTTATCTGCGAGAAAAGCATCTCATCTCGCATTATTAACGCAATGAATCAAGGGTGGACACAATAAATGTACCAAGATCCCAGTTTCGTCCGTATCTACAACGCCGAGACGAACTCTGTGGAGAGCAACATTTTCATGTGGCAAGGAGAAAGTTTGAGGTTACCTACACCATTACTCACAGCCGCGCTATAACGGTTACATCCTGGCCATCCGGGTATTGTTGCTATGCCGCAATGGCTCGTTATTATGTTTTGTGGCCAAACGTTGTTGCGGAAAGCGAATAATTCGTCAAACAATGTGAAAGTTGTCGGGAAAATCGAAACCGCAAACAAGAAATATCACTATACACATATTTCTAGCAAAATCTTGGGCCGAATTAACGTTACAATTTAAAAGAAAACAGTTTCTGGTAGATGCAAGTGACAAATATCATAACCTAAACCATGCTTCAGAAAGCCCTTACCAATTAATAGCTCGTTACGGATTTTCACAAGTAATCGTCAGTGGCAATGGAACTTCGTTCATATCGCAGAAATTTCCAACCAGTCTGTGGAAAAGAGGCAATTAAACATTACATCATCACCATACCATCCAAAGACGAATGGATTAGCCGTGAGATTCATCCAAAAGTACAAACATCGAATGAAGGCAAGTGAAAATGGTAACACAGATCTCAAATGTCAGCCCAATGCATTCTTATTTATTAGCGGTCGGAACCTACTACATGCTAAGGAGTCATGTAGGAGTTCACACCAACCGCACAAAGTTCTGCAACTTTAGGTGCTACAAACTAACAGAATAACAGTCGTAAAAATAGACAGTCCGAACCAATAGCAACAACAGCAAATTCAAAGGCATCACAAGAATTGCCATCGAATACTTTATCAGGTCTTCGACAAAGTGCGCACCAATGTAGAGCGTGACGAGTTGGGGCTAACACGTGATAGTGTGGTCTTAGAATTGCCTTCCACTAATAGAACGGTGTTCCGTTCTCCAACTGCCGACAGAAACTCCATTGACACTGCAGCACGTTTACACGCTAGCGATCAGACGAATGGGTCAGGTTCTTGTATCAACGTAACTGGAGCAAGAAGTGCTGCTTGTTTAATTCTAGTACAAATATTTAAGTGTAAGAACTCCCGCTAATCTGACAACGTTTCCAGATCATAAATAGTAGTGCAATCTAATAACTTAAGATGAAACCCAATTAATCATATATATTTGTAACGTCTCGTGTGATTTGAACAATCCCCCTCCCGCGCCCTGTAGTGGCATTTGGCGCGCCCCGGTGCTCTGCAAACAAACATCAAGGACATAGCTGTATACATACTTTAGTACGGCATACTATCCAATTAGGGAATGAAAGCTTTAATTTTGATTAATTTTCTCTTTATTGTAGATAAAAAAAAACTAAACTAGACACGTAAGAAGAAGTTACATTTAGAGGATAAATTAGGGGGCATGTACTCCATGAATCTGGTAATATTATAAAGACAATAAATTAACACAAATATATTAAGTAACCTAAATTACAGATAGTTACATGTAGCCAGTAAATAAATCAACTATACACAATTATTTATATAAATTTATCAATATGAACTAAATTAAAGATATAAAATATGTATACAGGAATATAGGGAGTACTTACATGCTGTCCGTTACAAGTCCTTGTTACTGGCTAACATGTTGATTCAATTCTAATTTTATGCGTCTTGGAGTTACCATGGCAGATAATTCCATATATAGTACATACATGTATTTAAAAATTATAGATATTTGAAAATTTGTCAATAGAACTAACTTTTCCGCTTAGGTTAAATATTTGATTAATAGTATCAATTGACATGCAACACTCGCACAGATAGATTTTTTTATGTATACGTCACCACACTGATTCTTTATTTAATTGTTCTTAGTAATAATAAAGTACACCATTCGACTTACCAATTTGTATTGAGCTTTTCAAACCAGACAAAAAAAATATAATCTAACGCGTCGTTAAGTAGGAGAAGCAACCATATGACAACACGAAACGAAGTATAACCGAACTGTTGACGTTATTGATGTTATAATGCCAGATTCATTGGATCACACACACCACCACACATCTAGAATAAACGGACCAATAACAGCTGCGCAGAGGCGGAGGGGGAAAAACGGCGTAGAGAATATGGGTGCAATGCAATAGTTACAATCGTGGGGCAGTCCCACACCCTGAGAAAGTCTCAAAGAGTTGGGCTTACTCTCACTCAACAAAAATCACGTAGCATGCAGGTTCCCCGTAATTATCTTAGGGTCAGCGAATATCTTTGGTCGAATATTTCTTAGCTGCGTCACTCTGAGGAAAATTTCGTACGAATGCTTGTTGACCGGGTACAAAGATACGGTGACGTGCAAATTATATTTCGACGCATTTCGATTTAAATGGTCATCCCAGGTTTGATGGTCATCTTGGATGTACGTCCGGATAGCGGATAATATTGATCGGTTCACCCGTTCGGATGCGTTATCTTTTGGACTGTATTTAGTAGTAAAGCGGTGGGAAACCCCGTAATGAGACAAAAGGTTGGACAACGAAGTGGATTCAAATTATATGCCATTATCTGACAATATGGTTTCCGAAACACCAAAAATAGAGAAGATCTTATACTTAGACACTGCACTACCTTCTCAGCTGTAGCAGTTTTAAGCGGTTCGATGATAGGGAATCTAGAATATTTGTCTAATATTATTAAAATGTGTGTATTTCCTTTTTTGGTTCGCGGGTATGGCCCAAGGAAATCAATATAAAGGAACTGCCATGGTTGCACAACTTCAGTAAAAGTTCCCATTTCGGGTCTAGTTACAAAGTTCACGGGTTTAGTTGTTTTGCAAACTTTCAGATATCGCCAATATAATTCTTAACCTGAACCGTAATATGTGACCAGTAAAAGTTCTGTTGCAGGAGTTTTACTGTTTTCGCAAACCTTTGATGCGCAGATGTAGGTGGTTTATGTGCCCTTTCAACTAGTTGATTGCGGTCAATGACAAAAGTACAACAAGTTTCCATGTTGGTGGATTAAGGTCCTCGTTGTCCGTTGATCCGCCGGTATTGATGTAGAACTTACCATCCAGAATTATAAAATTTGTTTGCATCTGAATGTTATTTTCCAAAGGCTGTAACATAGCCAAATAATCATTCCGCTTTAAATTCAGGAGAGTCTAAATTTAGGTGTAAGGGTGAGTTGTCATAATCTTAAGTCTCCAGACATCGAGAGAAACTGTCTGGAACCATATTTTGAGATCTCTTTCGGTATTCAATAGTAAAACCAAAAGATTGCAGTTTAAAACTCCATCGAGCCAATCTTCCCGAGAAATCTTTTTGATTCATAAGCCATTGAAGGCTAGAATGGTCAGTGATAATCGTAAATGCATATCCATCTATATATATGGCTGGAACTTTTTCACGGTCATTACCGCTGCAAGGCATTGAAGCTATATGTAATGCTATAGTTTTTTTGGGCTTTGTTGAGCTTGTGAGAGATGAAAGTGATCGGTTGCTTTTCACCATCCTCTGATTTTTGAAATAATATGCTGCCTATTCCAGTGGTGCTAGCATCACACTGGATATAAAATTTCTTTGAGAAATCGGGATTGGCTAAACAAGGGGCAGTGATTAAAACATTTTTCATCTTTTCAAAAGAAATTTGGGCTATCTCAATCCACGTAAATTTACATCCTTTTTTGAGTAGATCGGTTAAGGTTGCTGTTAAGGAGGAAAAGTTTAATATGAATCAGCGGAACCACCCCGCCATCTCCAGAAAACTACGAATTTGTTTTGGGGTTATTTGGGATATTTTGCTATAGCTTGCACTTTGTTGGGATCCACTCTAAGGCACCCCTCACCAATCACATAACCTAGGTACTTTGTTTGTCTTAGCAAAAATTTACTTTTCTCTACATTAACAGTCAGATTAGCTGCCGACAACAATCTGGCTACCTCAGTCAATAAGATCAGATGCTCTTCGAATGTTGCCGAGACAACTAGAAGATCGTCTAGATAGACAAAGACCCGATCATGTAACTGATAAGGGATGACCTTTATGCATCAGCTTACGTAATGTTTGGGGTGCATTGCCAACCCACTGTGAAAGCCGTCTTATCCGTTGAACCGGATTCTAGAGGAACTTGCCAGAAGGCTTCCTTTAAGTCGATGGTGCTAATGTATGCGGTATTGTCCAAACGGCTTAAAAGACCGTCTATCAACGGCAATTGATAAGCGTCCTTCACAGTGACTGAGTTGACTTTCCGCGCATCAAGACACAGCCGAATTTTCCCATTAGATTTTTTAACAATACTAACTGGGGATGACCAGGGGCTTTCGCTTTCTCGATAACTCCTATTGCTAATAATCGACCAAGCTCAGTGTATATAATTTTCTGTGTGGTAGGTGACACAGTATAATGCCTTTGTTTGGTTGGACTTGCTTGCCCTACATCGATTTTATGCTCAAGTAACTGAGTCTTACCCAGTCCCATTACCTCACTGGACGGAAATTTCTTAGCTACAGCATCGACTTGTTTTTGCTGTTCTAAAGAGAGCTCATGGTTATCATTTGACGTTGTAGAAGGAAGTCAACTAGGGAAGTCAACTAGTTCATTGATTATGACTGGAGCCAATCCGAATTGATTCCAAAAGTTAATTCCTATGTACAGGGCTTGAGTTAAGGCAGGTGCTAAGTGCAGAATCATGGTGTTTGTCTTTCCTGCGTAGGAAACCTTGGCCTGAATATGCCCGAGTATTCGTAATTTCTGACCACTTGCCGTGGACAGAGAGGATGGTAAATGCCGGAAGGATGTGTTATTATCTTCTAAGTAAATCTCGGAACCCGCACCTAGAACACTTATGTTGGGCCACTGTCCAACAGACCTTTATAATATGGTATGCATTAAGCAAAATGTGCGCGTACGGTCGATTGTCGAGGTCAGTAGGTATGACGGTTTCTGAAATTGAGTTTTTTTTTAAACCTGACGGGATTTGTAGTATTTAAGTGAACGATCTAATCTTGATAATTGAGTAGGAGTGGTTTGAGTTGACTTAGAAACAGATACCGTGTGATACCTTGTGTTGGCGGGCATAAAGTTCAGGGTCTGTATTTGAAGCTGCTTCTTCGATCGTTATTAACTTTGTAGGTGCTTTGAGAGGGCGATTCTCGAAGCTCAGAACTCTCGGAACTCTGACTTTGACGTACCCGTTTTCCGATCGAAATTTTCCTTCACATCTTGGTCAATCAATAATGAGGATGTTACTCGCTCCGCAACTTGATTGATTGATTGATTGATTGATTCTGAATGCACGACCAAGTTCTTACACAGGAGCTCCCGGGTGACGCCGGGCCCACCGTACACTCTTTTTTTACATATAACAAAACCGAAGGATAGGATAGGTAAGTTAAGTGGGACAGAATCGGCCCGGTTACAGACACCTAGGTATAGCCGATAGTTAGTAACACAAAGACAGCACAAAACTAATCTACTTGGGGAAGGATAAAGGTTTAACAGGTTAAATGGATAATGATGGTATTGGTCATCAACAACTGCTTCTTTAAATCTGCAACCTAAGAAAAAATGTTGTTATTTCACATGTATCTGGAAATCACCTGAAAATGAATACTATATTAATACTTTTCGACTTCCCAAACAAAACTGGTTTATTGAATCGGCCCGATTACATACATCTAGAAAGAGATAGAGACGTTATAGTTAGTAACACAAAGACAATACAACTCTAACAACTCTACTCCAATAACAAACTACACAATCAGCAATTAATTTTATAAATAAATATTATTTCACAAGCAATATGTATAATTCCTGAAAATTAATACTAAATTAATATATTGCTGGTTACCTAAATAAAATGAACATTTTTTAATTTAATAAAAAAAAAATAAACAAAAAAAAAATAATAATAATAATAATAATTACAGGAAACGACGAATTTATTACTTTTACTTCGGTGCCGGTTTATAAATTTTGAAAAGATGAAATCCTTAATTAGGATGAATTATTGAAATCAAATGAGATAACCACAGTGGTCAAAATTCAACTCTGTCAAAAATGGGCTGTTTAAAAAAAACTTTGGTGCATTTGTTGAGGACCATGTCAGAAAAACTAATCAGGGCTTCCCATCGAAGGGTGGGGACAGTTTATAGGATTTTGTATTCTGACCAAATATATTATTAGAATTCTTCGTGGCCAATTAAGATATCCCTAGAAATTCAAATACAACCTTAGATATATGGAGTGTTAGTTGGAGACCATGTTATTTTGAATAATTGATTAATTGATTGAAATGTGCGACGAAACCTAAATAAGATTCCCAGTTGGCGCAAGTCCCATTCACACGCTCTTTTACATATAAAAGATGGAGGGACAGGAAAGGTGAATTAATTATTATGGAAATTGACCCGGTTTCAGACACCTTAGTAGTCAATAGTTAGTAAATTGTTAGTTGAACTGTAATGTAACACGGTTAGCACAAGACAACATAATTATTTAATATATTATGGAATAATACCCAGGAATCCTAAAAATATCTTAAATTATCTGCAATATAACTTATACTATTTTTTGTGGTCGTTTTTACTATTATGCTTGGTTCACGTATGCGATCAAAAAATGATTTGCGAATGAAAGGAAAATTAAATCATTGGAAACATATACAAACTTCCCCGCCCGAGATGAAATAATTTTAACTTTGGGAAAATTTTGATCGGAAGCATCCAACATAATAAAAAAAAAATAACAAATTATGAGTAATAACGCGAAATAATTACGCTCAAAGATTGGCTTGATTCGCGAATCATTCCTTGATCGCTTACATGAACCAAGCATTAGGAATACTAATAAAAATTGGTAAATATTGAAGTATTAAATAATAAAATTAAAGCAGTTAAATGACTTAAATGTAATGATTAGTATTAATTAATCCAATTCAATTCTCCTGACAAATATGAAATAAAATTAATATTTGCTGCTACACCCCAATACAATAAATACATATTAAAAAACTGTTTTATTTTTTAAATAAATAAAAACATTTATTATATTAAAATATAACAGCAATAGTTAAAGTGATATAATACACTGAACCGAAAACAATATGGATTTATATAATCTGTATTCCATGTATTAAAATTAATTGAATTCAAACCACCAAACAATTAGTACAATACTATATAATAGTACTCGTCACTGGCGTCATCTGAAAATCTAGCTAAAATCTAAATATAAAGACTAAATAGAATCAAAATTATAATTTCAGGAACTTCAACTCTTCTAAATACGAAAAAAAGTAAAAAATTAAAGCATATATTTAGAATTATTAATAAGTAGCAAATAAATTTCACTTTTACCGAATAAAACCTGTTAAAATATAATATAATTCAGTAATAATTAGTCCAAATTTTTACATAAATTGTGTTAAATATAAGTAAACTTAGATCTCGGCATAATTAAGACTTAAACCAGAATTATCTTCCCCAACAAAACAGATTTTTCATTCGAACCATAATCAAAACCATTGGCAAAATACTATGAAGACCTCCACCCAAAATCTTGATTAGTTAATTTAGTTAATTTAACCCTTTCGCGGACGCACGATTATTTAAAATGTTTCTTACAGGGTACAATGAAAACAGTAACGTTTCCTCTGGGACACAAAAAACCACATTCAATATTAATCATATGAAAACAACGTCTGTCCGCGAAAGGGTTAAATAATGTTAGATAATAATGTGTAGACATGATATGAAATTTAACCTTCGTTTTGTGGTTGTCAAAACAAGTCAATAAAAGCAATCGGAACAGCTTGACCGACTTATTCAAGAAGGAGTCAATAAGTCAATAAGTCGGTGTTTAGAAAACATTCTTAATGCTTAGTCAATTACCCAAAGCCGTGACAATTCGCTTTTAAATCTCAAGTTCTTTTTTTTTGAGTAAAACTGGAAAATATTATCAATTAACACGTTCGCGGATAGTGAAATTGAACGGCTCAAAAAAACACACTAACGTTTTTTGTAAATGCATAAGCTTTTAACATCCATAAAACAAAATATGAAAGGCCTTATAACATTAAAAAATTTACGGCCAAAAAATGGCACGACGCTAAATGCCGTCTTGTCCCTGCAATAATTTTTTTTGATGGACCAGGACAATGACGTGAAATGCCGTCAAGTGGAAACCAAGTGGAAAAATTTGGACGGTATATCCCGTCTTGTCCCTATACATAGAGACGGTATATGCCGACTTGTCCACGAACGTGTTAAAATAACAATAACAATAACAAAAGCAACAAGAAACAAAAAAACAGTAGCTGTACTTCGTTGAGAAACAAAGCATCTATACTCTTCAGTTTCTGCTTTAGCTAGGTGGTGTTGTTGTAATTGTCCCAACAAAATACAACTAACACCTTTCCTCCTGCCCACCACCACAATGAAAAAGGCAACGAAAAAGAATCATATCAAAAATCCATCTGTGTACGCTCCCCGGGCCAACATACACATTTGTGCACTAATGCCAAATCTCTCCCGCCTGAAAAACAAAACCACAACTACAACAATAGTAAAACAACCAATATGGTATCAAAAACAAACAATTGACATGTTACACAATTTATATGTTATCAAGTTACAATGTTTTAAAATAATTAAAAAGTTAAAATCCGGAAGACACCACAACCTGTCATTCCCTACACATACACCTGTGTGGACTAAACTCGAACTGAAGCAAAAAAAAATAAAATATTGTCTGGCGGGAAAAGGGATACGCCTTACAAGGATAACAATACCTTTTACTGTAAAGCACCCGTGCCCCGAGCAATATTGCGCACGTTAATGTCACGTCAGTGTAGACAACAAACATATGATTTCGATTTTTTTGTCGTTTCCCTAAACAAATGGACAATAAACGCATTTCTTTTTTAAATAAAAAGCTTATTTAAGTTTAATAAGTATAGTTGAAGAATTTTTAATTATTTTCTGATTTTCAGTTAAAATCAAACATTTTTTCTTAAATAAATTATTTAACAATCTCGAAATCCACATCGACTTAGAATTGGGGCCTTCTTTAATTTGTAGCAAACCCATCAACTACATAAACCTGATAAGAACAGAAATATAACACTACGTTGTTTAACTAGAACTAAAATCATAAAATAACAATGAAATAAAATCGAGATTTAATTTTAATTTATAATTTAAAGTACACATAATCTATTTAAATAAATGAATTCTAAAGACCACGAATATTTTGAAAATTGTAAATCGAGAAACATAGCTATACTATCGTTAACAATAATTTGTAAGCTGAATTTCTTTGTACATATTCGGATATTTAGACGTCACAATTATTTCATAATAGTACAGACAGATACATAAGTAGTGTTGCTTTCGCAAATCCGCTTAGCTTAGCTAAGAAATCTGAAAGCAACAACTTTTGGATTTAATATTTTAATGCGTTTTAATTTTTCTGTGTTGGTTCATTTTCTTAATATTTATTTTATTGTTTTTTATTTTAAGAAATAGAACAAAATTAAATTCGGTTTTTTGCTATCAAATAACAAATGCTAAATTGTTATTCAATATAAATTTTTAAATAAATAGAAAAAATAACGCCTTGCGGTAAACACCATAACCATAACATGATCTTATTTCCCCTAATCCTAAAAATTTTTTTCTTAACATTCTAAAACAATCGGCTTGAATACAATGCAATTGTTTTTGTAATCTTTTGAAAGCAACACAGCTATAATGTTTTATGTTATTTACTCAAATTATTCCATCCTTATTTTGCCATCGGCTTGAAAAATATATCTCGACGGATTGTTTCCTCAAATATTTCGACCATAAAAAGAAACATAAAGGGTAAACCATAAAAATGTGTTTAGTTAAACCAAAGAATCTCTAATTATTATTAGACATTTTTTGTTTAAACTGTGTGGTTTGGAATAATTTTTTTTGCAATAATTGCAGATCTACTCAAACAATCAATCGAAAAATCGACTAAATCAATGTGAATTTCCGTTTGCTGTCTATAGTGACGCAACACGTACAAAACGACGAAAATGAAACACGGGAATATTTCACCTCTTCATGTTTGTTTATCGTGATACACATCATATTACATCCCCCTTTCAACCAAAAAAATTGGCCCAATCCAAGTCCAAACCACACAAATGCGTGAGCAAAAAACCACAGCATATAATGGCGATTTTGATAAAAAAAACCCGCCTGACCTAAATAAAGCACAACCAACACAACTGCGTGTACAGCCACAGTATTCCTCTTCGGACGAAAATACCAACCGCGCTACCGGGCAGGAAAAGGAGCCTAGATTATACCATAATACAATTATAGATTATATTATAGTATAATCCAAGTATTCAATATACATATACATGCACACGCACAGATACACACAATCATACATAAATGTCTACACAGTCCACACAAACATATTACACACAAATTGACATGAAAAGTAAATAAAAAAGAAAAAATATAAAAAGGAAACTTCTCTGATAGTATTATGCATCTATATACATATCGAAACATTACAACGGCATAGTACACTACGCATAGAAACATATCCCGTTATAAATATTTCCACTCCGTTTTATGTATATAAACACATTTCTTCACTGGACACGTCACGATTTTTATTTTTAATTTTTTTATTGTAATCACATCACTTAATCACTTATTTTATTTTATATAATGTACAATCACATGTATTATTATATATTAATTAATTTATTTATTTAATATTTACACACAAAAAACAAACAAAAAAAAAAGATATTTAAATTAAATGCAGGAGCGACAACATAACACGTCTGCTCCCTTTGAAATCCAAACTCCGACCAGGATGTTACTCGCTCCGCAACTGTAACAAAATATGAGCCTATTCCTGGACGGACATGATTTGAATAAATGCCCATTTCCAAAACAATTCCAGCATTGCACCGAAGAACTTGAAGCTTTCACAGGGTTATTGTGTGAGGTATTCGGGAGAACCTTAGGCTGGCGGTTATATCCGAGCTCACATATCGAACGGTCGAAATACGATCTTGGCTATCCAATCTATGCGCACTCATTCTACTGCCATATAATATCCACCTGCGGTTACAAGAGCGCCGCTTTGATTTGGATTTCTGAATACTTACAATATTCAAAAAATCACATCAAAATATTAAATATCGGGTTGAATAATTTTAATTAGTTAAATTTAATGAGTTTAATTATATGTAAATGTTTATAATAAAATTTTATTATAGACCCCCCGGGGAATGAGATTCATTCGAATGGCGAGTGCAGCCGGATATTTCGCACTAAGATACAGATATGTTCGGTTAGACCCCACAAAAGCAATTCAAGATCATTATTGTTAATGTACATGCCTCCACACTGAAAAAAAAATTATTTTCTATATAGATATAATATTGATTTATCTGCAACATTTTACCGATTTGGAAATAAATATAGTAGCATGTGTATTAAAATTAACTAAGTTAAATAAAAAATATATCTCAAAGTCCCATGCCACACGAGCATTTTTTGTATTTTGGCATTTTTTTTCTACCAATGTTTTGTTCTGCTCTCTCTTAAATAAAATTTTAACTAAAATGAGTCAAAAATGTCCTTGACATATTTTTTTATTTCATTTATGTTTGAGTTGTGTGGTTGAACAGAAAATTTGTTTACGTCGCAATTAAAACTTGTATCATAGGTAAACGGGGAAAGAAACGAAGAAAAATGCGGCATTTTTTTTTTACGTGTGGCATGGGCCAATAGCATAATCGCATATCTCGTGAATTTTATTGCAATGAGTTATTCAAATTCTTACATTCGAAATATTTTTATCTGTTTTACAAGTGCATATTTATGCTATAGTCATAAAAAAAGGTCGTTTTTTATGGTATACTATTTGTTTTAACTTTGAGGACTACATACCGAGCTAAGAGAGATATGTTTATGTCTCTAACCGTTATAAAAAATTAGGTATATTTTTCGTTTTTACAGATATAAAATATTCTTTTTTCAGATATAAAATATTCTTATCCCGAAACGAGATATATTTATATCTAAAATCTATGAAAATATATCTCTGTGGGCTATAATTTCTCTCAGTGTACCCTGGACAAATCACATGATGTGAAAGATTTATTTTAGATTAGGCTGGAACACATCAAAAGTAACATTCCCTACCATAATATCAAAGTAAGTGGCTTTATTATCATTTATTACGTAACAACGGCCATCGCATCACCAAACGGTATAACCTAGTCGTATCAGGAACGTTCTATCAACATAAGAAAAAATACAAGTACTCCTATTATGATTGTCGTGTCGATGTCGATATTGATTTTGTCATAAATGTTTATCAACATGTTTATCAACAAACGCAATTTCTTGTCGATAACTATTTAGTTCACGACTAGAATTCATTGAACTATCACGCCAATTAGCGTAGTTCTGTCGCTTCAAGCGAGGTGAAGTTATGGAAAACACAAATAATCTAAAGTTTAACGGCAAACTTCTATTCAACTGTACTTCTTCATCGGACATTTTTTGGAACAACATACACATGCGTGGAATGCACGCATGTGTATGTTGTTCCAAAATACATACAAAAATAAATTTTTGACATGATTATTTTTCGTTACCTACACAATTGTGATGGAAGGCAAGAAAAGGGATATGTCAAATTTTAATAGTTTTAATCGAGTATGTTTGAGAATAGTTTTCCGGTTGTATTTCATGATGCTGCACTGTTCTCTTCAAGGCAACTATTCGAGTGTAAATTTTTGTGCGAACATTTAGAATCACACTTTTTCACCAATCAAATTACGCCCATAAAAGATAAAATATTTTTAACTGTAAGCAAAATATTAGCACACGGCCAATCTAATCTTAAAAAAAAAATAAAATTATGCGCTACATTAGGCCCAATAAATCGGTGGAAAAGTGTGATTTTAAATATTCGCACAAAAATTCGCACTCGGACAAATAATCTAAAGTCGCTTTAGACTTTAAACTTTAACGAGTTTCAGGAAACTGGGGCTTGTTTCAATTGAAGAGCAAAGGCGATGTTTTCGAACGCTGTCGGCTCAATGAAATGCTTGCAATGTCAAAATTGTGGTACCTCCAAACCTGCATGACCAATATATAACCCTAATGGGTAATTAATTAATATTGTTGTTAAGGCTCCCTTAAAGCCTCCCCATCTGCTTTCATCAGTTAAAGATTATTTGTGATTAATAGAACCAATCATCATTAATTAATTAAATTTAATTAGATTGTTATATATTTGTATTTTATTGTTTATTATGCGTAATGTAGTTTTAGTCACTATGACACTATATGCTGTAACTATATGTTTTGTACCATACATAAGTGTGAATGACGAACTTTTAAAGGACATTAAATCCACTAGTTGTCATTTACACTTATATGATTATTATTATATGATATTAATGTTATGAGTTTAAGATAAAAAATAAAATAAATTGAAGGCAATGGATAAAAAATAATAATCACTCTAAAAATAAAAAATAAATAATAAATAATAATAAAAAAGAACTATGCGTAAATTACGAGTATATGTAGGGGATGCGATCGTTAATGCGATCGTTAATTAGCACTCGAATTTTATATTTTAATGTTAAAATTATGTTAGATCCTGCTTTACATATACAAATTTACAGGTGTTGAAGTTTATTTCATTAAATGCAACCTAATTACTTATAAAATTTTACGATTCTGATTGATGTAAATTTATGGTAAAATTGGCCTTGTGCCAACCGCCTTACATTACATTTTTAACTAACAATTTACTAACTATCGACTACTCTTAAGTGACTGTAACCATTTCAATTCGGTCATATTTAACATGCCTATCCTATCCTTCCATCTTGTTAAGTGTAATAATGGTGTTCGGCGGGCCCTTCGTCATACGGGAGCCTCACTAAATTACCTGGTCGGACATCCCAATCAATCAATATACAAATTTAGCAGTTAAGTCAAAAAAAATGAATTTCCTAATTTCTTTTACTGTAATCTATTTGTAGGAGTGCGATGTTCCGATTCACAAGAAGCCAAAGGCTGAAGCAAGAACTTGTAGTAACTCAATTATTCAGAAAATAATTGATACTACTACGACACATTCTATCGTGCGAAATTCAATTAACAAGTGATAATTAATAGACGTTAATTAATAATCAATAATCAACCATCATTTAATAATCAACTTTCATAATCAATCTCGCACGACACTCATGTATTGGCCACATACACTGGCATTGAATCAATAATAAATCCACTGAAGTTAATTTCTCGATTTTTTTGTACTAAAAATTTATAAAATAAAAAATACTCCTCTTACGAACTGTTACGATTTCTGTTCCCACATTTCAAATGCGTAATAGATCACATGATTTGTTACAAGCTATCAACCCATTTCACCTGGTTCGCCCTAACCGCATAGTCGTATTTCACATACTTCCACGTGTTGTTCCAATTCGAGATATTTTTATTTAAAAGAAGAGTTCTTCATAAATCTTTACCATAGCTCCTAAATAATGTCAGATCTCTAAAAAATACCAAGAATAGCAGATATTAGTAACTACCCTTTCCTGGACCATAATTTTGACTTTTATACATACATACTCCCTCATAGGATCTTTACTCTGCTCGTGGACTAATTTGTCCCTCGTGTGGTCTTGTCGCGGTGCACTTTTTTATGCAATTTTTATTGCAATTTTAAGACTAAAGATTATGCCTCTAGGCTCATTCAAAATTTAGATTCTCTGTGGTATTTCCTATTTGCGGACCTCATTCTGGTGTACATTTTTCAAGTGGCGTTCCTCAGTAACCGCTTATGTAATAAGCTAATTTTGGGTATCTGGACCATCCTTTAATTTCCTACATGGCATTGTATTTATTTGTCACAATTATCTTTGCTTCCAAATGCGTTTTTTCCAAGCGCATTTTGAAGTTGATAATCTTCTTTGGCTGCTACCTATTAATCTAAAATCCAACTATTTTATGGTTTGCTCGTACTTTCTTACGTGAATAAACTTTTGTCATAGATGCACTTTTCTACACATGCAGCGAGCTTTTTCTCGAAAATCTAAAATGTGAGCAAATGTGAGTGTCCACATCCAAAACGGTATTAAAACACATTGTATGGGCCGTGGGCTGAGTTGGAACTAAAGTATGGGCAGGTACAAAACAGAAAATTATGCAAGATACAAAAGAAGTAACGCAATTGAAGCGTCAAGCTTACGATAATTCAACTGCAAGTGTGTAGAGTGGATTTACAGTCTACGCCTTATTCACTACCCTCAAGGTCAACCATTTGAATATTATTGAATCCAAATATTGTCCTTGGCTTTAGAATGAACGGGCGACAAAGTTTAGTAACTGATTCAGTAAAATTGCGCAAGCTTGATTCGAATGATATTACTCAATTAAAATCACTAGTAAAAGGGAAGATAAGGCAACCATGGCAATACGCTATTCGAGCTAAGGGAAGAAAACGATCGTGTTCCCAGACTCGATTTTTTCACTGGATTCAATATCAGTGATCACACTACTTAGGGTGGACTACAAAGGAAAAGCTGTTAATGGCTTATTGGCGCAGCGTCAATGCACAGAACAGATTGATGAAACTGTTCGTTTTAACTTGCTAACAACGACAGATGAATCTGCAGTAGTCAAAGGAAGGTCTTAACTGGTCAGGTACTAAACTCGCTCAATGCGAGGGCACTCCTTCAAATAAACATAAGTGAACAAAAGGCAGTGCGAGTTATAATCGAAGATAGGGTCAAGACATTACCGATGTGCGAGAAAGTGATCTACGCCAAAATAGACGATGACCTTGGGGACACTAAGATGAGAATTAGTAAATTACTGAATCTTAACAACAATGGGTTGTTGTGTGCGAGAACATTGGTTAAATTTTAGCAGAAAGTGCCAGTACAAATATTAAACAAAACTCATCAAAAATCATCATCCATTTTTCCAAATTTTATATGGAAAGCCTGATCCAAGCTTGCTTAGCAAGCATCAAGACGATTACCGCTCACTAACAAACTGGAGACATCCGATTTAACTAAGAAAAAGGAACGTAACGGTAGTATAGGACAGTTCGCCATTAGTTCCCATCCAGACGACGGATCACAAAACAAGATTTTGTGTAGATTGCCGCAAGTTAAACGAAGAAACTAAGAATGACATAGTTATCCGTTATCGCGCATTGATGTCACTTTGAGGTGAAAACCGATGACATGGAATGTTCGCGAGTAACCAGTGCAACATGGAATAAGGAAGCGATTTTGTCAACGCCAGGAATCTCAGTAAAGATTTTCTACCAAGAAGTACAATAATCAAAGACGGGAATGGAGAGCTAAGAACAAACGTGGATGACGTTCTCTCAGTATAACATACCTATTTCAAAATCTGCTAAACCGGACAGACGAAGTGACCCTTATTAGAGCAAGTGCTCCATCTGGTGAGGAGGTCTTTGTCGAATATCCATCAGTATGAAGAAGTAGAATCAGCTATTAGTAGATTGAAAAATGAGAAGGTACCCGCGTTCAACGGAGAATTGAAACTCATATGTCCGCTGCACAAAAAATGCGACCTTTTTTAAATATGAAAACTGTAGAGGCATAGGTCTAATGAATACTATCTACAAAGGTTTGGTTAATGTTATACTTGCTGGACTCGTCCCTCACGCCGAAAAGATCATCGGCAACTATCAGTGTGACTGACTAGTTATCGACTACATCAATTCGTAACCAATTTTAGGTCCATAAACAACAGGATCTGCGTACTCATATTACTCAGGTTGTACATGCGTACATTGTGTACTGGGCTCTACGGAGGTGAAATACGCATATGCTAAAGACACTTTCTTCGACCACCTCGAAAATGTTTTGAACAAAATACAACTTTCCCAGACTCCCTACACATTGCGTCAAAAAACAACGGGACGGAAAACCACCGAGCTAAGTAGCTGTGATATATAATCTGGTAGTAATCATGGAAAGAGTGCAGGTTCGCAGAGAAAATCCCTGAAGAATTTGTCCACTATACCTAAAAGGCGAGACCAGTTGAATTGTGACAACTACCGTGGATTAGCTTTGCTCACCACCGGTTAAAAGGTTTTGGCCATCGTACTTGCTGATAAGTTGCGAATCTACAGCCAGCACATTGTTGGACTACTGCCAGTGCGGTTTTTGTGCATGCAGGTCGACAACCGATCAACCGATGGTTCTAAAAGCAAGATGATAATCGAAGGTAAGCTCTCGGAGGTTTGGCAGACAACATCAGGAGCACAGCAAGAAGGTCCTTAGTTAGAATATGCCTTTAGTTAGAATATGTCATGCGCGCCGGCTCAACATAGCCCAGCGCAGCTGTTTATATTATAAATTAAGCATTATATTAGCTTTGGCGGCCGACATATGCATCCTGAGCTAGAGGCGATATATAGTATCAACCGCTAAAATCTCTGGACCGCGTTTTGTATCTCTAGAAATACCAGGGAAACTCGTTTCTTTGGATAGTTTAAGAACGTCTAGGTCATGGTAGTCGAAGAAACTGTAGCAGATCCCTTTAAAATCACATCTGCGGTAGTCAGACGCGAATAACGTTGGAAATGTTTCGTGGGGTAAGGAGTAAATTGCAGAGTTCAAGGCGTTGAGCTTACTGCAGTGCTCGATTTGAGTTTGAATCCGATATAACAGGAAATGATTTGGTAAGCTGTGCCAAGAACACCGTTAGATCGACTTTAAAAAAGACAATGAAAAAGGTGAAAGGCAGTTATTTTAATCCTTCTACTGGTCCAGATATGTTGCCCAATATTCGTTGTTCCTTCGTCAAAAACAAGTTTCGACCAGCGAAACAGCAGTAACTGATGAAGACGAACGAACACCAACCAAGTTGTGCTGTTCAGTTTGGCACTCGAGTACATAGTAAGAAGTAACATTGAAACTTTACTCTGGGTATTTAATACGCCGAGCCAAATTCTTGGATATGCAGATGATATCGTCGTTCTTGGCCGAAGACCTACAAGAAATGCAGGCTTCTAAAGAAATGCAGGCGGACATAAAAATCTGAATTTCTGCCGGATATCTAGCTTTCAACCCCCCAAACAAAGTTATTATGATCAACAACAACGCGAGAGCTGAACCCTGTAAGCTAAAATGCTGTAGGAAGACCCCGACTACGGTGGCGACATAACGTCGAAATTGGAGGCGTGAGCGATGGATCGTGATGACAAAAGTAGACAAAAAAGTGAAACAGTGATATAGTGAACAAAGTGAAAAATGAAATAGTGAATTTGTACAAATAAAGTTTGAAACTTATGCTGTATTCACAAAATCTTTTTACGAAACCTATCGAACGTCCGACAAAGTATTTTGTATAAAGCTTTATTTCGGATTTCGCGAATTAAGGTGCGTAAATTATTAATTTGCTGATGGAAAATTGCGTCCTTTGGCTTATTCACAATGGCTTATTCACAAAGTGAAACGGAGATTCAAATTGATATATTTTAAATTTTTTTTAAACAAAATGAAGTTAAGTAAAAATTTTACAAACGTGAAAATGATTTAAAATTTAAACGTTATATGAAAATTGAAAGCAATTTAAATCATCTACAAAATAAATTCATTCATAAACTTCAGGTTCACATGGTTGATTTCAAGAAAAATCAATAACGATAAATATACGGAAATTTCTCACCTACCGTAATGTGTTCTGATTTCATTATCAAATTTTATTCTATGTCGCTTATTGGTAAATATGGTTTTCCACCCCCGCAAAATAACAGGAAAAACTTTTAAAATCTTGAAAACCCAAAATAAAAAATGTGAAGTGCTTAAAGTAAAATAAATAAATATAAAATACCAAATTTGCGTGAATTTATTAAAGAATATGCGAGTATGTTTACCTATATAAGGGGAAAACATGTTTGAATTGCGTTTGGCGTAATTGAATTATTAATTAAAATTAAAACAGCAACAAATTATGTTAATGGTATTTTGTCATATTACATTAGAGATAAGAAAATTATATTTCTATTTTCTCTATGTGGTGGAAATATGCCAAACAATTTAAACGCCTGAGTTCATGCTATAAATATGTTAAAATAGATACATTCTGGCGTATTACCTGTGTTAAACGGAATTTGATCGCAAACCGAAATTGATTAATTTGTTTAAATATTTGTGCTCTGTTCTGATGTGCGGTATGGTTATTTCACATATCTATCGTGATATTGTGTATTGGATATTAGCTATAACTAACATGCTGGCCTTCAGCTTTTATCTTTGTTAATATATAAAATATATTCTAGGTTGGCATCATCTTAAGAAATTCATTTTCAAGGTAATCGCTACTATGCGAAGCCGTCTCGCAGAATTTTTTACACATACGAATGTTTTTTTGATTTTAAGCCAAATTAGTGATATACATACACATGCGTCTTCGTGCTTTAGTATAAAATATTTTGAAAGTAAAATGCCTAAGTATGATTTAATAAATCTTTTGTTCGCGTTTTATATTAAAGTAAATTATAGTTTTAGCAAATTGTAATTTTTGCATAAATTAAGTTTTTGCTCGAAAAGGAAGATGGTTACTCGTTCGTGTATATGTATTAAATGTTTAGAGCTCAGACGATCCTTATCTTAATGTATACAAGAAATCTGTAAATTTTATTCATCTTAAACTATTTAAGTCTTTGTGTATAGCATTTTATCGAATCAGAAATAAATTAAATTTATTGCCCTGATGCAAAAATAAAATCAAAACGAAACGTGAGGAATATTTAATGAAGAATTAGCGACTGCGATGGAGTACTAAATAAGTGAATAACGGTTATATAAAATACTGGCTATAAAGCACCATTAAAATGATACACAAAAACCAGAGTTAATTTGGTTTTTATACATATTGCTTCTTGAATGACCTAGAGTAACCTGGACAAACAACTTTATCAGGCATGAGGAATCAGAATAAAATAAAGAATATAATTTGCCAAAATATGGAAAGAGTGAATATATACGATTTTATGGGAAAACAAGTTTTTAACGTTAAATTTTTGTACCTCCTGTGGTATAAAACACAAATTCTTAGATTACCTTATCAGATAGATAATCAAATATCAAATTGAAGTTTGGTTTGGTGTTATTGGAAAATTTTATGGATTAGCATCGCTAATGAACGATGAAATGAGTCAATAAAAACTAAACTTAATTGCCGGGCGATGACCTTGAGATTAGGTACAGAGATCGAAGATCAGTCTCTAAAATTCGGTCACCTGAGATCGTTTACATAATCTAACTATATACTGACTGTTGTCAAAAATGTTGAATATGCCACGCATCGTTGCGTTGCCACAACCGGAATCTGTTAGTATCGGTGATCTACTAGAGCAATAATCTCAAAATGTAACTCAAATTGCGCTTATCGTTATTATGTGCACGCCGGCGATGGTTCCTGAGTTAACACGGGTATTAGTTTAGGAAATGGGTTATAGTGCTTTTGGTTATCTTAAATAAAAACATTCACTTTTAAACAACGTAATTTAATTTCTCTATTACACAAATATATTTTTACAAGCACTTTTGTCTACCATTATGGGATGAAGAAGGAACACACGGCTTTGTCAAATGTATCCTCGTTGTACTAATAAATATTGTCAATAACGAGGTTAACAATTTATAACACGTTATACTTCACCCTTAGTGAAAACATGCGGGTATTATAACTCTTCTTTCTATCCATGTAATTTTAATTGGTGATGGTACAGGTTGAAACAGTTTGCTGTCGGCAAACAGTTTCAAAAATAATATCCCTGTTCACATTACCTCCAAGCGGCATTAGCCCGTAGCTCAAAGGGTAGAGGTATGTATGGTCGTGGGGGATGGAGGTGTGAACCGAGCCTAGTATACCGCTAACATTTTTGATGTTGAAAGAAAGACGTCTCGCCCAATCGCGAGGGAGTTAAGGAGGGGGAACCGTGAGTACCATCACTAGCAGTTGGCTTACCCATTCGGCATGAGCCACACAAGATCCGCTGATTATTCGGCCCTTACCACATTATTATTGGCAAGGTGTCCGATTAATCAAAACAAAAAAAAAAAATATCTATATTTAAGTAACGGCGCGTGGCCGCGGGTTAGTAATAAGAAAGGTGCTTGGCCATGCACCTTGTTACTATACTAGTCAACAGCGGGAATTTCCGACGAAAAACGTCACACGAAATTCCTTATTCACTAGTACAGCCTGGACCGGTTATATGTTAGTTCCTTTTTTTTTCTTATACCTGTGAATAAAAATATTGTTTAGTACATACTCACCACGTTAATACAACTCCCAAAAATAAAAATAAGCGGATTTTTCTTAAACTTTGCGCTTTATTGTCCTCTCAACTTAAACCTTTTTTTATGTTCAAATACAATACGGCTTAGTCCAACAATGGTCTCAAACGATTTTATGAAGACTGCCACCGTCTGCCTTCCAAAACATAATCCCCTTCTCAAACAAAAATCAGACTATTTAAATGATTGAAATCACCTCTAAATAGCCCCCCCCATTTCCGTTAATAATCCATATCACCAATAATCGCATGCATATATTTTGTTGAATAAGCAACATGTGCCAAAAATCAGAAATTTCCATGCGATTATTAGTTGAACGACATTACAATTATATTTACTGCAAACTTGGGAAATTGAGTGCAGTGTACTTACTTATAAGCAATATTTACGAACAACAACCTTGAACGTTGTTGTAATACACACACTGGGTAAACTCATCTAAAAATGGTTTATTCAGGTAAAAATGTAAATACATTTATTATGTTATTTGAGTAACATAAACAATTTGTATACATTTAGAAAAATTACATTAGAATTTAAGAAATGTTGTGCAGGTCATGATTAACACTGCAAATATGTATACCATTGTATCAGGTAGTTTATAGATAGGTTGAAAGTGGTAACGAGATTTCGATTTGTCTAAAGACAATTCGTTACACCGTGGGGAAACCCATCCTGAGATTAAAAGAGATCTCATGCTCTTATGGAAAGTAAGTAGAGTCTAGAACTGATTGAAAGGCGACCAACGTGGCGGACGCCCCACACCCTGAGTAAGTCTCAGCCGGGCAAACTAATCTAATTTTTATAACCTAAATACAGATTTCTTTTTAATATTATTAAGTAACTTTAACTATTTCTTATATTTTAACTATATATTAAAACTTATTACAGCTTATTATGTCTTTATCGCTTAACTAAGATTAACTTTATTTTTTTATTTTTTTATTTTTTTTTATTTTTTTTTATTTATATTTTTTTTTTTTTTTTTTTTTTTTTTTTTTTTTTTTTTTTTTACTTAATATTTTATAAAGTTATAAACATTAACGTATCTCCATGCATCGTTGAGGTATCTGATCAGTGACTGTAACGCCTGCGGGGTCGTGTGAAGGTTGGTAGTTGGTTCTCGCTACGTCGTTGCGTAGTAGTGGCTTTCCAGACTCTCCTGATGTTACGGCGCCGCCTCCAACTAATAACTAGTATTCCCCCTATGATGAGTACTATCCCTGAACTTGCATAGTGGTGGAGGTCATGTACATTAACTCGTCGCCAATGTTGTTTTTCATGAATTGAGTTTACTGCAACGGCCAAATCTTCCAGCTCCGGGTCTAAATTTCCTAGTACCTCCGGGGTCCGAATTATTTTTTTGTCCAACCAAACTTGGCTTACATTGAAACTAGGCAAGAGGTTAATTGTGGCCCTCGTCTCGTAGGTTTGTCTGCCTCTTAACAGGTACTCCTGTCCTCTTACTTGGCAACCTGCATTTAACTGAAGTATACCACTGCCTTGGATTTTCTGGTACTCCGTGGTATTGTTGCATATGACTGTAATTCTTTCGGGTTATGCATTGAATATCAGCCACTGATTTTCCTGGCTTAGTTGTGTTCCCCCCATGCTTGTTCTTCTCTTTGTAATATATGGACCTTGCATGACCTATTATCCACCTGAGCATTAAACAACGTGCGTTGCTGTCTACATAGTTGAACCCCGGACTCCCACTGCGTGCACTAGGCTAACTCCGCAACTGACATCTTTTGGCATCATCGCTTGTAGTTTTTGGAGTTGTTCACTCAGTTATGTCGGGGTAACTAGTTTGGTATTAATATGCTCCTCCTATTTCCTCCATGAATATGCCTGGGTTGTTTGGAAACTCGTTGTACACACTACCACCCAGCGATTTCACGAAAACCAACACTACTCCTATTACTACCATCCATGGATAACCTTTTGTGTATGTCCTCATTATGATTTTTTTCCCTTGTTGTTTGTTGGCCACATAATATGGAAAATAATGTTAACTTTGTGTCTTATATGCGGTTCTTATTACTTAATTAATAATATTAATTGCTAATTATTACCATATTCCTATACTATTCTTTAACCTATCCTATATAGCCTATCCTATTCTCTTAACTCTACTTGCAATGGTATTCGATATACCATTCTTCATTCTGTCTTTACACCATCTATTCAGATATCTAGTTCTACGTAGATGGTGTAACGACAGAATGGTCCGCGACAACGAGCTCTGTATTACCCGCGCTACCATCAGCCGTCACCTCCTTCTTCTTTATTTCTCTCTCCTCCCGTCTCCGACATTTTCGTTCCTTCTCAAACTCCTTCCTCTTACGCTTAGGTACATCCAAGTGTTCCACCATAAGATGGAGTATTTTACACAATCAGTGGGGTTACTACACTCGAATATCTTTAGCGTGGAAAATTCCGAGTGGGTTGCCATTCCTCGTGACTAGCTCATAGGCTACTGTCCCAACTCGGCGTTGTACTGTGGCGGGTACAAATTTGTTTGCTAACTTAGCTGTATATTTGGAACTAGCGTTGCTCTGGGTAAAATTTCGCACCCAGACCTCTTGTCCGACTGCTAATTCCCTCCTTGCTGATCTCAGGTTGTACTGGGATGCATTCCGCTTGTACGCTTGATCAAGGTGGAATAATACAAGTTCTCGAGCTAACGCTAAACGGTCATCTTTCCCTTGAACTGAATGGTTCATCAAAGCTCCTCCTCCCAATAACCGCAATAGGGGGTACTGAGAGCCATGTTGAACGGAATGTTGTCCAAAGACCAGATATGCTGGCGAATAAGATGTAGAGGAATGCACGGTGTTGCGTAGTGCACTAGCAATCTGCGGGATATGGAGATCCCAATTCCGGTGATCTTCTTCTAGGTATGCCCTAATGGCAGCTAATATTGAGCGATTGACGCGCTCTGAAGCATTAGCCTGGGGTGAGTAAACTGGAGTAAAAACATGTTTTACTCCGTGTCTATCCAAGAGACTCTGAAATAGTTTGGACTTGAATTGTTGTCCATTGTCCGTCAAGATGGTCTCTGGCACGGAGAATACCGGGAATATTTCTTCCTCCAGGTATTGTACGACCCTACTGGCCACTGCATTTCGCAGAGGTTTTAATAGCACGAATCGCGAGTAGTGATCCAGTACTATTAGCAGGTGGGTGTTACCACTCTTAGACCTGGGATATGGCCCCAGGAAGTCAAGATACAACTTCTGGAAAGGACGTTCGAATTCTTTGTATTTGCCCATTTGGGGTCTCAAAGTGGTGTTTGGGGCTTTGGTTTGCTTACAAACCTGACATTGTTGTACATATCTTTGCACGTCTTTTACTAGCGTTGGCCAGTAGAAACTTCTGCGTATGACCTCAATCATCTTAGCCATACCCATGTGGGCTGCATTAGGTGGTTCATGCGCTTGACTGAGAATTGTTGGGACTAGGCTGACTGGGAGCCATAGTTTCCAATCTGGAATGTCTGTCTGATGATCAGGGTTCCTACTCGGTAGGTGAATCAAAATTTTCCCATCTGAGATTTTAATATTTTCTGGTTTGTGGCCTTGAAAATTTTTCAGTAGGTCCAAGTATACTGGTCGTGTAAATTCAGCGGACTGTAGGTCTAATTGTAAATTCGTTCCATGCATGGTAAGAGCAGCTACTTCCTCCTCGGGTATTCGAGAAAGAGCGTCCGGCACTACATTTTGTGACCCCTTACGATACTCGATTTTAAAGTTGTAACCTTGTAGCTTTAGACTCCAACGAGCTAACCGCCCAGACAGATCAGTCTGGTTCATCAGCCATTGCAGACTGGCATGGTCCGTAATAATGACAAATTCATATCCCTCAACATAGGCTCGGAATTTCTTTACGCTAAGAACTGCGGCCAGGCATTCCAACTCTGTGATGCTATAATTCTTTTGCGCTCCGTTCAGCTTATGAGAATAGAAAGCGATGGGATGTTCCTCATTTTTACTATCTTTCTGGAAGAGGACGCCCCCTACACCTGTCTTTGACGCATCTACCTGAATAAAGAAGGTACGAGTGTAGTCTGGATGCGTTAACACTGGTGCAGTTGTAAGACATTCCTTTAATTTAATGAATGCCTCTTGTGCCTTCTCATTCCACTGGATAATGCCTTTGCATTTTAGGAGCTCGGTGAGTGGGGTCGCTACTTCCGAGAATCTTGGTATAAACTTGCGGTACCACCCACTCATTCCCAGAAATTGCCGAATATGCTTGACAGTTTTAGGAACGGGGAAATCTTGTATCGCCTTAACCTTATCTGGGTCTACTCTAATACAGCCTTCACCGATTATATGGCCCAAATATTTTAAATGGGTCAGGACGAACTTAGATTTCTCAATATTGATAGTTAGATTGGCCAATGTCAGATGTTTTGCTACAACCCTGAGTAACTGCATGTGACCTTCGAAGGTAGGTGAAGTAATGAGGAGATCATCTAGGTAGACGAATACTCTATCATGCAGTTCGTGTGGTATTACCTTGTGCATTAGTCTACACATCGTCTGAGCCGCATTGCATAAACCGAACGGCATCACGGTAAACTGATAGAGAGGTCTGCCAGGCACTGTAAAGGCGGTTTTGCATCTTGAAGATTGTTCTAATGGGATTTGCCAAAATGCATCCTTCAAATCTAAACTGGAAATATATTTAGTGTTTTCCAGGCGACTGAGCAAACCGTCAATTATTGGCAGTGGATATGCCTCTGGCACCGTGACCGAGTTCAGTTTTCGTGCATCTAAACACAACCTAACCTTACCATTGCTCTTGGGAACCACAGTAACTGGTGAACTCCACGAGCTTGAAGACTCCTCAATCACTCCCAAGGACAGCATTCGTTCCAATTCTTTATCCATTTCACGTTGCTTAGCAGGAGAAATGGCATAATAACGTTGCTTGATTGGTTTGGCATCACCAGTGTCTATCTCATGCTGCACTAAGTGTGTTTTTCCCAAACCTAGCTTTTCAGACGATGGAAATTCCGATTTAATTCTATCTAATTCTTCTAGCTGTGCTGATGTTAACACATGCTGGCTATTGTCTGCATTTACTTTGGAGGCTACATCACTGATATCACCTGGTAAACTGAGCTCGGATACTGTTATCTGAAGATTGAATGTGGTCCAGAAATCAGTACCAAGGTATAACCTTTGCTCTAGTGAGGGCGCGATGTAGAGACGCATACTTTTAGTTTGTCCTCCAAAAGTAATCGGTATAGTGACGTATCCGAGTATTGATTCAGGTGCACCACTGGCAGTAAGCACCTGAGTTTTTCGGGGGAAGTATTTTAAACCATGGTCTTGTAGAAATTGTTCGCTTCCTTTACCCAAAACACTTATGTTGGCTCCGGAATCGAGAAGACCACGAATATTTTCTCCGTCTAAAGTTATATTGACTTATGGTCGATGATCTAACCCTTGGTGAATTATTGATGATAATATTTGCTTGCGCCACCATCGTCGCAAACGAAAATATCTTAACGCTCGAATCCTTTGTCTGTTGTCTGTTTGACAAGATATCGAACGGTGTGTATTATTATTTTTAATATTTAAGCTCGGTGCAGCCGGTACAATTCGGGGTCCGTATTGCTGGCTGCCTCTTCTGTGGCATTCTTTGGCCTCGGAGGTGTGTTCTGGAGACGAGTTTGGCGAGGCTCCCTCATCTCCGATCTCCAGTTTTCCGTTGATGGGGTACAGCGAGTACAATCTGGCTTGAATACATCTCTTGTTCCACAACCAAAACAGAAAACATGAGAGACAAGTTTGCGACAACCCATGAATGTGTGGTTAGGATCCCCACAGTTCCAACACTTAAACCTTGCACCACTCATCAGGGGCTGAGAGTGAATTCTCTGAACTGCTGTGGCTTGTTGGAAGTTTTGCTGACCCACAGGGTCAAAGATGGGGTTTCCCCTGATGGACTGGGCTCTATTCTGTTGATTGATGGCACATATTTGTGGCTGGGAATTGGCTAAGTAGTATGGGGTCGTATCGGGCATTTCATACTGTCCCATATCCCCTTCTTGCTCATCCATCAGACGTGGTCGGATTATTGGACTTGAGTGACCACTTGACTTCAGAGTCCTTGTGGGGTATTCTCCGGGATCGATATTGTAGCCTTGAAAACCAGAAGTTGCTTTAAGCATGGATAAGGGTTCGTCCACTTCCCCTTGCTCCAACATAAACTCATGTACCTTAGGAGTTTGTGTGTTGAACGCAACTCTTCGCCTAAAAGGTTGGTTGCCGTAATTGCTAGGTGTCAAGTCATTGGGTGGTGCGAAGGTGGCTTCCGGAACATGTCCAAATCTTCGCCACACTTGCTCCAGCGTGCTACACCTACGAATGAAGTCGGCCAGGGTTGCAAATCTTGGTTCGTTGTGCATCGCCATTTGCAATCCTGGACGCATGTTTCTTCTTATAAAAGTGTACATAACGCCTTCAGAAATGGTTCTTGTGGATTGTAATGCGATTTTTTGCATTGCCTGATAGTACTCCTGGACAGTTTCGCGGGGGTATTTTTGCTTTCTATCACTTAGCATTCGGTGTATATCATCCTCTGTGATATTAGGAGCAAAGCGTAACGCCATTTCTTGTTTCACGCTGCTCCAGTCTATCTCTGGGTTGCGGTCAACTGAATTCCAGAACCACTCTAGAGCTTCCTCAACTAAGCACAAGTCAAGAGCTCCCACCACACTATCAAGTGGTATCTGGGATCGTTTAGCATGCCATTCAATCCTGGTTAGAAAACGTTGCACTGTCAATTCGCTACTATACCCAGAGAAACTGATTTTCCATGTTTTTACCTCCTGTCGTAGTTTTGCCTCATTAATTTTACTTGTCCGATGCGTAGAATTCGGCATAAGTTGGTATTCATCACTATCATACTCGAAGGATTCCTCCCTTTGGATATCATCATCGAGTCGTATTTGGTCTAATTTTTGGTGAAATAGCTCAGTATCCTTTCGAGCCGCCATTTGTACTGGATTCTTGAGTTTAGATACTGCACCTTTACCTTGGCCGTCATCATTGATTTCTGTTTGCTTTGGTGCTTCTTCTGGGACCTTTAAACTACCCAACTGCGTACGGGCATCTTCAATAGTTAACTCACCTGCCAACAGTCGGGACACTAATTCACCACCAAACTCGACAGCATCTCTAAGGGGTCCTACTAATGCTGCAAACTTAGGCGTCCTACCAATTCGTGCAACTCTTCCTTGAAGGTGCACGAACTTGGTGGCCAGTTTTGGTAACCATTCAGCTGTTGGTTTTAAACTAATAACTCCATCCAGCATGCACTGACGTAGATGGCTCAATTTCTTTAAGCACAACGTAATCTCCCTTGCGGGTTGTTTACGCGCCGCTTCATGTGCTATTTTAGGGACCAAAAACGAATTATTGGACTCATTCTCTATTTTGCGCGTTAACTACAATTTTAGAGTCTCGGTTACGTTCCCTGGAGTGATTTTGTCCACCAGGTTACGCACTTCAAACTCGATGCGCAACTCATCCTCATCCAGATGGTCTACCTTAAACAATTTCTTCTCCGACATTCTATTATTTAGCAAACCCTAAAAATCTACTAACTACCTAATAACTGCTTATTCCTAAATTGTAAATTCACTTATCTTCCGTAATACTTATAACCTATTTAATTTTCGTCCTCTCATTAACCCAACTTATATCGCTATCAAACTCCTACACCCTCTACTTTTTACTATCGCTTTTAAGCTGGTAATTCAAAATAAATACGCCTTATGTCTTAATTCACTTCTTCTAATCTTCTGATGGGTTGGTACACTATATTCAATTTTTGTTTATAAACTTTCTAATAACTTTGGTGTGGCGGATCCTGTGCAGCCCCCGCCGAGCGAGGTCCAGGTGCTCTGGTGATGGTTGAAAAAGGAATGGGATAGGTTAAAATATGAATGAAAATTTTTTTGGCGAAAGTGCACATCCAATTTAAATCATGCAGTGAGAGTCCTAACTCGGTATGTACACCTGAGTGATTCTCACTGCTATTTTCGGATTGGATTAGCAATCCTACAAATTGTACCTACTGGCCAAGCATATTCCAATTGCCCTCATCCTCACAGTTGATAGTCAAGCTTCGCGAGCGAAGGATCACGACTGTGCGAGTAGCTAACCGAAGATATGCTTGTAAATCACCTGTGGTTTTTGAGTTCTATAACTGTATATACCACAATGGACTACCAGAAGGAACGGTAACTCGCCGGCTATCGTTAAGAATTTCCACAATGCGTATCGTAACCTTACTCAGTTTATGTCCAGGCCTGCAGTCATACTCGCCTAATAGCAGAGCAAAGATATCTGAACAACTGAATAGGTTTAAATCTAGACGTGATTAACTAAATGTAGACGATATACGACCTACACCCCAAAGGGTGATGATTAAAATTTTAAATATACAAAGCGGATTTGAACGCGAAACCTAACTATGCACTGTGTGGTTTGACCACCAGGAAATTCATATTTTTAGTCGAATTTCTTTGGAGAATCTGTTTTGAAGAACTCAAAACAAATTACAATTATTTTTGGGGAAATGTGAAACTTGGGTGTTTGTACCAGTTTAATGTAGTGTTACGGCTAAGCCGATAGAATATCAAGTCCTTTATACCCCCTGCATTTGCAGGTAAGAAAGGAATGATTGACATTACAACCGCGAGCGCATAACACTCTCCCTCACTGGGTCATAAACAACTCAAGTTGAGAAAGCTGTATGAAGACAACAATCTTAATGGATGATTTTGTTTGGGAAAATTTTATTCTCCCATATATATGGAACAACTGTACTTAGAGTAAGAAATATCATTTTGCGCTGATGGGGAACTAAACAACCCAAATGGGTTCGAAAGAATTCTACTAATCACTATGAACCTCTTCTGGTTGGCACAAATAATTGAGTGTGCATCCACTGGTTTCAACTAACTAGCTTTAATAGCTAGATTAAGTTAATCAAAACACGGATCATTCAGAAAAACTATATAGACTAAAAGCAAGATGATAGCGTCTGGTATTTCTAACCAAGCACAGCCTGTACTTAACAAATACGATTATTTTCGGGCTTCTAGTTTGGGCGCCATAATGAAACAGTTTGCTGTCGGCAAACAGTTTCAAAAATAATATCCCTGTTCACATTACCTCCAAGCGGCATTAGCCCGTAGCTCAAAGGGTAGAGGTATGTATGGTCGTGGGGGATGGAGGTGTGAACCGAGCCTAGTATACCGCTAACATTTTTGATGTTGAAAGAAAGACGTCTCGCCCAATCGCGAGGGAGTTAAGGAGGGGGAACCGTGAGTACCATCACTAGCAGTTGGCTTACCCATTCGGCATGAGCCACACAAGATCCGCTGATTATTCGGCCCTTACCACATTATTATTGGCAAGGTGTCCGATTAATCAAAACAAAAAAAAAAAATATCTATATTTAAGTAACGGCGCGTGGCCGCGGGTTAGTAATAAGAAAGGTGCTTGGCCATGCACCTTGTTACTATACTAGTCAACAGCGGGAATTTCCGACGAAAAACGTCACACGAAATTCCTTATTCACTAGTACAGCCTGGACCGGTTATATGTTAGTTCCTTTTTTTTTCTTATACCTGTGAATAAAAATATTGTTTAGTACATACTCACCACGTTAATACAACTCCCAAAAATAAAAATAAGCGGATTTTTCTTAAACTTTGCGCTTTATTGTCCTCTCAACTTAAACCTTTTTTTATGTTCAAATACAATACGGCTTAGTCCAACAATGGTCTCAAACGATTTTATGAAGACTGCCACCGTCTGCCTTCCAAAACATAATCCCCTTCTCAAACAAAAATCAGACTATTTAAATGATTGAAATCACCTCTAAATAGCCCCCCCCATTTCCGTTAATAATCCATATCACCAATAATCGCATGCATATATTTTGTTGAATAAGCAACATGTGCCAAAAATCAGAAATTTCCATGCGATTATTAGTTGAACGACATTACAATTATATTTACTGCAAACTTGGGAAATTGAGTGCAGTGTACTTACTTATAAGCAATATTTACGAACAACAACCTTGAACGTTGTTGTAATACACACACTGGGTAAACTCATCTAAAAATGGTTTATTCAGGTAAAAATGTAAATACATTTATTATGTTATTTGAGTAACATAAACAATTTGTATACATTTAGAAAAATTACATTAGAATTTAAGAAATGTTGTGCAGGTCATGATTAACACTGCAAATATGTATACCATTGTATCAGGTAGTTTATAGATAGGTTGAAAGTGGTAACGAGATTTCGATTTGTCTAAAGACAATTCGTTACAAGGTGTAGTTGTTTTTCCTAATTTAGTAACAGCTTTTGTTCCTGCACGATCGGGGATTGCAATCATTATCGGTAATAATATTAATAATATGCGGGCTTTGTAATGGGACCCGTACGCTATCCGTTCTCATAAATACGTGTGAGAAATTTATAAGTTCCTTTTGCACAAGAACTTTCGTCTTATCGTGATGAGTGGTTGCTGTAGGCCGAATAGTGGACATCATCCTCTGAAACTCTTTAAACGAATTCCGATTATGTTTTCCTGGTTTTCGTTGGACAGAAATATGACAATCGTTTGACAATCTTCGATGGCCACACAAATCGATCACAAACTAATTTCTGTGAGCCGCGAACGCCAGGGTGCTTAAGTTCTTGCACTTTTCGTATGATTGGTTGTCGGAACTCTGATAGAACAAATGGTCAAACTCGTTTTTGTGAAATGTTACAATACATTTTTGTTTCCGAATTTGGCATGGCTAACTCCATCGGAAATCTCTCGGTACTCGCCAATCCTCGATACAGTGCATGTGTAAATTCGTTCATTTATTTCAAATTTGCAAAAATTGATGAAGTTCGGGGTCAATAACAAATGGGTCTACTTCATCGTATTAAAATGGAGATAATTTTTATTTGTTTAGGATGTCTTAACCTAACTATGGTTTTTTTTTTGCTTAAAAGCGAAGGTAAGTAGCTTGTGATACGTATAAATACAAAACATGTCTTCCTTCTAACAAATACCGGAAATATTTTACGGCTTGGTATATCGCAGTCAATTCTCTGTCGTAGGTATGATACATTTTCTAAGATTTAGGTAATTTCTTCGAATAAAATCCTAATGGTTGGATTTAATTACCATTTACTGATTGAATAAGGACCGCGCTGACTGCTCTGTCTGATGCATCTGGGAACAAAAACAGATCATCCTTTCAATTTATGATATTTTTCTCGACTAAATTAGTTTGAGAAAAATCATCCAATTCTATTAATCTGTCCGCCGTTTGTGGCAGCTTCGATAAACTGTCGTCGCTGAAATAATCTTTTGAATTGTATTTGGCATTTTCTGCATCCAAATTTGTTTCAGCATTTCGTCTCCAACGTTTGAATGCATTTCGTTTAAAAGACCGGACGTTTTTTTATCGCCTAATTGTACATCTTCCAGCAAGGTTTTTATATTCCGATGATCCGACATAGCATATTGTTCCAATATGGCTTGTTTTAATGTTGAATATTTATCGTCAGCTGACGGATTAATTACAGCTTTCGTTACCTGGGATGATATTTTACTATCCACAGCTGTCAACAATAGAAATAGTCAAATTACTAAGTATTCATTCAATCGGATTCTAATTTTGTATGGGTTTTATATCAAAGTGTTGTTCAAAAATCAAGTTGTTTTTTAATCCCATAATTCATCAAGAATGTTTGCTTGTTCTGAAAGGTTGTTTCAGCCGCTCAACCACCCTTACGATAATTTTGAACGGGCTGGCCCCCGGGAGATTTTTTTTTTAAATTTAATTTTTTTCCTGGGTCAAGGGACCCTCCTAAATTTCCGCACCATTAATACAATCCGATTGACACTTTGAATACGAAATTTATACTAAAATGATCCGATTTTCGTGTCATTTGTAAAGGGGTCGGCCCCCTTCTCTCTCGTGTTTTAAAATGGTGGATACTCGCAAAAATTACATTGCCAATTAATCAAAGCTATCAAGAAATTGTATTTTATAGAAATTTGATTGTCCGCTTACTCCACTTCTATCTAAAATGTATGAAGCAATATAAACGATAGTGCGGGATGGGACATTTAGTGGTTTCTTTTTAAAAATGCAATAAAATTAACACAATTCAATATTTTTCCTAATGTTAGTGTTTTATTTGCAAGAAGCAACCCCCCGATTATTGATAGAATATAACTTTATTCAAGTGGCTATATCGGCTAGTTTGAGAGTAGCTCAACTTGTGTACCAAACTTTTTAGTACATTTTCAATGAAATCGCAGCTGCGCGGATCTCCATTGATATCACCAAAACGGTTGATTACACGATTGCAAAATTTAGTGCGCAAAATATCGACTATTTAATTGCTAGTGTGGCATTGCGCGCCATCCTGCCGAAACCAAAGTTTGTGAAAATTTATATTTTCACTATCTGGTAACAAAAAATCGGTTAGTATCGCTCTGTAGTGCTTTCCGATGAATAAAACGTTGTTGGCCTCCACTCAACAAACGCACCAAACAGTTGCTCTCTGAGGCCGCATTGGCTTATCTACGATTACGTGAGAGTTTTCCGAACTACAAATTCGGCCTTTTTTCTAATTTACATAGCCATACCAAGATGAAAATGCTTGTTCGAGAAGATATAAATTTCCAACAAGTTCATCGGTAATTTGTGTTTGGACCTTGTAAGCGAAAAATGCGAGATCTTTTGGTATAATTCTCCGCAGGCAGGTACGGCTAATGTTGAGTTCCTGTGATCTGTGTGGTGAGTTGATGATCCTGGATTTAGTCATACTGTTTCGGCTACAGCAGAAACATTTTCGCTTCTGTTGCCAACTAGCATGCTGTTTCACGAGCTTTCGTCACAAATATAGCAGGCGCAGTTGGTTCTTCATTTGAGCCGAAATTTTCTTTCAAAATTCGTACTCTTTCGACAACAAACCTCTCTCTCTCTTTCTGGTTTTCACATCCCATGAAGGGATTTCGCCGCCTGCACTATGGCCCTCCATCCGTCTCGATCCATTCCTCTTGTCCTCCAGTTTTGACATCCAGCGTAGTCGGGGTATTCCTCTACGACGCACTTCGGCTGGTTGTTGGTGGAAAACTTTATATATCATCCATTGTTGTGGGGACCTTGTAACATTGCCAAGCCATCTCACTCGATTGGATTTGATGAATCCGATAATATTGCTGCCACCGAGGAGTTGCTTTATTTCCTGATTCATGCGAATCCGATATTCATTGTTCGCAACTTTAATAGGACCAAAAATTGAACGGATGACCTTTCTTTCGAAGGTAGATAATAATCTACAGTCGTTAGAGGTCATGGTCCAGCTCTCGCTTCCGAAAGTCAGCACAGGTCTTATAAGTGCTTTATAAAGTGCGAGCTTGCACGATTGCGATAGGTGTTTAGATCGCAATAATTTTAATTGGGCGTAGAAAACTCGTTGTCCGGCAGCTATTCGAGCTTTTTTTTCTGCTTGCATGTCAGTCAAGGATGTTATAACTGACCCGAGGTATTTAAAGTTTTTGACGCCATAAAAATTGTGGTCACCAATTCCGAGATTTGCCATAGAGATGTTCCTAGGTCTTGCTAAATATTTGGTTATCATCTGTGTATCCAAGAATTTGGCCTGATATCATCTGTATATCCAAGAATTTGGCCTGATTTATTAAATATATAGCGCGAAGTATCGATATTGCTTTTTCTCACTACGTATACTCAAGCGCCAGATTGAACAGCAAAGGCGCGATAGAAAAGTGAAATTACCAGTATTAAATTCACCACCCGAACCATTATCAACATGTGTATTAGGTGATACAGGCCATTTGAAACCTTTTCTGTCAAACATACGCAAGTACAATTCATGTTTTCATGTCAACATTTCATGTTTTTTTTCGGGCAGCAAATATCGAGCTCGAGAATTACATGCTGACATTCAAAGTGTAAGAGGGCAAATTTATCATCATTCATCAATGCGGGTACTAAACGTGAAATTGTCGCTGCAATACAAGCTTTATTCGTTTAATAAAGCTGATGACAAACGCAGTTATCGGCCAACATGAAAGACATTACCAATAATTGATGAAGTAGCGATCGTTATAGTTGGCGAGAAATTTAACTCGCGTGACCTAATTCTTCATCGCAGAAATGATGAGCGAGTTGTCGAAAACTCATCGCTCATACGACGGATTGCAATATTCGATATTTCGTGAAGACGCTGAAAATCATATCTTCAAATTTCGACAATTGTTTTTTCAATACATTATGTGTATGATAAAATCGTAAGCGAAGGACACCCTACATTCGATTAAACCAAATCAATGGCCACATTGAGTCCACGGCACATATGTTCGTGCATATGGCCGCCACGATTGGTTTATTACATTCACATGCAACAACATGATTTGCAAGCAATCATCAATTTTAATACAGTTCTAATTAATAATAATTATTTTTTCTCTCTAATTATTAATAATGCACGGTAAAAATTTGTACTTAGACTGCGGGCCAATAGTCGGGTAAAAGTTAATTTTAAGTAAATTTTTCGGTAAATTCATTTATTTTTCAAAAACTCTATGGCAAACTGATCGAAAAATCTGTTCTAAATCCGATTTTTACCATAGTAAACGATTTACCCATACTGTTAAAGTTAGCCGAAAGTTTCCAGCCGAAAGATAATGCAGATAGTGTCTTGAATACAGCAAAAATCAGTCATAAACTAGAATTTAGGATGGATTTAGGATCGTGTTATATCCTTCGGGTGAAGGAGAAATCATTTCAGTTTATAGGAATTTAAAAATCGATAGGAGCGAGAGTATAAAGAGAGTTTAACTTTCTGTTGAATCAGTCAAGACACTATCTGCATTATCTTTCGGCTGGCAAATTTCGGCTAACTTTAACAAGGTGATTTACCCGACTAATGGCCCGCAGCCTAGATTCCCAATTTCAAATAATATAACGTGGAGTTCTGTCGTGCAAGAGGATTTGATTTAAATCAGAAAGTTTTGACCCAGATCGATATTTTACGTTCTATGCAACACAAAAGTGACAGATGGATTTGATCTAGGACCTTATTAAAGTTAGCCGAAAGTTTCCAGCCGAAATATAAAAACGACGATAATGCAGATAGTGTCTTCACTTTCTCAGCCGAAAGTGTATAAATACGTCAACGTTGATCAACATTCTTCAGCCGAAACTTAGCTGAAAAATTTATTTCAACAATACATCAACAAAAACCAATTTAAGTGTATTATTTTATTATGCGAAGTTTGTTGTAAAACCTAAATCTATTCAAACTTGTGAATAAAAATACTTAAATCAATCAAACACAATTCGAAAAGCAATATTGTTAACCTTGCTTCAAATGAACATAAAATATGGTGGGGATGCCACTATGGCCATTTAATATATCATAATATTGGTCAACTTCGGCATAATGGGGGGAAAAATTCTAAAGGGGATACAGCGGCGTAATTTAGGAAAATTTCACTAATTCAATACATCGAGCATTGAATGGCCTGTCGTTCTAACAAACATGCCGTGTCATTGATGCCACTATGGTCATTTTGATAGGCCACCATGTTGGTCAACTTCGACCTAATTGCGAGGAAATTCTGAAGGGGATACAGGGGTGTAATTTAGGAAAATTTCACTAAATTAATATATCGAAAATGCATTGAATAGCCAGTCATTCTAGGTAAAGATTCTATTCAGAATGGTCGATTTGTAGAACTTCATCAAAAAGATACGATAAAATCCCAATATAAGGTGACCTTTTTTATTAGAATCCTATCCCAGCTCTGCAAAATGAATTTTAAAGTTAGAGATGGCCTGGTTCCATTGAGCGCATTGTGTTAGAGTGCCAATCGAATTTTGTATACCATCGCTGCGGGCCAATATTCGGGTAAATCGTTTACTATGGTAAGAATCGGATTTAGAACAAATTTTTCGATCAGTTTGCCAAACATTTGACATTTTTCCAAAATAAGCTAAATTTATTTGATATATCCAATCCGATAGTTAATCTGACGTTGATAGTTTTACGAAAACCATTGCTTTTGCGATGCCTCACATATTTTTTTTTGCAATTTTTTGAAAGATATTTCGTGGTTGCCATTTCAAGAGCTAAATACTAATGGATTTTAGAGTAAGTTTAAATATAATTCAAATAATTATGGTTTCAGGAAATTCTATTGTAAGTTGTGGAATTACAGGAATTTTTTTGTCAGGTTGTTGATTTAGAGAATCAATTGTTGAATACCAATAACATCGTTATCCATTAAACCTATTAAGCCTTTATCCTTCCCTTAATGAGGAGAAGGATAAAGGCTTAATAGATTTAATTTCCGTGCGTAAACAGGGTGTAGGAATAGGCCCGACGTTATCCGGGACATTTGTCCAGCACTTGGTTCTATAGTCCAATCAATTAATTCTAATTAATAATAATTATTTTGATATGTGGTTGAAGTCATCACCAGCGACTTCAGTAAAGCATTCGACAGCATTTTTCATACATTTTTTTATTTAATTCTTTGAGGCACACAATTTACGCGGCTTTTACACAAACAAACATGCATTAAATATATTTGATAGATTTTTATGATTCTTGCGACATCTATTAGACATTTTAAATACTGTGAAACTGTCAGAATTTTCACCCCAATTATCGAAGTCGTCTCACGTCATTTTAGACGACTATAGTCACGTCACTTCATTTTTGCTATTATCGAAGTCGTCTGCTACGACTCTAGTCACATGAATACGACAACAGTCACCTAATTTTTTCAAGTGACAAGAATATTTTATGCGACGTTTATTAATGGCTTTTTTTCTAACTTTTTCAGCCGCTGAAAAATCCAATTGAAGAGAGTAAAATAATAGGTATACATAATTTTAATGAAAGTGAGTGTATATACAGTAGCCATGACAAAAAAAATGAAATGTCAGAAAAAAGTTGTTGCTCAATATTTTCTAGCAGTTAATCGAGTAAAAAGAATTCAACTTTGATTCTTTTTTTGACATCTCCGACTTTTTTTATCAAATACAGTCAAAACGAATATTTTTATGCAAATTAATCAAAAATATTGTATTCTAAAACTATTTGAAGTGATTTGATAACCGTTTCAGATAATTTTTAACATTTTTATTGGTACACAATATTTGTTTACCAACAAAATGAACATAACATTGGAAAAATTGTGTTGTCTCGTTCGTTTTAGTTGTTTCAGTCTTAGTCACCGTTTACTTTTTTTACTGCACTTTTTTCAAGCCAGTGTCATAATACCATAATGAAACACATTTACGATTTTTTTTTTGTAATACAATTTATATTCATTTTGCAAATATTTTACTGCTTTAGTAAATATATCCCTTTTTCAACCAAGAAAACAAAAAAATTAGCTCAGTTTTAGTCCAACCCACACAAATGTGTGAGTAAGAAACCATAGTATGTAATGGCGTTGTTGATAAAAAATTTCGCTTAATTTGAAGTAAAACCAACACAATTGTGTGTATAGATATTATAGTGGTTTTTTCGGGCGAAAATAAGTTAAAAAGGAATTCACAAATGTGTAAGTTGGTTCAAGAAACATACAAAACTAAATTTTTGACATGGTACATTTGCCCTACCCGCACAATTGTGTTAGTAAATCACTAAAGGGATATAAGATAAATTTATCATTCAATAATCGAAGGGTTTTGTTGAAAATTTGGGTGGCCCAAAGCATCCATTCGCAATTTTTAATTACGATGACAATTACAAATTTTTTATGTGAAAGATATTTTGTCTTCACAATAAATTATGGTACGGTTCCTGGAAATTAATTTAGTCATTAAATAATTAGATTTTACTTACTTATTATCAATTTACGTGTATTTTACAATAAAATATTCGTAAATATTTTGATTTTTGACATTGAATGGCTTGTCAAATTTGAGTAAATTATTAGTGCTGCCCGATATTTCTATTGTAGTATACGTGTCGTTTAAAGCGACTTCAACAATACCAATTTTGGCGCGACGTGACACGACTGTAGTCACGTCACTTGAAGTGAGACGACTTCGATAATTGGGGTGTTTGAATTGTAAAACAATGCAATACAATTATGTCTATTGAAAGTTAATAAATAATACAAAAATGATAATTTCATATAGACTTTGAATAAATGGAAAATTCAAAGATTCGTTTGACTCGATTTTAAATTTCTATAAGACACGAAAACTGTATATGCCCCATTACTGGCTGGACTAAGAGGATTCACTTAAATTTGAATAGAATTTTTTTTCCAAATAGAAAGGTAACATTAAAAAAAAAACCAATTGACACTGTTAGATTAAAATAACAATTGCGTAAATTGTTAGATTAAATTATGCAATACCACATTATTGCTAAAAATCTGTGAAAAATAATAAAATTAAATAAATATAATTTCTCCGCCATCCTATTTCAATATTTTGACATATTATCTAATGCAATCTAATAAGCGCGGATTACTCGATATACTCACATTAAAAGAGAAATAGCCTGGTAAAGTAATTAGTTTTATCAACAACCGCAACCATTTTGTCGATTTGGCGTTTCTTTAATAAACTTTTGAGTTCGATAACGCGGCTTTTACATCAAACGAACACGCATATATTTGAAATATATTTGATAGATTTTTTATGATTCTTGCGACATCTATTAGACATTGTGAATACTGTGAAACTGTCAGTCGACGTCATTCGACACGAAAGAAGGCACGATTTGACACGATTAGAAGACACGAAAACTGTATATGCCACATTAATGGCTGGACTAAGAGGATCCACTTAAATTTAAATAGAATTTTTTTTTCAAACAGAAAACAAAAAACCAACCAATTAACACTCTTAGATTAAAATAACAATTGCGTAAATTGTAGATTAAATATTACAATACCACCTTATTGCTAAAAATCTGTGAAAAATAATAAAATTAAATAAATATAATTTCTCCGCCATCCTATTTCAATATTTTGACAATCTATAATACATTCTAAAAAGCGTGGGTTACTCGATATACTCACATTAAAAGTGAAATAGCCTGCTAGAAGTAATTTTAGTTTTAACGACAACCGCAACCTTTTTGTCGATTTGGCGTTTCTTTAATAAACTTTTGAGTTCGATAAGTCAATTCTTTATCGAAGTTTTTATGGAATATTAAATTCGCTAAAAAGTTCATAAATCGCATGGCTTTAAATTTTTCTTTATTTTTAATAGCTTAAATAAGATCAAAGTTTTTAAAAATAATCTTTGTTCATATTAAAATCAACTAAAAATATGGTTTTTCGTTAGCAAAAATCTTTATCAAACAAAAAGTTTACTTGATGTTAAAGCCGCTTTACAGAAACTTGCTCACAGCCAGGACAAACATATGTCCAACATCTGGAGTTAATTGGGCTTGTAGTTTCTGAGATTAGCGGTATCGAACATACGCACCAACATTTTTATATGTTAAGATAATTAAGTTAAATAAGCAACAGTATAAAAGAGCAACACGAATAAATTTTTAATTTTTTATGCGGCATTTAAACCGATTGAAACACACATTAACTTCAATTTTTCAAGGTGGGTTAAAATATGTCACACCATGCATGAAAAAAGGTGGGACTGTTTTTAATCCATCTAACCACAAAGAGTTAAACTACGAGCCCTTGATTTTCCAGCTCAATTTCTTTTATGGGTGAATTCATATCTGCATGAACCCTGGTAAGTAGGTTGGTTTTCAGGTCATCAACGTTCGTACTTTTTACCAATACTTTTTTCTTCACTGTATCAGTGACGTTGAGTGCATAATTAAATACTCCGTTATTTCAATATACATTGACGCCATGAAGAGCTATCCATTCTATCCATAAATTTCCAATCTGCTACAGAATTAAAGCAGTGCAACGCAGATTATTGCATTTTGCTCTGCGGGGGATGCCTTGGGTAGGCTTTTACAACTTGTCTCCTCCCAGAAATTGTATTTATATCTGATGGTATCGAATGTCTAATTTACTTGAAAAGATTAAAGTATACCCGCGTTTAGGATCAGCATCAAAGAATTTAATATGGTCTGGCCAAGATCATTACTAACATCCTAGCGAGGATAATGGAAATTTTAAATTTTTCGACTTCATTATTAGCAAGATTCCTATAGTAGAATTTCTGTATTCTTATTTGCTACCTAACCGGTAGGTTGTTAAACCTATATGATATTTTATTTTGTAATGAACTTTTTTAATGATCTCTACCTGTTTTACATTTATGACAATTTTTATTAATTTTTCACATATTCTAATTCTTTAAATCTGTTTGTATTAGGTAGACCCAACTGCCCGTTTTCTTTTTTCACGCGACGGGATATGACACTTCTGAACTGCTCTACTTAATTTTTCGTATAATCCTACTTGTTTGTCGCCAGTATTCTAAATAAAGTTAATTTTCTGTTAATTTTAAATTTATGATTTGATATCTTAGTTTATGTTTTCTATCTGGTTGTTGAATTGTTCGCTAATTTCGTTTACAGATGGTTCGTTTACAGAGCATTGAATCAGCTCATGTCCAAACATTATTTTTTCACAGTCACGTTCTCTCTAGGTACAGCGTACTGTTTAGTGCTGTACTGAAGAAATCTCACGTTTTCAGTGTGTCAACTGTTGGGTCCGACTCTATCTTAAATGGGTCGACTTCATTTCCCTATTTGCCTGTTATTTTGAGGCGATTGAAGGGCATTCAAGAATAACTCTTTAATTGTGTCTTCAGCTATTATCTGGAGACTGCTACGCAATGTCTTACTCTTTTCAGTTATAACAATAATATGTATACGCATTACAATTTTCCAAAGGAGGTGAGTCCTTGCAGTGCTCATCTCAAGGATGAAGTTTTTAACAGAGTTATTATAAGCAATATACCTTGTATAATACATACCTGACTAATTTGATATATGTATTATTTTAATAAAAAGGTTAGGTTCATCTGATAAATTTTAGATATGACATAATATTGTGCACACAACATTGCAATTTCAGATTACCCATTCTAGCCTAATCCTATTTATTGAACTAAATTGTTCTGGTTTAGGTCTGAGTGTCTCCTATCCAATGAAACTAAGTAGCGCTAGTCAAGTAATCAAGTATTCCGCTCCATGTTTTCATTATATAAGATTAAATGAACAGTAGTGGAAGAGATGCATCGTGGTGCTCCCCGTCATTTATCAAAACACTAATATTCAATCAATTTATTAAAAATAAAAAAATTTATTGATGGCCATCGAATTATCAACGATATTTAATCACAATAGACTCCATTATTATAACACGATAGTGAACTTCTCTCGCTCGCGGAAACTTCTATTGGCTCTCCTATAACTTCTATTTGCTGGCCATTTTCATCAACACAATAACAGACACCGCGACGGCACGCCAACTAAAATTAAAAGTAACGTGATTTTAATAACAACTTCATATACATACCACACGCATATACCAACCTTTTCATAATTTCCATTCGGGCAACATTTAGGCAACTCTATTGTAATATCGTTCCGTTCCATTAACTCAACGACGCGAGCACAGTTACAATTCATTGTTGATGCTATTGGATCACCTCGCTCTAAAATGTATGGTTCAATTGGTGCGCCAAAACGATCTGAACAAAAAACGTGTGTATGATTTGTTTGAATACGTGCATAATGGCCATCGGGTTGGCAATAATCAAAATCTGCTGACACGACTCGAATTCCTTCTTTGGTATATTCTTTTATCTCGGATATTCGTTTCACTTTATCGACTTCACAATCTCGGAGATACGTCAAATTTTGATGTTGTTTCCTGTCAACTAGAATATTTTTACGTGTTTAAAGCTTGTCTTACCTGGTCTTAAAACTCAGAAAACAACTTTTCCTATTTATAATTAAATTTAACAGTGTATTTTGTATACCTCCAAATTTATCTATAACATTGGTTGTAATAATCAAAAGTTGCGAACCTCAAAATTGCATTCAGACTGCTTTGTAATAAGATATTACTTTACGACTGAAATGGGTGTCTTCATTATTGTACTAGACCCAATCCAATTAAAAAACACATGGAATCGGTATTTTAAATTTGGACTAGACCTTGTCCAAATAACAACATGAAATTTCAGGATACTCTAGGCGAATGCTTGGTGTACTATTTTAAATGTTGCGTACCTCAAAATTTTCATTAGTCTAAAACATTTCTAAAAAGTTACTATTACTGGAATGGGTGTTTCATTTTATACTAGACTCAATTTACTTAATAAAAAACATGTGATCTCTGGAAAATCTGGTGGAACACTGCAATAGTACTTTAAAATGCTGTCACCGTTCATGTGGTTAAAATAAATTATCGAGCCATACCTGTTTGTCCCAAACGTGACAATAAACATATACTATGTATTGATTTTGGGTCGTTTGCCCGCTTGTCAAGAGCGCGCTTTGCAAAAGCAAGAATATAAAAATCCCGCTTTTCAAAATCCCGCCTTTTTCGAAATAAATGGGACTACAAATTTGGTTTTTAAAGCATTCAGCTATAGGGGAAAAAATGGGACACTTCCAAACCGATAATTTTCAAATTTGAAAGAGTTTGTAGAGTTGTGGTGAAATCTGAATATTAATTTCGGATAAAACCTAAAGTCCGGCCTTGCTAAATGGCTAATTATTATATTTTTTGACCAAAATCAATAAAATAAAAATCCATGGATTAACTCGAAATACGAAGGGTTATCGATGGTCATGTTGAGAAAAAAAGGCCATTTTTGTAATGAAACGTGATTTAATATTTAAATCATTAGTTAATTTCAAAATGGCTTAAATTCAGAACTTGATTCAAAATTGATGTTAGATTTCCAATGCTGTAAAGAAATTCCTTGCCTATAGTTCTTTCCAGCATCGTCGAGTTTTAGAACGTCGTACAAGATTCATTTTAGCATACAAATACGCTCCTGAATACAAAATTTAACAATAATTGGCTAAGAATTGTCCAAATTCGTTACGGAGTGATCAAATACTAGAACTTCACTCAAAATTCACCTTAAAATCCCAATCCAGTTTTACATACCAAATTTAAAAATAATTTGATCAGAAATTGCTTAAGTACACTCATCATAACGGAATCCCAGAACGGGTTGTGTTTTGGGTCTGATTCGCAAAATCTAGAATTACAAAATCAAAATTCTAGAAGCAAAAATTCAAAAAATCAAAATTCCTATACAAAATACTAAATTTCAAAATTTCAAAATTCCTATATCCTAATTCCGAAGTAAGTTCCACTGCATGTCCATGGGGATATCAAAACACCTTTCCTATATACATGGGTATAAAACGTCAATTATTTTGGAATTTTATTATAATTTTTGAATAAGTCAACGTAATCAACGATTTATTGTAATATGGTTAAACCGTTTCAGTGCTTATTATTTTATGCATAAACAACTTTGTAGGCATGCATAGGTAAATGTTTGAAGTGGAACGGTTCGGTATTTCAAAAAATCTAAACCTATTTATCCCCATGTTAACAAATGCAATCACTGCTCAAAATATCGAATGGTTCATCTGTGAAAACAAAGCTGAGTAACTAATTAATGTTATGGCCAGAGGGCTATATCATATACATGCAAAAATAAAGTAATAATTGAGGAACTTAGCCAGAAAGGATTCATAATCCTTAATGCTATGACCATTCTGAAGAAAAAGGTAGCTAAAAATGCAAACGGTAAAAGAGAAACAACCAAAGTTGGCCTCCCATTTTCCAAGCTAATATTTGACAACCCTGAGAGCATTGATACGGTATATGGAATCAAAGAAGCACTCAAAAAACTTAAGCTTAATTATTATATTATATTTTATATTTCTTAAGCGGCACTGATACTCATACAGTGAACGAGGTTTCTAATGAAACTATTGAGAACCGCAGAGTAACACGATCCCAATCAAAAACTCAACGGGAAAATGACACAATACCACAAACTGCCTCTTCGAAAACTGTATCTACTGATATCCTGATACCGTCTGTATCGAAAACCACAGACCCGCTACCTCAAACATCTAACTCTTTATCAACACCTTCATCAGCGATATCTCCAAAAACAACATTTGTATTGCCAACGGAATCATCGCACTTAAAGCCTATACCATCAGTAACCACAACTGCAGCTTCATTAAAATCACATCTTACACATGAACAGACATATCAGTCAGCATCTGATGAAATAAAAGCTGTAGAACCTCGACGATGGTCGTTAGTAGAATTGAAAACTCTGCGACGAAAGAAAAATTCAAAGACTTTCTTAAAACTAAAATGAAACTGGATAACGACGTGTGTATCAAAATTTCCCGCAACCAGGAATACGGTCATATGTATGACTATACATCATTCCGTGTTAGTTTACCAGCAAATCAATTTTTAACTGCATGACATTCCACGTCGTGGCATTCTGGACTACTGGTTAAAGAATTTGAATGAAAACGACGTCGCCAAAATTTTCGACTTATGGCACCAATCAACAACCTTTCTGAATATGAACTTAAGTTTCCAAAAAAGCAATCGGATTTTCGGAATTCAATAAACCACAACCAAATAACTTAAAAACTTACAAAACGAGCAACTCTGCCTGTAACTTCAATGGTGGTTTTAATATACGTACTATGGATGAGGTTGATGAAGTCAATGCTGACTTGATGAATTTTTCACGCTATGAAAACCTCGTTAAGACAGCGAGAGTTAAAACCATCAAAATGAGAGATGCTGTGTGCGATTCAAATGGAGGCTTATTTCATTTTTCATCTTCAGAAAACTACTGAAAGACTCCAAGACTGGGTAATAAGTGCACATCTAAACACTGCGAAACTCAAACTGATATTGACATCAAATCAACATACGACAAATCAATCATCTTCTCATTTAAATTTAAACTTATGTTAACAAGAAACATAAGTAACAACCACCAAGAAGATTATATAAACGGATATGCATTTGTTAAAAATATCCCATCTCAAAAATTCATGCATGCTGAACCACAGATTTCAACCTGGCTAAATGGCAAACATTTAATAAAATCATCTATTTTTATTTGTGTTGCTTTTGAAGAAAAATTGGATAATTGCAATCTTAAAAAATATCTATCCCGAAATGGACTTATACTACATAACTTCTACATTAAATCAGTTAATGAAGTTACAAAAGTTTATAAAATTGGAGGTAACTACGTTATTGTGGTTACTCATCAATCTAAAACTGATTGCAGTGATCTAATCTACGCTTTAGAAACTTTAAAATCCTACTTGCAACATCGAAAAATGAGCCTTTCATAATTATCTTGGATGTTAGCCATCATGTCAACAAGTTTTTGTCAGTGTTGGATTATGTTACAAACTCTCCATTTAACAACATCAAATGGGTTTTAAATATTCCTTTCAATATGTCACTGCAGTATGAGAGAATGTTATCTTCCCGTTGGATTACAGGTGATCTCTCGAAGTTCTCATACGGAAACTGTACGGATTTTCCATCTACATCTCCGACTTTTCACAAGGTGTTGTCTGCAGAGCCCAGCTATAAGAATTCGATCATGGAAATAATGTTTTACATGAAACACTCAAACAGCCTAATAAAAAGCCACTTAAAGGATCATTACATTAAGAATATAAATCTATTGCCTTTCTCCGCTTCTTCCTTACGACAATTAAACATATTTATATTTGACAACGCTACCAAACAATATCTCGAAGAACCGACCACAAAACATCAGTTTGGCTTCGATGGGAATAATCTGGTGCAACTGTGTGAAGACACAAACATATTTATTACCCCAAACAGATACATTTTTTGTTCATCGGGTACGGTAATTATGTTAGATCATCAGACTTACAACTCGTTAAACAATATCTATCTTAAAACAAACATAAAGATGCCGGACATTACAAATATTCAAGGTGTACCTGGCTGTGGTAAATCAACATGGATTATAAACAACTATAATCTGGGCACTGATCTTGTTCTTTGTGCTACAAAAGAAGGACTTGCAGATATAAAATTAAAGGTAACATCACGTTGCGAGCACAAAAACACTAACTTTAATAACAACAAATTAAACTACAAAACGATTGCCTCATACCTAATAAGTGGTAACCGGACCTACGATACAGTTTTTATTGATGAGTACATGATGGTGCATGCTGGATATATAGGACTTGTGGTTATCAAAAGTAAATGTTCTAAAATATATCTTCTGGGTGACAAAAACCAAATACCATATATTGACAGATTACATCATGTCAATATGAAATTTTCCGATACAAGTGCTTTCGTAACAAAGACTGAATACTTGAATGTAACGTATCGATGCCCAGCTGATGTTACTTCTGCTCTCAAAGAATACTACCCTAACATCACTAGTATGAACACAGTGGAAACTTCCGCCGAATTTATAAACCTGCCACCAAATCTATCATCATTACCTGTGTTAGAGAACGCTTTCTATCTAACTTTTACCAGAGCTGATAAACAATTAATCTCTCAGCTTAAGATACCAGAAACCAGTAAAGTCTTGACGATCCATGAAGCACAAGGTTTAACCTCACCAAATGTAATGTGTATAAGAACCAATTCTCAACCTCTTGAGCTGTTCGATAGTGTACCGCATCCCATAGTTGCAATCTCTAGACACACAAAATCATTTAAATATTTTTCTCCGGTGGCCAATGATAGACTACACTCACTTTTAATGAAAGCTCGAACTTATACTATTACTCAAAAGGTAAATCAGTCCATAAAGTCCAAGAAAAGATCGGTATATGAGAAATGTGCAATTTACTACCAAAACGTAAACAAAATGGCATCAAAAGCATCTAAATTCTACAAATTCGTTTTAAAATCAAACTACCTTATTTATGTAATTTGTGAAACTTCATTAAAACCAAACATAAGGAGCACCGAATTTTTTGGCCATGACTACGTTGTTTATAGATGCAATCGGTCTCCTGAAACTAGTTCAAAGAAATCGGGTGGTGGCGTACTGATAGCAGTACATTCTAAACTCTGGAATGCTCCAGTAACTTTAACCCCATCGAGAGTCGAACAGATCGGTGTAAAAATCAAAATCAACCAAACCAATCTAATCATCTGCGCAACATATATACCACCTCAATCAAATAGTCATTATGCAACTTGCATTGATGCGATTGATGAAGTTATTAATACAACAAACTCGTCAGATTTAGTTCTTGTGCTTGGAGATTTTAATCTTCCAAATATAACTTGGAACTTGGACCCAGAACTAAACTGTATTTTACCTTGCAATGTAACAACAGATGCGGAATCTTTATTTGTGGACACCAAGCTTGGTTATAATTTGAACCAAATAAACACAATTGCAAATACTCGTGATAGATTATTGGATCTTGTCTTCAGCAACGACATTGACACCTTTAAAATTTCTGAATCCCTATTACCTTTTGTCATAAATGATGTTAATCACAAATCTTTGGATATTGTATTTGACTTAACTAAAATGGCGAGATCAGAACACCTACAACCAATGAAATACAACTTTAAAAAAACTAACCGTGTGGGGCTACAAAGTTACCTGGAATCCATCAACTGACAAATAACTCTCAATTCCAATGATATAAACGAAAATGTGGACCAATTTAATGACATCATGGCTCAATGCTTCGATTTGTATGTACCTATGTGCTGTAAACCACAAAATGCTCACCCTCATTGGTTTGATGATAGACTATAGTTAACTTAAAAAATCGGAAATCGAAAGCGTATGCCAAAATGTTGAAAAGCGGGTTAGAAGCGGACAAAACTACGTTTCTACAACATAGTAATGAATTTGAAATTTATTTCAAATCTAAATACAGGTCGTATCTTAATCAAATTCAAGACAAAATCAAAGTAAATCCAAAACAATTTTGGAAATACTTTAGGAATAAACGCGAAATTGAAGGATACCCTGCTAATATGACGTACAACAATACCTGCTCTTCAAACGCCAAAGATATAGCTAACATGTTCGCGTCGTTTTTTCAATCAGTCTATAGACCAAGCGTTACTAGTGGATTGTACGAACAACCCAGCAACAACAACACATCAATAACTCCTCCTATTATTTTTGAGGACAACATTTTATCGGCTTTAAGGGGGTTTGGAGATGGTTGCGGTCTTGACGATAATTCCATTATGTTATCTATTCAATCATTCCTTAAGCACCGGCGTGTTTCCCGAAAAATGGAAAATTTCAAAAATTACTCCAATTTTTAAATCGGGTAAACGTGATGATATCTCATGCTACAGAGAAATATCAACTACATCATCAATTCCAAAATTATTTGAGTTAGTATTATGCAACAGCTTTAAATCCACAATTGCACGTCATATATCAATAAACCAGCATGGGTTTATGCCTGGCCGATCCACATCGACGAATCTGGTTGAATTCACCAGTAAACTAATTAACGAGATAGAAAAACACCGTCAAGTTGATGTAGCGTACACGGATTTTAGTAAGGCATTTGATTCTATCTGTCATCATAAAGCACTCCAGAGTTTATTCAATTTTGGGTTTTCTCTCGATTACATAAATTGGTTTAAATCATATCTATCAAACCGGCGCCAATTTGTGATGATGGGAAATGAGAAATCAAACGTTATTAAAGTTACATCTGGTGTTCCCCAAGGATCACACCTCAGGCCTTGGATTTTTATTGTTTTCATAGACCGAATAACCGAGATAATCAAAAACTCAGACGTGCTCATATTTGCAGATGATGTGAAAATTTTTCGTACTATTAATGGATTGTTAGATACGGAGAAACTTCAAGAAGACTTAGATAGATTAAGTGAGTGGTGTGATCGGAACTCACTATACTTAAATATTAAGAAATGCAAAATCATGTCTTTCCATCGTAAACGAAATCCAATAATTACTTCATACAAAGTCAACAACGAAGTACTGCAAAGAGTCAATGAGGTTATAGACTTAGGTGTTACATTTGTCGAAAACGCCAGTTTCAATAGGCATATTGAAAATTGTATTGCGAAAGCGAATGCCATGTTCGGATTTGTTAAAAGATGGACAGGTGAATTTAAGGATATTCAAACCTTATGTTCACTCTATTTCGCTTATGTTCGATCTCAACTGGAATACGCTGTAACGGTCTGGAATCCATACGATGCTGTACACATAAAAAGAATTGAAAGCATTCAAAAGAAGTTCCTGATTTTTTTGTTAAAGAAAGGTGACTGGGATTACGACCACAACTTACCATTCCATGAAAATGTGGCTCGCTTACCTCCATACACAACAAGATGCACAGATTACAAAATATGTACGCTTGAAAATAGACGACTTCTCTTGGGCGCAGCTTTTATTGGTAACGTTTTGCTTGGTCACGTTGATTCAGCTTACATCATGGAAAACATATCAATTCACGTGCCATGCAGAACATTTCGAAACCATGAATTTTTAGCACTTGAACACCATTCCACCAACTATGGAGAAAACAACCCCATTAATAGGATGTCTAAATCTTTCAACTTAATCGACGACCTATTTGACTTCAACTTATCAAAGGACAACTTTAAAAATATCCTTAAAGACTTTTTTCTAAATTTTTAATTGTTTAAACCAAAATTTGGTTTATTTTTTTCTGTTTTAAAGTTTTTTGTTGTTTTAATATAACTATAACTATAACTGTAAATTATTTGAAATCATACATGTATATTACAAAATAGATTTCTTTAAGTAAATAAATAAAGCAGATCTTAAAATGAAAGTTAAGATTGAGACATTAAACAAGAACACTAGTACAATGCCACAACTATCAGAAGTATAAGAGAACAAGAAAATATTGTAATGGGGAGCCCGCATATGCGTATAAAGTGCGCTGGAGGACATCTTTCAAAAGACTGCAACAAAAGTACGAACGAACCAGTGAAAGGTAGACACTGAGGAAATCATCACCCAGCAAATTACAGAAGCTGCGAGGTAGCTAAAGGACTTCAAAGAATGAGAGACAACAAGAGAAAACAAACAAGTATAAGAGTTTTCAACCTATAGGATGCAAATGCAATCTTACTCAAACAAATACCAGACTAGGAACATCGGAGCGTTGATGAACCAAGATAAAAAAGTAACAAATGTGACAATTAAAACGAGAGAAATCACTCATCATCTAGTCCATACAAACTTAACAACAACAAAAAAAAATACATACTAGAAGTATTTTTAAACACAAAATAAATTGATATTTGCCTAATCTCGTTTTGCAGAACCTCGTACGCCAAAATACGTGGGTACGTGGATGCAGCTACTGTATCTATTGAAACCAAAAATAACAAAAGGACCATAGTATATCAGCGTGTGTGTATGTCAGTTTCACTTCAGTAGAAAGACAACCTACTGGCCTATGGACCCAAATAAAACTCCTGACCTTTTGATTTTAATATATTTCGACTGCTAAGTAATTTACGGATAAGAGGTATATGGATAAACCTCTTTTCCGTAAATTACTTATCATGCTAGACGAAGAAAGCGTCAATCTACAGGTGCAGATTTCGAACGCGAGATTGAAGAAGAACTGGAAACCCTAATTAAAAGTGTACCAAAAGCGGCCTGGGGAAGTACTCCTGATTAGCAAGGAATATTACAAAAAGTATATAGCCAGGAGAAGTGGTTAGAGTTGGTTAACGAAAAAAGAAGAGCACGAACTTATAAAGGAGATTAAGAATGAGTTAGTTGTTAGTTTCCTAAGTAACCTGCAGGTAAACCTGACACGCACTATTCTCTGTGGAAAATCACGAAAGGTTTAAAAAGACTTAAAATGCAACTCATACAAATGGTTGACGGAAACTGAGCTCGCAGCGATAAACCTAAAATACCACTTTCAAATCACCATCTGGACAAGCGGATAATAAATATTTAACACCTATGAGCAAAATATACGAGGTACCAGTTACTCTTAAAAAAATCAAACAAGATCAGTTAAAATCCGTGGATACGACTTGATAATGGGGCAAATAATCAAAGCTCTACCAGAAAAAGCACTAAGGAAACTACCTCAAATAAATAATGCTATCTTGTAGAAAGTAGCGGAAATCATTATGATTCCAAAGACTAATAAACCGCTAAACGAGAAAATATCGTAAAGTACAATTGTTTTTACTAACAACACATCAAAGATTTCGAAAGACGGTTTCGCAAGAGACTAAAGCCAATTATAGAGACCTGAAATCTTATACCAGCATATCAATTTGAGTTCCGAGGCACTCAACGAAAGAACAGGCACATATAGGATTACTGATACAATTAAGGAGGCACTGAAAAAAAAGAAAGTATGTTCAGCAATATTCTTAGATTTAGCCCAGGCATTTGATAAGGTTTGGTACCGTGGCCTGGAATTTAAGCTCCAACGAGATTTGCCAAAATCATATTACTCTTACAAAAACGACCGTTACTTCTGGGTGAGACAGGAAGGGAAATAGTTAAAACTAAAGAAAATGTTGGTATGGGTTCCACAAGGTAGTGCTCTGGGGGACCTGTGTCATACCTACTATATACAAATGATCTACCAAACATAGTAGAAGCTAGAATAGAAACGTTTGCTGATGTCACAGCTGTTATGATCACTGATGCTAGTATATGTCAGCGAAATGGAAAACGTCATCGATGAAATACAAAAATATGCAAGGAGTCATGTACTGCGACTGATGCAAGGAGTCATGTACTGCGAAATATGACAAAAAAGCGGCATTTTGATAATTCGAGTTTTGAAATTCGATTCAGGATCATTGATGATTTTAAAACTAGTGCATTGCTAAAGCTTATCCGTCGAATTTCCGGAATTTAATAATCCTAAACATTTCTCAAGTATAGTCTTCCGGCGAATTGACTATCCGATTTTAGGTCAATCATAAATGACTGTGAAATACTTACCAAAAATAATATCAACATTTACACTGTTAATTTTAAAAATATTCCAGTTGGATTTGTTTTGTAGTGCAATTGAAACATTTTTAGACAAGCTTTAACGTTTAAATTAGGGAAATTCCTGAGTCAATACAATTTGAGTGAAGCACGAGAAACATGTGATACAATTTACCAAAGTTTTTTTTACTTCTAAAGACTGAAGAATGTTTCTACTTTTATATCTCCGATCCTATAGAGATGTTCACGGGATCTCAGCTACATGGTCAGATAGATCAGTCAAAACCCTATGAATGTGATGAACGGGATTTAGTTATGATGATTTTTAACTTGTCCAGAGACATTTTTACGTTTACGGTTATATCCCCTATCCCAGATTTGTTCACGGGATTTCTTTCATATATTTTAATAGGTCAGAAAATTGTTGACCCCCTGAACATTTCTAGGATCGGTGAAATAAAATTTGAAAATTTACTCAAATTCATGAAACTTTTAAGTCGTGTATGGCACAGTAAATATCATCATAACCGAGCCCTATCGACAGTCGAACCTTTGAACTATCCAAAATTATAAACTTGACTCCGTGAACATCTCCACGATTTCTGTTATTTGATTGTTTTTACAATAAATCGGGTTCGTAGTTTATTCGGGAATGTCAATTGAGAATAAAAGTGAAAATGAAGAAGTTTAAAATTTTGGAAAAACATGATGAAAATCATTTTCAGAGATCCCTTGAATATTTCTGGGATAGGGGATATCCCCGAGCTGTAAACGTACAAATGTCTCTGGACAAGTAAAAAATCATCATAATTAGATCCCGTTCATCACAGTCATAGGGTTTTGACTGATCTATCTGACCATGTAGGTGAGATCCCGTGAACATCTCTAGGATCGGTGAAATACGATTGCGCAGCCTGTATGACACTGTAAATATTTTTATAAATTAACCATGTTCATTTCAATGTTAGACTTTTGCTGTGTGCCTCAGGTCGGTTTTTTTGACTAAATTATTCAGTAAACTTTTTTGAGGTGACCTTACGCTATTCACCGCCAGGTTACAAACGAAAAGTCTCCTTGCGATGTAACTTTTCAATTAAGTTTTCAAATGTCAAAGGTTATGATATTTATTTATATTTACCCGGCAACAATTTTTGCCTGATATTTTTTTCTATTTTAAACATTTCGTAGTTTATAAAACATTTGTAAATAATGGAAAAGTCGATAATTTGCCACCTAGTTAGTTAGTTCATGATTTAGTAGAAAAAATCGACCTGAGGTACACCGCATTTGTATACGCTAGTGTACAACACCTAGAGTGGTACCTGGAGTTGTACCAGAAAACATTTGCAAATAGATTGAAATCGAAAAACACAATTCCAAAATGCGCTGAACAAGTTAAAAATCATAATAATTAAATCTTGTTCACCGTACCTCGTGAACATATCTAGGATCGGAGATATAAAAGTAAAGACATTTTCTAAAATAGCCTTCTTTAGAATTAAATTTGTTTTACTAAATTGTATCTCGATTTTCTCGTGTTTATCTAAAATTGTTAGAAAATTATTTGATCTTTACAGCGACACTATTAGGGACTCAAGGATTTCTCTAATATAAATGTTAAAGTTTATCTAAAAATGTTTCAATTTCACCACAAAACAAATCCAATTGGAATATTTTTAAATTTAACAGTGTAAACATTGCAAACTACACAAATACGTTTACATTTAGACGAGAGATTCATTATTTCTAATTTGTTACTGGACATACACAGGGTGGCCCTTAAGTAAATACAATAAATTCGGGAGGTGATGGAGGACACTAATCTGAACAAAACATTATATGACAACACAAAAGCCACTTTGAATAAACTTATAACTTATAACTTGTTCACAAATAAACTGGTGACTTTAATGCGAAAAACATCTATTGGTGATCTAAACCACAAAGAGTAAAGAATTACTTGAAGCAGGGCAGACGTCAAAATGTGAATTTTACTCTGGTAGTTCCCCAATATACTGGCCAAGTGACGGCGGAGTATATCCCTGAACTACATTCACATTGAAGACAGTAATTCTCTAGTATCGGATCATTCCCCGGTTATCATGACAGTCACTGAAATTGTAATTTAAAAGGAGAGTACACTCAGATTAACAAAACCAAAAACAAACTGGGAGCTCTTTCGTGAAGTAATGGAGGAAAAAATAAATCTTCAGCTACCGATAAGAAACTTTCACCCATTGTAAGATGAATTAGAACAACTCAATGAAACAATTCACTATAACGACGGGCAAGTAAAACCTAGCAAATAACTAGAACATCGGAGAACAAAACAATTATTAACAGATATCTAGTTAGCTTAACCCATGAAAAAAATTCTTTTTATTCACTGAGGAAGGCGACGAAGGATCTAAAAAGGCCCGAAATGCAAGTGCCTCCACTTAAAATGGAAGATGGAACCTGGGCAAGAAGTCATAAAGAGAAGGCTGATCTGTTTACGGAGTATCTCGATGATCCTTCCAACCACGTATTACACATTATTAAAATATGTTCTGTGGCAATCGAAAGTAGCACAAGTAATCATTATAGCAAAACCTGATAAACGACCTAACGATAAAAAATCATACAGGTCAATTTCATTGCTGTCAATTTAGTCAAAACTCTTTCAAAAATTATTACTAAAAGACTTAAACCAATAATTAAGGACTGACAACTACTTCCTCCATATAAATTTTGATTCAGAGCAAAACAGTCTACAATTGAACAGGTGCATAGAATCATCAACATTAAAAAAGTATGCTCCAGCATATTTCTGGACGTTGCCCAAGTATTCGATAAAGTCTGGCATAGTGGACTGGAATTCAAGCTGCAAAGAGATCTGCCGAGGCAGTTCTATGCCATACTAAAACCTTATTTATCCAATAAACATTTTCGTGTGAAATATGAGGGATATTCCAACAACAAATGAAGGAACCATAGCCAACTTTGCAGATGACACAGCAATCATGGCAATCGGAAGTAATGTCACTGATGAAACGAGCAAACTCCAGAAGATTATAAATGCGGTTTGTAACTGGAATAAGCGCTGGAGAATGAAGCTTAATGAGACGAAATCCAAGCATATTAACTTTACATATCAAAAGGCTTCCCATCTACCGATATAAATTAATCAAACAAAGCTAAATATCTTAGCATGATCCTCGATGCTAAGCTCAAGTGGAGAGAGCATGTCAAAAAGAAAAAAGAGGAACTTACCATTAAGTTCAGAAAAATGTATTGGCTCATAGGTAGAGGCTCTGAGCTTACAATTCACAGCAAGCTATCACCCCCAACAAATCAGAATTGTTTAAGAAATGTAAAATGTAGTTTATCAAACTCAGGGCCAATAATAAGGTAAACTGAAAAGTTTCCGGAAAATCTATGAGAAGCACCCGGTATAATAAATATTGTAGTTGTATTCCTCAAAATCGCGTTGAAAGTACTTTGCCCTATGATATTTATAAGAGATTACTACGGCTGGAATGCCTGATTCTAAGTTGAATTGATAATATAAAAAATTAACATTAAAATGTACACTGTTAAATTACGATTCAAAACAAAAATTTGTGTTTAAGACAGTTTAGGACCAAACTTCACTTGATTATATTTGGTGAGTTTATTCTTACCGTAAATAAAGCACACAAAAACTATACTTACAGCATTTCATCGAATGAATTCCTAATGTTAAATTGTATACGTCAGATGTGGGTGATCCATTATTCTCATCGGCACAGATGCATTTATCGCCGAAACACTGTACAGGATCAAAAGATCCAGCTTCATCACACCGGGCGGTAAATTTAGGATATTTTGAATCAATAATTTCATCGAATCTTGCAGCTAAACGGGCACACTCTAGATTAACAGATACAAAAAAAAAAAAAATTGTGTCACCATTAGATTATAAATAGATCGATCATCGATTAAGCTAAAAAAATGTAAGTGTCATTTGCTTACCGCATTTCATAACAAAATCAGAATTGGCGTGATGTATTGCCTCGCCAAATATCCGATTACCATTTTTATCCACACAAAAGCAACTGTTAAATAGGGAGGTACAAAATATATAGAAAGTTATAAGAAATGAAACTTGTAGTTCTAAGAACGTCTAACATATAATTTGAACTAAAGGCAAGGTAAAATTATTATTTCATGCTTAAATCTGTCTAATTGAATCATTTGAATTTTACAAAGTATATTTCTTCTTCTTAATTCAACAACATCTTGTACATACAAGTACAAGTATACAGTGTTTTTGCTTATGCTTAGAATTTTTTTACGATAATTTCATTTATAACCGATTAATTGGTTATAATTTTATGTTAAGATGATCGCAGTCGTATAACCCTATCGAGACATGTGTACATGATAAAACACACAATGGAATATTGATTGAGGGTTAAATAATTCGTCTTTAAATAAATAGAAATACGTTTAGTTTGAACTATGCAGTGGCGCGGCACATAACTTTGTATGTATCAACATTTGAAGGATATTTGTTTCTACATTAATCAGCATGTAATTATTTAATATGCTGTTATTTGTAATTAAGCCGCAACTGTGTGTAGGATGAATAAGTCAAACGATTCATAAATGACGAATTATATAGCGCTACGCTTGAGATGATGAAGTCATATTGAGATTGATTTATGTTCTGTTCATCACAATCTATATACAGCTAAATAGAAAATGAGCGTTCGATCATCAAATAATTAAATGATGATCGCATATACATGAATGATGTGTGTGAAGAGGTGAATTTGCATATAATTAATTTGAAACCCTGAATGGTAACACCCGGAAAGTGTTTAGTTATAGATTACGACACACAATGTACATACGTTTGTCCGGGAATACATTTGATTGGATTAAAACTGCCTTCAGAATCACAACTTGGACTTTGCATTAGTATTCCTAATCGGCCTTGGTCTCGTTTGGCTTGATATAGTTTAAGTTCCTTTGTACATATCCCGTCAGTCACTAAAATTATGAATTGGAATTGAGAAACGCACGATCATTCATTATTTATTAAATTATACAAACTTGTTATGCATTTTGCATGGTCATCTGAGCCGGATAAAGCACATTCTAAGCCCGGGCCACAAATTTGTGTTGGGACTGGTGAACCAATTTGACCGGTCGTACAAAAATCTCCCAATTTTAAATTTTCTAGACATACTTCACAGCAGCTGCAAGCGGTGGCGGACGGAAAAATAATCCCATTAAATGTTGTGTTTTGCACTAAACATGCGTCGGCCAATGGGTTACATGGATTGTCATCTTTATGTCTCTGAAACGTGTTATTATTAAAATTTAAGCGAAAATTATAAATTAAATATAGAACATTTAATTTGGACATCGAGTACTCTGCTCATCATTTATTTGAGCATACAGAAGAAGATCATACTTTTGGTGAGAACTAGTGTTTTTAGAATTTATGAAGGCTTCTTAAAGTATAAACTTAGTACGGTATATGTGGTAGGGTAGATGGCATGAATTCGGTAATTTAACATCTATGTTCAGGTATTTCTCGAACTGAGAAACATTATCTTAGAAACTCAAACAAAACACTTTGAATTATGATAACATTAAGAAGAATTAATCTCGTTGTTTCAGAAATCGCAGAGATACAGCTATGCCACGATAGTTTTCACCGTTTAGACGGTCCCAAATAGCGATAATGAGACCACATAGATTTGACACAATAACAGTTGAACGAGTTCAATTAATTTTGCGGGGATGCCTTCAAGACTCGGTCTTCCGTCCCATTTTTTAATCTACTGATAGCTGCTTATACTTCTGCTCCCGATGGATATTCGACAATTTTATTTCGACGATCAGGTGGCACTGATCATCGCACCAATCATTCTGGCACCTTGGTACTGGTGCCTGTATAGCGAGCCTGTAAGATCTAATGATAAATAAGGTGGTTGGATGGAGTCTGACGCTGCATATCCGCAGTACCATATTATCCGTCGATGATATATTACTTTACGCGCCAGCGGATGCGAAAGCAAACTCAAAATTCTGCTGCCAAATTCTGAGACTAACCATTGGGTGTATCATGGATCGCACTTCGAGACCATCTTAACTCTTTTAGTACAAGTAACTGTAAAGAGCAACTCTTTGGCTTTTTCGAAATGTTTTGAAGATCTCCAGGTCCTAAGACACGTTCTGTGCTGGTGGTAGGTCATGTTAAAGTTTTTTGACTGATGGTTGTTACTCTGCTGTTCAACGCGCCTGTTACGTGTGTAGGTTACGTAGAGTTAAATCTTGAAGCATCCAGTCCTAACTTGAACACGTTTATATTGTTCGGATATCTCAAAATTTAAACTAACATCATCAATCTTCTATCTATCTATATATATATATATATATATATATATATATATATATATATATATATATATATATATATATATATATATATATATATATATATATATATCTATATATATAAAACAAAGTCGGGTTAGTTACACCATTTATAACTGAAGAACGGCTGGACCGATTTTTATGATCTTTCTTTTGTTGAGTTTGACTCCGTTCCGAATAGCATAATAACTATTAAAACATTGGAAAAATTCACCAACAAAAAAGTTATCAAGAAAATTCATTTTCTCATATATTTAGTACATTTTGTTTTTTTTTATTTTGTTCGTCTCAATACAGTGGTGATTTAGGAAAAAAGAAAAGTCGGAAAAACTCAAAAGGGAAGCCCCAAAAATCTAATAAAAAAAACTATTTTTTTATATGAATTTTGTAGGTGTAGTTTGTATGTGACGAGTGGTGCAGTGGTTAAAGCTTCGGCGCTTGGACTGCAAGGTACTGGATACGAATCCGACTGGAGGCTGCATGCACATTTACCATTTTATTTTTTATCCAATTTTTTTTTATTTCATCTACTTATCTTCTATCTATATAAATAAAACAAAGTCGTGTTCTCAAGAACGGCTGGACCGATTTTTATGATTTTTGTTTTGTTGGATTTGACTCCGTTCCGAATAGCATAATAACTATTAAAACATTGGAAAAATTCACCAACAAAAAAGTTATCAAGAAAATTCATTTTCTCATATATTTAGTACATTTTGTTTTTTTTTTTTTATTTTGTTCGTCTCAATACAGTGGTGATTTAGGAAAAAAGAAAAGTCGGAAAAACTCAAAAGGGAAGCCCCAAAAATCTAATAAAAAAACCTTTTTTTATATGAATTTTGTAGGTGTATTTTGTATGTGACGAGTGGTGCAGTGGTTAAAGCTTCGGCGCTTGGGCCGCAAGATACTGGATTCGAATCCGACTGGAGGCTGCATTTTTTTTATCCAATATTTTTATTTTATCTACCTATATAATTCATGATGGAAATGGTGGATTATTTTTCTTCGATGCGCCCGGTGGAACTGAGAAGGCATTCCTCATGTCATTGATTTTGGCCACTATTCGTGTGAGGTCTGATATTGTTGTAGCAGTTGCTCAGCTTTGAAATTTTCGTTAAACCTTCAATCGGCTGAAAACCCGACTTGCAACATTGCGAAACACCCAGCAATGGCGAAATTTTTGGTAGCAAGTAAAATCATCATCGATTATGAATGTACAATGGCGCACAAATGCGCATTAGAAGCGGATTGGGGATTGGGTATGTTGGATGGAAATGGGATTATTGAATGATTTTTGGAAGAAGTTCTGGAATATGGCCATGTGGGACGGAACTCGGTAGTTTCTTAACCGATTGTGATGGGATTGTTTATGTTGGATGGAAATGGGATTATTGAATGATTTTTGGAAGAAGTTCTGGAATATGGCCATATAGGACGGAACTCGGTAGTTTCTTACCCGTATATGATGGGATTGGATATGTTGGATGGAAATAGGATTATTGAATGATGTTTGGAAGAAGTTCTGGAATATGGCCATGTGGGACGGAACTCGGTAGTTTCTTAACCGACAATAAAAATTATAAACGCAGCAAATTGAATATTGGTATAAAACGTCATGTTAAACAAAATGTGAATTCGTATATTTCAAGCCGTTAAATGTTTGTTTTATGGATGAATTTAGTTCTAATTTTTATAGTACAGCGACATCAGTGAATAATAGTTGCAGTATCAGTAGAATTTTCCCATTCGGTGCCGAATAGTGCTCGAGTATTAAAACACTGCTATTTTCAATCATAATTGTTTGAGTATTGAAACAACGGCGAGTAATCTCAAGCAACATATGTCTAAATTATTGGTAAAATCTGATACTGGTTCCTAATCACCCAACGTTTTAATTTTTCGCAACAATGTCATGCAGTGCACTTCGTCATATGATGGAGCAGCCATCTTGATATTGATATCGAACTGAAGAAATAACGTTCGTTCATTAGTTGTATGTCTGTAAAAAAGTGTTGAAAAATTAATTAGCCATATTTCGAGAACGAACGAAATCGTCCTATATTTATTATTATCAATGACGATTTCCTTCGTCCTCGAAATATAGCGAAATTATTTTTCAACACTTTTTATCGTATCATAATACAGCGGTATCGATATGACGCGGTCATGCAGTCTTGGTGAAGTTATTTTGTAATTTTGAGATAGATTTCACTGACGTGCTCAATTTTTATCCCAAAACGCTTTGATTGATTCTTCATCCATCCAGTTATTTTTTGTTTGTGGTTTTAAAAATTTTAAATGTTGTAATAATTTTTCACCGATCCTCGACGAACTGAAGAAATACCTGTATTAATATTATCGAAATGTTTGAAGTTAAAAAGCGCAGTGGTTAAAGCTTTGTGGTTAAAGTGGTTAAACCCCCTGTCGAAGTGCAAAACTCATGGGTTGACCCATTTTCCATGCCAGTATAGCATCGATATAGCTGGCATCGAGGTATGCAATGTGCAGATGGTAATAAAATCGGACCTATAGCCGTACGTTCTCAAATTGGACGGCAACGGCGTAAAACTAAGGACGGAAAAAGCAGACCGCGAAAGAGTTGGGACCGCCTCGGCCCCAGACCAGATTGGGGGATAATAAAAAAAAAAAAATAATAATTATAAATAAACAATAGTACTTTCACGTCGTCTTGTAGTATTTTGCTCAAAACGATAATTATCATGATGTTGTTTGTAGAAAGCATGACTAGTTTGATCAAATTTACCTAAACTTTGGGTATATATATATATTGGCAGACGAAATATCAAAATTACGTCCATTAAACCAGAATATGCAAATACGGTGTTTAATAGGCGTAACGATAATCACAATGTTCAAAGAGTTGGTGGATGCTTTCCATGCGATTGAAGTTAAGTAGAGAGAGTAGTAGTAGGTTCTATTTCGTTTGCTTCAGTTTAAAATATTCATATTTATTTTTCACTTATTCTTCAGTATATAGTATTCTATTCAATAAACTAATAAACTTTTTATTCGTTATTAAGTTTTCGTACTTTATTGAAAATGAGAATGTTTGACGTCAATCGCATTGCATTGTGCAAATTCTTTGTTTTTTGTAAAATTATAAATTTCTATAAAATATGGGCGCACAGATTTAGATTTTTACCTCTTTGTGGTGCTGGCTGGGTAACTCTAAACTAATACGGAAGTCGAGAGAAAGCGATGCAGGAAGAATTTTGCTTATGGCCTTTGACACTACATGTCAGGACGAGTTATGGGCGCCACAAATCCACACATAAGCGTATGTTCTCCAGGCTAGGGATGACGGAAGTGAGCGTTTAACTTATAGCAAGGAGATTACTATGTACATGTATATCACTAGTCTGTAATGCACACACGTGTCAACCCAAAAAGTGGATTGAGCGGTCAGCCAACTATCTGCTCCCAGAAAAAAGCCTTTTAAGACATAAGATCTGCAGAAACTTTCTTCCTCTTTTCGGGAATTTGTTATAAAAATCAATAAATAATCTCATTTCCACGGAACGGCCAAGTTCCATTCCAGGTAACCATATAATCCAGAACTTCTTCCAAAAATCATTCAATAATCCCATTTCTATCCAACGTACCCAATCCCATCATAATCGGTTTAAAAACTACCGAGTTCCGTCCCACATGGCCATATTCCAGAACTTCTTCCAAAAATCATTCAATAATTCCATTTCCATCCAACATACCAATCCCATCATAATCGGTTTAAAAACTTCCGAGTTCCGTTCCACATGGCCATATTCCAGAACTTCTTCCAAAAATCATTCAATAATTCCATTTCCATCCAACATACCAATCCCATCATAATCGGTTTAAAAACTTCCGAGTTCCGTTCCATATGGCCATATTCCAGAACTTTTTCCAAAAATCATTCAATAATCCCATTTCCATCCAACATACCCAATCCCATCATAATCGGTTAAGAAACTACCGAGTTCCGTCCCACATGGCCATATTCCAGAACTTCTTCCAAAAAGCATTCAATAATCCCATTTCCATCCAACATACCCAATCCCATCATAATCGGTTAAGAAACTACCGAGTTCCGTCCCACATGGTCATATTCCAGAACTTCTTCCAAAAACCATTCAATAATAATTCCATTTCTATCCAACATACCCAATCCCATCATAATCGGTTAAGAAACTACCGAGTTCCGTCCCACATGGCCATATTCCAGAAATTCTTCCAAAAATCACTCAATAATCCCATTTCCATCCAACATACCCAATCCCTTCATAATCGGTTAAGAAACTACCGAGTTCGATCTCACATGGCCATATTCCAGAACTTCTTCCAAAAACCATTCTATAATAATTCCATTTCTATCCAACATACCCAATCCCACCATAACCGGTTAAGAAACTACCGAGTTCCGTCCCACATGGCCATATTCCAGAACTTCTTCCAAAAATCATTCAATAATCCCATTTCCATCCAACATACCCAATCCCATCATAACCGGTTAAGAAACTACCGAGTTCCGTCCCACATGGTCATATTCCAGAACTTCTTCCAAAAACCATTCAATAATAATTCCATTTCTATCCAACATACCCAATCCCATCATAATCGGTTAAGAAACTACCGAGTTCCGTCCCACATGGCCATATTTCAGAACTTCTTCCAAAAACCATTCAATAATCCCATTTCCATCCAACATACCCAATCCCATCATAATCGGTGAAGAAACTACCGAGTTCCGTCCCACATGGCCATATTCCAGAACTTTTTCCAAAAGCCATTAAAGAATCCCACTAATTTTGTTATATACCACGCATAAAACTGTTCTACCAAAAACTATAATATTACAAAGACTTTCCGTACCATATAACTTGCAAAACAAAATTCTGGGGACGATCGATTTCAATTTGGGGACGATCGCAACGCAGAACCCTGAAATCTTAAACATTATACAGAAATGAATTCTCTTGACTATTGTTATTCTCTCTTTTTATTCTCGTTATTTTACGCTACTACAATTGTAGATGAGAGATTGAGAAAATAAAATCATGCTTAAAAAATCATCGTATACGAAATAAAAACGATCGATCTTTTTACTTTTCTATTGTTCGCTCACTATTCAGTGAATGGAATACAAAAATAAAAATTTTGTTTTGTTACTCTCGGTTGACGAATAGAAAATAATTCCATAAGAAATGAGTATCACCAATGCCTTCTAAACTACTGGCCGCTTACACCAAATGATGACGACATGCTAAGTCGACGTTGTTGTTGCTTTCTCTAGTTGCTTTGTTAGTGTAAATATGTTAAAATTATTATTGCGCAGTCTCGGTTTAGACTTAAATTGACGTCATGTGCGAAAAATGAGAGTAGTAAAAGGCCAGTAGTTTAGAAGGCATTGGTATCACACACAAGGAAACATGATGAATAGTTGTAGTTCTAAATCGAAGAATAATTTCGATCGCTGGAAATTAGAAAAGTGATTTATAGCATATTTTGCATATTTAACACTAAACATACCGACATTTTATGTATACCTAATCCTACCATGAGCGGTCAAATGACCGCTTTAAAAAAACATATGTATTTTAGTAAAGTAGACTATTTATAATATAATTTGTTTTCAGAAATTAAACAATAAAAAAAGTTGTAAACATTGTAAAATAGGTTGTTTGTATATTTTAGAAAAAGATAATAAGCCACATGATGATAAAGTTATCATCAATTTTAAACGAAATTTTTAAAACGGTCATTTGACCGCGCATGGTAGGTTTAGTGTTAAATTAATTTTGTAACAATTAAAACTACAAAATATATTCGCAAACTCAAATACATATTGGTAATCGTTCATAATAGTAACATTATTTCGTTATTTTTTTATTCTGATAAGTTTAAAGTATAATCATGACAAGTATAAACTCTGGTGTTTTGTGTGCTGCGATAACTTGTACAGCATCTCGTAGAATAAATCCCGAACGAAAATTTTTTGTTTTTCCTTCGAATAAAGATATGTTTGACGTATGATTATATAAATGTGGATTGCAGAAGTGGAATTTGAAATCTATAGGTAAACGGCGGTTAAAAAAAAATTGTGTTCCTGAATATTACTTTACGTATCCAGATTTAAAAACTGATGATAATCAAATACCTACTCGTTATGAAAACATTAAAATTTATGCAAGGACTTCAGCGAATGTTGAGTCGAATATTCCTGTGGATATTTCTGCTGATTTTAATTTACCCTGTGATAATTATCTTTCTCAAAATGACGAGGCCGATTATTCCTGTAGTAAATGCTTTAATCAATTAAAAAAATCGTTTTATTATAAAGCTAAGTTTGAAAAAGAGGCAAAGCGTTTAGAATTATTACGAGATAAAAACATATTGTTAAGAAAAGCATTATTAAATATCAAAAAGAAAATCAAATTAAGGAAACAAAAATCAAAAGTTCATTCAGTGCCTAAAAATGTATTGGTTTGCAAAGAAATTGAAAGATTGCCAAGTTTGAGCCCTGATGCAAAGAAGTTTGCTACGATGATTATAGATCGAAGAAAGCAATGGCCACAATATCAGCGAAATATCGCCTAACAGATATATTTCAAATCACTGGCAGGTTACAACTATCTACGAGACAATTAAAACTTGAATAAGCCATCCAAGACTTCACTGTTTCGCTGGGTTCCGATTAAAAATTTAAAGCCAGGATTAAACGATTCGGTCTTGATAGGTTTAAAAGAAAAAGCTGATGTGATGAGTAATGAAGAAAAGTACATTGTATTGATGTTTGATGAAATGTCTATCAAACCTGACTTGGAGTACAATCGCGTGAATGATGAATTCGTTGGATTTTCACAAACAAATAAACGAACTCCAGATATTGCGAAATATGCAACAATGTTTTTAATTCGCGGACTGATGAAACAATTTAAATATGTCATATCTTTTTACGCAAGTCACATAACATGGAAAGTTCCAATCTAAAAGATATTTTATTAGAAAATGTGAGAGTATTGTTCAACCTTGGATTTAAGGTTGTGGCGGTCGTTTGTGACCAGGGACCGAATAACCGGAAATGCTACAATTTACTTAATGCTGATAAAAATTCCCCATTTTTTTATTTCAATGAACACAAAATATTTGCCTTATATGACGCTCCGCACTTAATAAAATCCATGAGAAACGTTTTAATGAATGGCAATTTAAGCACACCTGACGGGATCGTTTCGTGGGATATTGTAAAAAAGTATTTGAAACAGAAAAACTCAGAACTACAAAGTTGTGCCCAAAGCTTACAAACCGGCATATTTACCCAAATTCATTAAAAAAAAAGCGAGTAAAATTTGCTACTCAAATTTTTAGTCGTACAGTGACAGCTGGAGTAAGAACGATGGCCGATTTTAACAAATTTTCTACAAATGCTAAGCCGTTCGCTTCATCTACTAATAATTTCATTCAGAAAGTCGATATGCTTTTGATAATTTAAATAGCAAATTGGTTTTTGACCCGAATCCTCAGAAATGTGCTCTAAAAATAGATAATCAAGTTCATCAAAATCTTAAAAATATGTTAAGTTATTTTTCTCAAGTAAAGACCATAAATAAATCTACTGTTTATTTTTTTAATGGAATAATCCATACTGTAGGTGGAATTTTATCAATGTTAGATCATTTAAAACAAAAGAACAATAAGATTGGCTTTATTCTAACAGCTCGTTTGAATCAAGATCCAATAGAAAATTTGTTTGAACTTGTTCATCAACGGGGTGGCAATAGTACAAATCCATCGCTCTATGAATTCAATCATTCCATAGGAAAAATAATGGCTATAAAATTTTTCTAAATTTCTGAATTTGCAAACTGTGAAACCGATACAGACGAAATGTTGACCACTGATATTATGACGGACATTTTGTATCATCATACCAATGCAGTTTTAAAAGACACTTAACGAGCCGCAAGCTCATGAATCTCAACTTAGCAAACAAAACATCTCAAGAGATAATGAAGATTTGGAAATCTTGATAGAAACAGACGTGGATGATGGACTTGGATGCCAAGACGATTTTGATGATTCTTCCAAAAGATATTTTATCAAAAATCTAAAAAAAAAATCAAAATGCGTCATTTGCAATGTATAAAATGTATAATGTATAAAAATTATACTAGAAATAGTAACTTTGAAGCCCTTCACGCACCGAGTGATACATTTTTTAATATTTCAAAATTGCACATTGATATTTAAAAAAAATTTGTTTATAATGCAGCTTCATATGGAAAACATCAAGAGCTACGTGAGAGTTGTCTGCGAGTTACATTTCATGAAACCAGTAAAGTTGAAGATAAAAATGCTCATTCAACAATATTATTTTAAAGATAAATATTGAAAGACAAAACAAAATTTCACACTAAAGTAAAATAATTTTCAAGAATGAAAATTATAGATAATACAATGTATTGAAGCACATTTTACTTTGATTCAATAAAATATCATATTATAATAAAATAATAAAGATGCAATTATGCATAAAGAAATTTCCAGGAATTAGAGATAAGAAATTAAACACGTTGAAACAAGTATTAAGATTTATTTTAAGACAATTATTTAGCCAATAAGAAAATCATTCAATATTCAAACTCTGAAGAGTATACAGTGTTGATTCCCGACTCTAAAGAGAGGACTTAATTGTTATATAAGTTTAATAAAGTTGTAAAGAAAAATAAAGTGAAAATAAATATTTTTTTTTGATAATAATTAAATAAATAACACACATAAATTGCGTGGCACAAACAGTTAAAAACAAGGAGTACCAGCATTGGTTTAATGAAAACATTCAGATGTATTAGATTATATATTACTTATTATGCTCAGGAAACATTCAAAATGAAGTACAAAGAAATTTATAGCCACCAACAAGCCGAGAAAATATAACGACTCCAACACAAAAATGCAAAATAAATCGATCACAGTTACTAAACATCCGAAATTGAAAATTTTAAACGCTTAATAGCACAAACAAGAGACTGCAGATGTTAACCTTCATAGATGGGAGCGAGGTCAATCATAACTGAATTAATTTTTATAATAAAATTTTCTTTATCTGCTAAAGTAATATCAGAAATAAAAAATATGTTTTTTAACTATGACTTGTGTAATTCTTAATTTTAAATAGCTGTATTTCATTATTAAATATTCGTATAACATTAAACTAGTTTTTAATTTAAAGTTTTGTGTCTGAAATAAAAAAAAATAAGATTTAAATAAAACTGACTCGAATTTCATTATACTACCGAAAAACAACGCCAACTATGATGAAAAATTTTCTTTCGCTATGATAAATTCATATACAAAACTTCTAAATCAAAAACTCTCCTCGAATATTTTATTTCCCAATGTAATACAGCTATTGTCAACCGAGTTTGATCATAAACAGGTAGGAAATTTAATTAGTCAGACGAAACTGAAATTCTAAAATGCATTCTCTATATTGAGTCCTTGCTAAGAAAGCTGTGCCTAAAAAAGCTCATTAGGCACAATTATATTTAACAAGTTAATCCATGTTTGAATTCAATTTTTTCTGAATATTTAATTTAAATTTAATTCGATTAGGCAATGGCCGTGAGTTCCATTTATAGCGACATAAACTAAAATTTCATATCATCAAGTCCTCCAGTGTTTTTGCTGAATTTTCTAGAGCTAAGGAAATAAGAAAAAATTTTAAATAAGATTAATTTCAAAATTATTTGTCCGGGTTCATAAAGTGAAAAGTTTGCAACCACTTTTTAGAAAGCATAATTAAGTAGAAATTAATTTGTCTAACACATACAGAGGAATTTCTTACTAAAATTTACAAGAACATTTTTGATAGCAGTAAACATTGTAAGGCTCATTGCACACAAAAGCTCAGTTTCAAGGCTGACACCAGCTTTTTTCTCACTGCTTCCCATTTTGGTAGGTAAAGCTCAAATAAAACAAAAATTATACACCCATACCTCGCTTTACGGCCTAGATACGTTCCACGAAACTTGGCCGCAAAGCGAAAAGCCGTATAAGGAATCAATTATTCTAATACAAATTCATACAAATTCAATGTAATCGGTTCCAAATTTGTTAAATATGTAACATGGTTTATCATTTAAAATGTATTTTATCTTTTTATTTCATTTAAATCATAAATACATACATAACAAGTATATACATGTTTGTACATAAAATAATATCAGACTCCAAAAACCAACAATATGTAATCTATAAACAAAAATGAAACAACTTCATGTTACATAAAATATGTACATAATTTTTTTTAAAATGGCTTTAATCTGAAGACGATGAAGAAATGGTAACCTGCAGATCACTGTCGTCATCATTTTTCGCTGGTAAGGATTGTCCAACGTTGTTTGTCTTGCCTTCTTGTCTATTTCGTTCTTCAGTGATTTATAACAGCTAAGGGCTGAGTTAATTCCTTGAGAAACTTTAGCGCTACGTTCGACGTCAGGATCCTTTTCAAGGAGGATGTTTATTCCTTGTTCGAAATAGGAAAAAGCAACAAATTTTTTAATATTAGCTGTTTGGATACAACAGGCTCTGTCTCTTCATCAAATGCCGATTCTGCTTGCAACTGAATGAGTTTCTCATATGAAAGGGGTTCCCTATCATGTGCTAGATCCAAAATGTTTTGACTAATTTCAGGAGATTGGCAACATGTAGATATATCGATAAAAAAAAAATCTTTTTGCCGTTATAGCGAAACATTTTCGGCCGTAAATCGAAAACGTGCCTTAATTGAAGAGGGACGTTATAACGAAATGCCGTATAAAGAGCGACCGTATAGTGAGGTATGGGTGTATATCATACATGGCAAAATAATCAACGCCTTCTATACACCCAGAGATTTAAATGTTTTATTTCCGTTTAGGAGATAAATGATCAGCTTACGCGTACATCGCTAACAATCTCGTATGAAACGATGTTTCTATCTTGCTATTTTAAATAAAGCATTTAAATAAATCACTGTTACGAGTGTGTTGAGCTAAGCTCTGTGAGAACGGTTTCACTTATTTCTGCTTTGCAAAGTAAAATGAAAAGCTGTGATCTCACGACATAGCTTGCTTCGCTCAAAAAAGCTCAAGTGTGCAATGACCTTAAGTTTTAAATTTCGATGAACAATTGGGAATACACAATAAATTTGTTAAATTATTTCAACAATTTATAGTTAGAAACATCCTTCCGTACTTTGTTTACCATGAACATTTTATTTTCAGATTGTATTTTGCATTTTTTTTTTGGTTTTAATTGATTTATTCGATGCCGTTTTATTTTTAAGAAACTCGGTACACGATAAAGTTTTAACGATAAATGTAATTTTAATCAATACTGCGATAAATCCATTTTCAATAACTGAAACACATAAACAACCGCAAAGGTCCAAAATGCCTTTGAGTTGACGAAAATATTCGTTTTCATTATAATTCCAATTTACATTACACATAATAGCACACAGCTATATTTTGTTGAAAATAAAAATAAAACATACAAAAAAACTCTGAAAATGAGAACGGAGAGTTGTTTTATTTTGTTTTCTTTACTTATTCTCTTCGAATCGTAAGCGACTATTCAAGTTCCACTGTAAATCATCATTTTGAATGTGATTACCGTTTTTTCACCATATGGCTTGTCTTTGTATTTCTTATAGTTTTTGGTTCTACGATAAATTATCCACGATAATCGGTTCTACGATAAATTGTCCTACGATAAATTGTCCACGATAAACTGTTCTACGATAAATTGTCCACGATAAACTGTTCTACGATAAATTGTCCACGATAAACTGTTAAATTGTTCCACGATAAATTGATTCCACGATAAATTGTTTCCACGATAAATTGTTCTACGATAAATTGTTCAACGATAAATTGCTCACGATAAATTGTTCACGATAAACTGACAGTAAATCAGTAGTGTAATATGTTGAACATGTGGCAAGGTGGGTCACTAAGTGGGGTAGGTCACTATCTTCAATGCAGCGGAAATCAAGGACAGATAACGCATTGGCAATGCACTGGGATCCAATTAAAGTGTGGTGAATCTCCAACGAGTCAGCTTAAAGTAGCAAAAGCTGGCTCCCCTAATCTCACATGATTCTTCGAAAGGATCTCATCACTAGAAACACATAACCAGCCATCGGGTGAAAGTTGCAAACAGCTACTGGAAGTAGTACATTCGTAATAAGTAAGAAAGTAGCGCTAAATTTATAACTGTATTCACAATCCAGTGATGCCAACTGGATTTAACAGAGCAAATTCATAACAGTATCATTAGTTCGACACCAATCTGCCAAATGCCTTTGGTATGGCATATCGTTGAAAAAATTGATATAGTTCTTGTGGAAGCTGCTATTCCTACACAGAGATTTCCACCACAATCCATCTGGACTGTAGATAATCCGGGTTTTGATAAAGTAATGCTTTTTATCAAAACTCCTTATTTCTGCTGATATTTCAAAAAATGATCTGAACCAATTTTCTTTGCAATTTAATTTAAAGTCTTCTTGATTTTAATAGATTTTTTGTAAATGCTGTATACTTTTCAAAATATTTGCAGAAAACGAAAAACCGCCTATGGAAGCTTTCAATCTGGTAAATAATTACTAGGAACTCCAAACGCTGAAAGTCTTTATAAAAATACTTTATGGCTTGAAACTAAAAGACTTCGAGGACTCGGCGAAGAAAAAGTATAAAATGGGGGAACTTAAGCGAAATAGAAGGTCAAATAGAAACAAACAGAATGCTAAACTAACATCAAACAGAAAGCATCATTGAACATGCGAGTTATGATGGCGCAGTACTTCAAATGAAGTAATTGCGGGAGCGGAGCAAGGTGGAAAATTTGCTGAGCTACGTTAAGACGTAAAATTCGAAAAGAAGAAAATTCAAGCCCAGAAGTATCAAATGCAAGAGCTTAAACGAGAGATGAAGAATGCTTAAGGCGTCAGCTTCTTTTCTTCTATTCGAATGCGATATTCGTTTTGCATAACTTTAAATAGTCGTTATAGGTCGCACGGACCAGCTCTCGCTTGTGAAAGCCAGCACAACATAGGCAACTGGACTCCAGACAAACGTGGACATAGACAACGTGTTGTCCGGCAGCGATCGGGATTTTATTTCAGCATGCATATCATTTGATAATGTTATTACTGCTCAGGCATTTAAAATTTTCGACGCTATATCAAAATTATGGTAACCGATTCTGAGTTTTGTCGTGGAGATGCTCCTGGATGTTGCTAAAAATTTGGTTTTGCTCTGTTCACCTCCAAACCAAGTCTTCTTCAACTGCCCTTGAAATAACTAGCTCTTCGGCCAACAAGCTCGATATCATCTGCATATCCATTAATTTGGCCTGATTTATTAAATTTGGCTTTTAGAAGGGTAGCTGCATGTGTCTTGTAAACTCTATCCGCAACAGAACAGATCTGTCAGTTTATCAGTGCTGACAAGGACGACCATCTCAAACTTCATTTAAAACCCAACTATAGAGCTAAAACAATGAGTGGCATATTGGCTTTAAAATATGAAGCAGCCAGAGCAAGTTTAATAAGGAGTTGAACCAATAGCTTTATTGGAGTCACAGCGTCAAGATGCTTCAAGTGCGGGAAGTTAGGCCACTATACGTTTGAGATTTTTGGCTGAGATGGAATAATCGTATTATATAAGACTGCATAATTCTGAGTGAGAAAACACGATATCTGCATACGAATTTTGTTCGAAAGCATCAACGACAATACTAATTTTGTGAATCTTGTAGGTTAGTGAAACAGCAGCAAAACTCCCAACTCTGAAATCTCAATTTTAGAACTAAATCTGTACTCTGCAGATAGAAACAGAGAATGGGTTTAATGAAATCTAAAAAGGGTTCAAAAAACAAGTGCGGCCAGAAATAAACAACTCCGACGTCCACAGGCAGCAATGCAAGCAATACGATTGTAGTGGATTAACATCGTGTACCATTTGAGAAATGACCTACTTTTGAAGAGCAATTAATACAATACATTCACGCACACACCGTTTTAGTAGAGAGGGTAACGTTTCGTTGACAGATTTTTATCTAGAGTGGAAATGTAAAAGATATCACTCCAAACTAGTTCTTTAAAAGCGTTTTCATGCAGTTTAAAGGCATAGAATTGGAGTAGTGTGAGATGAACGGGTATCAGCATGGATCGGCCTCGTAAAGGGTTTGAAATCTTGATTTTTACCAAAACAATATGATTTTATGATGCGAGAGGAGATTTTACCTAGACTCCAGAAACCAAACGAGACAATTTCCACCTTTCTCATGGACATGGCCAAGCTTTTTTGAAAGTCATATCCACCATTGGACGAGGAAAACAAGTGTACGTACCCGGATGCAGTTGACAAACACAAAACTTGAGACTGTGGAACAATTGGAGGAACTGTGCCGAAATATGGACGAGTCCAAGCTATTAAATCAACGTGTTAGGCCACGTGGAAAGAGTACGATACATTTGGGAACGGATTGTTTTCTTAAAAGAAATGGTTCCAACAATGCCAGTAAGTAGAGGAATTGGCAAAATTTGAAATGAAACTATTCTTTTCGAATCAAGGAAGACAACGTTTCACAAGTGGTACAAACGACCTGCATTTTTGTACCGCATCATTTCTTAATGCCCCGCTTGAGAATGTTATCATTTGAAAAGTGAAGCCTATTGGTGTCATGGAATTTTGGTACAAACTCAATGATGTCCTGTTATTTGGTCATATAAAGTGTGCCGTTCATTGAATTCAATTAACGAGTTTTGCTCAAAAAATCTATCGCTGCTAGTCACTTTGGAAATCAAACCCATTTCATTTGAAAAATAAGCTTAAAGGTATCATACGATAATATTGGCATTTGGTACAAACTTATGCGATGTCACTGAAGAAGCCACTGAATAAGGTCTACATAAAAATCTTTCCGTGTCAATCCATTTGGGAATACAGTCGATGTCATTTGATAGGTTAAGTTTATAGGTGTCATATTTATGTGATGGAATTTTGGTAAAATCTACGATGGCGATGCAAAATATATACACTGGCGAGCAACTAAATCGACTCAAACCTCTGCACCTACAAAAAGGTTTATTTTTTTAAATGGTTTAACCGATTTTCGTAAGACAACTTTTTGGCAGCTTAGTATTTTATCTTTACAAGGACACCTTTATCATTAAAATCTAGTTCTATCTACTTTTTTAAATAAAGCAATCGAAGCAAAATGCGATGTTTTGGTGAAAACAATTGTCGTGCTACAATGACCTGTATAATACACGTTGACCGATATTTGTCATCAGTCACTTATCAGATGTTGACCTGAACATTCTCTACCAGTTTCATTCGCTGTCTCCTCAAAATCATGAATACTATACTCCAGAAAGAGCCGCAAAAGTTGTTGGTCTATTGCAAGAAGGTCGCAATCAACGAGAAGTCGGTTATCAGCTTAACATGGGTCAATCTGCTGTCTCAATAGTTTTTTCAAAAGGTTTTACAACACTGGTGCCTTCAATCGGAGACTACATGCCAGCCGGTAGCGGTGTACATCTGATAGGAACGATTAATTTATCGTCCTAACTTCACTGCGAAATCGCCATCTCACATACGTCGATTTGCAGCAGGAGCTAAAATAACTTCAAGATGGAGTCTTACAGTCAATGGACAATAAAAAGACGATTGAAGGAAACTAATCTCCCTATATAAAACGGCCCGCTATAGGTTCAAAATCGACAGCACGCCACTGCAAGCGCGACTAAATTTGCTCGAGAATACATCAATTGAAGCATCGAGCAACGTAGGTTCCTTCTATTCACTCACAAGAGCAGGATATGTTTCCATGGTAGTGATAGGACAAGCCGGGTCTGTTTGCGTCCAGGAGAGCGGTTTTCACATTGCTGTTTTACTTAAACAGTCTACGACGGCGGTTCGTGCATATGGTGTAGGCTGGCATATTGCTTGAGGGAAAACAGATTTTGTTTTTATACCTGGTGGAGGCCGTAGACGAGGTCTGACCGTTGAAAGGTATATCGAAGGTTTTCTCTTGGATCATGTAGTGCCCTACACAGGATATATAGGGGAAGATTTCATATTGATGCATGACAATGCCCGGTGTCACACAGCTTGAACCACTCGGCAGTGCATGAATGGCGTTGGACTCGAGACGACTAAGTGGCCGGCATTTATGGAACGAACTAAAACGGAGGGTCCGAGCCAGAAATTTAGTACCATCTAACGTCGCAGTAACCTCAACCAGTGCGAAGTCCCCAAGTCTTTGTCAAAACCTTAATGAGGTCAATGGAGAGCCACATGCGAACCATTGTTGACGCAAAGGGGAGGGGATGGGAAACCAACAAAATTGTTTTTGTTTTGCTTGAATTTTTTTGTAATTTAAATTTAAAAACCTCCAATATTTTTTTTATAATCATGAATTTTATTTGCTTTTTCATTCAAAATTCATTATAAAAAAGTACTGAACCAATTTCCATGAAAATAGTGTAATTTTAAAGTAAAAATATCAGGCTTTGAAAAAATAATGTCTTGTTAATACGGTTAAGCCGTTTTAAAAAATATTCGCGTTTATGTGAGCGCTGAAGGTTAAGTATAGATTTATGTAATACCATTGAACATTTAAATGGGAATCCAATATGAGTAATAAAATATAGAGCGAGTGAGCTGAATAACATTAGAACGAGACGAAATGAATTTTTGTTCTAATTCGTATGTGGCGTGCGTTCTAATATCGTATAGTTGTCTCGTTCAACGCTGTGATTAACAGTATAACATTAGAACATTCTGGAAAATTCTTATTGGATTTGAATATTATCTATTAATATTTTCACGATAAATTGGAATCTCTGATATACTAGTTTGGAATTGTTTGCGTCTTTAGTTTCTCTGTTCCTGGTTTATGTATCCCATATTTTACTTTTTGATGTGGATAATTCAATTCTTCTATCCCATGTTGCGTTTGTTAATAAAAATATTCACATATATTTTAAAATGTTTTTTATTTAGGCCAGCAAATAATTAGTTTGTAACTTTGTAAATTTCCGGCAATTGCAATGTTAAATTTGCACATATAAAATTTCTCCGTTGTTTTAGAATTTTTCTTCACTTTATAAAAAGCACACAAAATTATGTAACAAGATTGAACGCAACATAACACATGCGAATATTTTATTTAAACTAGATTTTTGTAATAAAAAAAATCTTTATAATATGAATCACAATCAAAATTCTTATAAATTTTATTCAAAGTTCTTTTTTTAACTGAACTCAAAAACTAAACAAAATTCCCTTTATATAATGCAAAATTTTGTTAAACTAAGTATCTAAATACCACGACACCTCAAAATAAATAAATGTGTATAAATGAGGGCAAAAAATAAAAAATAAAATAAATACAACAGCATTACAAAATAAATATGTGCGAATTTAATATGAAAACCTTTTTCAAAATAAAAACAAATATGTTACAAAACAAACATATGCAAATGAAAAAGTTTTCAAAAAATAAATACACATCTTTACCGCAAAACTATATGTTGTATAAATTTACGAGGTGTTTTGACGACTCTTCCTGTCCTTGTACATAGTGTTTCATTATTCTTATTAGATAAGGGTAACTCAAAAGTTACTTTTTTTTGTAATTACCTTTATTTACGTCATTTGATATTGAAATGTTTCTATCTTTATTAACTAGATCATTTGAATCCTTAACCTGTTCGTTACTTTTTGTTATAGGTGAATCTGTTGATTCTATGTTTTCGCTATAACAAGGTTTGATCCGATCAATAGAAATTTTTGTACTTTTATTATTAATATTAACATCAAAATATTTGTCTCTTCTCTTTATTACTAAATAAGGTCCAGTGTAAGGTGGTTGTAAAGCTTTTCGTAATGCATCTGTTCTTATAAGAACATACTTACAATTTTTTAGTTTCGGACTTACAAAATTTTTTTCCGAATTATGCCTTGAAACAGTTTCGGGTTTAAATTCCGCAAAATGATTTTTTAATTTTGATACAAATTCATTCTGTGGAATATTATCTTTCCGAGTTTCTACAAATTCGGCCGGGATTCGAACATTTGCACCAAATACCAACTCTGCTGGGGAAGCTTTAATATCTTCCTTGAACGCGGTTCTTAACCCCAACAGCACTGTAGGCAATATCTCCGTCCAATCAGACCTATTATGGCACATTAGTGCCGCTTTTAGCGATCTATGCCACCTTTCTATCATACCATTAGCCTGTGGATGATAACTAGTGGTTCTCTTACGCTGAAAACCCAACAAATTCGCCAATTCACTAAACAACTGTGACTCGAATTGCCTACCCTGATCAGTAACTATAAATTTAGGTACACCAAATCTCGCTATCCATCCCGAATATACTGCAAAAGCTACCGTTGATGCAGTGATATCCACTGTAGGAATAGCCTCTGTCTATCTGGTGTATCTATCTATTAATGTTACCACATATTGTTGACCATGAGAAATGAGTAATGGCCCTACTATATCTAAATGTATTTCAGTGAACCTTTCTTCTGTGATTGGAAATGAACCAATTCCCGATTTAGTATGTCTAAACACTTTGGCTTTTTGGCACTCGATACAATTTTGTGCCATTACTTTCACGTCTTTCTTAATAGAAGGCCAAATCACCTGGCTTGTTAGCAACCTTATCGATGCTTTAACACCTGGATGAGACATGTTAAGGAAGTGTTCGAAAACAATCTTTCTCCAATCTAACGGAATAAATGGTCTGGCCTTACCCAACGACTGGTCCCAATAAATTTTAACATTTGAACCAAAAGCTACCGGAATTTCATCAAATTTTAATTTAGAATTTGGCATGTCAATTATATTCGACAATTCTTCGTCTAAATTTTGTGACGCAGCTATTTGACTGTAATCGATACTCTCTCTAATGATAATAGGTTCAATTCGTGATAATGCATCCGCTACACTATTTTCAGTCCCTGCTATATGTCGAAAATCAGTTGTAAACTGTGCTATGAAATCTAATTGTCTTCTTTGACGTGGAGAGGCTTTATCTAAATTTTGCCGGAATGCAAATGTTAAAGGTTTATGATCTGTAAAGATCACAAAATTCCGCCCTTCCAAAAAAAACCTAAAATGTTTAATGCCTAAATATATGGCTAATAATTCACGATCGTACGTGCTGTATTTGATCTGTGCATCCGTAAAACGCATAGAGAAAAACCCGAGAGGTTGCCAAACATTATTAATCTGTTGTTGCAAAACTGCGCCGGCTGCAAAATCAGATGCGTCTACCATAATAGGTAATGGTGCAGAAAGGCTTGGGTGCACTAAAACAGACGCTTCACACAATTTCTCTTTACTTCTCTTGAAAGCTGAAATTGCATCCTCCGTCCATTTCACTAGCATTTTACTATTTTTCTTATAACCTTTCAAGTAATTGTTTAAAATAATTTGATCGCCAGCCGCACCTGGTATAAATCGCCTATAAAAATTCAGCATTCCCAAAAATCTTTTCAACTGCTGCACATTTACCGGTAAGGGAAAATCTGATATAATTTTAACCCTATCCGGGTTCAGTAAAATTCCCCTAGCAGTAATAAGATGACCTAAGAAATGTACTTCCGCTTGTGCCCACACACACTTCTCTTGATTTATTACTAAACCAAACGTTCTTAGACGATGGAACACTTCTTCTAGATGTAATAAATGTTCCTTTCTAGATTTGGAGGCAACCAAAATATCATCTAAATATACAAAACAAAATGACAACCCGCGTAAAACCTGATGCATCAGCCTTTGAAATGTTTGAGCCGCGTTACGAAATCCAAACGTCATACGCACAAACTCAAACAGGCCAAATGGTGTTGATATGGCTGTCTTTGGAATATCCTCTAATACGACAGGAAATTGATGATAAGCCCGTAGTAAATCAATGGTTGAAAAAATCAGACAATTTTCCAATTGAAAAGAAAAATCTTGTAAGTGTGGAATAGGATATGCGTCTGGGACTGTAACATTATTTAATGCCCGATAGTCACCACATGGTCGCCATTCCCCATTTTTTTTGGGTACCATGTGTAGGGGACTAGCCCAAGGACTGTTACTTGGTCTGCATATTCCCTGTTTAACCATTTCTTCAAAATGATTTTTAGCTATTTGAAGTTTATCAGGAGCTAATCTTCTCGCTCGACAAGAAATAGGTGGACCTTTGGTCTCTATGAAATGCATAATATTATGTTTGACCGGAACCACCACTCCTGAGTTTTGAGTAATATCTAAAAATTTTAATAACAATTTGTGAAAATTTGGATCAATATTCTCCTTATCAACTAGAGATATCGAAGATAAATTCATTTTTGTAATTTGACCTATCGATGAAATTGTGGTCATTGGATCTATAATTTTCCCTGTTTAATATCTACAATTAAACCTGTAGCATTAAGAAAATCAGCCCCTAATATAGGTAAAGTGACATCCGCAATTATAAATGTCCAGCTGAAAATTCTACGAAGACCTAAATTCAAAGTTAATTGTTCTCTACCGTAGGCTGGTATTGTAGTACCATTTGCTGCATACAACTTAAACAAGGAATTTATCATAGTTTTATTTCCAAATTTTTTTGGCAAAACTGAGACATCAGCTCCCGTATCTATTAAAAATTTAATGTGGTGGTTTTTTTCCAAAATGAGAAGACGGTTCGATGCATTAACCTCATCCAGACATACCGCCGAATGCCGATGAGTCTCTAGTTTGACGAATTTGATGAACTAGCATTCATTTTTGATATAAAAATGTCATGCATTTTACACCCCGTTACACACTTTTGTGCTTTATCACCAAATTTGAAGTGATAAAAACATTTGTCCCTTTGTTTGGATTTATCGCTCGATTTTGACCTAGCTCGAGGTAAAGATGGATGATCATACCTCCGTCGACTGGAATCTTATGCATTTGCTTGTCTCATAATTCCGGCCACTTCCGTCAAAATATCAGTCTTGAAAGACTGTAATACACTATGAATGTCTATATTTTTTATTTTAACTGTTTTACTTAAATTTGGATTAATTGTAGTTTCTGCAATCGAACCGTTTGTATACTGCATAACGTTTCCACTAAATCATCAGCCCTTTTTGCCAATGTATTGACATCCATATCTTGTTCTCGGTCTGGAATCCATACTATGCTGTACACATAAAAAGAATTGAAAGCATTCAAAAGAAGTTCCTGATTTTTTTGTTAAAGAAAAGTGACTGGGATTACGACCACAACTTACCATTCCATGAAAATGTGGCTCGCTTACCTCCATACACAACAAGATGCACAGATTACAAAATATGCACGCTTGAAAATAGACGACTTCTCTTGGGAGCAGCTTTTATTGGTAACGTTTTGCTTGGTCACGTAGATTCAGCTTACATCTTGGAAAACATATCAATTCACGTGCCATGCAGAACATTTAGAAACCATAAATTTTTAGCACTTGAACACCATTCCACCAACTATGGAGAAAACAACCCAATTAATAGGATGTCTAAACTTTCAACTTAATTGACGATGTATTTGACTTCAACTTATCAAAGGACAACTTTAAAAATATCCTTAAAGACTTTTTTCTAAATTTTTAATTGTTTAAACCAAAATTTGGTTTATATTTTTTTTTTTTATTCTGTTTTAAAGTTTTTTGTTGTTTTAATATAATTTTAACTATAACTGTAAATAATCTGAAATCATACATGTATATTACAAAATAGATTTCTTTAAATAAATAAATAAATAAATAAATAAATAAACGGTGTTAAAACAAGCTGAATTTGTGAGGGTAACCTCTGCATCCACAACCGTTTAATGGGGGTTGCGGAAAAATACCCGATGCATTAATTTGAAACTCCTCAAACAATTGGGAGGGTTTTTTATCACCAAGTGATAAACCATGTAAATTCTTATTCAGTTTAGACTTTTCCGATTCTCCTAAACCTCAAATAACCTCCTGTTTAAATATAGTATATGGAGTAAGACCTTTATCACGTGTAATTAAATTTGCAAACGAGTTATGTAACCGAGCATCTAAAGCGCTAACAGCATGTGCATATTTAACTTTTTCGGTTGTAATTCCAGCAATTGAAAACTGTTGTTCAATAATAGCAAACCATGTTTCTGGATTTTGTGAAAACAATGGTTGTGTTGCTTTAAATGCCACATGTGCCACTTGCGTCGTTCTACGGTTATTTTCATCGGACCCTTGGTCTAAACTAAACGAACTGGACTGATTTTGATGACCTTCGTTCATTTCCACAAAAGGGACACCTGAACTTGAAGCAAAACCAGCCAGTAACTCCCTAACCCGTGTCTCAACCATCTTTTGCAATTGACAGTTGGTGACTGTAACCGTTGTACTATCTCGTACAAACCGGTTTTCATTTGTTGTAGATGATGAGGTAGTTCCCTCGGACGAGCAGGCTCCGGTGCTGCGTCTATCATCCTGAACTTACGAATGATGTAGCAAATGAATAAAAATATACACGAACTAGAAAACAAACTACACGATATCATAAACATTTTAATACGAATGAAAAGAAAATAACAAAAAGTAAAGAACTATTCAATAAGTTTATGATCAAAATTGTTGTTATACCAGAAACGAAAAACTAATAGAAAATGCTTAAAATTAAGTAAATGCACCTTCTTAGCAAAAAAATAACAAAAAAAACGTTGGAAATATAATTTTATATGGACGAAAACTTGACCCTTTGAGCAAAATGGAATAAAACGCATAAAACTTATATATTACAATGAAAAACAACTTTATTTAAAAAAAAAAAAATTTGGCAAATTAAAACTTTGAAAATACTTACAGTTTTTTTTTTAAACAAAACCAAAAAATACAAGGCTGCTCAATCCAATTCCGGGTTGTCCAAAAAAATGAGGGTGATGCTGCTTACAGGATCATGTCGGGGTCACCACTTTAGTTTCTCTGTTCCTGGTTTATGTATCCCATATTTTACTTTTTGATGTGGATAATTCAATTCTTCTATCCCATGTTGCGTTTGTTAATAAAAATATTCACATATATTTTAAAATGTTTTTTATTTAGGCCAGCAAATAATTAGTTTGTAACTTTGTAAATTTCCGGCAATTGCAATGTTAAATTTGCACATATAAAATTTCTCCGTTGTTTTAGAATTTTTCTTCACTTTATAAAAAGCACACAAAATTATGTAACAAGATTGAACGCAACATAACACATGCGAATATTTTATTTAAACTAGATTTTTGTAATAAAAAAAATCTTTATAATATGAATCACAATCAAAATTCTTATTTTAACTGAACTCAAAAACTAAACAAAATTCCCTTTATATAATGCAAAATTTTGTTAAACTAAGGTTTCTAAATTATTTTATAAAAAATTAATTATTCTAAAGTTGGTATTTTCAACTTTCAATTTGCCAAAGTACGCAACCATTTTGCTCAAATTTCTGTCAATAATTTTTGACAACTTAAAAACGAACTGTCATAACAACAACAAAGAAAATCAACAAAGTGAATATAAAACTAAATTATTTATACAATTAGACTAATTAAAATTATTTTTTTGTTAATCCTTCTTTAAAAAAACAGGATAATCAGAGACAACACCACTACACGTCCTTAAAGGTAGCAGAACCCATACAGTAGAACATTATAAAATGGTATGGATAATTATAGGTTAATAATAGGTTAATTAACGCTCTATTAAAAAATTTGCGCTCTATTCCTTCCAACTAAAGCGATGGGTTTTGCTAGCTTTAAAAAAAGTTAGCAGAACCCATATCAAAAAATGATTTAAAAACAATTTCACAATTAACAGGTAATTTTAGGCTTATTAAATGCCTTATTTATTTATTTTTATTCTGCGTGTTCTATAGAAAAAGGATAAGGCTTTATCACTTCAAAGCTAGCAGAACCTAAGTCAAAAATCGGAACAAAAGCGAAATTATAACGCAAACCAATAGATTTCGCCTGATTATGGCTTATTTAAATTCCACAGTAAATAATGTTGGGATCCACTCGTTCTTGACTAAGCTAAAGTCATTTAATTTAAAGCAGAACCCAAACTGAAAATCGGATCAAAACCGAAAATAGAACGCATATTAAGATCAATCGATATACAAATAATTTTAGGCTCCGTATGACCTAATCAAATGAGCTATTAGAATTTTTTGAGCATAATGAGCGTAAAATTATTTGTATTTCGATTGATCTTAATATGCGTTCTAATTTCGGTTTTGGTCCGGTTTTCAGTTTGGGTTCTACTAGCTAAACCTTTAATTTTTAAATTGTTTTTTAATCATGTTTTGATATGGGTTCTGCTAACTTTTTTAAAAGTTAGCAGAACCCATCGTTTTAATTGGAAGGGATGGAGCCCAAAAATGTTTAATAGAGCATTTAGTTATCTTGTAATGTTCTGCTGCATGGCTTCTGCTAGCTTTAGGAACGTAATTTTTTATCCATTTGAACAAGTCTAACTACCAATTGAAATGTATTTCACATGTCACTATGTTTATATTAAGAATATCACTGTTGACCAGCCTCCCCTGTACACTGTTTAAATTTAGCGATAAAAATTTGCACAATCGCAATCTTACTGTTTCATTCCGATAATTGAATCAAGCGCTTCGAGTTCTATTGGTCACAGAGGGGTAACAGAAGGTGCGCCTTTTGAACGTGTTAACTTAATTTACAGATTTATGCTTAAATTTGATCAAGCGTATTTTAATTAATAACTTTCACTTTTTGCCGATACAGACATTTTCATTGCTTTTATGCTATTCATCTTAATTTATTTTTTGCGATCGCTCTAACGGACAGACAATCATAATCTCAACTTCTCTTCATTATTTCTTCCTGTAATTTTGATTGATTACAGTTTGGTATATAAAAGCTCTATCATCACAAATATTTTATGTCACTTATCAACACATATTCATTCATACACAGGTATAAATATGTCCACATATATACGAAAGTACAATTCACAATATTTGTTTCCTTTGTTTTATTTGATACGTCAAATTTGATTACAAACAATGCACCGCACTACGTACGTGTGTATGTAACACGCGTAAATTTTTTTTTATGCGAAATTATGAAACTAAATTATACGATGGATATTATAGGCATAACGGTAATAAAATTAAATTGATAATTACATCACAAAACTCATCTGTGCACACATAATTATTCACTACTACTGTATCCAGTTTAACATAATTAATTTTCCATGTGATTAATAATATCAACGTTGGTAAGAAATAATTAAATTTATTGCTTATTGAAGCCATAATTTAATTTTAATTATTACGGCAAATTACATACACGATTATATTTTAAATAATTGCGATTTGTGACATTCACGAAATGTGAAATTCAAAACTAAACTGATAAGCTTGTGTTCGGTATGTGGACAAAATATGAGTTTTACAGGTAAACTGATAACAGAAATATTTTTTCTTGTTTGTAGTAATTAATTGGCGGGCGATAAGATATTAATGTGACAATACCAGATAAGTGAGTTAATCGAATTAATAAAATTTTTATTGACCGTTAAATGGGAATACAAGAACTTTGTGACGCATAGTGAATGCGTGCTTTCACAACATTGACCTGGTTATTTTGAAACGGTGATTAATTTACGTTTTATTCCAGACTAAATAATGTTTGGAATGTTTTGGTGTTCGTTCCGATTACGACTACTGGCCATCCACAATATTTTGCCTAGCTTTGATCCCGTAAACCACGTAGTTACGAGTATATAGGGTGTTTTTTATGGTCCAGGTCAATGTTTTGTGAATAACTTTTACATGAAATACAATTTTATAATTTAAATTTTAATGGTTAATTATATGGTTTTTAACGTTATGTATGGAATACAATGTCGGTTCAGTGGCCGCCCTTGGCCATGCTGCAAAAGCCAGTTCTTTTAAGCACATTTTTCATAACATTTTGTAAACTGCTAATGTTTTTCGTTTCTAATATTGTCCTTAAGCATCGAGATTGGTTGGTTTATTAGTGCAGACCCGTCCCTTCAAGTGCCTCAATGCATAGGAAGAAATAGGAATGGGTCAAATCATAGGATTGAGGTGGCCTGTTGATGTTACCACTTTTTGACATTATTCGCCCTGGAAAAATTTCTCATCATAGGAGAAGCGATGTGTGATGGGGCATTGTCTATGTCGAAACCACATGTTATGTATGTACATATATGATCCAATTCGGACACAAGAAAGTGTTCCAACCAGTGTTATAATTAATATTCTACATGTGTAAAGAATATATGTAGACAATTAAAAAAATTATGTCGACATTGTAGAGAATGTAGAAAATGTCGAAAATTATTTTCTTTATGATTTTTTTGTAAATATAGAATAATTTCCGTACCACGGTGCTTCATTTCTACCTAACATTTGAAAAATTTAATTCAAGTTTTCATATGGCAATGACTTACTCCTATTTTCCTACCTGAAAATGTTCATCAGGGCTCAAAGACAGCAAAAACTCTGACATCCATTACATCGATGATTTTGTAGTATCGATTCTATAAATTACGTATAAAGAAATATCACATTATCGTATTAAACACCTAGGATATAAATTAAGGCAATAACTCCCTTAATTTTTACCCCAGGTGTTTAATGTACGCCAGTTTACGCCTCTTTATCGATATGCAAATGCACGAGCTGCTGATACCAGCTGCATGACTAAAGCTGTTTGCCTCACGCCAATATTTTCGAATAAATAGATGGCTTTTCTAATTGATGATTAGTTTTGATATTACACACCAGTTTTTTTAACTTACTTCCGTTCTCACATAAATCGCTTTGCGATTATTCGCATTTCATTTTATTTTGTATTCACACCGACAGTATACATTGAAAAAAAAATCATATCCGTATATGAAAAAATGTACACACACATACAAAATTTACAAAACAATTTGCATTGAAAAGTAGTCGATGGGTCTATTTTTTAATTAAACCTGAGCAAGCAACCTTGCCCTGGGTATTGTACACCGAGCACAGGTTGTGCAGTGCCAAATAATCCAGTGTGCATAAAGGAATAATTTGTTTTTTACTTTGCATACTCTTCATACACCGGCATTATGTTCAGAGTAAAATTTAAAGAACCGAGTATGCTCAGTGTAAGCACAGTTCACAAATAAAAACACAGTGTGCAGAATAAAATTACTCAGGTTGAATAAAAAAACACGGAGTATTTTTTGACAGCGCACTGCTTCCTCAGGTTGAATTAAAACATAGGCCCGATGTAACATCTTTTTGCTTTGCTAATTTGTATTTTGAAAATATTTCCCTTATTTTTTCTTTGGGAAATTTTCAACCCTACATTAAACGTCTATCTGACAGATTGCTAATAGAAATTCAAAAGTGAGTCTTTGATGTAAGTACATAAACGCAAATTTATTGTTTGATTTTTTATCGTCTATCTAAACTATTCCACAATATTGGACGATGGATTTTGAAGAGTACGAAAATTATGAAGTGCTCGATGAGGAGCTGGAAAATGTTAATTTTAGTTGTGCTGAAGCAGCAGATATTATACAACAAAAAATACATAAAAAAGTTGTTGCCACCAAAAGGTATGAGAACAATACACAAGTAAAGAATATGTTAAAAGGAACCAGCCGATTTGAATTCGAAAGCCATTTATTCGAATTAGTTTTCAACGACCCGCCGTTGTTCGATTACACGTTACCAATTTGTAATCGAACACCAGCAACAATATATAAACTTTGGGACGTTGTACATAAGGAAATTCAACTAAAATTCAATTTAAGAAATAATTATATTAGATTTAAAAACAGCAAAGAAAAAATAACACCGAGCGGTGGCTTAAAATGTATCCCGGAGCAGAAACATATTGAACAACTGAGAAGGTTAGACGGAATTTTACTCAAATTCAGGTACCAAAATTATTGTGTATTGTGATATGTTATGTTGAATAATGACCAACATTTTAATTTTTAGACAAAAGAGCAGTTTAGATTTATTAACATCGGAGAATATTCCACAATCACCACTTTCAGACTCAGTATCGCCTCCTTCAGTATCGCCTCTTTCAACTACAGAATGTACAAACTTAAGTAAATATTATTTTTTTTATTTTCCATAATGTATGTGTATTTTATTGGTATTTTAATTTCATTTATATGATGGCAATAATTCGCCTTACCAAAAACGAAAGAAAAGATAAGTGAACAATCAAGCTCATTCATAACCAATGCTGACTTCTTAGAACCGTTAAACAAACTCGTAACGACTGTATCTAGTAGACCAAATAATGTTCCACCCCCATTTGATATGGAGCAGTTATTTGGAAACCAGGTGGTAATATTTTTGCGAGGGCTAGCTGAGGAGGGGAGAAATACGATGTTCATTCATTTTTTATGCATGATATGCATGAAGTCAAAAAAAGAAGAACGAATAAATAAGTTAAAAATATAATGTATTTTCTTTTATTCTACGCAATTCCACTGCCATGGTATTGAACCATTGGTCATAAAATGCTCCGTTAGAATATCACTAATTTCCGCAGCTGCTGACGTAGAATTATAGCTACCTTGTCTTCCTATTTGAGGTAAAATTGGTGTGTTGTTTCTCCAGTCCGCAGGCATTGTATGGGTTTGGTCTGCATTGTCGCGATCCACAAAGGTTTTCGGACAGTACTTATTTTCTTCCTCTATAAAGCAGAAATTATGTAAACACGCCGTTGTAAGTATTATTTTATCGGCAGTATTTACGGAGATCTCTTCACACGTCCTTAATATCCTCAACAGGGAAGTGTATATGCCAAACGTATTCTCAATTACTAATCTGGCTTTCGACTGCCGGTAATTGAAAATTCGTTTTTCGTAACTAAATTTGTTACTGGATTTACCAGGATATGGTGTGATGAGCCATGATTTAAGCCCGAAGGCTTCGTCTCCAACTAAATAGTATGGCAATTTGGTACAGTCTACAATTTCGTTATCCTCCGGTACGTCCATATTATTATTTAAGAACCGTTTTCTCATTACAGAATTTCGAAATACACCTCCGTCACTTTGGCGTCCTTGACCACCTATATCGATTGCTATAAAGCGGTAATCTGTAATCGCATATTGCCATTAGAATTATTGAAAAATAATTTTTGTAATTGCGGTATTCTGAGCCGGAATCGGGAGGAGCCTGTAATAGAACATTTATGAATTAGAAATCTATGTAATAAACATTAATTGAAAATGTTAGTTATTTAATTACAATAATGTGGATGTGCTTTCCGTCTATTGCTCCTAATACAGTTTGGAAAATTCCACCGTCTATTGAATCCGTTTGCTATTTCGACCCATTCTGGCGCTTTAGTCTCCGGGAGCACTATGTCTTTCAGTGTTTCGTAAATAGCAGTTAATGTTTCTGAAATGATGTTGCATGCCGTACTTTTACCAACCCAAAAATTGTACGAAATTGATCTTTGACTAACGCCGCTAGCCAAATACCTGCAAAAAATTTGTATTGATTAAATTTAGATGGATTGTTATTTATAAAATATAGTTATATAAACCTTAAAGTTAATGCCAGTCTAGTTGATGGGTTTATAGATGACCTATACGTTGTATTATGTTTAAATATTTTTGGGCCAACTAAATTTAATAAATTCTTGAATGATTCCGGCGTCATTATGATAAAATTAAAAAACGATTCGTGGTCATGTAAGCGCATTTCTTCCAATAAATTTTGATCGCCATAAACTCGCCTTTGATTTTCCGTGAATATCGGTGAACCCACATTTTTCTAACCTGTTTTTTCTTTTCTGTTTCATTTTTGGAATGTTCCGCAGCACTTGCACATATTACTATGCCTAAATCTATAGCAACAACGTCACCAATATCATTTTCTTTATTTAGTTTTAATTTTTTAAAACACACAAGTCACACAAGTAACACAAATACAAAATTTTGCTTAACTAGTAAATATTTAATTTTCAGCTGTCAATTTTACAACGTGTAAATACTACACATACCGATGTAAAATAAACAATACATATGAAACAAACCAAAAATTTCCCTTTCCGATTATTCGCAAAGTGGTTATGTGAGACCCAAGGGTTAGACTGCTCGCAAGGTTGCTTTCCTTTAAATAAAATTTTGAAAAAATGTCAAAAAATAGGCCAATAGATGTAAATATGAAATAGTTACATTGTGGATTTTGTTTGAGAAGTGTAAATGTAATGTTGCACAATATTTTGAGTTATCTATTTTGACTAATTTGTTTTTGATTATCACAAAGTTTTTCGATATGAGGACTAATTGAGTGTAAGTGAAACACAATTTAACGGTGGGCGTTGTATTTTAGGACTCAAACGTATTTTTTGTAGGATCGTTGGTGCGAAGAAGCTGAAATAGATAAACCGTGGACCAAGAAAAGTTGGCGAAGACAAAAATTGTCAAATATAATCACGATTAAGTATAAAGTGTAGGTATTAATTATACATATTATGGGATTGTTTGCGTAAAACAAAATTATTTTCAACTAGTCGATAATTGAGCCTCCAGCCGGAGCTGATACCGAAGATGATGGACCACCTGCATTGACTTGGCCTTATTTTGAGGCACTGCATGAGTATTCATCGGCACAGCATAATATTGCACCGCCATACTATCATCAAAGTTCTGACTTCTGACGAGAGCCAACCATCTACCGCATTAACAACGCATCCCGGTTCATCGGCATCTTCAAATCCATCATCTCGTTTGGATAAAACTAAGAGAACTATAAGGACAGCAACCAAACTATTTATTAAATATATGCCGATCAATAATAACATTGTTGAAGAGGAGGGCTAATAAAATGTAAATGTAATGAATATTAAAATTATTAGTTTAATAAATAAAAGATGAAATTAAAATATTTTAAATTGTTAGAAATGTTTTAAAATTTATTTATGTATTTGGTTTTACACAATATGTGTGTATGTTAAATTTATGCCACTAACGTGTTCCGAAACGTTAATGCAGCTGTTTCGTTTGAAATATTGGTGTTTGTATCTAAAGGAATATTATCAGTCCACCGGATTCAAATTCTGCCGAATCGTCTAAATCAACGCCATCATCATCTATATTGTGCATAACACAGCATGCCACCACAGTTTTCATACAATCCGGTATTTGTAATTCCAATCTTTTTTTTTGGAAAATACATGCCCATCTCGTCTTCATTTGGCCAAATGAATTTTCGATGACGCTTCTTGCACGAGTATGGATTCCTTTCTTCGGTGTTAAGCAAATGGTCATTGCGGAATGGTGTTATTATTGGTAAAATGCGTAACGAACATTTGTAGCCACTATCACCCAACAGGTAATATGCAGAAGGTATCAAAGTCCCTAATCTATATAATGCTCTATTCCTTAGGGCCCTTTGGTTATGCACTGATCCAGGAAATCCTGCAACTATATTTGTGAATTTATCAAAACTATCAAAAACTGCCATGACATTTAAACTCCAGTTTCCGGTTCATATATTGGTCACGACGATAAATAGGTACCAAAATCTTTAAATGACACTCGTCTATGGCACCAATGGCTTTCGAAAATATTGAGGTTTTAGCCCACAAATCGAGCATATTGTGTCCAATTGTCCGTACGGAATATCGAAAAATTCCAAAAGATATCCCTGTAACTTGATAAGATTTCCTAAATGCGAGCCAATATAAAAACACACATTATAAGAAATTTTAAGCAGTATCCAAGATGATTCTCTACAAACATCAACACCATTTGGTGAAGAGATTTTGCAGACACATGAACGTGTTGCTTAATATATGCATTATCAACAGATAAAATGTTCCCGTATATTATACAGTTGTAGGAACACACAAAAACTCTTTACAGCTGGAAAGATGTAATACGATACTATAACATTGAATAATGCAATTTCCATATCGTTTTCTTTCATTTTTATTTTAAATTAATTTAAAATAGTTAATTAAAAATAATATAGGTTTTATTTTTGAATGGACGTTGAACACATTTTTCTAATAATGTCTAACGTTTGTTTTGATCAACCAACGATTTAGAATAATGAATAGCCAAGCACAGCTTGAGTTGTTGAAACTAGTGATATCTATGAATGACTGGTCTGTATTAATCGACAATTTAGAAAAGCCATCTATTTAGCCAAAAATATTGACGTGAGGCACACAGCATGAGTTCTCGAAAATCGCTTATTTGGCGGTCAAATTGATCGCTCGAGAACACCTCAATTTGAGCATCAATTTATACAAAACTTCGTTAAAAATGCCCGAATGACAGACAAACACCATTGAAAGTAGCGTAAGTTAGTGTTGGTAATACGATTTAGTTCATAAATTGTTTGATAGATGGTGTAAAAAATTAGTTCTCACTACATATCACCTGGCCCTATTCTGTCTTTCCCTGGGAATAGGGAATTGGGAAAAATATTTTCATAGCATTTTTATCAAAATTTTATTTTTTTGGCCTACTGAAAGAATAAGTTTAGTACAAAAATTTTCAAAACAAAGTGAATTGGGAAACTTTTGTTCCACAAAATTTTTATAGGGAAAAATATTTTCCCATTTAACTTTGTTTCGAAAATATTAACACCAAACATGGTCCCTTAGTAGTCCAGAAAAATTCAATTTAGATAAAAATGCTATGAAAATATTTTTCCCAATTCTTTATTCCAAGGGAAAGCCAGAATAGGGCCACAGATAGTATTTCTGATATTTTGTTTACAATAAAACAATATTTGAGAATTAGTATAATTTGAGAACTAGTAATTAGTAAGACTCTCATGTACCTGTATACAATTTATTAATAATAATCCAAAAAATAATATTTTATTTACTGTGCATAATGCACGTCATTAAAATACATGTATTATGTGATCCAAAATAATAAATAGATAAAAAATAAAATAAAAAATTAAGAAAATAAATAAATAAATTATAAATAATTCATCTTTAAAACTAATTAAAAATTAAATCTGGCATGAATTGGATTCTTGCTTATGTATTACCAAATCCTTAATGGACAAAATCCCATAGATAACAAAACGACCGAATTTAAAGATCCCGTATTTCAAAATTTGAGATTTTGGGAAACATGATTTAGGAATACGGGATTTTCTAATACGGTCTTATGGGCAACTGTACTCAACCCGAATGAATTCTAGCTCTTCAAATTTTATGATTTTTTTTTTTGCTTTTACTATTCTTTAGTTAAAATCTGTTAAATGTGAAATTCATTGAGTTTTATCTATTAATATGGAATAATTCTTTATTGTTTAAGAAGTCTTCTGATGAAGGGTTAATAAATCGAAATATGTATTGGAAACAATAAAATAAATAAAGAATAAGGAAAAAGTAATCATTTCCGTCTATATAAAAAGCATAACATTTTTCAGAATAATTTTAAAATAAAATAAAAAAGAGAAACAAAATCATTTCGATTGAAAAGGATGGTTTTGTTTTGTGGACTCGGTTATGAGCCTTCCAAAATTCAATTTTTAATTTATTCTGAAGCTCTCTATACTATCTACTTGTGACTTCCATGCATCTAGAAAATATTTAGAGAAATATATATTATTGTAATTAATTGTAAATAAATAGTTATTACCAAACATAATTTGATTTAATTTTTTAAGTTTAATAAAACGTATTTTTTGTGGGAGCCGCCAAAATTTAAATAAATTGATAGGTCATCACTTAATGTTTGCTGAATATCATTGCTCAAATTACCCAAACTCACTAAATTGGTGAGGTAATTCATCTGAAAATTTTAATAAATGTCAATATATATCCTTCAGTTCTTTGATAGTCATAATCGGAAATATAATGCTACCTCTTCGCTGACTTCCGTATTTTTTCCAGAATGCTGGTGGATTAGTCACCTTGACATATCTTTAATTAGTATGTTAGTTGATCCACCTTGTTATTTAATTTTTTTCAATTCGTTCCTGCAGCAGTAACTTGTTTTTGAGCAACCATTTTTCTTTATATTTGGGCTTGATGGCCTATGGTGTTCTTGTTGTGGCGGATGGTTCTTTGGACACCATAGTCTTGTTTTCCGCTAGAGGCACAATTGTAAGGTTTAACCCTTTTAAATTTAATGGAGATGGCAGTACTCGCTTTTGCGTCATTGATCATGAATGTTGGTAATCTTTTGCTAAAGCTCGATCTTTAACGGTAATATTATTCTAAGTAGATAATAAATTTGATATAATATATATTTGTTTTTTATTGTTTCATCCTTTTCTTCAACCGATTCTCCCAAAATATTATTTATTATAAAAAATAGAATCCGGGGAACCCCATTTTTATTTATAAATCTTAGATTTTTTATATGTATATGCATATGTTTAAAATAGATAGAACAGTAAAAACATCTTTGTTCTGGGTGATATTAATATTGATATTTTATCTTGCTCTTCCGTGTCCGATAATTATATTTGCATGATGTCTTCCGTAGGTCTCTAGCATCGCTTATTAATGATCCAACTAGAGTAACTGATACTACGTCTACCTGCATTGATCACGTCTTTTGCAGAATTCGTGATAATAAATTGTCTCGCGTCAAGGTTGAATTATTTAATTATATGATTACTGGCCATCACTTGATGCATTTTGTGATCGAAATTAAAGAAAAGGAATGATAGATTACCTGTTAACCCTTAGTGCGCCGATAAAAGGTATTTTGGCCAAACTTGGTGATTCGACGGAGCTCAATGAGTTAATCTAGTTTAATATTGGGCCCTATTTTGAAAAATTAATAATTTTCCTGGAAAATCAAAATATATTAATGTGTTGTTATATGACACAAAATGTAGTAAGGACTAAAACTAAATATTCCGTTTCGAATTCAGTAGATATATATTTAGATATATAGTTCTACATAAATTTATTTATAAAATAAATCACAAAAATCACATAATTAACTCATTTAGTGTAAAATAAAAAAATAAAAATTTATTTCATATCACAGCATGTGTTGCTGCAGTCTTAATAATAATTAATTTATAGGTTTGTTTACTTGTGAAAGTCCATAAAACAGTTTCTTGTCGCATTTAAACATAAGCTAACTTTACATTTCGAGCATTTTATAAAAGTTTGCTCCTTACACGACGGTAATTTGCAGCTCCTTCACTTGTCCCATATTGCAAAGTGATCTACTCTATCAATTCTAATATCTTTAATCGGAACATTTTGACCATTTTGACGATTAAAATTTAATTCTGTATCGTCCGATAAAGCTGTCATGCAAATCGACACCTCCCATGTGCCGCGGGTTATACTCTTTTACTATTTTCGGGCATTAAATATTTATCGATTTTTGGTTTTATCCCCTCTCACTACAGTTGAAGTAGTAAGCGCTCCGCAGTAAGACGATATTAGGGTAACACTTTTATTGTCTTTCCAGTAGACGAGCGACATTGAAACATCGTCAAATGTGGCTGAATACTCCTCGTAAAACCCCCTAGCACAATTCCGCATTTCTCCCTCTATTTTTAATTTCGAGTTCGGTATGCGGTTTCTCCTGATAGTACCAATACTATGAATACCATCTTTCTGTAAGTACATAATGATGAGAGGTACTGTAGTGAAATAATTATCACAAAATACAGTATGATTCAAGTGCCTTGGTATTATACGACACAATCGAATAATGAAATTAGCCGAGGCTCCTAAATTGTCTTCCTCTATCTGATGGTACATGTTTTCTTGACCCGAGTATATCTCGAAATTGTACATATAGCCTATGATAATAGATAAATAATTTAGTTTCGAGAAAACATACTTTTATATTACACATTTAATATAAGCCTAATATTTACCAGAAGTTCCCCTTGTTAAAGCAAATATCTTGAATCCCCACTTATGCGGCTTAGATGGGACATACTGCTTCATATAACTTCGAAGTTTCGTGCTGCAAATTTGCTCGTCTATTGAAAGATTTGCTTCCAAACGCGTTTCTAAAAATTTTTTTTTAAAAATATTAATGAATGGTCGGATTCTTATTAACCTATCATGATTTGGGTGTTCTTTCGGCAGCATTAAATGGTTATCGGCGAAATGCAAATTGTTTTTTATTTTAATAAACGTCTTTAATGACATTGCATCTTGCATAATTTTGTTGCCAACATCTGGATCCCAGCAGATGCCCAAAAATTTCTTAAGTTCCAATTTAGTAAGTGTGTATGGATTAGAAATATTCTTACGAGCGCTGTACAGGTTGGTTTCATTTAGGACCATATCTATCATTTCATCATCAAAAATATAATTAAAAAATGAGAGTGGTGTCTCAAGTTCTAAAATATTTGATGGTAGTGATGCATCGCCTTTGAATTGGGCTGAATTGGACTCGATTTCAAGCGGTGTATTTTTCCAAATCAATTTCTTAAATCTCTCTCTCAGATTTTTCAACTCAACTTCCTCATTTCGCACATCATTTCCATTTTCAATATTTCGTCCATAATCCATATCATGAGCGTCAAAAATATATCTATCTTCCATATTTATATCATTGGCGAACACGACAGGAATAGTCTCGATGTTTAAATTTTCGATTAGTTCATCGTTATTGTTATCACATTCTTCTGTTTGTTGTGGTTGAAATTGCTCCTCCTCAATGTCTTCTTCAAGATCATTTTCACTGTTATCAGACCACTCTTCTACAATTTTTTCAATCTCTTCTACAGTCAAATATTTTTTTCGAGACGACATTATTGCACAACTTTATCATAACAGTCCTAAAATGGAAATTCGTCTAATGGTTATGAATATAATATATATATGGCACATTAATGGAAAATTGCTTAACGAGTTTTTGTGTCAAATATGATACATAAATTTTACTTACCAATAACTAAACAAATAATTCAGGATTCGTTGAGGAAATACAATCAAAATGATTAATACTTATTGAATTAAAATTATAATTCATTTGTAAAAGGATAATACTTTTAATTATATTTTATTTTTATATTTGAACACCACACGATTACATAAAACTAAAACCATCAGATTCCCGCCAATTTTAATGAATAAATGTCAATGCCATGTGCAAGTAACTCACGCATACAAACGAGTAAATCCTTCTATTGAATTTGTTATAAACCATTTGTATGTGATAGTTTACATGACGAAAAAATGGGATCCCCCCGTTATCCATCTTTCCAAAATCGATTTTGCTAAAATCCGTAGCTTTTATAAAAATCCTCTTTTGACAAAATCCATTGATGTTGAAATGAAACCCATGATTGTTGAAACCCTTTTTTGTTATTTTCCAATTTTGACTAAATCCAATTATGACACAATCCACTGTTGTCAAAATCCTCTAGTATAATGTTACTAAACTCATGATCGTACAAATAAAATAAATTTCGTATTTTCATGAAAAAAAAATCCAAGAATCCATGAAAAAAAAATTCGAATCCATCGTTTTTTTATTTTTTACAAGCCCGGGCTTGTAAAAAATAACAAAAACGATGGATTCGATGGTTTTTTCGTGGATTTTGACAAAAGAGATTTTGACAAAAATGAATTTTGACAGAAATGGATTTTGTCAAAAATGGATTTTATCATAAATGGATTTTGAAAAGGATGGATTTTGTCAATAGATGATTATGTCATAAACGGATTTTGTCAAAATTGATTTTGTCAAAAAGGATCGTGACATAATGGATTTCGTGGGTAACCCCGAAAAAACTAAACAAAAATAAATATGTGTCATATATGACACAAATCTGCATTAAGCGGCCAAAAATCATTCTATCTAATTTGTTGGAATTGTTAAGTAGAGCTAATTTTTCTCATAATTATGCTATTGACGTGTGTACAGCTGTTAATGTATTTCTAACGCTTTGGAACAATGTTTTTTTAGCAAGCCTAGATTCACAAAAGTCACGTGGTAATCATCCCATTAAACCGTAGATTTCTGAGGCATTGGTAAACATAATTAAATGCAGAAAATAGTTATTGGGAAAGGCAAAATATGCTAGAAACATTCAACATTTCCAGCAATAAGTTATTGCCTATTGTCATAAAGTTAAAAAAAACTATTGCTGCTCGTGCGTTGCTTATTATCAAAAGAGATGTGATAACTGTTCCGAAGATTCCAAACTTATATATGGGGTACTATCAATGACATATTAAGTAATAATTTGTCAAATATTAAGCTCATTAATTCTATTAATTCATCTAAATAATGATCTATTAACTGATGTCTCTGATATTGCCAATGAGTTCATCAATTATTTCGGAAGTATTGCTTCAAATTTGAAGTCTATGTAGTCTTCCATTTCCTTTTTCAAATTTGAAGTCTAGTCTTCCATTTAATAATAGGGATTCTTTGGAGCTAAACGGCGATTACGTTGAGCAATCTTTTTTTCCATCCTTTTGACTATCCTGTTGTTTCTAAAGCCATTGCTGCTTTAAAATTAAGCACCTCTTACGATATATTCGGTGTTAGCAATTACTTAATTAAAATTTCCTTTAGTCTTATATGTCCTCCTTTATGTCATATTTTTAATTGTTGTTTTGGAACCGGGATTGTTCCTGAAATTTTTAAGTTAGCAATTGTACTACCTCTTCATAAAAATAATGGAAAAAATTATTAAATTTAGAATGGTGGTATTCTTGGAGAAGTATGGTATTATAAGTTGTTATCAGCACGGTTTTCGTAATGGGTTTTCTACTGAGTCTGCTTTAATTGAATTTTTAAATGGCGTGCATGCATCGCTAAATTAATCTGACGCTTGCGCTGGGATTTATGTTGACATAAAAAAGCACATTCTATTAAATGGGCTATCTAAAATCGGTTTCACAGGAAACATTAATAATTGGTTTAAATTGTATCTTGCAAGTCGTAATCATGTAGTAAAGGTGAATGGAACAATGAGCCGTCCTTATGTTTTAAACATTGGTGTTTCTCAAGGTTCCGTCTTGGGGCCTCTTTTATCTCAATTTTTAGTATACAAATATGGCAGGCACTATGATTGCTTTTGATATGAGCTTATGTTATCGTGGCACCTCAAAACTGATGTTTGCCGTAAAATTGCAGCCGACCTTTTAGTTTTTAGGAAATGGTTTGACCAGCATTTCCTAATTTTAAGTGACAAAACTATAAGATTATGCATTTTAACTTGGGTAGCAGTATTTTACATTCACCGTTAACATATCATTCCAGTTTTTGTTATTCCGTTAATTGCTCCAGCTTGCTCATTTCCATTGAAACTGCTGATAGTTTCAAGACCCTTTGAATTATTCTTGATTGTAATAAAAGTTGGAAGCATCGATAAAATAAAAAAAAAGTCTCTTAGCAATGCATTACGAACTTTGGGTAGATCAATACTGCTGTTAAAACGGTGATGATTGCTCTACTCATTTATTTTCATTTTGCATATTAATATTATATGTGACAAAAAATCGTATTGAAAATGAATAAGAAGCCTCTGTGCTTTAAAAAAAAATCATTCAATTTTGGCCACAAAAAAACGGTTAACATGTTGCGATAACGTACCCCATTCACATGTAAGGGCATTTTCCTGTTCGTTTTCAACAGAAAACGGCCCAATGATGCTATCAGCCCATAAACCACACCAAACAGTGACTCTAGGCGGATTCTGCTTCGCGAATAACACGAGGATTCTCCGCGACAAATTTTGCTTAATAAGATGAAAATGAAAAACCTTCATTTCGTTCAATTAGCATCCAATTAACAAAGCGACAACGATTTAAATGGTGTGGTAGCTTCAATTTTTGAGCTAGTTGAATTTTGTATGGATGCAAATGAAGATCAACATGTAAAATGCGTCATTAGTGAAATGTTTAATTCTTGCGAACGATGCTTGGTTGGTTTGCTTGGTTCATTACGAACAGTTTCACTAAGAGCTGCCAGTGCATCACGAGTACGAATTGGATGAACAAGTTGATAAGGACTACGACTTTCCACTGAACCAGTTTCTTCAAAACGATGAATAGTAGACGTCTATGACTACCAAAACTTTCATGTAATTTACGAAATGTTTTTATTTTTGAACGACTATTTTCATAATAAATTTGGACAATCAAAATGCGTTGTTGTGTTGTTAGCGACTCCATCATGATAAATGGCATATTTCTGACTTTTCGTATTAAAATTCATCGTTTGAAAAAAGGTGCAACAGATGGCCCACCCTGTACTTTTGTAAAATTTTCGAATTTGTTAGGAGATCCCAACTCATTCTTAAAGGTGCGAGCTATACTAATTTGAATAGGCTCCAGTGACTACTATTTATTTATTTTATAATTTTTTGGACGTTCTACTGAGCGTGCATTTGACAAAGTTATTAACCAGGCATCATTCACAAGAATTAAACATTTCACGAACCACATTACGACGCACTTTGTATGTTGATCTCCATTTGCATCCATACAAAATTCAACTAACTGAAAAATTAAAGCCACCCAACCATTTAAATTGTGGGCATTTTGTTAATTGCATGCTTGAACGAAATGAATGTTTTTCATCAAAAATCATCTTTAGCGATCGTTTTCATCTTAATCGAGAATCTTCGTGGTATTTACGAAGCAGAAGCCATCCTCCAAGAGTCACTGTTTAATGTGGTTTATATGGGCTGGTGGCACCATTGGGCCGTTTTTCTTTGAAAACGAACAGGAAAACTCCCCTACAGTGAATGGGGAACGTTGATGCACCATGTTAACTGGGTGTTTGTGACCCAAATTGAATGGATTGCGTGTCAACGACTGCGCTCATTGTGTATTGTGCACATTCGTCGCGGATGTACACATATTTATTTTTTTTTCAAATCAATAGTATTACCTGCTGAAAATATTTTTAAGATTGAAACAAAATTTTAAATATGTTACTCTTCTATATCTCACCCGTTCACTCCATCTGCGCGTTGAAAATGTAACGCAATAGGTACACGTCTTATATATAGTTAAACAATTAGTCTTAAAAACCCATAACTTGACGTAATTGATGGATTAAAACCAGGCTTAATTAAATAAATATTTGTAATGAAAGAGAAAGTCGTGTATATCGGGTTTCCCATATTTGAGCGATACCGGTACTTAATTTTACGATACACGATTTTAAAAAGGTTATTGAATTCTAGAATCAAAAATAGTCGTAAACTTAAAGAATATAAAAATAAAATCTTAAGATCCTAATACCTATAGAATATGAAATGATATCATATCGACATACTAATAGCCATTAAAAGGGTGATATAACTTAATGTCAAACAATGGCACGACACTCTTGCTTATATAATCACTTCTTAATGTAAAAACGTATTGTTTGCATCTATTATACCTTTTTTACCATATTATTAAATAACAATTAATAATAAAATACTTATTGTTTTTCAAACCAATTTTATTCCATTTTATTATATTCAAATTTCAGAAAGTGAAAGACTTAAAAATTATAACATACAAGTACACTACAAAACCCCGCACCCCACCCCATATATCTTGTTTTGTATATAGAATGGTGTAAAAAAAAATTTACAAAAAGCGCGAAATTATTTCAATGTCTGGCCACAATAACTCGAAAATGTACAGTAACAGCAACAACAACAACAATCATATTTTTAAATCGCTCTCGTCGCGATATTTGCATAAACCCACATATGGCATAACTAATCATAATTTGCCATTCACAAATATTTTAGTTAGACAATTTTTATTACATATTTTTTAAATGAATCCAACAACAAACATCCAATTTTAGAATGTGACACAAATCATGCAAATTTTATTTCGAACAATTAAAATCGAGAATTTTTATGAACTCTTTTTCGGCAATGTCGACCAATTTTGCCTGTTCCAAACAGAAGTTCTGTCGCTTCAAATTATCGATGAGCATCAATTGTTTTTTGTATGTGGTGAGTAAATCTACACGATGCTTTCGCAGTTGTTTGATTTGACGTTCCAGATTTTCCATGTCGTTACGAAAATTTTCCCGATTTTCCTAAAAATAATAAAAGATGTAATATTAGTATCGTGTTTAATATAAAGGAATCATCAATTAACGTCAGATTTGCTTTGCAGATTAGCGTTTGGCTTGTATTAGCACCGATTACGATTATCCAAGTGTTTTGACTAAGTTACATTAACTACTGGCTAAATTAGTTTACCTATCATAAAATAGCTATGTAGAGATGTATGCAGTAACATGTAGAGCATGTAGAGGTGTATGCATAGACAAGTTTAATCCGCAGAGTCCCAACAAATTTTGACCGTTCCCGCCTATTTTCTTTTATGTTTAATTTGGAAATATTTTGGGGCCTTTGAAAAGCTGAAAACTTTCGAAAAGCCTTGGATCACACAAGAAAGATCAGTTTAATTCATAAATCTATCGTTTTAACGCTGTTGGTTAATTTTTCGTTAGTTATAGAATATATACTGTTAAAGTTATCCGACTAGCTACAGCCGAAAAATGCCGATAATGCAGATTCGGTTGTAATAACTAGCATTTATCAGCCGGAAAAAGACGGTAATACCGATTCAAAAACAACGTATAGTGTTCGCCTCTAAAAGTCGGTAATGCAGATTGGTATAAATAGCCAGCCGAAAAATGTCGAGCAGATAAATAATTTTGGCGTTAAACAGTAATTTATTTTTAAATCAAAAATGTTTATTTCAGTTCATCAACTTAATTAAACGTTTTTATTTAATGTATTGAAACTATAATAAAAAACTATTTTAATACTGAGAAAACTGAATGGCATATATCAAGCAAAACTTCAAAAATTTAAGGTCAATTTTCATGTGAAGAGTCTGAAAATTTGTATAAATAGATCGCACACACAAAATTTGAAAATTTCTAAAAATTGATCGTTTAAAGTGTCTGCAAATAGATTCAAATGAAAGGTCTTAATCATGCTCGCTCACACCTGGAAAAAATTTCAGGTCGATTTCCGTATTGGGAGTCCGGGGAAACTCGATTGAATATATTGCACATAATCTTTTTTATATTTAATCTGCATTATCGGCATTTTTCGGCTGGGTATTTCTGTGCATTTTTTAACCATTTTATATGTGTTATTCAACTGAATTTTTGCGAACTCCCCACATGAAAATTGAGCTGAAATTTTATTCAGGAGTGAGCATCAGTAAGGCCGTTCATTTGAAACTATTCACAGCCATGACGTTTTAAACGGTCAATTTTAAGAAATTTTCAAATTTTGTGTACACGATGATCGAGTTTGCCGACATGGAAATTGACCTGACGTTTTTAAATAATAATTATTAGATGGCATTTCAGACAGCACTTAGAGAAATTTGGTTTGATATATTAGTTTTAATTGTTTTGAATGAAAATTTCTTATTTTAAATTTGTAGTTGGTTTTTAGGAAGAACAAAATAAAAATGTCTGTTCTCCATTATCCTTATCTGTTCGCATTGTTCCAAGCTTCACCGTAACGTGACTGACAGCTATGACCCGTGGTAAGCTCTCCCTCGTGAACGTTAAGCGTTTCCAACATGTTGTATAAGATAGCGGAAATTTGACAGCGGACAATAAGAAATTACGCTACTCGCCGCGAGTGGTAGCACTATTACAAAAGAGGTTTTTATTGTTATATAATTACCAGCGGGAATTTTTTATTCATTTTGTATCTCTTCTATCACTAAATAAAACATCTCAGCGGAATAAAATATTAAAAGTGATCCTTGAAATGACAAATTGATTGATATCTAAAGTAAGGAACTCAGTAAATGAAATCTTGAAACTTAACAATATTCCGTTTTTCCCTCATTTCTTAACGAATTACGATGAAATTAGGATTGTGGAGACTAAACTTGGCCATTTCATAACCAATCATTAAGAAAATGGTTTTTTAGAATGATTTTTTATTGAAATATAAATTTTAGGGAGAACTCGGGTATTTTTTAACTAAAATTTGTAATATTTGCGTCGCATACAGAGAATTCAGACAAAATTTATTGATTAGAATTTTCACTATAGTTTTTTGATTTTCTGCGGCCATATAAGTTATTTTCAGATTTTGGCCAATATCTCGAAAACTTCAACTAGTGTAACAGAAACTAACTCCTATGGCCATAGAAAATCATAAAATTATAGTGAAAATTCTAATCAATAAATTTTGTCTGAATTGTCCCGTGTGCCTTGCAAATTTTACAATTATTAATTAAGAAATATCCGAGTTTTCTCCAATTTAAAATCCATATAAATCGTGTATAATGTGGAGATACTACTTTTTCATCCAAAATTTATATTTCAATAAAAATTCAATGAAGAAAATTATTTTCAAAAGGATTGGTTATGGAATGGCCAAGTTTAGTCCAACATTATCAGACTTTTTGTCCAAAATTTTTGTCTTTACTTTTTGTCCAAAATTTACTTTAAATTCCATGATCAATTCTATACTATCCAAATTCCATCGTAATTCGTTAAGAAATGACGGAAAGACAGAATAATGTTAAATTTCAAGATTTCAAGATTTTTCAGAGCGATTTAGATGTGAGTTTCTACTTGCACACCTAATACATCAATTCCATTCAAAGTTTTAACTACTTTCTGGTCTAGAAAACTTATGTTTGCATCGATCTCTTCTTCAACCGTAATTTTTATACTTCGATGCAGATTATTAGTTTATTTTGACTATTGCCCCACATACACTTAAAATAAATCCATTTAGTCATACATTAATCGAAACTAGTGTCAATTCAACTGAAACACCAGAGAATAACGAAACGACATCAAAAGACAACATTCTTTCTTCATCTTCTTATATTGTGTTAAGGAAATAGAAAATCAGCAGCCTACTCAAAAAACCCGATATTTCAAGATGGTCGAGCCCAGAAGAGATAAAATTGACTGATCCAACATTTAATATACCTGGATTGGTAGCTATTTTAACAAATATAGGAGCAGAATTGTTTTTCGAAATAATTACATAAACAATAGATTTATATTATCAGAACAGCTTCCTTTCTTACAGGAATCCAAATTTGGTTGGATCGTTAGTGGAAAATGTTCAAATTTCTGTTTGTGTCTAAAAAATTTGATCCAAATCGAAAGAGAGCAATATTATCGGAAATTTCGAGATTTCTCAACCCTTTGGGCTTGATTGCGCGAACCCTATTAAAGTAAGCCGATAGTTCCAGCTGAAAGTAAAAAAAAATCGACAATGCAGATAGTGTCTTTGCTATCCTAGCCGAACATATAATATGAAATGTCAAATATTAATATGCATCAGCCGAAAGTTGTCATCCACCTTGTTAAAGTTAGCCGAAAGTTGTTAGCCGAAAGATAATGCAGATAGTGTCTTGACTATTCCAGCCGAAAGTTAAACTCTCTTTATACTCTCGCTTCTATTGATTTTTAAATTCCTATAAACTGAAATAGTTCTCCCTTCACCCGAATGATATAACTCGCTCCTAAATTCGAATTCTTGACTGATTTTTGCTGTATTCAAGACACTATCTGCATTTCGGCTGGAAACTTTCGGCCAACTTTAACAGTATTTGTGTGTGCGATATATTTATATTCAAGGTTCCTTTTTGGAAAATGAATTTTATAAACAATCTATAATGCTATTAAAAATATAGTGTAGTGTGTTATTTTTAACCATTTCAGTTGAATTTTTTTTTGTAGAAAACAAATATTTTTCGTATAAAAAAATACTTTCGACTGAAAAATATCGGCTGAGAAATGTCGGCTGAGGTATTTCGGCTGAAAAATATCGGCTGAGAAATGTCGGCTGAGGTATATCGGCTGAAAAATATCGGCTGAAAAATGTCGGATGACAAATACTGTTAAAGTTAGCCGAAAGTTTCCAGCCGAAAGATAATGCAGATAGTGTCTTGAATACAGCAAAAATCAGTCATAAACTAAAATTTAGGAGCGAGTTATATCATTCGTGTGAAGGGAGAACTATTTCAGTTTATAGGAATTTAAAAATCAATCAATAGGAGCGAGAGTATAAAGAGAGTTTAACTTTCGGCTGGAATAGTCAAGACACTATCTGCATTATCTTTCGGCTAACAAGGTGGATGACAACTTTCGGCTGATGCGTATTAATATTTGACATTTCATATTATATTTTTAACTGAGATAGCAAAGACACTATCTGCATTATTGATTTTTTTTACTTTCGGCTAGGAACTATCGGCTAACTTTAATAGTAAAGTGCGCCAATTATCGTGAGCGCCAGAAATGCAACAAAATTGGGTATTAAGGTTAGTTGGGATGACGTTCTTCACGAGGAATTGCAAAACTTATGGATTTCTTTCAGAGATAATTTGGTTAGCATAAATAGTTTATCGATAAATCGCTATTTAATTTAGAAGGATACTAAACGAATCGAGATCCACGGTTTTGCCGGTGCATCAACTGTCTCGTGTGGTGCATCCATATATATTCGTTGTATTGACTCGTGAGGTAAAATAGTGGTGACTCTGCTATGTAGTAAAAGTCGAATACCTCGTTTAAAGACTTTAACCGTCCCAAGGTTAGAATTAAACGAACAGTGTTACTTGCAAAATTGGTTGTCAAGACCATAAAATCAATGATATTTGTTTTTTTAAATTAATTTGTGTAGTAGATCAATCTCTAAAGTGCCTCATTCGAATTATATCAAAAATTTCAAAAATTTTAAGTTTTTCACCATTTCTGGATTCAGATGGTCTTTTGTGAGTTGGTGGTCGCCTGAAGAACAGTAATTTACTATTCTATTGTTAGTTTTGATTACTAGGCTTTTCATGTATAACACATTTTCTTAAATTCAAAGTCCAGATATCGAGTGATACATCGATATCTTTCATGTTTTTTCGTTACTCCCACATAATGGAATAATAAAAGGTGATCCAATAAGGGCTTTTGGAAGTTTTTCTTGAAATAAAACGCATTAAAACCAATTTAATAATCAAAAATTGTATTTGTGACGTAAGTTCGGTTTATGACATTTAATGTTTGAAAATAATTTCTTATGAATGTTGTCCGCGATTTGCTCGACTTAGATGATCCATTCTGTGGGTCCAATTTTCTAGCACTCTTTCGAAGTTTTCGGCCAATATTCCGTTTACGCGTGTTATGTTCGCTTCTAATGCAGGAATCGATTGTGGTTTATCGATATAAACAAGTTATTTCAGATACCCCCATAAAAAGGAAAAAAAAAAAATTTGGAGGCCAATTCACGGGTCTGTTGCTTGATATGATGTTCTCATTAAACTTTTCTTTCAATAAATCGATGGTTTGGCCTGCTGTGTAGCACGTTCCACCATCCTGTTGAGACCACAAGTCGGCTACACAAATATCTTGAAATTTTGGCAATAAAAATTCATTGATCATTGCTGTTCATACACGCTGTCCTCCATGCCACCTGCCCATAAACCTCACCAAACAGTGCATTTTTCAGAATCCATTGGAAGTTCTTGAACCTCTTCTGGCTGTTCATCAGCCCAAATACGACAATTTTATTTGTTGACGTATCCATTCAGCCAAAAATGAGTTTCATCGCTGAACACAATTTTTCGATAAAAAAAACGGATCAATTTGGAGCCGTTCCAACGCCCATAAACCAAATCGATGACGCAAAGGAAGGTCAACCGGCTTCAATTCTTGTACAAACTGTATTTTGTATGCCTTCAAACCAAGAACTTTCTTCAAACTACGCCACAATGTGCCATACGAGAGACCCAGATCTTGAGGATCCAGATCTTCTTCACCTACAGCAGTGCGACTGGTACGCACTCTAGTCGGTTGATGACTATCCAATGATGAAAAAGTAGTTCGAAATTTATTGATTGTTTCGCGAATAGTGTGTTCTGTTGGAGGATTATGAACACCATAAAATGGTCGAAGAGCACGAAAACAATTTTTCACTGAACAATAGTTTTTGAAATAAATTTCCACAATTTGTAAACGTTGTTCTCGCGTAAATACTGTTAAAGTTAGCCGAGAATTTCCAGCCGAAAGATAATGCAGATAGTGTCTTGAATACAGCAAAAATCTGTCATAAACTAGAATTTAGGATGAATTTAGGATCGGGTTATATCCTTCGGGTGAAGGAGAAACTATTACAGTTTATAGGAATTTAAAAATCGATAGGAGCGAGAGTATAAAGAGAGTTTAACTTCCTGTTGAATCAGTCAAGACACTATCTGCATTATCTTTCGGCTGGCAAATTTCGGCTAACTTTAACAAGGTCTCGCGTAAGCCTATTCATGGTGAAATGTCAATGAATACTGAGCCCAAATATCATATGAACATGACAGTTGTAACGCATGAATCCCAATGAGAATCCCAATTGGAAAAAGGACCTCCTATTTAATCACTCTTTATACAGTGGATCTTCCTCAAAATCGTCTTGAAATTTGTCGACCATTCAGTAGAGTTGGTGTAGACTACTGTACTTTCAAATAGCGAAGCGAATTCGAAAAACTGGATTGTTATTGAATAAACGAACACATGCACGTGCATTTACAAAGCGTATCACCAATAACGTCGCAGCTGTTGCTCAGAATGTGTATGAGCCTCCAGCAACATCAACTCGCCATCGTGCTCAACAATTGTATATTTCCGCAGTTCCGTGATGAGAATTTTGTAAAAAAACCTCGGTATAAAGGCATACATTTAGTGCAGCGCTGAAGCAAAACTAGAACGCTTGAAAGAAAATAAGCATTTTTACCGAAAAATCATATTTTCCGACGAAGCTCATTTTTACCTCGGAGGCTGCCTCAACAAGCAAAATTTTCGCTAATACTAATAGTCTTCTAGTAGAAGCCGGAGAGAGTTAAAGCTTTGTGAGATCTCTACAATTTAATAATGTGGAAATTCCAAATATTATCTATTTACAAAAATGGTGTCTACAGTGACGATTTTCATATAAAATATATGAAAGTACAATTGTACGTCCGCCACCTTTTAGCATTGTAAAATTATGCCGCCGGACGAGGGTTAAAAAGGGTCACGCCAAACCATAAACTTAAGTTTGCTCAATTTAATACATTTTTGATTGACATTGAAGGAAGAATGAATGAACTCTCCGCCTTTAACTGCTCTATCATCAGATCCAAATGATACCCAACCGTTAACTCCAGGGCCTTTATTCTAGAAATCGGTAAAAATTTCCGCATTCGGAATATAATTTGCTTTAAAATACTTTATATTATTCAAATTTTTCGCTGGCTATGTTAATCATTTTTTCAAATTTGTTTGCAAGTTTTCCATTATTTATTTTCCTACTATACAAAAAAAATCGGTGGAAATTTCCGACTGGGTAAATCGATGCGGATTTATTTCCTAGCCGGCGAAAAATTCGAATAGTATAAAGAATTTTAATGCAAATTATATTCCGCAAATTATATGCGGAAATTTCCACTGATTTCAATAATACGCGTCTAGCTCATTTTTTAACTTATGGACTCATTAGTGGTATTTTCAAACGGTCGCTTACTCATTTGCAAGAAAATAGGTTGTCTTATTGGAAGAAGGTTATGTTACATGATTGTAACAAAACATTTGATTGTAAATAAACAATAAGCATGATTGTAACAAAATTAGAAAAAATGTATATGCGCACATCCCCATAGCGGTAGTTTTAAGTACTAAAACGCTTTAGCTAACTCTGTGCTATTCTTTAGGACCTTTTTAACGGTATACGCAACAAGCAAATATTCAATTCCCTATTAAAGGTAGCCGGCGGTAGCCGAAAAATGTCGATAATGTAGATTCAAACTAATCAAACGGAAATGACAGCCGATTCTTGTCTGTAACATCCCAGCCGAAAAAATGTCGATAATGCAGATACAAAGTTTATGCCGGAAAATAATAATTTATATTATCGAAATTACGATAATCATCATAATGCACATACACGGCAAAACAAAACAAACATCGTCAAATCGGTAGCACTCCAAAAATTGTTGGTCATTTTGAGTGAAATGTTTCCAGATTAATAAAAATGTTAGAATGTCTACCCTGTTAAAGTAATTTTAATGAGAAATATTTTCAGTTCTGTTAAAAACTAAATACATTTTCTGGTAGTTTCTCTAAATATAGACAACACTTTTTTTGCTGCATCTAGCGGTAAATAGCAAAAACACATTTTTCTGCTGGAAATTTTCTGGTATCTTATGCAGGATGGTTTCACTACCAAAATGAAAATCAGATGTACTCGAAAGCGGCTTGATTTCATAACTTCGTGGTTAGGACCGTTTCCAGTCTGTATTACATTTGAGACAACATGTAACAATGCGACCTTAAGCTCAAAACTCTTTCATGCTGCAAAGCGAATTATTTTATATCCCTGATGTGCAAATCGAGCATGTCTGTGTCAAAACAACTATTACCAAATAATCATTATGAATACCGGGTATGTCACTCGCATCGTCGACACCATCATCATAGAGAAATCAAATGAGCTGCTGATCCATCCGATGACAACACGCGTGATTTTAATATTCTTGATTTTTGTTGAATGAGTGATGATGAAAGTGCAGAACTCCTAACTTAAATGTATATGAGCTCAGATGAAGAGTGCACATTTATAGTTACCAATCATTTTTTAAATCAAAAACAACAACAATTTTGGACTTGATTTTTATGACTAAATCATATATGAACGCGAGATTTACCATAAATCCGTTGAAATAATTTTGCAAACTGTAAGAGTAGGAAAGATAATGGATGTAAAGATAAACTTTAGTTCTATTCAGAAGAATGCAAGAACAAGTTTGCAGTGAGTATTTCGAAAATTATTTTTAGACTAAATTCCGACTTTCAAACCATATCATATATATTTACCGATTTCTTTCAATCTGTCTTAGGAAGATATTCAAAAGTATGAAAACTCTAAAAGTTTGTCGATCTGTTCAATTCCAAAATTATTTGCATTGTAGAATGCAACAGTTTTAGAATATAGCACGATCAAACAAATTGAAAAATATAAGCAAATCTCGTCTATACAAATTTTGGCAAAGCTTTCAGTCCATCGACTACAGCAAGATTTTATAGCGGTATTCAAATTTGGCTTCAATAACCTGATTGGTAGATTGGTTTAAATCATATTTAAGTAATTGTATTCAATATGTTGAACTGGAAAATAAGAGATCAAATCAATACAAATTAATTCAACCGAATTTGACATGCATCAGACAATGGCCTTTCGATTTTCATCATTAATGAATGATGCCTGTCTATAGGATCTTTATGTTCGCACGTGTTCTTAAAATTTACGGGAAAAGGAAATATTGACGATATTATTAAACTGGTAAAAGATTTCAATATGTGGAATCTAGGGGTTAAAGTACATGGAACAGTACGTTACTGTAAAGCAAATTCCGTGCTTGGTTTCATTAAGCGGCGAACGAGAGAAATACGTTACGTTGAAACAACTAAAATCCTATCGTACGTCTACGTCAGAGCATTGAGCATTGAGATTGAATGAACTTAAAATCAAGGTTTCAGTAGCACATTAGTTTGCAGTAGTTGCCACTTTATCTTTATACAACATGACGACGCTCTAAAATAGGAGTGAAGTCGGTTAAAAATGTTCAAATTTCCCACCTTTATTCTATAGTTTGATTTTTATTTGGCAATGAAAATTATTAAATTGGAACGAGATGGAGAAAGTGATGGACGTTGGCCACAATAAATTTTTGACAACCTTAACAGATTTACATATCTAACAATGTGAATAATTAATGACCATACCTTCTCCAAATCCTGTGAACTCAACAAACTCTTTTTCGTATTTTCCAATTCCTCCTGAACACGTGCCAGCCTCTTTTCCAAATTTGAATTTGATTGTGTCGAATTCTTTGCCTCTTTTTTACAGCCTTCCAATTCTCGTTTCAAGCTTAAAATCTCTTTATCACGATCCTTTAGTTTTAAATCGTTCTCTTGTGACCGTTCTTCCAATTTCGTCAGCAGTAACTGCATTGAATTGTTTTTAATGAGTGCTTGATCGCGTTGCAATTCCATCTGTTTTTGAAGTTCGACCGATACTTGCAACTCTTCAATTTTTTTACTGCTATCCTTTTGAACTTTATCGTATTCATCTTGGAGTATTGTGATTTTGGATTTTAAAAATTTGATAAGTCCCTCCGTGCTTATGTTACGTTTTTGTAAATTTTCTGGTACCGAATTCGTCGTATCTTTAGTTACAGCAGGGATTACAGCACCAGTTTGGGTTCCGTGCGTTCGTTGTTGTTTAACTGGTTTTGTAAACACTTGAGTGATTTTATTATTGGAATTTGCAGTCACTGGAGGTATTTCCGCTTCTAACGTTGCGTTTATACCAATAGCATTTTCTACGATACACTCGCTTATCGTTTTTGAATTTGGCGGAAAGATTTCGGTCGTTTGAGTCTTAACCGTATTTTTTAATTTTGGTTTGTCGACTGATTTCACTGGTTTTTTACACTCGGCACTTTTATTAAAACTATCAATATTCTCGTTATTTCGTTCATGCTCTGCACGTTTTAATGAACACTCACGTTTTAATTGTTGTTTCGTTGACGATTTCAATTGATTTTCAAGAAATTTATTCCTCGAGTCAAGTTCTTTATTTAATTTAATTAATTCTTGTTCTTTCATTAAATACAAATCTGTCATTTTTATTTAAAAAAAAAAATAATTTTTTGTTTTCTTCACAAAACACACTTTATACCACAAAGGCCCCAAACAAAGTATTCCAATCGAAACAATGTTGTACCATAGTAACGCAAGGTTAATATATCGCAATAAGGATACACTCGTATCGCATGAATATGTAAGAAGCAATGAACAATATCGGAAAAGATAATGAAATTATTTATTGCCATGACGATGGTGGTATGGGAAAATTGTCGATAAACTTGTAAATTGAATAAAATCATAACGAATCGATAAATTTGCAGCCAAAATAATGTAAATGTGGAATTCTAAAAATAATTTTTATTTATGTATTAAGGTTTACGGAATTATCTAAATTACGATGAGTGTTGAAATGGTTAGTGTAAGACAATTTATTCTTTGGTATGTGACGTAGATAATTCAATCTTATTTACTTTCACTTTTAGAGAGCTTAGGCCATTTCATATTTATCAAATGATACTTCGTAAGGTATAATTTCGTTATCTATTGTATTAAATTGAAAGGGGATGTACCGGGCTATTAAACATAAATGCTTTTATGATTTAACTAATGGCCCGTCATAAATGTGAGAAAATATTTGGTTTTGGAAAGTAAATCGACAAATTTTATAGATTGTTGTCTTCTATTGTACCAAGAGAACGAGACTGCCAGATTTTTTATAATTTCGAAATATTTATTTTATGGTTATACATATATACAATGTTTATTTCAAATACTAGTATTTAACTCTCAAACAAAACTTCATAAGTCGATCTATTTGTTGCATTGTGCTGAATGTTAAAATCTTATCATCCCAAAATTAGACGATTTATTCCTACTTTTCAGTGTTTAATCGAGCTCGATGAAAGAGCGAGTAAATACATGTGCCATAAGCTGAATACTCACCTTATATCTGTAAACTCTTTTGATAAACCTCAACATAAAGTTATCTTTTTCAATTATTATGTCAATATGTTGAGAGATGACCACCTCTAAAGATTGAAAAAACCCTGCAACCAGGGCTAGACTAACCAATTTTAGGTGTTCCGAAAATTAAAATAACTTCTGAACAGTACACAGCACAAACTCGAAAATGGCTCAAATGACGGAGAATTGAATAGTGCACAATATTGTTTAACATTATTTTTTAATTTAAGGCCGTTAAATTGGTCAAATTTGAGCTAAATGTTAAAAGCAAGTAAACTGTTGGAGTTTAACTGTAAAAATAGAACAGATAGCAGGACATATTTAAAAAATAGTATTCCATAACATTATCCGAGATTGAATTTGTCGTCGTTTGAGCTAATTTGCAGGCTTGTGCGATAAACCGTTTACGAAATAACTTAATTTTATTGAGAAACCAACCTTCAAAAAATTCATTATAAAAGAATTAAAAAATTAACGTCAATATTTTATTACTTCAAACTATTATTTATTCTTAGTATTACATCAGTGTTTTTTATTTCCATTTTAATATTAATTATAAGGGCATTTAAAAGTTAAAATTGTAGCTGAGTATTTAGTTCAATATCATTGAGATCTTCTTCCCTTCTGCTGTGCACATCATTTCTGACCGCTAACATTCGCATCTTGTTGTGCATTGCGTACGAAAGTTGCAAGATATCATCTTGTGCAGGTGTTCTGGAGCGGGTGGTAGGTTAGTTGCATTTATAGCAAAGCATTTCCCAGCCATGCTTGAACTTGATGGTATACCCGAAATGCTGCTTTTGTTGGTGGGAGACAAGCTAAATCGAATTTAGAATGTAACGGTAGATTACCAATTACTCTGTCGTAAGCAAGATATCTTGTTTCTTCTAGTGGAGTCTCTTTGGTGATGTTATATAGTCCTCATATTGGCCTGCAAAAGCTTCAATGCTTTTAGTTTCCTTTCATGTACAATGCTGAGGTTGTTTCGCATTGGTCAGTCTGATGAGACGACCGAAGTTTTTAATATAAAGAATTCAATGATTCAAATATACTTCGAAAAAAAACTATCAACGTCTTGGTAAAATCACTTTGATGTTAACAACACTATCTCCTAAACTCATTCTAAGTATTTTCTAAGCATTTAGCACGAACTGCAGTGGTATTGGTAGACTGTTTAAACACAAACGAGTGTCCCTAGTAAATTATATGATTTTCTAATGGGTCTGACAGGATGTCTCATGAGATTTAAAAATGTATTTTTTTAATGGGCCCTAGGTACATTCCAAACTCATTCTTAGTATTTTCTAAGCATTTAGCATGAACTTCAGTGACATTGGTAGACTGTCTAAGCACAAACGAGTGTCCCTAGTAAATTATATGATTTTCTAATGGGTCTGACAGGATGTCTCATGATATTGATTCGCTAGAAAAAAAAATTTAATTTTGTTCGGATTTTTCCGGAAGTTTCCGAGTTTCTCCTAGAAATTGGGAACACAGCAAAAACAGATTGAGCCAAATCAAACCATTCTCAACTGATGCGTTTGAAAAAAAATCAATTTTCATCGGGTTTTTCCACATGTTTTCAAGTTTTCCACTCAGATTTTTAAATGTTTGTCTTCTAAAAGACCATCTGTATCGGATACGTGAAAATCCCGTACAAAAACATAATATTTCGACTTTCCAAGTTTTGCATCTTTAACGATGGATTTTCCCAGAATTTTCTTTCGTGAGAACCATCTCCTGGTAATTACGAATACGACAAAAAAAATGGAGCCAAATCGATTAAGGCGTTCTCAACTGATGCGCTAGAAAAAAAAAATAAATTTTCTTCGAGTTTTTCCGGAAGTTTCTGAGTTCTAATAAGGTCCGACCCATTAGAAAATCATATAATTTACTAGGAACACTCGTTTGTGCTTATAGACAGTCTACCAATATCACTGAAGTTCATGCTAAATGCTTAGAAAATACTTTAAATGACTTTGGAATTTTCCTAAAGCTAATTAAAAAATCACATCTCGTCTACATTACACAATTTAAATTCGCCTGAATGTTTACTTTCACCAATACTATTACAATAAGTTTTTGTTTCGAGACAAAGAACAACTTTGCGATGTTTTGGTCGATGTAAAAAAGTATATCATTATACATGTATTGATTGGAATTTCGACAAGTACAAGACATTATTTAAGGAATGTCCCTATGCTAGATTTGTATGTGCAGAATGCCAAAATCATGAGGAGGATACTATATATGAGGAATTCAACAAAATTAACAAGTTCGTTGAAGAATTAAAACAACATTTATGCGCAAATCATTTGAAGCTTAATGAACAGCTAGGAGTAATTAAAACCCATGTTGAAGAAATCCATAAACCTGATGAGACGAAATCCTTTGCTGCAGTCGTCAAAACCAATCCAACAAAATTGGTTTTGTTACAGCCAAAGAAACCTCAAGAGAATAAGAAAACCAAAGAAGACATCGTAAGCCAGATTGATCCGAAAAGTATTCCCCTAATGGGATACCGAAACGTTGCGAATGGGGGAATTATATTGCAGTGCGATTCAAATGAAGCAAAGGAAAAACTGAAGCAAATCGCCACAGATAAATTAAGAGCTCAATATGAGGTTAAATTGCCTACAGAGCTAAGGCCTAGAGTGAAAATTTTAGGAATGTCAGAACAACTAGAAAGCGGTGAAATTATATCAGCGTTGAAGCAACAAAATTCGTTTTTAGCTGCTAGCGACATAAAAGTAGTAACAACCTATCGAAGAAGAAATACACAGAAAGTCGATACAATCATTGAAGTTGGTGCCACTTGCTTTAAGAAAATAATGGAGGCTGAGAAACTCAATATCAATTTTGATAGATGCCACGTAGTAGAATCAATAGGCTTAACAAGATGTTACAAGTGCAATGGTTATTCACATCACGGCGATAAGTGTACCAGCAAGCTAATGTGTCCAAAATGTAGCGGAGAGCACAAATATAATGAGTGTAAGAGTACAGAAATCAAATGTAGCAACTGCGTTGAAACAAATAAGAAGCTAAATCTAAACATTGATATAAACCATGCTACGTGGGATAATAACTGCACAGTATATCAGCGCAAGTTGAAAATACTAAGAAACCAAATCAATTACCAATAGCAGTTTCGAAAACAAGACGCCCTATACACCAACATCCGAAGTCTATCGTCAAATTTCATGGAGTTACAGGAAATTGTGTTCAATTTTAAACCAGCCTTAGTATTACTCAGTGAAACTAGAACAACTGAAGAAATGTACGATTCGGAGTTTCATATTGATAACTATAAATTTATACGCTGCGACTCGGATAGTCGACATACAGGAGGAGTTGCTATGTACATTCATGAAAACATAAATTTCAAAATAATTTCAAACTGTGAGAAGGATCGCACTTGGTTTTTAGCAATACAAATCATAAAAGGATATCATACGACTGGGATATTTGGAGTAGTATACAGATCATTTCAAACAACGAGAGCAGTTTTCTTAGATAAATTTGACGAATGGATGGAAAATATCATAAACCATAACAAAAATAATTTCATATTCGGTGATTTTAATATTGATGTCAAATCCAATGAATATTACAGTGTAAAATTAAATCAATTGATAAGTGATCATAGACTAATTCAGGTGGTTAAAGAATATAGTAGAGTTACAGCAACCAGTGAGAGTTTAATAGATTTAGTGATCACTAATTCAAAAAATGTGCAATGTGAAGTAGTTAAAGAGCAACAAATTAGTGACCATTGTATGTTAAGCATTAATTTAAATTGTGAGAAGATAAAAGCAACAAGAAATTGTGACCCGATGGAAATACGTTCGCGAAAAAATTATTCTCATGAATTACTTAACTATGCTTTAAATCAACAATTTCTGGGATGCAAAGATACTAACTTAAACGAAATAGACCAAGAAATAAACGCAGAAGCTGAAGAGTTACTGTTAAAGTTAAAAACTTGTCTGAATGAGTTGACATGTACAAAATTGATTCATAAAACTAGTAAACTACCATGGTTCTCGGAAAATTTGAAATTACTAAAGCAAGATAAACTACGATCTTATGAAATTATGAAAATTATAAACTCAAATGAGAGCTGGGATAATTATAAAAGAGCCAGAAATATATATAAACAATCTTTAAGGAAGGAGCAGTCCACTTTTTTCAAAAACAAATTCATAGAAAATCAAAATAATCCAAAACAACTATGGAGAATGTTAAAATCGATGTATAAAACTAAATCCACAACACAGTGGAATATTCAGTTTAATAATAAAGTAGTAACCGATAAACTAGAATTGGCCGAATCTCTTAATAATACATTTGTATCCAGTGTGATTGACATCCATAACAAAATTCCAAAAGTAAAAAATGTTAATGAATCGAATACGTATCCCTACACAGTTCCATTCTGTTTTCAAAATATTACAAGTCAAGAGATAACTAAAATTATTAGTAGTTTGAAGTCGAACGCTGGAATTGATGGTATAAACCGTACTATCATGTTAGATGCTATGAAGAACGAAATATTCTCATCAAAATTTACGAACTTAATCAATAAAAGTTTATATGAAGCTAAAGTCCCGAGATCATGGAAAATATCAACGGTTATTCCAATTCCGAAAACTTCTAAGCCAACAACACCAGAAGAACTACGCCCGATAAATATGCTACCAACCTACGAAGCTGTGTTAGAACGAGTAGTTAAAAACCAATTAATAAACCACATTAACAACAATAATATACTAGTCGACCAACAATCTGGATTTCGCGAACACCATTCATGTGAAACTGCATTAAACTTAATGTTAGATAATTGGAAATCTGAAATAGATGACAATTAAGTAGTAGTAGCAGTGTTCCTGGATTTTAAACGAGCTTTTGAAACAATCGATAGACAAATTTTACTAAAAAAATTAAGTAAATATGGAATACAAGGCGCGGCGTTGGAATGGTTCAATAATTATCTTCAAGAAAGGCAACAATATACAAAAGTTGATAACTGTATCTCTAAGCCAATACCAAATAATCTCGGAGTACCGCAGGGATCTACTTTAGGACCATTACTTTTCATCCTGTACATCAATGATATAGTAGAAGTTATAAATAATTGTAAAGTGAATATGTTTGCTGATGACACCTTGATTACGATTGCAACACCAACCCTTAGTGAAGCTGTTCAGAATATAAATGAAGATTTGGAGAACCTGAGAAAATGGCTGATGTTCCATAAGTTGGCACTTAACATCTCTAAAACAAAGTACATGGTGATGTCAATAAAAACAATACTAGAATGTAATCAAAATATATTAGTTGATACTGAAGTCATTGAACGTGTTAAACAATATAAATACCTTGGTGTTATCATAGATGAAAAGTTAAATTTTAATGATCATTTGAATTATGTTGCTAAAAAAATGAATAAAAAGTTAGGTTTATTTAATAGAATTAAGGATAAAATGCCACGTGAAACAAAAATTATATTTTACGAATCAATTGTTGGACCACATATTGATTATTGTTCATCAGTGTTATTCATAATGAATCAATCACAAATATATAAGCTGAATACTCCCCTTATATCTGTAAACTCTTTTGATAAACCTCAACATATAGTTATATTTTTCAATTATTATGTCAATGTGTTGAGAGATGACCCATTAATTTGGTACACGTGATGAAAGGCTCCTTCCTTCGGTGAAATGACATAATTTTGCAATTTTAGGGCTGCGGCACGACTGTGCAATTTTACTCGCACTCACAGTCTGACAACGTTTTTGCTCAATAAAATTCGTCTACTAGTACAGGAATTTTGTACAAAAGTAGTAAATAATTCCAATAGAAACGAAATCTTACAGGGTTGTATGTAGTACTACTTGAAGACAGTATTTTAGAAAAAATCCCCACCTCTTAAGGTTGAGCCAACCCTGCAATCAGGGTTAAAATAACCAATTTTAGGTGTTACGAAAATGAGAATAACTTCTGAACGTTACACAGCACAAACTCGAAAAATATTGTGTAACATTATTTATGGCCGTTAAGTTGGTAAAATTTGAGTTAAATGTTAAAAGCAAGTAAACTGTTGGAGTTTAACTGTAAAACTAGAACAGATAGCATGACTTTATTTAAAAAATAGTATTCCATAACATTATCCGATATTGAATTTGTCGTCGTTTGAGGTAATTTGCAGACTTGTGCGATATACCGTTTACGAAAAAACTTAATTTTATTAAGAAACCAACCTTCAAAAAATTCATGATAAAAAAATTAAAAAATTAACGTCAATATGTATTTTATTACTTCAAACTATTATTTATTCTTAATATTAATTATAAGGGCATTTAAGAGTTAAAATTGTAGCTGAGTATTCAGTGCAATATCATTGAGATCTTCTTCGCTTCTACTGCGCACAGCATTCATGACCGCTTACATTCGCATATTGTTGTGCATTGCGTACGTCAGTTGCAAGATATCAAATTGTGCAGCTGTTCTGGATCCGGTGATAGGTCAGTTGGAATGGGCCGCAAACTACTTTTGACAGATTTCCATCCCCAGTCTGTTGGTAGCAAAGCATTTCCCAGTCATGCTTGAACTTGATGGTATAACCGAAATGAATGCTGATGTGCAGGCTGCTTTTGTTGGTGGGAGACAAGCTTAATTGAATTTAGAATGTAACGGCAGATTACCAATTACTCTGTTGTAAGCAAGCATCTTTGGTGATGTTATATAGTCCACATATCAAAGGTGGCACTCGTTTGCAAGAACACTTGCACGTCGGTCCTCAGTTCTGCATTGGCCTGCAAAAGTTTGAATACTTTTAGTTTTCCTTTCCTGTACAATGCTGAGGTTCTATCGCATCGGGTAAAAGCATGAAGAACCGGATGCAAGTCGCTTAACGAAACAGCCATGTCCTGCAATATCATTCACAGTCTTCGATTTGGGGCAAAGAAGCCAAATTCTTTGACGTGCTGGTGAACATAAAAACACAAGCAGCATGAGGATGTCCAAATCCCCTGCAGCAACCACCACCTGATACCCATGATTTGCAAAGCACACAGCTATGTTTGCGCTAGAGGTATCTGCGCCATCTTCCGCCTGATGTGTTGGTATGCTCAAACAATGTAAGTGTTGCTTTTGTTTGCTGATGAATTTCGATTTATTATGCGTGTTTGCGAGAAATTTGCTTTCAGAAATTGTGCACGTCATATAGTTCTCTATTTCGATGTTTGCTGAAACTTTGGCAATGGCTCTTCTCTTTTGTTCTTCTCCTGGCGTAGTCCGGATAACCATCAAACACTACCGTTTTGATTCTGCCATAATGTTTTAAAACATAATCACCATAAGTTTCTAGAATCGTTGAAAAGGGAAGGTCAAGCTGAAACCAATTAATATTTAAAATAGACTATAATTCTTTTGGACTTTTGACGATACAAACAATTCGATTCGTTATTTATTTTTATTCACTGAACCTGAGCTGCAATTGGAATAAGTTTGTGTTTTCTTGAGTAAACGACGTCCGCAAAACTCTTACCCAATGTATTATACAGCAGCATTTCACCTTTATCCAAAGCACAATCCCAGGTGATGTTGGAATCAGCAACAAGTTCAGTTGACAAGATCACCAGCCCGATTCCGAAATGGGTTAGGTTGTTGAAGCCATGAAATGCAAACCAAGAAACCACAGTGTCTTATAGAACCTATTTATATTTAACAATAAAACCCTTTGTTAATCTGGAATCATCGATAGTGTTTTTGTTATATCAATTTTCTGCAAGTTCATCATCAATTTCGTGACTGTATCAATAGTGTTGGCTTCATCAATAACTTTCTGCTATATTCCGTGCTGCAATTTTATCTACAACATCTGGCACTCTTATCAACATTTCGTCATCCGAAATTTTATCACATCATCACTGGCTCATCACAGATCTACACAAACATTTTTTGGTTCAAAATTTCGCTGGCTAGTTGCGGGTAACTTCTCCGACCAATTACCAAATGCCATCAATATCCCCACTACGTCGGCGTCAACAGTCAATTCATCATATGACGACTTACACCATAAGTTGAAGAAAGGTTGGGAAATTGAGGAAACGATACCCACAACTAATCCAAAGTTATGTATGAATGTGATATATTTTATAAATAGACAACCAGGAAAGATGCCAGCGGTCAATTTATTGTCAAGCTTTATAAAAAACCGAGACAATTACTAGGTAGTTTGCGTCAAACAGCACAACAACGTGTTTTCGTTTTCGCTATGAACAGAAAATTTGCAAAATCACAGGAATTGCATGAAGCAGGGAAGTCATTCAACAATAAATATATCGAGTTCGGACACATGACGTATACACCAGCTATTATGATTCTTACAGCAAACGATGACAAAAACTACCTATCTTACCAGAGGTAAGAGTTAAGTAGTTAAGTAGTAGTATTACTAGCCCGCGCAATAAGTGGCGTCATGTTCATTCAAAATCTAAACCCGCAGATGTGATATCGAGAGAAAGTAAACCATCAAAGTTAACAAAATCGTATCTATGGTGGCATAGGCCACGATGGTTAAGTGAACCAGAGAACAACTGGCCAAAATCGAAATGTACAACAATCTCGGACAATGCAAACCTAGAAGAAAGGTCGTAATATTGCCACGTTCTGACCGAGACCACAGATGATAATGATATAATACAAGAGCTGCTGTACAAATACTCGTCGTGGTTTAAAATTCGGAAAATAATGGTCTACATCCTCAGATTTTGCAGATCAACTCAAAGTAAGCAGAGAAAATTCAAAAGTATATCAATCGATCCAGCTGAAATAAATGAGGCAGAAATGGTGTTACTTCGAAATGTCCAACATAAAATATTTTCGATCGAGTTTTCTATGTTACCCGACAAATCAACCTTACCAACAAAACATCAACTATCTTCACTTGATCCATTTGTAGACTCTAATGGATTACTACGTGTAGGCGGGCGACTACGCAAATCGTATTTACCATACTCGGCCAAACGTCCAATTATTTTGCCTCATGACTCATGTAGTTTGCAATCTCATAGTACGAGACATACATATTAATCACATGCATGCAGGCAACTCACTAACACTGAGCATTCTACGAAATAAATACTGGATAGTAGGAGCGAGGTACACCATCAAGCGCTATATAAATGAATGTACTGTCTGCATTCGTTACCGGGCCCACAAAAATGATCAAAAGATGGCTGATTTACCTGCAGTACGATGTCAGCAGAGCCGACTTTTTTTAAAAACTAGGCTATGCTGGACCTATGTATATATCAAAACCTCAAAACGCAAAACCGTTCCAGTTGAAAAGGCATATGTGGTTGTTTTTGTATGCCTTGTAAACCGTTTCAGCCAGAACTAATCAGGCCATACCCGAAAACAGGCTCAAAAGCAACATCAAACATACTCACGAACGCCAATTCAACGATCCAACAATAGGATAGGGCAGCTGCAACGAATATACGAACAATAGGGCAGCTGCAACGAATATACGAAACACACAGTTCATAGGATGCATTGCAATACCCGCTGATGTTTAGGCAAGAAGACGATGGATATCACTACAATATTAACATGGTACGAGTAAATCCATTGAGTATTGAATATCGATATCATAATTTTTCACTTCAACATGACACTAATTTCACTGATTTCTTTTCAGGTGAGGAAACTATACCAAGAAGGTTAGCTCGATGAATTATTCCGCATATCATTTGATGATTCGTCAAAATTCTGACAACTATTTCCTGCGATTTCCTCGATTGCTTAATTAGAACCAAAGGAGATGCAGCTATGTTGGTCGATTGACTATTCTCTTCAGCCCACGTATTATGCATGAATATGCACAAGATGTATGACATATGTTCGTCATTACGGTCGTCCAAATCTATTCATTACCTTTACGTGCAATTCGAAATGGATAGAAATTGTTAAACTGCTGCTCCCCGGACAAACATCAAGTGAGAGGCACGACATCACAGCACGTGCCTTCAAACAAAAAATCCAGCCGCTGCGGTGAACTACATTTTTAAGCATCGCATCTTTGGGGATACTCGATGCTGGATGTATTCAATTCATTGGCAGAAATGAGGTTTGTCGCATACACACAATCCTATTTAGTTATATAGTCGAATGTGCTGAGATTCCTGATCCCGAAACCTATCCAGACCTGCATGATGTTGTAATTACGAACAAAATTCACGGTCCATGTTGCGCCATCAACCCTCATTCACCGTGCATGGTCGACGGCAAGTGTTCCAAGTGTTATCCACGAAATTTGACGGCGGAGACTATCACAATGGCAACGATGGTTATCACCTGTATCAGCGTCGATAGAACTATCACAACGAAAGTGAAGGGAAACGATATCATGGTTTACAACACTTAGATTGTTCCATATTTGCTACTTCATTCAATAATATCCAAGGCGTATTGCAATTCGTGAAGTCCATCAAATACATTTGCAAATATGTCACTAGCAACTATAAAATCACGCACTATCAAATTGTTCCAAATTGTTATACATTTGGCGGTGCATCTGGAGAACGGTCAACTCCGAGATGCCCCGTTATTACACTTGGAACGCTTCATCGAAGAGATTTCAACGTCGGATTGGAAGCCAGGCGATGCGGTTCCTGATCATCTAGTGCTCAATTTGCTTGAAACGATACTCATTGGGACATAACAATGGTTGAAATGATTGTTTCTGCATCTCCACGTTTTGTGAAGTACAAGGATGACATGTCAGAAGATATTTTATTAGAATTCGTGTCAATTCAGTTAATTCCGATCTCGTGGTGAATGAGGAGAAGATACATAACCAGGGTTTGCTTTTGATTGAAGACATGTGTTACCTCATGTGTGGCACTTTGTTAGTCAAGTTAGGAATGCCAACATTATATCGTGGAAGGAACGGCGCCTTCAACCGAGAATTGGAACGTGAAGGAAGTATACGATGGCTTATTATTCCTAGATTCCCACGGTGGAACTGGGAAGACATTCCTCATGTCAGTGATTTTGTTCACTATTCGTGAAAAATCCGAAATTCACTTCATCTCTATTGAAGGTGTTACTCGATGAGCTCAAGACTCCATCGAAGCTTCCTGGATAATGGGCTTCGATGAGGAGTTCTAATGATTCCGCACTTAAAGCTATCCATGACCCGTCCGGTCTAATTAAATAACTAGAACTGGTTGGGTTAGTAGCTAGGATTTTCCTAAGGCGAGAAGTCTCAGAGAACTCCTCCTTCCTACAACAGAAGAGTCTCTAAGACCCCCTTTGTGCCTTCCTCAAATCTTTTTTGTACTTTCCTAGGTCCTCCTTATAGGATTCCCAATCCCGAAACCATTTGTGTTTTTAGATTTATTAAAAGCTGTTCTACACGCTCTCCGATAGGTTCCCAACTCCTTGGTCCGCCATATCGAATTCTTCCTGCCCCTAGGCTTTATCAGGGGGCACGCAGCATTAAATGAAAGATTGCATGCTTTTGTGATAATATCAATCATGCAGTCCAATTCTTCTACCCTCGCCAGAGGTCCAGGGAGTGGCAAAACAGCAATAATTCTTCCAACACCTCCTCATATTTGTTCAAGTTTGTCTTTCTGGGATTCCTAAAGGCTTCCGGCCAACAGGTTTAATGTCGAGGTTATATGTGACATATTGATGATCAGCGAATGGGTTGGTTCGCTACTCTCCACCCTCTGACCATATGACAGCTCGTTTCTGACGCAAACGTCACAAATAAATAAATAAATAAATAAACAATGAATGTCAGTTCTCAGAACACCTACTCTTCTTTGATCTGCTTCCCGGATCAGTTCCCATAGGTTATCCGGTGGAACATTCTTCTCGCGATCCAAATAGGTTGAGGACAGCCATAATTTTTCACAGCCAGCCGCAACACTCACTGCTGTAACATCCATACGCTACTATATTGAATAAGAAAAAAAATATTTAGATTTTTTTTCGCTAAAATACACGATTTGAGCTTCTCAGAGTTGCTTGAATATAATAATTTATACCCTTTCGGTCTGAGGCCATAGATCTTGTCCAAGGTTTTCGGATTAACACCAAGTCCTCATCTGATTTAGTCAGTCTGAGAAGAAAAGCTGCAGCGGCAGTCTTCATGTGATGCAGGTTTATTTGTACAATAAAAACCATTGTAGTCTACCTTACTCACCTCTTCCTGCACTCCCTGCATCGGGATAGTATCATCTGGCTCGTTGTTTCGGCCGCCATTCTCCCTGTCGAGAGTCTGACAGGATGTCCCCAACAGACTCCAGAGAGAGGAGACTACCACCCCTCACTATGCTCCCCATTTCCGAAGCATCACTCTCGTGGCGTGCTGAGTCCGTTCGCCGTTGTCCCCAGGCCAGTCTTTCGCAGTCGCATCGGCCTCATCCTTTTTATATATTTTAAGGGTGATCGATCCGAACCCGAAGTTGATCACTCCCTTTGATTTTGCAAGGGAAGCCAGGGATTCTTTATTGATTAGCATGATTGCCAATCTAAATCCTCTTTAGCATCCTCTCGCTTACAACCCTCGAGTCTTCCGTTGGAAGATCGGGACTGATCTCTTCTGGCTTATCCGGCTCGGTTGGTAGCCATACGCGTGCCCTTGGCCTGCCTCAGGGTTTCTTCCCTACAGAATGCCTCAAGCCTCGCGCTCTGCCACACCTCTCTTACTTCGGCCACTGCCCTTTTATACAGGTCGACCGATCTCTGGTCCGAGCACGCAGTCAACTTCTCGCTCCTGTGGTCTCATCCTACATCTCTGAATGACGGGGGGATCCCATATTTTCTCTCAGGATCTTCAGAAATATGAAGTTTAGTACACTACCTTCCACTTCTCCGACGTGAAGCTCCCATCTTCCTGTCTTCTCTCAATGATGGCTAGCACCAATACGTGTTCCTTTAAGATCTCACTGAATAGGTTCAGTTTTTGATCCCTAGGAACACCCGACGCCTTGTCTGCTTGCACCTTGGCTCGCTCGCTGTCGCACGTTTCCAGCTCATCCTGAGACCTCTGTCTTTTAGACACAAGAGCCTTTTCCGAGCTATCACAGCCGACATTCTTTTTAGCCTATGCCACAAATTCTCGTTGTTCTACTGTAAGCTGCCCCTCAGGGGTCGTAGCCAGTTTTTCTAAAATTGTGAACGCCGACCGTCTTTGCCTGTATTGACGCTTCGTCGGAGGGATCTCCCTCAATCCCCCACTATTTTGTTTGGCGATTCCACTTCCACCTGACTTCGATCCCAAGGTATCGCTCAACCTTGCCCCTGATGAGAGAGCCCCACTTTCACGGTTAGAGTTACTCCTTTCTTCCGGTTTTAGAAGGGTGCTGACCCTTTATTTTAGTTTTGTTTGTCGATCCTCAGCACGGGTCGCATAACATCTTAATCCAACCCAATGGCTCACCGAGCACCATGAACCCCAGCACCCCACCTCCTTCAACCTTCACCATCCATTCGCCCATTCATTTGGTTATCCCAGCCCAATGGGACTCATTCCATTCAAGGGTGACCCGTTTCGTCAAGGTTAGTAGTCGATGGTTCCCCTCCTCCCACCACAGCTGCGGTTGAGGTGGCTTATTTAATACACCTCTAACCTAGCTATCGATAGGCCGTCCACTATCCACCACCTGTGACCTCCCCGATAGCTGCAGCCCACCTCCACGGGGTATGATAACAAGAACTTTTTTTTTTGTGGTACGACAATTACGGTGGATTTTTTGCTGGGCCAATTAAAAGAAACCCTCCCTTCAGGTGAGCAAACCCGGTACAAAGTGCAACGTGATCGGTATAGAAATATGAAATCGCCACAATCTTCATATCACGAGTTAATTTCATAATTATAATGAAACCAAAATGTTAGAAATACAATCGTGTTTGTTTATACCTCTTTAATTAACGTATAATTAGCATTTCTTAATTATGTACAATGTAAAACTGGTATTCAGCTGTATAAAGAAATTGATACATGTGCAATGAGACGAGGAAGACGTTTATGCATGATGTCACTGGTAAATATATAAAGAAAAAGAAATATTTCCTTATATAATTAGCTCGAGGTACTGCAACATAACAAAGATAGCATATAAAAAAATATTTTTTTTATTATTATCTCGTGTATTAAGTATGTGCCTAGTACATACGAGATACGCGAGTGTCTATATACCTAAGTCAAACATTAATTGAATGAAACATGATCCGATGGAAATTAAATTTTTTTTTTCTGTTTTCTTCTTAAACAACGATCGCGAAAACTGTAAGATTTATTTAACGTCTTAAACACATTTTTATTTATACCTGTGGTTTTTGCACATTTTCTGAGGCCATATAACGATACAAAAAAAACGTTAACATTTTCGTTGATACACAACGTCATGTTGTATCGAGTAATAAACGATTTTTCATTTTGCAAATCTCTCGCACAGCATTAGCGCGATTCAAAACTAAATATGGTAGAAAATCTTAAGACTGGTTTGGTTACTTTTATTTTCTTTGGAAAGAGCAAATATTATTTATGTATGTGTAACCCGTAAAGAGTTATAAATTGCAATACTCGCATATATGAGAACAGAGAACACAATCGATAAATCTATAAAAAATTAGTTTTCTTTGTAAAACGTTATCCGATCAATGTTAATCATTTGAAAGTATAAAGTAAAATGAGGTTTGACTATATAATACACGAGAAACGATTAATAATATTGTTTAACCCTTTAGTACCCAAAGTAATAATTTGTTAATCATAATTTGTAACACTAACTATACATACAAGGGTTAATAATTTTTTTGTTTCGGTTCATGCTCTCGTATTATTTCCAATTTTTGAAAGATGTGAGATAATAAACGCAAATCGTGTAGGCCAAAGCGGACCTCGCAAATCCAATAATGAAATACAAAGAAAAGCTGAACAATCTATGTAACATGTATGGAGTTTTGTTTAAATTAAAATATGAATATATGGACTGTGATTTTATAAATCTATTCAAGTCTTTTGTAAACTTAATTTTGAATCATTTCGACTTAAGCATAATGTACTCGTTCTACTATAATGGAGGTTGGATGAATTCACATTTTTAAAATCGTTTTCATTAATCTTATTTTGTCCAAATTGCTTTAATGAACGATATACAATTTAGAAATATTTTAAGCTGAAGGTCAATCGATTTGCTGTATATTATAAAACTATCCACCCACAAACATTTTTATTCTTTGCATCCGTCTTTTAATAGATCAGTTTGACTCTGGATTTACGTCAATATAGCTTCTATCTTAAAGTAAACATATGTAAAGAACAGACACTCATACAGAGCGCAACACTTTAGAATGTGATCCGTCTGTGTAAAACATGTTAGAAAAATGATTAAGAACGTGTCTCGAAAATGGATTCCTCTGAAATAAAAGTAAAGAAAGTAAAAGAGATTTTGTTACGGTTTATATGGGAGGAGGATGTCTAATATCGATTGAAGGGAAAGAGAACGTAGGTTTCTAACAGTCAAAATCTAACTGCGATATTATATGGCGAATTTTGCGATGGTAATATGTTGTATACTAGAAGAGCTTACAAATTAAATTTGAGAACTTACAAAATTAAATACAGGGAACATATATAATTAAGTAGCCGACTCATAAAATTGTTTGTATTTGCTTTGGCAAAAGTCGAAGAAATGGTCAATTTTGTTAAAACTCGTGCACAATTCTCGAGGTAATTTTGTTAAAATTTGATCACCGTTTCGTTGTAAATACATATAATTTGTCCTGTTTTTTCCGAAATAAACTCAGAATTGCTTTAGTCCCTGCTCAGTGTATTTATTGTATAATTTTGAGTAACGCCCTTGAATATAATAGCTTTTAAGTCAAAGGATACATCAGAACGTTAAACGACATAAACAGTTGTTGGGAAATCGGAGGTTTAAGAGCTCCCCATAGTAATAATTCCGATGATAGTACCATTCAACAATAGTACCATTCATTGATTGATGCTATTACTAGGATAAAGACTACGGTGAGTCCTTAAGCCTCCGATTCCACAAAAAATGTTTATGTAGTGTAATGCTCTGATGTATATCCTTAAATTTAAAAGCCAATCTTATTCAGGGGTCATACTCAAATTAATCAGATACTAAATTAAAATTAAATTGAATATTTCGTTTTATTTTACTTTTTTTGGGTTGACAGTAATATTTTTCTTTAATGATAGTATCATGACAGATTTGTTTTGGGCTGACATTAAAACATGGCGGTTTTTCTTTCGTTGACAGAATAATTTTTGGGTTGGTATATAGAAAACTAGCAGAACCCTGCCAGCGTTGCCGGCCCTATCGGTGCTTTCGACTAAATTTGGTTTTTTAACAATTTAGGTGTAAGTGTGTGAATGTGATTCAGAAAGAGATTCGGATTTGTAATATATTCTAATTTATTTAAGTTCTCTGGGATTAGTATTTAAAGTTAAACGATATTATTTATTGAAATTTTAATACTATAATATTATTGTAATGCCTTCTGATAAACAATATTTTTTGTTATGTCGTCGTCTGCCAAAATAAATAATGATGTTGGTTTTCCAACACTCGAGCATCCAATGTAGAGTTGTCCGTATGCAAAAGACGGCGTCTCCAGATTTAAACTTTCAGTGACTGACCTTGAGATTTATTAATAGCAAATGCAAGGTGTAAAGATAATGGATGCGTTTAAACTCAAATGGTGGAATTAATACGTTTTCACCTTTGTATTTTTCAATTAATTTGGTGGCCTCAATGATATTGTTGAGTAATTTTCGTACAACCAATCTTGTTCCATTACAATTGGTGCACCAATTTTTAATTGTAAAATGTGATTTGGAGTTCCAGGCAAGTTGAGTGAATACAAAAATTCAACTGAATAATTAATAATTTCTTCTAGATCTATAACGCTACCAATCGATTTGTATGTTTTTATTGGGCCTGTAATTGTGTTTTGAATATCAATGTTAATTTCAGTGACATCTTTATTTTTGGCGGCTAACATTGCGCGATCGCTTAACCATATTGATAATTTTTTAAATGGTTTGCAATATCGGGATATACATTGGATATTAAATTGTCTTTGGATTCAACAATTGGACAAAAATCAAAGATTAAATGTTATTAACCCTGTTCTATTGGCTGCATCAATCTTTCCATTTCCAACATCTAATAATTGTTTAGAAAACAAAAGGGCTGATGAATCGTTTTGTAATCGCACGCGCATGTTTTCTGTAAGTGTTAATTTTTTAAAATTTTACCACAAATACGATGCTTTCAAACACGCATTTAATTTATCTGCTGGTGTTGATCGTGTGATGATTGGTAATGTTTGTGAAATTTTGGGTTATTCTGGATTGATAGCCAGATGGTATTTTTACATCAAGGTGAGGTTATCAAAATGATTTTTTAATACAAAAAATTCAATGTTTCATTAGTTCGAAACCAAACTTCCATCATCTTGATGGTAATGTTTGTCTGAAATCACCTGCCAATAATATAAGAGCACCTCCAAATGGTTGTCGGTTGGTGCGTAAATCTTTCAATGTCCAATCTTAAGCTTCCAACGATTTTTTGTGAGCCATTCTACACTCATCCCATACAATAATCTTGCATTGTTGAAGTACCTTTGCCATTCTAAATGTTTAGGAAATATTGCATGTTGAGGTTTCTGTTAGTTGCACATTTAAAGGTAACTTAAATGCTGAATGTGCCGTTTTTTCACCATCTAACAAAGTGGCTGCAGTTTCATAGGAGGCAATGGCCAATCCAATAAAGTTGTGTTTTCGAATGGAAGCTAAAATTAACGAAATTAAAAAGGGTTTGCCCGTACCTCCGGGAGCATCCGGAAAATATAATCCACCATTGTCTGCGTTAACTGATTGCATAATAGTTTTGTAAACGTATTTTTGCTGTTGATTCATGCTTGGTATGTTTTGCTGAACAAAAGTTTTTAATGCATGATTGTTGTAGTTATTTTCACGTTGTATTTCGCGACCAAATAAATCGGTAATTGCTCGATTTGGTGATGGCATTCCTAATTGACTCAACTCTTTATTTACAATCACTAAACAAATGTCCTCTATGGGAATTAATGTTTGGTTGTACATGTCCTCACAGTAATATTAATTAGGATTTGTATTTGTGATGCGAGCTTGACGTAATATGTCTTCTGTCATCGCTTCTTTATACTTTGTCCACAATGCTAAGGGATTTAAAGGAAAGCATGTTGAAAGTATTATTGAGAATAACGTTGTAATTTGTTTTGCGGTAGCAGTAAGTGTTGCATCTGCTAATGAATTATCCCAATGTTCATCGTTCTCAAGTAAATCTAAACATTGGCATGCTTCGCGATATGATTCGCACAATACATTATTTATACGGTTCTCAAATAATATACTTTATTTGGATGCACTGTGTATTTATTCTACCTAACGTATCGCTTGAAAAACCAACTGGATGTCCAAGTCCGACTTGTCCAATTTTTCGACGTTCAAATTTTTTTCGGGAGGTGTTCCAAGTGTAGTAACGTAGAACTTCAGAATACAGTAATGTTTTAACGAATTCATCATTTCGACACAAAGCACTCATGAATTTGAAAAGTGAATATGCGCCATACTGCTTCATTGCCGATATTTTTTAATTCCATCTAAATTATTAGATACCTCTTTTATCCGGAAATCTATTATCGCAATAATATCTAATATCCGGAATAATTTTTTTGCGTATTCTTTCATTTTCTCCTTTATTTACCTTATTTTCCAAAAATCTAATAACTTTTTTACTATGTAATTAACTAAAATAAATATAAAATCTTAATAAATGACACTGAAGTTTAAAAAATATAAAAATATGCTGTTTTACTATGAAATTATTAAAAAAAATCTTTTATCCGGAATTGTTTGCCCCAATAGTTCCGGATAAAAGAGGTTGTACTGTATTTGCAGGTGCTACTCCGAAAACGGCCATATCGCTTCCTTTATTAACATATTTTCAAATGTATTTTATTGATTTAACAGAATTGCAATATTCAACATTTACATGAGCTTTGTATATTTTCAATAATAAAGGCGAATATGGTACTATCCAACGGTTCTCAATTGGAACGTTAGTATTTAGTACTTGCATTGTTATTGATCTTCCATTGCCTTCAAAGGATCGTTGGCAATTTGATGGATATCCATTGTTGCCTGTAACCGTTTCAGGAATTAATGGTCTGGGACATCTTTTAGAGCATTTACCATCGATGATCATACATGCGCGAATTTATGTTTAATGCTCCATATGGGCCATGTACCATATTTTGAGTAACAATTTCGAAAAGTTCTGGATCATTTGTTGAGTCGATTATTTTAGATACTAATAGATATAGTGGAATGGCAAACAAATCTTTGTATTGCCATTAATTCCGGTTGTGTTTATTAAAAAAAAAAAAAAAAAAATAGAATTGCAATGCAATTCGTTAAAAGTATTTTTGTGAATTTGTAGTGTAATGGCAAAGAAATTTTAACCCAAAATTTCTCACGACCCATGGATCATAAGCGTACATTTTTATCAAAATTAGGTCAGTGGTTCTTAAGGAGATAATATTCTATGGATGCTGCCACTTACGGTAAACCGATTACACCTAAACCTTACAGGCACACTTCTCACTACCCATAGAACATATATTTATTTTTTTATCAAAATAGGTGCAGTAGTTTTTGAGTTAATCGAACGGAAATCTCTTATAGAAGCTTCTACTTCCGGTCGACCGATTTTGATAAAACTTTACAAAAACCATGCTCACGACCCATAAAACACATCTATAAATTTTTATCGAAATCGACGCAGTAGTTCTTGAGTTTTTCGCTTACGAACAAACACCTTTATTTTATGTATATTAGCAGAGCCATCTATGATTTTGAAGAGCCGTAATATTAAAAGGAGAGCTTTCAGTAGAGGAAAAGCTTTTATTGAATTACTATAAGAAACCGTGGTAATTGGAAAATTTTTGAACATGAATTTATGAATAAAAAATTAAACAAATCATCTAAATCTTAATTTTATATTTTTAATAAACTATTCAAAGAACATATATTTGAAAATCAGCCATCATAATGTAGTATTTATTTGGTAAATTTAAACTAAAGCGGAGCATACATTTATTAATTTTCTATAAAAATGAGCTTTCCGTTTCGTTGTGTAGGTTTATAAAGTAAGATAATAAAGGGTGGTGCCGCGGATTCCTCTTACATCCAATTTAAAATTTAGTTTTATAAAAATGTAACTTATTTGGTAAATTCTGGTCACATGCACCTCAGAATTTTTGAGATGAACGATGCACTTAATAGCAATCTAAACATTCTCCATTTATAACAAAATTAAAGAGAAAACGTGAGCTGAAACGAAATTTTATGAATCATCATGTAGAAACAATAATATTATTCATATAATAAAATTTTTACATCAAAATCTATTATTATTTTTGTATACAAAAAATCAACGTTGTCATGGTTTTCTTAATTAAATATTATTACAAAACTAAACAAAACGTAAAAAACTTCAACCGAGCTTTCTGTAATTTGAAAATCCGTTTACAGATGTCTCTGTAATAAATTTACTTGAAATTACAGAAAAGTGTAAAATAATTAAATAACTATTTACGAAAATAAACCATTATTATTGTAAGTTAAGTGCAAAATGTTTAATACAATTATTTAACATAATTAATAAAACTCAAAACAATTACAAATTTTATTTATAAACGCCAACCGAATAGGCGTAAATAAAACTTTTCGTCGTAAAATATTCACCATCATAGTTGCTGCGCGCTTTAAAACAATAATAGAAAAATGTCACAATTTTTCCAAATTTTTGTTTTTTTTTATTTCGATCCAATCCAGGCGGGAATTCCTACAATGTACACGAATTTGTTAATACAAGGATTTATTGAGGATTTTTGATGCTAAAGGCCCTCGGCTAAGGTGTATGACAGACAGTTCGTAAATATTGTAGTAATTCCCGGCTGGTTCAATAGATTATGCAGATCTACTGGTCTTGAAAGGCTATGCATGTTTCATTTTTATAGCTTCGTTCGTGCACGTTTTCTGGGATCGTTGTTGTGTGAATTTCAATAAAATAACCCAAGGCCTTTGTATACTGTTAAACACGTCGATTATAGAACTCGCCGGATTTACTGCGACGGGAGTCCAAACTCCATATAAAAAAAAAATTAAATCATGAATTTCGATCAAGGTTGCATGTAAAACTGGTTTTATTTTTACGCAAATCAAACAAAAACATTCGTTCGAAATCCGCAGCTAAAACATTACGAATGGTTTGCGAATCGTAAAAACAGATTTATATGAAAATAAACCTGTTTTTCAACGCAACTTTGATTCAAATTAATGATTTAAATTTTTTTTATATGGAGTTTGAACTCCCGCCGCAGTAAATCCGGCGAGTTCTATAATCGACGTGACAAACTTAACTCTACCCATTTTTTGCATGGTTGGCTCATACGGATACAAAATCTTAAAGCACAAGTCGTACTTTGAACTCGTTTATACAACGAGCTGCCTGCTATAAGACACGCCCGTTACAACCATCCTAACCTGGAGACCCCCTTTCAATTTGTGTAACAATTTCTATACGGGTAATTTGAATTAATTTATTAATTTGAAAGCGACATCTTTTAACAGGTTTAGTAATTGCGAAAAGCTTTATCAAATTATAATATTTTTATTTGGTGAACCTCTGTTTTGTTTATACTACAGGATGCAACAATATAGGCTGCGAATTTGTTGCGATGAAAAATCAAATTTTTAACAAGTAACGAAAAAACAGTTTTCGAAGTCTGTCATCAACAATGTTGAAATAGAACCCAAAACACAATAATCCCCATATTACATTGCTACTCCAAAAGCATTTTTTAACGAACGTTTATTTTGGAAAAATAATGCTGACTTTTTTATGGAACACTCTATACTAATTTCTAATTTTCTGTACATGCACATAAACAAATTCTTGTTTCTACAAAAAAAAAAAAATTGTGTTAAACTAATTTAAATGTTTTTGCGTTAACTCAACATAATAAATATGACTCAATATTAAAATATGCTTTTCCTGAATATTGAATTAACCATTCACATTGAAAATTCAAACAAAGAATTTATGTTTTTATATACAAAAAAGCTTCTAAAAAAATACTAAAATACACTGGTTGGTATGAAAAAGTACAAAAAGCTTCCCTCTATGAAAAGCACATGGAAAAAAATAGCGGAATCTTACGGCTCTTATATTAAGGAGGCTCTGCTATTAGAGATAGAGTATTTTTAAATAGTTTTGGGCTGACACTTGCCTATAGTAAAAGTCTATATATTTTAGTATTGCCATCGATTTTTTTGGGGTTAGAATTTGGGTCAACTTCATATACATTGATAACTTTTGAGTAATTTTAATTTTTTAATATTGGTAACAAAAGTTACTCAATTTACCTTGGCTATACAAAAAGTAAGTTTACATTTCGCTTGGTAATTTATATTCAGCAAAATTGAATTACGTATTTTAACAAATATGTACATTTTTTGTTATTATGTATTTTTAATAGTTTATGCTTTGAAAGTTTGTATTTTAATTTTTCAAACACTACTAATTTATTACAAATTGACAGAAAGACAGAAATTCAAAAACCATTATAAGTAAATTTTCCTAAAGTTACTCTAGAAGTTACCCGAAAGTTACCATGGGATATTTCCCAAAACGCCTTATGTTAGTACGACTATGATTATTTGCTCATAAGCTGGAAATATTTTAACTAAACCGAGATAAAATTGGGCGGGACTTACTTGAATATAAAGAATTGATTGGCTAAAGAGTTGGATATAAAATAATCCCGTTCCGTGAAGGCACCATAAAGCAATTGAATTATAAGCAATTGTTCTGTAACAGGCTACCCCTGTCTAACGTCACCGAAATATGATATCCAAATTTATAATTTTTTAGATAATATCGATGTTGTTAGTCGAGTTCGAGCTGTAATTGCAATTTTACTGCCGATTTTTTTTTGGTATATATTATAGCTTGAAACGTTATCGCTGGATTACTTTCAGTTGGTTTTCGGTTTTTATATTATAAAATTGTGTTGTGCCACCCCCATAGTGTAAAAGGTGAGTAGAAAAAAAAAATTAAATTGATTTAATTTTATCTCATTGCCTATTGCCGCAGTTCATAATATACCCGTAGTAAGTGTAAACCAATAAAATAATAAATATCCAAATACCAATTTTTTTTCTTCCTCTCTAAACCATCGATGTCAGAGTAAATTATCGTTCATATTTTAGAGTCCATATAATGATATGCCATATAATGATTGTGAACCATACGTATCATAGGTAAATTTAGAATCCTACAGTATTTTTATATGATATTTCCTAATTATTTTTATGTGTTATCTATTATTTCCTAGTGTAGGGGCGGGTATATCGCTACACGCTTAGCTTATACGTACCTTAAAAGAAACAAAAAAAAAATTGTAAAAATTGTAAAAGAAGGCAAAAATAAACACTTTTAAAATTCCGGACGAGGTGGAAGGGCGTACAAACATTGTAAACCGGTGGAAAAATACCGTAGTTGTAAATATAGTATCACCGTTATACGAAGACGAAGCTCATCACCATAATTTCGGAAACTAGCTTGGGATAGTGTAATCTATATAAGTCGCTCATTTCACCTTAAAATTATTATTAAACAGAAAGATATCGGAATTGTTGTTGGTTCCATAATAGTGTATAAATTATTAAGTTTTGTTTTAGTATTGTTTTTGGCTTTTGGCTAGTAGGCTATTAGAGCATGATTTTTGTTATAGTTCTGGGTACTCATATAGGTTTTATTAATACAGCCCACTGCTTTAAGTAACGTTTTGTTATTAGTTATATTTCAGTTTTTTTTTATATTCATATATATATTTTGCTTATTTCCCGATATTCAATCTTGTGGTAATATATTTTATTCAAATTTGACCTCCAAAGCCCCAAGCGGTTTTCTTGAAACTTTCTGGACCGCTTTTTGGGACCGCGTTTTGAGTCCGATTAATGAAACCAGTTTTTAAGACTGCTTTTTTGAGACTGGTTTTTTGATACCGCTTTTTGAGACTTGAGAGATGGGGAGATCTTCAATTCAATTATTGGAGTTTTATTCAAATTTGACTCCCAAGGCCTCAAGCGATTTACTTTAAACTTTTTGCATAGCTTAAACTGACCAATATCTATCTACAAATATCCGCTTTTTGATACATTCGAACTCTAAAATGGTTTAGGAAAGCAAAATTATGACTGCAAAACGATTAATTGTATACTATGCATTTCAGTTCTTCGGTGCCGCTTTAGTTTGAATAGTAATTTTATAATAAAAATGATATTGTTCATTTTTTATTATTATATTATTTTTTAGTTGGTTATTTATGATTTTTTAACAACATTTTTTCTTTACTAAAGCTCTCGCTTGTTAGGAAAATTTTAGGAAATTCTTCATTACCGTGATCATACACTGAAAAAAATAGCGCGGAGATATTTACACATTTTGCTGTGTAAACCCAAATTTGCAATTATTACCAATAATGTTTTAATAAAGTACGAGCCTTGTACAATTTTCAGCGCAATATTTACAGTGCATTTTTAAATATTAAAATTATTGCTGAGCACCGTCTGATGACAAATTATATTAATGATATTGCAATGCTGCTAGGTAAATTTGATCTTCGTAATTTGAATATATCGTTTTCAATGCAAAGATATTAAAAATGGAAAAAACTGTTTTTTTTCGTTGAGAATAAATTGCAAAGTGTTTTCAAAATGTTCAAACACTTTTCAAAAAATACTTTGCACTTTATAAACTTTTGCGGGGAGATAATAACCAAACAAATCATTTATTCTACCCGACTTTGCATTTTGTTCTCCAAATTTTATTTAAAATTTCAAACAAAAATAAGTCTTAAAGTGAATTTAAAGCTGTACACAAACTGCTACAAAAATGCCAGTTCGTCTAGTTTCCAGATTTGTTGCGAAAAATGGTAATTATTTAAAAATAAAATAAAATTAAAATTGTTGCTTTCCTGTTTTAATCTCAGAATTTATTAACGCAATTTTAGAGGATCGAACCAACTCAGTTCCCTGAACATTAAATGGTAAATTTTATGAGGATAATTTTATTATTAGCAACATTACAACAATTAAATATCTTTCAAGGCTCTTCAGCGGAGATGTAATTAATTATCATGTTTATTTTAAAAAAAATCGGTGGTCTTTTGAGAAAAGTGAATAAAAAAAATTAATTATAAAAAATGTGGTCATTAAAATTGGTTTTTAATATGTTAAATATTAAATTCTGTCTCCTCCAATCTAGAAGTTTCGAGTATTTGCTTCTGTGGAGAGTAAATATTAATGCGCTCCAATTTTCTCGATCCTCAAATTTTAAAATGCATTGTAAACCATCATCCCCCTTGTTGTCAATATACCATGCGCTCTGTAAAGAATTTCTAAACTATTTTACAAACTGCAGAGTAAATATATCATAGCAATAGCAAATATTGCTTATCCACCGTAAAATAATAATATAAAATTTACTCCGTAAGTATAGCAATAATTAATTTGCTAAAATCGTATTAAAGACAAAGCGCTTGTTTGGCTGAATTTTTAATCAGTTTTCAGATTACTCCGCTTTTTGTGAATATCACCGATTATTTTTTTTCAGAGCGGCTTTTTAATGTCTTTATTTAAACCTGCAGTGTGATAGAAACATTGCTCACATCGCTCATTTTCTGGGCGATGTGAGCTAATTAGTTATCTCCAAGGCGAAATAAAACATTTAAATATATTGCTTTACATATTGGGTTGACCCTGAGATTTATCTACAATGTTTCTCTTATTTGAGCTTTGTAAACCAAAACGGGAAGCTGCAAAATGAAAACATAGATGAGTGTGGAGTATTTAACAAAAATAAACTTACCCGTCAACAGAACTAATATTTATAATAATTCGGGGTTAACAAATGCGATTGTCACTTGGAACAGCTTGCCACCTGCGGTAAAAAATTTAACCTCTGTTGATAATTTTAAAAACGTTATATGTATTTAATTTAATTATGAATAATTAATTTTTGCTATTGTTATTGCACATATTTGTAAATATTTCATATCATTTTTTGTTGTTTTTATTTCTATATGTATTATTTCCATAGTTTTTAAGATGTTGCATAATTGTTTTTGTTATTATTGTAAATGTTCATGTACAAAAGCTATGGCTTATGCATTAAAATAAAATATTATTATTATTAAAAAAAAAAAAAACACAATACGAATCCAATAAGAATTCTTGAAAACTAAGTATGTGTTAGTTTTTACACTGTTAAGTAGAAAGTAGAGCGAGACAAACAGTCAATGTTAGAAAGAGGCAAACAGGACGCCATGTTTTTTTCTTATTAGATTTATGAATTTATATGGCAATACTGTTCAATCTTATACATATTTTAATAATCTATATTTTTTTAAATACACAAAATCAGAGTTTAGAATTAATAGAAATTAAAATATAAAATAAAATACATACAAATAAAAATCTAAACGACATAAAGTCTTTAAAAACATACTATGATTCGTTTTTGAGTAACACTTTCAATAACGATTGTTAGCTGAAGTCGTTAAAAATTAACTCAAAAATAACACCAAAATTCTATATCAAACAACGATACCTCACATAGACCAAACTTACCAAAACGACCAAAACTCTCATTGGCTTCTTATGATTTTTGAGTGAATCTCGTTTATACTCACAATAACAAGACATCGTGGAGCACTACAATGAAACCATATAGGAATAACTCCTACAGGTTTAACCTATCAAACGAGGCATGTTTCGTTCCAAAGTAGATTGGCTCAGGACGTTTTTTCGAGCAAACTTCTCATTGGCTTCTTATGATTTTTGAGTGAATCTGATGAGTATAATTTTTTCAATTTTTGTTCGAGTATAAAAGGAGAGGAAAAAATCAATATTATTTTAATATTTTAGACTTTGTACGCTTCGTTTAGATTTTTATTGTGTGTTTTAGTGTTTCGCTGAGATTATTTCAAAAGTTACAAAGATTATTACAAAATTATATTTTCAGAAATTGTTTCGTGTATAGAAATTACGTTTAATATAGATTTTGGCATATTTGTGCTTTACAGTTCCTTTCGAGTTTTTTTTTGTTTTATATAATTTGAATATTTTTCCAAAATATCAAGTTAAATTAAATATTTTATATTTAATTTATTTTAGTTTGATAGCTAAAATGAAAGTAAACAAATACAATTATAAAAAGAAAAAAGCGATTAACAAGAACTTGTTGATTCGCATTTTGCAAGATTTGAATGAATCATCTTTTAAATTATCACTAAATACAAAATGTAATGATTTGTCGGCGCATGAATTTAAAGCAAAGTAAACTTTATGAAAATAAAATAAAATTGGCAGTTTCCCGTATTTTCCGAAATAAAGAATTGCTATCTAATAATTCAACCGATATTAACTTTTCAAATTTTCAAAAATTCAAATGCTTTTCGTTTTTGTCCGAGGTGACGATGTTGTGGTTCATTTGGGCCCTAAACTATTTAGCCAAATTAGAGGGGATCGTCGAGAAAAAATAAAAAACGAACTGAGTAATAAAATACCACACAATTATCAATTGGAAATGTTTAAAAAATCGGACTTTGAATTAGCTCAGAAAGGAAACTCCCAACTACTTACTTCGACGAATGTTATTCGTAAAATTAAGTCCGAATATTTAAAAAAAAAAAACATTAATCATTCGTTTTATCATTAACCAATCTATATTCTGTACTTCGGAGGCATACGACACCATGTGAAAAAAATAATTTCAGAGGTATATGAATTTAGGTCCAGATACTGCCTCCTGCCTCTAATGGAAACCGCACATGTTGTTATTTCCAACATGTGAACCGTAAGGACTTTAAGGACCACGTAGTTTCATATTCCTTTAGAAAGAGAATTAAACATAATGAACCCACAATGTGGACAGTTCATTTTGTGAAAAAAATGGACATAGTGTTGTATGCCTCGGGGTACAGATATATAAAAATGGTGTAAAAAATATATGTATCATGTGAGAACGGCTGAACCGATTTGGCTCAATCTGTTTTTGTTGTATTCGCAATTGCCACGAGATGGTTGATATGAGAGATTGCATTGATATGTATGTCAAGATCGAAACGAAACGTTTAAATTTCATCCGATTTGATCAATCGAAACTACGTTCCGAGCAGTACATTCATCTGCGCGATGCCATCGCTTCGGACGGAGATGCAACCAACGTCGGTCAATTGACCATTTTCCTAGCAACATATGTTGGCAGCCCACGGCATATACATAAATAGGACCAGGATGCTATGACGTATGTGCGGCATTACGGAGAGCCAGATTTATTCATCACGTTCACATGCAATCCAAAACGACTTGAAATTACCGGTAATCTTCTGCCAGCACAAACTTTCAATGATCGCCACGACTTCACCGCACGTGGATTTTAACAAAAACTCAGGACGCTAATGGACTTAATCGTTAAACAGATGGTTTTCGAAGAGCCACGTTGTTGGATGTACTCAGTAGAGTGGCAGAAACGGGGATTATACCACATGCACACATTCTGCTGTGGTTGTTACAGGATACTTCGATGCGTATTCGAATGATGCGCTTGGCCGTGTGTACACCGTTTATCCACGACAAGACGAATGTTTCTATCTTTCGTTTGCTTTTGTTCCATGTTCGTGGTATTACTTAGTTGGAATCGCTTTGTACTATAGATGGTGTGTTGTGCGCCACTTATCGAGAAGCTGAGAACCTTTGAATTTGCTGGAAAACGACTCTCATTGGGCTCATCACCGATGCCACTGTTTCTGCGCCGGTAAATCAAATTCGTACATTGTTCGCGTTCATTATAGCGACGTGTTGGAACGCAACAAACGCGTTGTAATTGTGGAACAAATATAAGGACGAGATGGCTGATAACATATTGCATCGACCTCACACTGCAACATCGAGTTATGAGCTTAAAATGAACGATGAGACATGCAACGAAGCTTTGATCATGATCGAAGGCATGTGCGTGCTTATGTGCGGCAGCTATTTGTCGAAATTGGGCATGCAAACACCAATTAATCGTGAACTGCAACGAGAGCGTACGATCGAGCTTCAATGAGGCAAATAGTACGAACGAATGTCCCGCTTTTGAATGCAAAGCAAAAGAACGTGTACGAAGCATTGATGAATGCAGTTGATGAAGGAAACAGCGGAATATTCTTCTTCGATGCTCTCGGTGGAACAAGTAAAACCTTTCTGATTTAATTGCTTTTGTCCACAATTCGCCGAGATAGCACATTCTGCGTTGAAGTTGCCTATGAATATCCACACGAATGACAAGTCAGTGTGCTCAGTTGCCAAGAACTCGGTGATGGCCAAGGTATGGCAAGAATGCACATATAAACGATCATTGGAAGCGTTTAATCAAACGACGAAGGATTTACGAAGTGACTCACGATGTTTTGTTGGAGCGATGATTCTGCTGGCCGGCGATTTTCGTAAAACGTTACCTGTCATTCCGAGATCAACAGATGCCAATGAACTCAAAACATGTCTGAAATCGCCAAATTTGCGCTTAGCAATGGTCAAAGTCCTGTTGATGTTTTGACAGGATTGATTTCGTTTCCATCGAGTTTTTGCATGTTCACAACGCCGAAGAAAGAGCTTATCACGAAGCTATTTCCGGACATCCAACGAAATTTTTTATGAATCATGATTGGCTCAGCAAACGAGAGATTTTGATAGCGAAGAATAAGAACAGTCTGAATTACTTGATTCAAAACCAAATCGCTGAGGAAATGCATTGTTACAAATCCGTTGACTGTGTCGAGACGAGGCAACGAACTATATTCGACCGAGTTTTTGAATGCGCTTGATTTGCCGGCAATACCACTGCATAACTTGATACTCAAGGTATAGGATCTGCATAACTTGATACTCAAGGTATAGGATCATGCTGCGTAATCTGAACCATCCGAGATTGTAACGGAACGCGATTGGCTGTGAAGAAACTGATGAACAACGTGATTCAAGCGACGATCATCAATGAAAAATTCAAAGGAGATGTTTTAATTCTTAGAATTCCTCTGATTCCATCTGACATTCCGTTCGACTTCAGTTCCCAATTCGTTTGGCGTTTGCTATGACGATTAACAAATCGCAAGGTTAATCGCTGGGCATGTGCGGAATAAATCTGGAATTTCCGAGTTTTTCTCATGGTCAATGAATGGAAAAATATTGTTTACCACAATGCATTGTATTGATTTCATTTAATTCCACTCGAATAAAATACATTAAATTATTTTGAATTCCAACTGACTTCAATTCATTTCCACAATGAGAGAAAAAATCCAAAAAAACAACTCAATTTTCGATATAGATCCCTGAATTTGAATTGACATTTTATTCAATTTTCGATATATTATGCCGCCTTTATGGTTGCGTTCGTTTTTTACGACCAATCATATTACTCAAAAATGATGATTTTTTTTCTTCTTGATTTTTCCACAATAGATGATTGGTCGAAAAAAAGACCGAACGAATGCAATTATAAACCTGCCTTAAGTGTTGAATCGATGAAAAAGTGAATGGAATGAACACTCAACTCAAACTTATTGTGAATTGAGTTGAGTTGTTTAATTTTTTCTCTCATCAAAATCAATTTTCGTGAAGGACAAAATTATTTGCTCGGAACGAAGAATTTTCGGCCGAAACGAGTTTCGCCGGGTCAGCTAATTTATTATAATAAAGTATACTTTAAAGTACAACCCTTATATATAAGGGAGCATTGACTTAATAACTTTAATATACTTTTTCAATTAGCCTGACTGTCAACATATACCAATGTTGAACAGCTTTCCCATTCATTGAACAAATAAACAAAATTTAAAATGCTAAAAACAAAATCTATGCAATATTATGAAATTATGGCATCACTTGAAAAAAAAAACGTCATAAATTCACACAAATTCAGGTTCGTCACCTACTCTATTTTTAGCGAGGCTAAAAGTCTTTCGTTTTGGTTATTTCATTTTCTCGTCACCGCCATTCTTCTGTTTCGCTTTAATAAAAAAAAAAAATCATAAACTCATAATCGCCAAACCACAAAATTGAAGACCCCTCATAATTAAAAATTTTTTCAAATAAGTTTTCGAACACGCATTTTAAGTTTTTAACAGTTTTGACCATCGTTCTCAAGGTATTCACGTTGTTGTTGTTATTGTCTATATATTTCTTTTTCACCTTTTCTTTTATAAATTTAGATATCTCTTCTGGCTCTGCTGCTATATATTTCTTACAATATTTTCAGTAATAAATTTTTATATATGTATTCATAACAGCAAATTTAAAACCACAACTACATAGTACAGAATTTGTGTAAACTATAAGCTATACATAAAACTATAATCGTCGTCACAAGAAAAGAGTTATTTTTCTCCGATAGCGCTATATACATTTTATATTTCCAACCATTTTTTTTTTTCGTTGGATTCGAGTTAATTGCAATCGAGAAATAACAAAACTAAAAAAAAAACAAACGAAAAACAGTTGTTCGGAGTCTGTTGCGGCGCACAAACGACTTAAGAAATTTATATATTGACTTAACGATTTTTTATTTAATAAAAGTTTTGTTTCTTATATTCTCACGCGAGAGAATATTATAAGATTGTCATGTTGTTTTGTTAAAAAATTTCGTTTGTTTTCTTATTTATTTATTTTTTGTTAACATTTTGTGACTTGGTGAAGTGGAATGAGATTTCAAAATAAATGCTGTTTTCTTAAATAATTTTTGGTTTTTTTTTATTTTATTTTAAGAAAAAAAATTAAGTTTGCAGATTTGAATTAATTTGGTTTAATGGAAAAAAATTTAAATATAAAATTAAATTATAAAATTTAACATGATTTGTTTGGGAATTGTTAAATAATTTTTATTTACACATTTTCAAATTTTTTGTTTTTTTAATTATTTGTGATAAGAAAATTTAATAAAGTTAAGATTTGGTGTGATTTTAAGTTCGCAAAAATAAAAATTAAGTGAAGTTTTACAGTGTGAAAAAATCAAATCTGTGATATTTTATTCCATAGTCTACATTATTTTCAAGGATAGCAGTCTTTTTGTTGTTGCGGAACATCGAAACATATGTAAGTATAACAATTTTTTATGTGTGATGGGAAATGACGTAAGTTTCCTGGTGACTGAATTAAAATCTTATAAAAATTAATTAAATATATTCAAAAATATTCCGTATAATATCGCGCGCGCTATGATGATGTAATGCGTAGTAATTTTATAATTAGTAAAGCGTATGCACATAGGTGGATCGATTTATATTAGGATTATCGCGTAGGTGGATTAAGATAATTTTGAAATATTACAATACTCGATTTGAATATTTTATTCAAAAATAATGTAACAATACTTAAGCCAATAATAAGTATTTTATTTTTATATGCAAACTACTTGCGAGATAAGTCACATATGTGAATTATTATTCGCAATTTCTAAATTTATATATTAGACAACGTAAACGGATTAGTCAGCTGAATTAATTTTTATAGTAGGTACGTTACGTTTTTTATTGAATATCTACGTGAAAATATACAGTTAGGAGATCGCAAATATTGATCGATACGTTTTTTAAGCAGAATTTTGAAGGTCGTTGAATTCTCTACATTCTCACTTAATGGTTTTGAATGTTAAAAATTAGTTAATTTACAAATTCTCACAAAAAAACTATACATAACTGGTTTTGTTTTGGGAACGGATGCATCAGCGTATGGTTTTTGCATAAATTAGCTGTCCAACTTCGTATCTCTAAATAAACATTTTAGAAGCAGTTTATCTAAAAAAAAACCTAATGCTGAAAGAAATATTTTCAACGCAACAGTGTTTCTATTACACCTTTACTTTATAATTAAATTCTAGTTTGGTGTCGGCGCCGCGCCTTGCTTATATACACAATGGATGCACTATTCCGCATAGTCACTCTCTCTATAACTAAACTTTAAAATATCTTTAGGAAAAACAATGCAGACGCTTTTTTTTTTATTTGGAAGAATTATGATTGTCTTATTCTCTGTATTGGCCTTACGTAATAAGTGAAACCACCTCCTAATCTGCACTTTGCAAGGCGACTTTTTATAAAAAATTTATTAGATTATGAATATTTATATTCTTTACTTTATATCGACCTCCTATAAGATTGGGTTAATGTTACAAGTTTGTGAAATTCGTACAGAGGCTGTTAAACAATGTTTATCTTAATTTGGTTGGCTACGAATAAAATTCTGACTGACCTATCTTTTTTACACAAAATTCTAAAAGACGGCCACTGAATATTTATAATAGGCTGCGTACCAATCCAAGAGTATATCGTTTAGTACGGTAAAAATCGATTTTAGTCCTGATTTTTCGATCAGTTTACCATAGAGATTTTCAAAAATAGTTTAATTTACCGAAAAATTTACTTAAAATTGACTTTTACACTTGCAGCCGTAATAGAAAATTGCCTATGACTGTGAAATATTTTCCGGCCGTATCCCAGTTTGCTTTGTTCAGCTAGCAAAACGAAATATAGAAATTGTCTGTATAGGTATATCTTCACTGCTTACCACTTTATTACTAAGCAAAGTACTCAGGATACAATTTTTGGTGTTCTGCGCTTACAGATTAAGGAAAATTACATGAATATTCTGTTGGGCCTGTTGTAATGACCGTTACCGTTCTGGTGGAGTTGGTGTTTTTATACGCGAAAATTTTGCAAATTTTTCAATCGAATTTTACAACTGGATTACAGTTGGTCATTCATTTGCATCTACCAATTGAATAACGGGTCAATTAATGCCTTTTGTGATGATTTGGAAAATTTATTGCGTATACGCTTACAATAGATAACGTAGCTATACTTGGAGATCTTAATCTAAACCTGTTATAGATATCAATGAGTCGTACGGTTACCAAACAATGTTGGCTTCATATGGTTTAATCTGCTTTTTAAACGAACCAACTAGAATGCAAACTTGTTTAGAACATGTCTTCCTCAAAAGTGAACAAATATTTAACATTAACATTAGCAACCTTCCTATTCAATTTTCTGACCATAATTTGATTAAAGTCCATATAGGAGGGTCAAATTTATCAAATGTTAATTACACTCAACTAAATGATCTTTTAAAGTTTGAAAATTTGAATTCTGTGTATTCTCAATCCGATTACAATGTGGTTTTTCAAAATTTTGTCAATATTCTAAGATCTCACATGTTATCATCCACTTCCATCACTGAAAATCCAAAAATAAAAAACCGCAAACCTTGGATGAATAATAAACTTTTGCAAATAAGGTGAATAAATTAAAAAAATTCTCCAAGAAGCTCAAACGATATCCTGACAACAAGAGACTGTAAAAATATGTAGTCAATCTATCTAAGCAGGTAAAAGTTGATATTCGACCTGCAAAAAATCTCTTCTACAAGAACAAATTTGATTCATTGGCTGCGGGCCAATAGTCGGGTAAAAGTCAATTTTAAGTAAATTTTTCGGTAAATTCATTTATTTTTCAAAAACTCTATGACAACTGATCGAAAAATCTGTTCTAAATCCGATTTTTACCATAGTAAACGATTTACCCGACTATTGGCCCGCCCGCAGCCATTCTTAATAATTCCAAGACTACCTGGAAAATAGTGGATGAAGTGTTAGGACGTATTTCTCAAAATAAGCGCATAACTCAAATATATCAATTGCGGACTGAAAATATTGTTACGTATTCAAAGTCCATTTCCAACGAATTTAATAACTTTTTTTTTAAACGTATGCCAAGAAATAAATTCTCAATTTAGTACGACAATTAATAAGTTAAAAAAAAATCTGAAGATTGGGACGGAATTGATAACTTTGTTGTTAACAACTGCGCTTAGTACTTAGTAGATATTTTAATGTTTTTGTATAACCTGAGCCTAGACAATGGAGTTTTTCCAAATAAAAAAGTCGATGAATTGCAATTAAACAATTACTGACAGATTTGTCTACTAAGCACCGTATATATCTAAAATCGTTGACAAACTAATAAAACGACGATCAGTGTGTTATCTTGATACAATTGATTTTTTACACAATAAACCATATGGATTTACTGCTGGTAAATCCACTGAAGAAGCACTAATTGAATTCCATAGTCAGATACATACAGCTACGAACAATTCGCAGAAGCCTACAGCATTATTTGTGGACATTTCTAAAGCTTTTGATTCAGTTAACACTGGAATAATGCTTGCTAAGCTACGTAATATTGGTATACGAGGTAAAATTTTAGGTTCGTTTAGAAGTTACCTTCAAAATTGGCGTCAGATTGTTAGAATAGGTGAAACTTTAAGTGACCCGCGCACTGTAAAATATGGCGTCCTCCAAGGATCAGTTTTGGGCCTGTTAAAATTAATCTCATATAGAATATCCGACTGCTTTTGCTGATGATTTAGCCTTATGTTATGGAATGTCAACGACTGATATTACCTGTGACATTAGTCTTGTTCTTGAAAAGGATCTTCATAGTTTAAGCCAATGTTTTTATCATAATCGTCTTATGATCAGCGATAAATCAAAAATCATGTATTTTGGTCGACAGAATTCTAGTTTAGCGCAACCACAAACGTGTCACATGTATAAATGCAATAGAAATCTGTGCTCGGCTTAGTGTTTTGTGCTTGAGTCTGTACAAGAATTTAAATATTTGGGCTTAATAATGGATTCAAAAGTCAATTGGAAGTCTGATATCAATACCACAAGGAAGAGTGTATTTTGGGCCGTACATAAATTTTATAACCTTAAAGTCTGCTCTAGAACTGCACTAAGGAAACTATTTCATGCCCTAATATAATCAATAGTAATGTATATCATATCCAGTCGGGGTGGAACATATTTTACTAATATAGAAGACCTGTATATCGCACAAAATAGAATTATTAAATTAATCTACAAACGCCCTCATAAAATACCAACAGTTCCATTGTTTCGTGAACTAAACTTACTACCATTTAGATATCTTTATATTTATTAAGTCCTCAAAATATTTTTCATTCGAAGCGACAGTTTTCACAATCGCACTGTACATTTATACAACACATAACCCCAATCACTTTGCCAATGTTCGCTGTTATAGCGAGAAATTTAGAAGATTTTATCATTATAAGGCACCGTTATTTTTTCACATGCTACCTAACGACATTAAAGGTATCAACCCTGTGCGTAAACAAAAATTTAAGCGCGAACTTCGATCTTGGCTGCTCACCATAGAAAAAATTTCAACAATACTTTTAACAATACAATTAATTTAGTTATATGCACAAATAAATCATTTTAAGATATTGCATAAGTTTTATATACATATATATATATATATATATATATATATATATATATATATATATATATATATATATATATATATATATATATATATATATATATAAATATATTAGTAAATATGTGCGATATTGTAAATTTTTGTCAACAAAAGATTTTGTATTACTTAGTTTTAACAAATATTTTCTTGTTGCTACACCACAGATTTTAATCTTAAGGAGCTTTACTTTGTTTCATTATACGATAAACTCTATAATATCATGTTCACACCTGCAAATGATTGTCGATAAATTTACTAGGGACTTTTAGAGACAACTTCTTTTTTTTAGGCTGTGTGTCAAATAAGGTAAAAGTCAATTTTTAGTAAATTTTTCGGTAAATTCTATTATTTTTCAAAAACTCTATGACAAACTGATCGAAAAATTTGTCCTAAAACCGGATTTTACCAGAGTAAACGATTTAACTTAAGTTTAACACACAGCCTAATATGCTAAGCTTTCTTACAGAGTTGCCAAGCATTGCCAAACAGCGGAAAATACTTAATACGACGACTGAAACAGCCTTAAATCAATGAATTTGTCGTGAATACCTTTACAAAAGGCAATCTATATATATGAAGTGTTTACACAGGTGTAGTGGGTGGCTCTTGAATGCTGACGAATCTCAAGTTCAACTTTAGCTTCTCGGATTTAACATTACTTATTTAGGCTAGTATACAACTGACGAGAAATGAAATGTGCACTGGTCTCCAAAATTAAGCAGATATATGTTCCATGAAAAATTAGTTTGTAGAATTTCGTAAAACTTTAACGCAGATAGCTTCATGTTGAATTATTATTTTGTTATAACAAAGACAAAATATTTCTTATGTGAATTTGTTTAACAACAAATAAAGTTCAAGATGAAATGTCCGTTCCTTCCGTTTTTGATTCGCTCCAATTCGTTCGTTTTTTAAATCACAATGTGGCCGGTCCGCTTGTCAAACTTTAATAGAAATATCTGTGAGTAAAATAGTTTTGTTCATTTCTTTTTATTGGTATACGTTTTAGAAATATCTGTCTGTATATTATTTTACTTCAATATCTATGTACAAACATGTTCTACACGAATGTAATTCTTCTCGAAATGCCAAACTGCATTGAAGGTTATGTTGTCCGCAAAAAATTTATATTTGTATTTAGTGTACGTTCCGTTTTATTCCCCTCCGCCTATTGTGGGCATTTATCCGGTTTTCATACAAATTGATAGAACTGTAAAACGGAACGAAACGGAGCGGATGCATTGTGTTTGAAGCTTTACTTTTATCGTACCTACAGTATACAGTTAAACAGAGACATCTACATTTTAATGTAAAACATACCAATTTTTGCAGCGAAATTTTCATTTTGGTCTTCGCTTGTGTCATTTTTGTATGAAAAATTTCATTTCATGTCGGCTGACGCATACTAGCCTTTTAAGTAAAACTCTAACCAACAACACCCAATTGACGCAGTGCTGTGGGGCTTGGCATGTTGATAGAATGACATAAATCTGCATGTACAACTAGTATAGTGTTTTAGAGCAACATTTTTAAATCAAATTACGTATTTTAAGTATCTGGAGTTTTAAATATTTATCAAATCAATTTTCTTATCTTCTTCGTGTTATATCGATATTTCGATACTAATTTGCAAATGTGTTGTCTGTTGGCCTCTAGTAAATATACAAAGTACAATTGCGTTAATTAGTTTAACTTCCTTAAATCATTATCGGTGGTTTATCCTTCTAGAGATAAGTGGATGTCTCATAGTTTGAGGAACGACCTATTGAAATCACTAATCTTCTAATCTGATGACTCACGGTTTTACCCTAGTGTGGTTTTTAAGATCTCTTATGTCTTTACTGTACCTGGCTGTACACTAGTCTGGTGAGAGCACGGCGTTGACTTATTATGTTCTTTAAGCTTTAAATATTCATGTTAAAGTTCAAAAGCGCATTGGCCCACAACCTTATGTGGCAAATTCGTCTTTTCATTAATTCTTTTTACGCTATTTGCCGTAGGCACTTGGCGAAACACACTTATACCAAAGCAATCTTAATAAATCAAGCATGCCTATGAAATAGCACTTTCAAATACGAGATATAAAACACAATCAAAAAACTAACTTTTCATAGGTTTTGTATGGGAGGTAGCATTACGTTTGATAAATAAAACATGAATTAAAAATATTGAAAAATGATTTTTTTTTTACATAAATCGATGACAAATATAATAGATTTCAACTCATTCGAATGATGCAATCAGAAGGCTTCTCGTTTTCTTCAAATTAATAAAGAAAATATAAGGGATTTTCGCTGTACAACAACAACAATTAAAAAATACGGGAAATTGATGACGTCATAATATCGTCATTTTAAACTAATTATTAGAGAGAAATAGTAAATTAAAATTTATGAGAAAATAAGAAAGACAACAATTTGTTTTAAAAAAGAAAAATCAAATAGAAACGACAATATTAACAACGAAATCAAAAACAATGAAGAGTGCAATCATCGTAATTCAATGGTGAAGATAAAGGAAACCATATAATATACGAAATAAAATCCGAAGTTAAAATCCGAAAATAAAATAGTTACCAATTTGCTATTTGTTTACTTTAATTTAAAATAGTAGCCGTATGCAGTTTGTCATGATTGCATATCATTTTTGACACGATTTCAGATACGAATAAAAATCGTAGATATTTGAATCGTAATATTATCCTTTATGGATTGGTTAAATTTTTTATAATGTGTAAGTGGTTTATTAAGTTTTATGGAACCATCCTTCAATTTTCAATTAGGCTTCCGTATCATTCTACAAGAAACAAAGTATTAATAAAATGTTTGTTACATACGTTTGTCTATGTGGAACGGTTGTTGAAAAAGTATGTTCGATTTTCGATTCTGAGTAGTTTTATTCTTCTATTTCGACATGCTCATGCATGTATCAATATCCCCCAGATTCCAAAACGAATTGAATTTTGCTCCCGGTCTTGGTGTCTGTTGTAACAATTTGCTTTCATAATTTTAGATTTGTCATTTCCATTTAATGAAATGTTAGAGTTTCAACTTACTCGCATGTAGAGATTATCTCTCTTCTAGAACTGAACCGATATTACCCGATATTTTTAACGGATTTAAAACCAAAACGGTAACGATTGTAATTATAAAGAGAACGTTAACCATAACCGGAGCGCAGTTTTCAAACATTCAATTCATCCTTCTATTTCGTTTCGGTTCCCTCTTTTAATTTGTGTTATAATACTTAAATCGCCTAACAATTATGTTTTAAAATATTTAAAATGAAAATGTAATATCATTTCAAAATTGGCAGAGATTGATTATGAATTGGAATTAATCACACCATCCGTAATCAAATTTAAAATTATCATACGATAATACTATTATGTTATATGGATCACCTAATGGATCCGTCCAAGGTTCACTAGATTCCATTGTCGTCGTAAAATCGTCGTGGAAAGTGTAATTTCAATCATTTAAATATGCAGTATGAAGCCTCGCTAAATTTTTAGATGTGGATCATTCTGCTGATATAAGTTTGCAAAGAAATCTAATTTTATAATCTAAATTGCTTAACTTATAATTTGTGATTTTATTTCTTAAACGAAACAATGAACCATGTGCACGTTGAACATGGACTAGCATAACCATAATGCGAATCGTTTGATGTTTCAAGATTGTCGAAAGAATTGTTGGTGGCTTCAACGAGAATAACGGCTGTGAATACTTAAATAATGATGAAGTGTGTTAGACAACATTACTATTATTGGTTTAAATTGTCTTACCTCTCTGATTTTCAGAAACTGAGTGATATTTATACCTGCTGAACAAACCGGGATCATAAAACAAAATTGTATATGGGGTTAGGCATTTATAATAAATTTCAACATCAATAAACATGTAGTTAGTCCATGTTTTGACACATTTGATAAATACTTGACCAAATCAGATGTTTTTAGGATAATCTTTAGTAGGAACTTGCCGAAACACACTTACACGGCTTCTCCACCTGCTATCTGAATGCTATTGCAATCTACTTTCTCTCTCTATCAAAATTTGCCAAGATGGAGTCTGGTGTGGTAAACTTGCTATAATTTGACGTTTAGAAATCATTCTTAAAAAATATTTATATAATTTTATTAATATAATTTTTTAAAATTTATGTGGTTATTTATTTTTTATTTATTGAAATATGTATGTATCACCAATATGAAAGTGAAAAAATGTAGTCGACGCAATATTGAAATTGAATATTGATATATCGCCATATTGAAACGTCAAAATATTCATGCTATCTGTATGCTATCGAGTTATGCCGACATAGCATATATTCATAGCATACAGATAGCATATAAATATTATTGCGTGTCTCCACTTGCCATTTGATCGAAATTTTCTAGCATAACTAGATGGCAATAGCAGGTGGAGAGTCCATGTAACACTTAATAAACAAATTTTGTTAAACACTTGTTTTTCAATTTCGCAAAAAATTTAGATTTTTGAATATTTTAATTAAGGAATTTGTTCAAAAAGTTTAAAAAACATTCGATCGATTTCGACTTTAATCTTTACCTTGCGCTTCAACTCTAAGGATACTATATTTATCATCAACCAATCTTAATTAATTTTTATTTAAGCTCCACCTCCAATGGATTTTTTTAATGTACTCATTTAATTTATTATATCATTAATATAATTATTGTTATTATATAAAGCTTTATAAGTTTAAATTTATCGAACATTTTTAGTATCACTAACCACTTAGTAAGAGATGCCATTTCTGGGAAGATCTTGATGACAGTTTCAAGAACTGATCTTTTGAACTATTGTTGCACTAAGCTTCAGCGAAAATCTGTTCTAAAAATATCGAAAGGCTCCTTTGCAAACAATCGTTTCAAAATTGCTCCCCAAATATTTAGTTTTAAAATTCAATGTCCCCACAGAAGCATTGATTATAATATTAGCAAAATAATAATATTTATTACAAATTTTATCTTCCACCTTGCCTTAATTTAGCATGGTTGAGTTATACCTACCGTGTAGCTGCGTCTCTATAAGTCTTTTGTTTGTTCGTTCATCGTTTTTTGCTTCGCTAACATATAACTTTAAGCGTTCCACTGGGCTAAATATAATTGAAATCTCCATTTTGCCATCAAATAAACAAATTTTACAGTGCAAGAAGCAACATAATAGGAACGATGTATGACTACGATCATTCGCCGATCCGCACTACTGAGCCCGAATACGGTCACTATTAAAATCGAAAACAATTTATTACGCTTCGAAACAAATCCAATCGAATGTTCAAAATATTGAACTGCTGGCGCTATGATAAATATGCTACTAGAATATTTGAAGACTGATGTTGTACCACCAAAATGTTGTCCAAAAAATATGGTACAAATTGTTAAATCTGGCAGGAATTAGGTGACAAAGACGACTATTTACCTTACCAGATCACGGTTATATTTTGGAGGTCAAAATCAGTTTAATGTACAAAAAAAAACGTTAATACTGATTATTACCACATTATCACTATGGTTCATTGCTTATGCATGTATATTATTTACACATTCGTTCACACTAATTAAAGTTGGAATCAGGTACGCAACGTGGCGTATATAACGCCGAATAGTTACGAAATTTGTGAAAAGTTTATTCGAGATTTAAATGAATGGAAGTACACAGATAAATAGAAAATTCAATTGAAATCGTTTTAAAATGCATTGCACTGAATGATACTCGAGGAGGATTGATAAATGACCATCGACAGTGATTCGAAAATAAATAAGTGTCCTGAATGACCTTTTGTATTCGACGCGTACATAACACATGAGAACCGAAGAAAATCAATGTTTGGCACTTTTGGTTAAAGAATGACTTACAACATTAAGAGACGTCGCGTCTCACACATACGTGGGACAAATACGCAAGCATTTAACGTTCATTGCTTGTATACTTTTGAAAACATTGTTGCTACTTTAAACAAGTTATAATTCCACAAGTGAATGAGACACCAAATCAATCCGTTTGGTAGTGTATAATCCATAACATATCAAAGAGCTGCAATTGAAACGGCCACTATCTGCGTTTTTCATCATTTATCACCGCTGAAAATATCACCGCGCGAAATAATCACCGCAAAGAAACAATCATTTTGGAAAATAACTAAGAAAATCTTTACTCTGCGTAATTTTCTTAAGAATAAAATATTTTTAAATTGCATACAAATATTATGTCTTTTCGGTGGCAGCTATAGTGTTCGTACGATGTTACAAAATCAAGTACATACTGTAAAAGAAAATTTTATAGGTTTTATTACGCGCTAGGGAAGAAATGTTGTTCTATAATTTTTTAATCACGTATTTTTACATATCTGTTATTCAAAAACATTGTCACTCGCATGCTTTCACAACCACATTGTAGTGGTGACTGACTGGATGTCGTTATTTATAAATAATAAAAATAAAAAAATCCTGTACAAAAATAAGTTTTTTGTTTCCATGGCAATCGTGTTTTTAGAAAGAGAATGGAAAGAGACCATACTGTGATTTGAAATGATGACGCCATACAACAACAACATTAATAAAAGCTCATTATTTATTTATTTTCCAAGCCAATTGTCACACAGTTTAAAGGGTTTTCTTGAATCCTTTTTTGAACTGATTAAAGTTTGAACTTTTCTGCATTTACCCGTACAAAAATATTATAAAAGCTTATGGTTTAAATATACTTAAAAAAAAAAGAAAATTAGTCGTTTTCCATACATTCCTATAGGAAACCAAAATTTATTATATCCCATATTTTAAGTTTAGTGAAAAAAAGCTCGAATAGGGAGGCTCTATTTATCTAGTCGGCTCTGCTTATACTTAATAAACACATTTTTAATAATCACTTGTTTTTTGTTTCGCAGAATTATTTTGAATAATTTTCAAAAAGTTTAAAAAATCACTCGATCGATTTCGACTTGTTAGGTCATCATCAGGAGTATCTACTGATTTGTATTAGTAAAAATTTTGTTATATAGCAGAAAAAAGCAAAATATAAATAAAAGATGGAGGGACAAAAAATAAGCAATACAAATTAATCTACGGATCGCGCAGGTAGGCGATGAGTCATTGGTTGAGTAACAAAATTCAAGGTATATTATTGCGTACGTGAGAATAGAATAGGGCGGGGTCTGTAATTGGTGAGAAGCGGATTTCTCTCTGTTCGTTTAGGATATTTTGGTTAAGAAATATTGATTTTCTAATTTCGTAAGATTCTAAGGTATCTAAACGTCTGCCTTTGGGTTGTATATGTAATATGTCTAAATTGTTCAAGCTAGCTGTATGATTTTTTAAAGTTAAATGGTTATGGAAAGTTGATTGATTGCAACCAGATAAATGTTCTTTAGCTCTAACTCCAAAATTGCGCCCAGTCTGACCAATATAGGAGAAACTACAATCATTGCAATTGATCCTATAGACACCAGATTTGGAAAGGCGATCAACTCTAGGTTTATTGTTAAAAATCATTTTCTTTATTGTGTTATTATTATAAAAAGCAAAACTAATATTGGTATAATTGGACACGATGTTGCTAATCCGTTGGCTAATCCGATGGTTTTTCCTATATACTCTAAGCGACGCCAATTTTCCCTCGTTGGATTATCCGGTGGATAAATACCCGTTCGAGTTTTATGCTTTAGCTTTTTATTTAATAACTTTAATATAGTCTTAGTTACATATCCGTTATTCGTTGCTATTTGAAGAATTATGTTAAGCTCAGTGTTGTAATTTGAATTTGTCAAAGGGATGTTTATTAGTCTGTCTATGAGTGAGTGGAAAGCTGACATTTTAATATTATGAGGATGGTTTGAAGAACTAGGGATAACAGCGTCTGTATACGTGGGTTTCCGATAAATTTTGAAGTCTAAAGTAGAATTAATCCTGGTTATTGTTATATCTAGAAAATTAATACATTTGTTTTCTTCTTTTTCTAACGTAAAATCAATGGTGGGATATTGAGAATTTAACCAAGTAAGGAAAGAGTCTAACAGTCTATCAGTTCCATTCCATAGACATAATATGTCATCAACATATCTATACCAAAAGATTATATGACGAAAATAAGGATTGTTATTTGATATAATCATTTGTTCGAAAAAATTCATGAAAATTTCATGACCTAGAATAGATAGCTAATGATTTTCGGAGCTTTAAACACTCGTCCCAATCCGACACTTTTATAGGATGGGTGGTGGGAGCGATTGAGCATCAAAATATTGAGTAATTTATTGATTTTCGGAACTTTATATTTAATTACGTCACTTAGACCAACAAACTTTTGCTGATATTATTATATTCAAATATTTCGGTTTATTTTAGACTTCTTTTGTTATGTCGTGATAGAATAATATATATATAACATCATATCATGATAGTTTAGGTAGTATTGCCTCAAGCGTATATTTGATTTTTATGGGATGCAAGTCTGGGATAACTTTTTTTACGTGTGGCCAACACCATTATTCCTGCTTAAATTTCAGAAACCAACAAGGTCAATCCTTTGTTTTGTAAATGGTAACTGTGCTCATAATTGACGGAAAAAATTTAAATATTACGTTTCATTCCGAATAATCAATCCTCCTGGACTGTAAAGAAGCTGAATTTTGGTGAAATAATTTTTTTGTATCGAAACTCGACATTTCCGGTAAAATTTCAAAGGTGAACCACGAAATAGCTCCTATATAAGCTGCACTTTTGGAAATAGCTTAAGAATGAAATTTCACCTCGTACAATCAATCTGTCTGGGCTATAAAGAACAAACAGTTTTTAGTCAGCATGACACCTTATCTAAAAGAAAGTAATATGGTCGAGACGTACAGAATTAGTTTAGCCCACTTTTTAACCGATCATGATTATATTATATTAGGAATGTTGCATAGAACATGGCCTTTTAATTTAAGTTGATGGTCACAAATTTAACAACTAGCTAGTTTTTAAATATAAAAATTTCATATACCGAGTTCCTTTACTTCGGAGATCAATCAATTTGTCATTTTAAGGAACACTTTACAAATTTTATTCACCTAGAATGTTTTATTTTGTAGCAAAACAATTACAAAATTTCACCCATTTGTAATATAAAAATTTAAAATTAATTTCCACCTGGAAAACTATAAGATGGCAACCTCGAACTGAAAAAAAACCAATTATCAACATTATATACGTAAAAATCATTGGTCAACATTATTTTCGGCACCAGCATGTTCTGAAATACCTACGCGTTGACGCACAACATTGTGTACCGGTAATTTCAACAAAGTGCTGTACGAACATGAAATATGATGTAAAATCATTGTGATTATAAATAGATACAACTTCCTTGGCTCAAATTAGTCTTTAATTATTTTCGTGCACGAAAATTATTTTCATCACTATCGCCATCTAGTGTTAACGATCACTTTTTATACGCAACCTAAATATTAACCACCACGTTATTTTAAATGGCAAATTTGATTATTCAATAAACCAAAAAGATGTATACAAAAAATCATTTTGTGACGTATAAATTAATCTTAGTTCTTTTTTTTTTAGTGAAAGTAAAAGTAGTTTTTGGTCCAAATCAAATCAACAACAACAACAACAAAATATAAATAAAAATTTGTTGTATTATATTACAAAATTATAGTTTAATGTACATCTAATGCATCCATCTCTATTCTTTACAACGTATTTATGTATGGAAGGGAAGGCGCATATTACGAGTAAAGTATTCTAAAATTTGACGGGTCATTACGAATTTGTAAATGAATATAATAACAGTTGAGTCGCACGTAATCTAACTAAAATAATCTAAAACTCTATAAAACACTAAAAAATTAGTTATGTACTTTACACAATTTTGAAAGCGACGTTTAAAATTTTCACAGATGGCGAGGGGTAGGCGGTATATGTAAATACGAGGTATTACAAAATATACAAAATTGTCTGGCACATTGTATATAGGTGGCAATATTAAGATGTACATATATTGTAAATTTCTCGCATTACGCAATATATTCGTACGCGGAGTTATATATTTGACATTAAAAAGTGATTTTGATTTGATCCTTCAAACTTTATGAAAAATATTATACAAAAACATGTTTTCTGCAATGTTATATTAAAAATAAAAAATGTTTAACCCTCGATTAACATACTAATTTTTTTGTGTGCATAAATAGTTTATTCACTCAAATGACTTGCGGTATAAATCATATCCGATATGTCATTTAAATTCATTCAAACTATAAATTTACTCTTGCATGATATTATTAATTATTCATTACATGGAAGAATAACAACAATATTATGATTGGTCCTTCAAAAATTGTTTTCAATCAATCGAAGTAAAGTAGTTGGTCGCGTAGCGCAATGAAATATTTTACGCTTAATCAACATTAGATTTATTATAAAACCTGTTGCACGATATTTCGATACTATACTAAATGTAGAGTGCCACAACACTATAAGGGTTAGAGATACATTCTATATAAGTAAAAGTGTATATATCGCAACCACAAAGCTATAGTGTATATATGTACGAGTGAATTATTAATCATATTAATCCATCAACATCGGCATTCTGTATATATATGTATAACATTGAAATTAACCAATTCCATTTTATATTTTGTATTTTGCATCTTTCAGTGTCTTAAATAAAATAAGTTTTTTACTTAACCAGATATTTTATTTTTATAGACATCTTATAACATTTATAACTCTAATAGTAACGACAAGGTCAGCTGCTTAAATTATGTTATGTATACAGCAACCAACATTGTAAACAAAAAATTTTGTAACGAGAAGTTTCATTTCATTATCAGTATAAATTTCAGTACAGGTTGTGTACACAATTACAATATTATGAGGAAAAAACGAATTATCTATGATCTCATTATTTATATGTAAGTCGATTATCTAGTTCAGGTATACTTTTAGTTTTCACGAAGCTTTAGTTTTACGCATTTAAGCTGTATACATGTCACGTAAAGTAGTGTGGCCTCTAAACTATGCACTGTGCGAGTATACATAAATATGACCATAATTGGTATATTTCTTAGCTTTATTTTTACATGAATAATTTTAAGTAGTAGCAGTGATTGAATTAGTTAAACAAATTACATAGAGAACTGGATTAATTATGTAATTGATCTGTGGCTACAATTGTGACTTTGAGCTTAAATTATATTTAAGTTTGAAGGTAGCTCCTAACTCGAATACCGTGTACGTAAACAGCAGATTTAATGATATTCTAAGAAACTGCACTTAAATACCTCGTTAACTTCCACTTTTCTCTCGTATGACTTTGAACCGGTTAGAATATTGCAACTAAATATTCTAATCGTACATATCAAATATGTAACATCTCGCAATTTCAAAGCAATTAGTGGCACAACACTAAATCGCCACCCGGTTATTTTACATCGTGTAACGCAGGCAAATAACTAAAGCTATAACCAGCGAGTCTGTAAGAGTCAGTAACGAAACCTTACAGAATTTAACGAAAATGTTTTACTACAGAATCTTTGACAGTTTGACCAGCGAATCTGTAACACGATTATTGTCAATTGAATTTTTAAATGTCAATTTACTATACATCCTACAAAACGGCAGAACAAATTGAATAGATAATATCCATTTATAAATAAATTATTGATAAATTACAAATCAACCATGCCACGATGGTATGACATTTATATTAGAATTGTTTTTATATTAGAATTGCATTCAATTTTGAAGTTTCCTTCAGTTTGAGCGATAATTTTCGCTCTTGTTACGGATTGCTAAATGACAATTCAAATTTAACGAAACTGAACGAAAAGTACTTTGGGTTTCGCTGGTCAGTAATGTCAATAAACATACATTTTTCAGATGTCGCTTTGTTACTTAAATTTCTTACAGACTCGCTGGTTACGCCTATAATCATAAAATATTATTTGTGTGGAAATCAATACAAATTTTCTAGGCTACTTTGATTTATAGTAGCCATTTGTTTATATGCATTTTCCAATCCTCATTCGATTCGCACCCACAGATTTTATAGTCGACGTGAAATAAAAAAATGATTAACGAAAAAGACAACGGGAACCATACGACGAGTATTCCAAAACAAAAAAAAAAAGAAAGACACGACGAATACAAGCAAAGCAAAATTTTTCAACACAAATAAATTTTACTTTCAAGCAGTTCATCAAGCCGCCAAGTAAGTTTTACCACATTGCGCGGTCGCTACTGTAGAAAGTGAATATGTACATATGAATAAAAATTAACACCCCTATTCCTGTAGTCGTATCTATCTATATGCGGTGTGACTATCTCTTTGGTTACTAAATTATAAAATCAAAATTTTCTAAGGCTGCGGGCCAGTAGTCGGGTAAAGCGTTTACTATGGTAAAAATTGGATTTAGAACAGATTTTTCTATCAGTTTGCCATAGAGTTTTTGAAAAATAAAAGAATTTACCGAAAAATTTACTAAAAATTGACTTTTACCCGACTATTGGCCCGCAGCCTAAATACATTTTTACAAAACACGCAGTGAACGTTTCTTAAATCTTAGTTGGCTGCCTTTGAATTTTTTTTTTATCTATTTGTCGCATTCAAATTTCAAGTGACATTGTAAGTTTCGATTTAATAATCTAGCAATCAAGAACATGCATACATCACATGAAGTGATCGAATACGGGAATAGAGGTGTAAATTGTTAGTTAGTTCATTCCAGTCGCTCATATAGATGGCACAAAATAAACTCCGTCCGTAATTTCGAAAATAATGCGGCGTTTTATTTTTAAAAAAAATTGGCAATTATTAAACTTCGCAGGTAAAACCTCTAATTTGTTTGAGTTTTCATTAATTCGCAAAGAAATTATTTTTCAAAATTCAATTAAGATTGAAATATGACTCTTTACTGACTGTACGAAACAAATAATTTCAAGGTTTTCTAATCACGTCCAGTGCTATGTTTAAATAAATAAAGTAAAAGGGGTCTCATACGAAACGACACATTTCACAACAGGATGTGCTAAAACAGGATGTCACAAAACAGGATATCACAAAACAGTACATGGTACGCTACAGTACATGGTACGGAACAGGACCGATTAAAACAGTACATCACAAAACAGTACATGGTACACTAAAGTACATGGTACGGAAGAGTACATCGCAAAACAGTACATATTAAAAGAGAACACCACCAGTTAATAGTCAATTTTACGGTTTTAATAACTAGTTGTGTGGGTACGGAAAAGTACCATGTCAAAAATTTATTTTTGTATGTTTTTTGAACCAACATACACATTTGTGCATTCCTTTCAAACTTATTTTCGCCCGAAAAAACACTATAACTATACACACAATTGTGTTGGTTGTATTTCAAGTCAAGCGAAATTTTTTATCAAAAACGCCATTACATACTATGGTTTTTTATTCACACATTTGTGTGGTGTGGACTTAAATTGAGCCATTTTTTTGGTTAAAAAGGGATATATTTATTTATATATTTATTTAAATTTTTGATCTATTTTGCAACGATCAAGTATTAGCGATTTAAATAAAAATAATGTTATATATTGTTAGGTGAAGGGATATTTTATTATAACTTAAAGCAATTATAATTCTATATAGTATACTGTCTAATTACTCTAGGTGAAGACAAATATCCACTTGATAATATCCTAATTACTAAACGTATTCAATAACAAATATTTAACAAATCAAGCTGAAAAAATCCTCCAGCTTAACGTTCAGTAAAATGTACTTTAGTGTACCATGTACTGTTTTGTGATGTACTGTTTTTGTCGGTCCTGTTCCGTACCATGTACTGTTTTGTGATGTCCTGTTTTATTACATCCTGTTTTGAAATGTGCCATAGTGAACGGCTTCGAGGTAAAGGATAAACATGTTTTTACAGCGTATTCCATTTTAACGAAACCTGCAGAGATGAGACCTAATATTTCTGAAGTGACACTGGTGTTCGTCTTATATATCACTTGAAAGGTATTTCAATTTTACGACAACGGCAAAATAATAAGATTTTGAAACCAAAACATTTTAAATTACGTTATTAAATGTTCGAACTATTAAGCCTCCAACTTCTCTATAGAGACGCTGTCGAAGTCAGATCGAACTTTACTCGATTGTTCCCTAATTATTTTACGACATTGATTGAAGTACTTACATTGATACACATTTGAGACACAGTACACATATTTTATTAAGGTAATATATTGCGCAGATACCAAACCAAAAATACAACAACAAAACATTCGGATATGACGGAGGCTGTGAGTTTATTTTACTATGAAGTATTCAAACTATGTAACATACTTAACAATTTTGAATTAATTAGGGATTAGGATTAAATTTCTCAGAAAATTAATAAATTTAAAGACACATTTTATTTATAAAATTGTTTTATTTATTTTACGGATTCAACTTTTGCTTTTATTTAGGATACTAGTATTTAGTTGTTTAATCCTAAAATACATTCTAGAGCGAAAAAAAATCTTTGACTTTAAAATCAGCAGCAACATAACCGCTAATTTCATTTAAGTTTTTATATATCTTTGACAATAAACTATATCACCACCATTAAACACGTTTAAAATGGATTCTAGTTCCTTCATTTGATGCATAAGTTTGTCGTTTGGTTTTTGGAGACGACCTTCATTTAATTGGTTTGTCTACGAAGAATGTTGATGTGTATTCACCACAGAATTATGTACAACCAACTCTGGGTTTTTAATTTTATGGCAAATGTACCCCGTTAAATCCTCTAATGCATCATACTGTAATGCTTGTAATTCGTCTTCGGCAGCTTCTTCAGGAATATTCATTTCGAAAGTTAATGTTCTATAAACGTTATAGCTTAAACTGTTGACTATTTCAATGTCTGTAGTATCATCTACGATCGTATTTCCATCGTTTGACAAACTGCCTCCATTTCTGCCCAATCTAAGTCGGTACATAAACCACCTTGTGTGCGAATAACACCAAAAAAGTTTTCTAAAATATCTTGGTTTAGACGGTACGTCAATAAATAGTGAATTTCATATTGCGGTTTTAAATCATCATGCGTACTCTTAGAAATTTTGCAGCTTTTTCGATGTAAGCCTTGCACCGAGGCTAATACGAAGCAATCGTGTATCACATTAAGATACAAAGCTTGTATCGAAACTGTTTAGGATGTAATTGCGCCTAAAAACGGTGCAATACCTGTTTCGAAAGCAGACTTCGCTATAATTTACATTGCATCAGAAAATAAAAATTAAACAAACACCATAAAAACGAAACGAAAAAAAGAAACGTTACAGAAAAAGTTTAACCCTCTAATTCTAAATAATAATCTATCTGCATTTTCATATCTCTTTTACAAACCAACGTCGTTTTACGAGTATTTTGAGCTGACAGGGTTAATAGACATCATTTTTACTTGCTTCAGTTTAGTTTTGATTTTATTAATATACGGGTGCTGGTGTGTTATTCAAAAAGGAAATTAATTATAATAAAAGAAAAAATAAAGAAAGTAAAAAATAGTTAAGTGGCAGTGTTACCTTAAACTATTAAACTGTTAAATAAAAGGTTTAAAATTTAAAGTTATTAGAAAATGAATGTAAAAACACAGGTTATAACCAAAATTCCGTTTAACGGTAACCTGAGATGAGGATTTTGTTGCATCAGGTATATACCTTTACGTAATCTATAATTAAATATGTGATTAGGAACGCGATTTATTGAAATAATGCAATAAATTATTTGGCAATAAATAACGTGGTTAAATTTTTTATTATGCGATGCAATTATACATCTAAAGTTTAAAAAAAACATACGATGTACCTGGCTTCGCATTTAAAGCTAGATAAAAATTTGATTAACCCTTTACTGCAAAATTGCTCATTTTACGGAACAAAAATTGTTTTGATATGTATTTTTAATCACTGATAACGAGAATCAACTTTAAAAATGGGCGAAAAATTTATTTTTCATGGAAATCACAGTTTTTCAAACATATCACATATGATATTTCACGCAGAAAGACAGAAAAAATATCTATGTCGCAGAAATAAATAAAAATAGCTAACACTGTAAATAAATCAATTTGGTTCAAAAGAATTCAATAAAACTTAAAATATAAATAAATAAAATAATTAGTGTTACATATAATAAAATAAATATTTGAATTATTTAAAAAAGTAAATAATTTATAATTAAAAATCACAAAATTTCAAAATTTTTCAGTCTTTAGGTTATCGTGTTTTCCTTATGAATGGAACATTGAGTAGCAATTTCTATCCTAATTTAGACATAGCGACACGTTGCATTTGGAACAATTTATAAATCCAAGCTTATTGCAACCTGGAAGCTTGCATGACAATCTACTACCATTCGAAGTGAGCAAGTGTCCTATATTATCTACCCGAATTTCTTTTGGAGGTACCTGAGTTACTAAAGCTTTCTTTCTTTTTAAGTCTATTCGGTTCATAATATTCCGAGATGATCTTCCAACTCTTACTGGATCTGCATATTTCATTAAAGTTTCCGAAATTTCTGCTTTAAAATCTGTCAAACCTAACAGATTCTTCTCGGTACTGCCACATTGTTTTTCTACTCGTTTGTAAAGTATCCAAGCATTTGCTACTTGAGATCAAGTATATGGTATAAAACTCTCATATACTACTTTTTGGATCATATTTTAATTTTATAACGTCCTAAATTGACGTCTAGCAGGTCTACAAGTCCTTAAATTTATTATATTCCTTCACTATTGACGGACAGTCAACATTGATAGAGCTAGAATTTTTCTCCCCTCTCGTCGATAAATACAGTGGAATTCTACCAACTAATGTAGACATGAGAGTGACTATCTTTGTCTTTCCACTGAACTACAGTTATTTGGTTTCCCTCGATATTAGATACCATCTCAAACGAACAGCCCCTTTGTTGCGTTTTCCAAGGCACTTTTGATAATTTTGAATTAAATTGTTGAACAGTGCCCTTATTTTGTACAATCGGTCGTGGTCTGAGTCAGTTGTAAGAAGCAGTCTCTCATTATTATTAAAATGAATCTTTTGTCTAATTGCCACAAATTTTCTTAATGGCATCGTTTCTTGGACCATGGCATTACCCAATTTCGGACGCCGATATCTTGAAGTATTGCTGATTTGTGCAACTGAAGTAAACAGGCATATCCCTATAAAATTCTTCACATCTTTGGTGGTAAATGATTTGGTATCATTCGGATTTTTCTGAAATCCGTATAAATTTGTCTCTTCAACAATATTTGCATACTATCGTCGAAGAAATAATTTAAAAATGATAATGGTGTACTTAAATTTATTTGATCTTCCGTAAGATCAGAGGCCCTAAAAATTTATGGTTGCTCTGAAGATATGTCAAAATATTTTTTTCCACACAATTCGTGAACATTTATCTTTCAATTCCTTTAGTTCGTTCAAAGCAGTCACTATATTGCTAAGTTCAGGCACACCAAGCAGACCAGCTTTTAAAAATTACTTCCGCGACCTTTTCTACAGTATAATAACGACGTTTTGGACTTATTATGTTTCTATAAAAATTAAATTAAATATTTCCCAAAAATTAATTCATTAATGCGCAATATATCATATTTGATATGATATCATATATGATATTGGGTAAAATAGATACCTCTGGATAAAATATCATATATGATATAGTTTTCTAAAATGTATAATTTCTATAAAACTAGTTTGATTTCACTTTCCAAACTAATAAATTAGGATCGTAAAACATATGTTACGTTTGATTTACTACTTACATTGAATTTTTTTTGCCTAATTCTTAAATAAATCGAAGTAAATCTGGAGCAACTTTTCACTACGTCACTAAACACAGTATATTGGCAGAATTAAACGTTCCCGCCAATTTTTTGACAACCATTTTGCCCTAAAAACAGAGTTTTCATAAGGTAATACAATGAACAAAAGTATTTGTGGCAGAGTAGTGATGAAAAAGAAATTTTTTTACGAAATATAATTAATTGAAATTAACATATCATATATGATATACTGTGCAATAAAGGGTTAACCTCATGTCTGAGGTAAAGTCACCAAAATACTTAGAGTGGAACAACACTCATTTTGTATAACGTTGATCAAATGTTTTTGTTAACTTTTAATGATAGGTTTTATTACTTTTTAGTTGTACTTTTAGAACGGCCGAATCCATCAAGCCACTTCTATTCTGATAAATTTGATTCCAGAAAATATTGGGGGAATATCGTAATGAAAAAAAAGAGACAGCCTTTCCTCTATTTAAATAAAAAAAAATATCGTTTTTAAAACGTAATATAACTGCAAGAATAATTAGAATCCTTAATTAATTATTCTGCTGCCTATTTCAGATAAATCTGACGATTGACAAATTAAAGGAAGCAAATGTTATTCATCCGTATATAATAGCCGTTGGGGATAACCAACTTTCAATTCCCAGTTTTTATTTGTGTGTTGAGGGAGAAATTATAATTCTAGTCGATGAGTCACTATATTTTTAATCAAAAATTTGATAGTTCGGAATCGGTCACACTTCGGCTAAAAGAAATATCCAGCAAACTAGAAATAGACATATCCAACCTATAGGTTAGTTGAATATTAAAGTTTAGTGATAAGTTCTATTGTACTTATTTAAGTTTAAGTTATTTATTTTATGCTGGAATTACATTCAAATATATATTGAATTTGTAAAGGAGAATTCACCCAGTAAAACTAAATGTGTAGCCGACAAACATTATCGATGCTCCTTCAACAGATTTCTTTCGTTGAGAAAACATATAACAAAGCATACAATTTTTAATAAACGTCATGAAACTACATACTAATGAAAATGAATCTAGTTCAAACTGCAATTATTTAAATTTAGATATGTAATTTTTATCAAATTTTGAAAATAGTCTAAAACATATGTACATACCACACAATGAATAAAATCGGTTTGCCTGAGGATACGATTACAACTATTTTCCTTGAAACTATAGCAGTCGTCGAGAATGCTAATAAAGTAGTTTTTCACCACAAAAATGTAATAAAGAAGGAATGAAAATAGTTAGAACATTCAAAAATTATTCTTCAAAATTTAAAAGTGAAAAACTTTTCAGCAAGATCAAATATTTTGCAAAGCCAACACAAATCACCATAGGGTATCGTTAGGAATTACGGTTTAACAAGCAATCAAGTGTCTATATAAAAAGTTTTAGTACAATTTTTTTTCAATTTATTCCGATTTCTTTAACTATTAAAACAATTATGTTCAAGAATATTCATACGCTAGTTTATTTAAAGATTTCAATAACACTAACTTGTGCACAGATAGATTATATACAAACACTTGTTGTAGAAGGATGTTCCATGCATTAAATTTTGAATATCGATTTAAGAACCCTGTCCTCATTCAAATATATTACGATGTTTTTGAGGTAGTCAAAGCTCTCGGCAGTAAACCATTGATTCATAAAATTGATTGATGCATGATGGCCTTGAAGGTCTTATTGCACTAATATTAAAATATTAGTTAGAATTTTTGTTGTCCAAAAAGTGTTTTAAAAATACTGAGGAATTAAATCAGTGTATATCACCATACAATTTCGGTTATTTAGACATGAAATCGAAACCATCTAACATAAAATTAGATAGAAGTAATTTAGGTCAAAATGCTTCTTCTTTCATGATGAAAATTGGAGTGGCATAATAACAATGCTTCAAATTTTAACAATATTATTCTCTTATGAAATCACAGAATCACACATTTAGGTATTATTCAAAATATTTTTAATAAAACCCTTACTCCTAAACAGCAGTTGTTAACTCACTATCTAAGAGTAATCCGATAGATGGGTCCCGTAATACACCTGTGGAAAAATGTAAGTCAAAATTTTATAAACTTATGCCACACTTTCGCCAAAAGACATCTTTAAATGATAGCAACCTGTTGGGAAAATTTTGACTCGGTACTTCATTATAAAATCTGGGAAGAAAACTTATGTAGTATTACCGAATATATACTACAGACATTTACTGGCTCCAGTATTTAGTCTTGCATTTGTAGATAATGAATTTCATTATCAAAAAAAGATTTTTCATCCTCAGAGAAAAATATAATAATCGGGAAGTTGTCCAGTTTCAAAAAATACTAGAAATTGTAGAAGACCAAACGGAACTTCATTTTTTATTTGAAGAATATTTAGGCATTTATGATGAATTTTACTGTAGTTTCATGCTCGTTAAGAAAAGACAACCCAGTATGTGTGAGTTTACTCGGTTTGTCGATACAGTTTGGCTTCGCCTCTTTAACAAAATATTTGCGATTCAACCATTGTACCATTATTTAGAATTCACCGCTGCAAACTTCGAAATTTTTCTGAATCATTTTAGTTTATATAGCTTATTTCAATGTAAGCACTATCGTAATTTCTTCAAATCACTTTAGCATCTTTTCTTACATTATGAAGCAACTTAAATTGAAATTAGCTTCGACTCAAAATCTGCTCCGAATTTCTATTTTTAATGTAATAATACATCGAAATCATTTCCGATGTAATTCGCTTTAAGTCGCTTTTCTCAATCGTCTTCTATTTCAATGTAAACTTTTAATCTCACTCAACTTTACAATGCAAATTATATCGTAACCAAATTCGATGTGACTCCTACTTCAAAGGTCTCATTTTGACGTAAATAGATTTGAGTTTAATTTCGATGCAAAGGTTAAATCAAATTTCGATACAAGAGGGTTTCCATTTGGAGTACTCGAATACTCGAGTACTCAACAATTTCATCAATCTATCGAGTTTTGAAATACTCGGTTAATTTAATAGAGTAATCGAGGTTTAGAAAAACTAGTTATTTATCTAAAATAAAAATTAAATTTGTTGACTAATTTTAGGCTTTAATTTGTATGCTACTCGTATAGTTAGAATTCACTGTACAAGAAAACACTGTTAATGAAATTTATTTCACGTTCCAAGTTTTTTACGTTCACTTTTTTTTACGTTCTATCCATTTCAATTGTCATGTTTGTGAACCTAAAATGTTATCAGTTCAGTAACTAAGTACAAAAGAAGCTAATTTAATAACAGCAGAAGGAGCAATCCTAATACGCTATGAAGAAACTTCTAACCTATCACTAAATTTATTGAAAATATTGTAAAATGAAATTGATAATCGAAGAAAAGGAGATATAGGCGTCACTGCTTATATTTTTATATAAGGAAACTTACCTTAAACCAAACGAAAATGAGTTTTTAAACTATTTGTCTAAATATAACCTTAAAATTATGATTGTTTCTCGAAAATAAGAATTAGACTAGCAGATGAATTAACGGAATACCATAATTTACAAAATTGTATCCAAACTTTAATCAGACCTAATCAAGCTGTGACACACAGCGCAGTGACAAAAATCCATACACGACTAGGCATAGATACAGGGGTCGGTAATTTCAGTATATCGTAAAAACATTTCAAATTTAACAAAAAATATGGTATTGTTTGATTAAGCCACATTTAGCGCGTATAATAGCATCGAGTCAGTCCGAGAAGGCTTCACATGCTGCACAAACGTGTCTGATGGTATTTTGTACCATTTTCGCCGAAGAGCAATTTTTTAAGCGTCGGCCGTCTCATATATTTTTTAGTTAATACTTATAATCCAGAATCGACAATATGAAAAAATCCATTGATCGTAAGTCCGGGTAATGTGGTAGCCATTGTTGTGAAGAAATGAATCTGGGAATTTTTTATTATAAAAAACGTTGAATTTCACGGTCTTCATGGAATGGTGCCGAGTCTTGTTGAAACATCCTATGGTTTCTATCCCGAATTGTTTACGTGCCTAAGGTAACAACGCATCTTTTAAAATCTTTTCTCGGTAGATTTGATGATTTACCTTTACGCCTTGTTCTATGAAAACGAGTGAGCGTCATGTGGCAGTTACCGCGGCCCAAAGCATTAATGATGCAACTGTTTTAACACATTTGCTTGCTTTTGATAGGTGAACTGCCTTTGTTGCAGGTGTTAAATCTAGAACTTTTTGTATTTTGTATAGGGCTTACAATCGTAGCTCATTTTTTAATATGCACACCATGCTACGAGATGACACTTAGAGATTTTTCGCCAATTGGACTATATGCTTTGTCGTGGATTACGTTGAATTCTGGCCTTCATGTTACCAATCATTGTAGCGTGCGTAATGGTCCGATACAAAAACATTTGGTTCATATGTAAATGTCGTACCTCAGTATCAAATGGCTGATTGCGATATTTCATCCAAATACAAAGCAACTATGATGTGTTTGAATTCCATTTTTTTTTTTTTTTTTTTTTAACTGCAACGTTAAATGTTTATCCTTCTGTAGGCTTGAAACAACATACCAGACTGACGCTTTTCAAAAATGAGCTGAGGAGTTGCTAGAGCAGCGTGAAGTTGGTTACATTTCGAACACAGAATTTTATTTTAGTTTGATTTGCTCTTTTTTTATTAAATAAATAATATTAAAAGAACTATTTAGCTGTTTTTTGGTAAAAAATTATTTTTTCGAGTACTCGAGTAACTGGTTAATCAGAAAACAGAAACTCGACTACTCGAGTAATCAAATTTCGAGTTAAATGGAAACCCTAGCATACAACGAAATGTCGGACGTCGGAAAAAAAATTCAACTGTGTGGAGCAATTTTAAAGAAGTATTGGTCATTAGAATACCTAGATTTAAAATGATTTAATAAAAAAAAGTTGGAATTTAGATAATACATTTCACCTTTTTGGAATGGCATCATATGTGATTTGCCTTTCACGCGCATTTTCTGCATATTTGCTGACATTTGTTCGATAATTTCAAACTGGATGGACTCTGAAAACCCAATTGCTTGAACCCGTTGCCGGAATATCTTTGTCAGGTGTCCGCGGATGTTGAGGCAATCAAACCAATCATTAACTTTAAATAATTAAAAAATTAGTATTAAGCTTATTGATTTTAAATTATTAATGGCCGGCTGTACAGAAAAACGACTAACGACCGGTTAGTTGTGCGTCAGATAAATTTTTTAAATGAAATCTGGTTTTGCAGTCAGAAAAAAAATCAACGCAAACTTGGTTAAATATATTTTATTCCATGGAAATATTTAACGATTAGTTAAAAAGTTATTCAATTAAAATTGGCCAATCAAATATTTGTAAGAGTAAGCCAATCAAATATTTGAGAGTGTAAGCTCGCTTGTCAAGAACTTCGTGAAAGGATCTGTAAAATTAAGTATTCCTCCGCTATTTTTTTCACCCATTGACTTCGGTGGTGATGATGTTTCTGGACAGAGGGGTTTGAGGCAAATAGAAACGGAATTTATTGTAACCAGATTAACGAATTAAGATCAACAAAGCGACAATTTTCATATTATATTCAACAATTTTCAAAAGTTTAAAAAGATTAAATCGTTATTTTGGTATTTTCGAAGCTGTGTTGCTACTGTGTCTAGCTATAGTCACCGCGTATATTATAAACGGATTACACGATAAACAAATTCCATGTAACCAAATCAATACGCTATATATAATAACTTAGTATACTAATAAAATCATTTATATAAAGCCAGTATACAAAATTCTTAACTCTAATTGATTTACTTAGATTTAGATTACGACATTTTAATTGAGTCATTCGGATAATTTGTACAGCCCATAAAACAATATACACATCTCGATAAGAAGTATTTTATAGACTCGTATATTTATGTAACATACATGTGTATAAACTACTGTACCGAAATAAAATAAAAATCTAAAATACCGAAATCTTGAAAATTTAGAATTAACGTCACCTCTTAAGAACTCATCAATCATATTTCTATTTCGTGTTATATAAGGTAAATTATGTTTTTATTTAATATACCTTTTAACAACGTATACATTGTGTATAGTGATATGGGAATCTAATCAAAAGATGTTTACGTTATAAAAGAAGAAAAACATTTCGTAATCGAATTTTAATTTTTTACCGGTCTGATTCGGATTGTAATAAAGTGCCTTGCATTTATGCGCGAAAGTGAAATTTATCGAACACGAATTAATATTATGTACCGTTTCTTGCGGGGTTTCTTTCTTATTCATTTTGTATGTAAATGAAATCTTTTGTACCTACTAACTTTTGGTTAGTTGTTGAATGGAGTAGAATATATGATTTGACGTGACGATGTGACATGGGTTATCTTTATATTTATTATAAATTTTGGTTGTGTGTCTAACAAATTTTTTTGAAATTTTATAAACGGAAATTAAATACTTTTGGACGTGAGGTGAATTAAAAAAATACTTAGATAATAGAAATTATCGATGAGATTCTCGAATATGGAGGTTTTACGTCGCCTCGAAAATGTTGTATTATAAAAACCAGATTTTTGTCATTTTTTTTAGAAATAATACGTAGATTGAGTCATTACACAATATATATTTTGAATACATATGAAGAGACACAGCTTCAATTCTAGATAAAAATATGTATATTCAATGTCGAAACTTGATATTTAAGTTTACTTTAATAAAATAAATGCGAAAAAATTTTCATGGTCGTGAATAAATTATAACTCTGTATATACGTATAATAAAAAATTCACGATGAAATTCTCCCAGTGAAAAGTCTATACTAGCATGCATAGGTCATATCAATTTTTCAGTTATATACATACATGATTCATGAATCATTATGAAAACTTTAATGCAACTCGATCTGACCTTAACCAATTGTAGTTTAGAAATGCGTTTATAAACATTAAATTAACTTCCAACAATATATTATACACTTGCGGGCAAAAAACAAACCATATAGAATTTTTAGATCAAGTTAGCAAGGTTTGATCGGGTACATTTTGTCCGGCAGTGTATTACGCTAGACCACGGATTACATATTGCAAAATATTAATTTCTTAATTTAACCAATTAGTTTAATTGCAGGCTTCCCATTTTAGCCATGCAATTACATTAAAATACTGTTGTATGACAAAACAATTATTGTTTCATAATCTTGCATATGACTTGGCAGAGAAATCATTTTGAAGACCATAAATAAAATTCACTAAGTGTTTTGCCAAAAAAAGATTTAAATAATTTAAATATTTCGGATTGTAAAACTTTCATGCGCGAGAAAGTGATAAATTAGATGATTTTGAAAAGACAAAACGTAAATAAATTCGATCAATAGCGCCGAGAGAAATTTCATTTCATTCCAAACGTGCAAGGTGAATAACGTATTTTATGGGTGCTAATAAAATAAAAAACAAATAATTTAATCGTTTTTTGATTGAGATTAGAAAATACACACAATTAATTCATCAAAATTTAACAACAGCCATGATTATTACTTGTTGTTGTTGTCTGGTAAAACTAAAAACTATTTTTATACCATCCGTAGCCGTATTAAATTTTCAGGTATTTTAATTTTGATTTATTGCTATCGGGTTTCGGTGTGCACAGAGCTCAGCATACAATGCACATGCAACAATTATAATTTATGAGTTAAAAATTAAACTTAATTATTTTAAGTGTGTTGTAAATTAAGTTCATATACTATAAGAGCATATTATAACGTTAGCCTACGTAATAGATGGGCATAGATAAATATATTAAACCGAGATTGGAAAAAGTTCATTGAAGTATAAACGATTTTGAAATTTTTTGATTTTTGCCTCCCATGGGAAAAATTAAGTTACATACATTGCATTGTATGTGGAAATAGTGATTTGATATTTCTGAGTTTTCTTTCGGCTTAGGAGCCAAGTAATTATGGTTAAAAATTTCCGCTCACAAAATATTCTGCGGACAAATGCCTGCTGATCGATCCATAACTGATTTAGAGTTTAGTCAATTAGAAATAAAAATGTTCACCATAATTCATCTAAATGGAAAATTCTCTAATAAAAACCGTAATTAGAAAAATTAAACAAATTTGCAATTAGGTGAAAATCTTCAGTGATTAGTCTTTCAAATTGAGACCAATTATCGAGTTTTAAAATGTAGATACGCCCCAAGAATATATTTTGAATAAATTAAATTGTACAATTACTAAATAACCCGAACAGTGGAAATGTTGCAATTCAATTTTAAATTAATTTTCTGGTGATTTACCGACAAAGATGAAAATGGGCGAATAAAATCGTCTGTTGTCTAGAGCGTAGTCTAAAATGCCGTAGCCTTAAATTATACGTTATATTGGATCTTCATTTTCTGTTCTCTAGATTTAAAAATAAATAAATATTACTGAAGGGTTATTTAAACTTTCTATGAGAAACTGTAATTTTAATCATTATCCATCAGGAATTTAATCCGCTTTAATTTTGCTGCATAACAGATGTTTTATTATGACCAGCTACGTGTGCCATCATTATCAGCAAATGGCCACCGATTTTTTTCTTAGGTATTTTTTGTGATGTCTTATTCTAATAATTTAAATTCTAAATGTTTCAAAAATGGTGACGACAGACACCGAAGAACCGTTTACGTTAGCCACGCACTATACTTTAATATATAGTTCTAATTAATCTTTATGATCGTCTGTTGAAGGCAAAAACAAATGAATTAAAACTGCTACCACAGTAAATAATTTTCAAAATGAATCTAACGTACTTAATTCGTATGGAATACTGTGAGAAAGGAAATTGTCAATTGAAAAGTTTAATTTTGATAAACTGCTATAAATCTCATAATTCAATTTATTGCGATGTTATGACACTGACTATAGTTTCCCAGTGCTATGAAGTACTGTAAATCCTGAAAGGCGAGAAGAGAAAACAACTGTAGACAAAGATGTCATGATATTTTTCCGCCAGATGGCTTGTCAACTTTATTAGTATTAACACATAAGGATAAAAATTCGATAGGCTCCTAGTAAATTTAAATTTTTTAAATAATAGTCTAAATTGGAATCCAATCCAATCCAATCTATACTAGGTGTGTAATATTTTGCAATTTTGAAAATAAATATTTCCACTGCATTGCCGTTATATAAATGGCCATGACAAGAAGACAAATTGTCGTTGAGTTAGTGGTAGTAAGAGGCCATCGCGATTATGCTTTTTCATAGTAAAAAAAAAATCGATTACATGGGATTTTTTGCCAGGCAAGTATAATTTCGTTTGTATTTCCTTAAACACTTAAGCTGTGTTGCTTTCAAAAGATTACAACAACAATTGCATTGTATTAAGCCGATTGTCTTATACCTGTGACAGACTAGGGCTTAACAAAACGAGATTAGTTAAACTCGTTTAGCTAATCGATCATAAATCCTCTTGCGTTGACATACCACAATTTAGCTAATCGCGGTGCAAACTTAAAATACTATAGTGGCGCCGCGATTGCACGGTATCAATATTATAACAAATGGCATATCATCTGAATTTATTAGTTATTTATTTCATTAAATAAATATTTCAATTAATCATTTAATAATAAACATCGTAAATATCCATTTACAATTAATTGTTATGTAATAAATAAATAACGAATGAACTCATCATTTTCAGTTTTAGAATAAACAGAAGTTAAACTTTCAATTCACATTTATATTTTTTGTTTGTTTAATTTTACTACTATTCAAACGCACAAAACATTAAAATGTCATAAGAGTTAAAATTTCCAACGTGTAATGGCGCTACTTGTAGTCCCTCCCACTATAATCTCATAAATATGATAAATCTTCAAAAACTTTGAAGATTAGTTTACTAAACCAGTTTAATCACTAAACCTCAAACCAAATCGAGATTAGCTAATCTTCTACTTGACACACTAGCGCTGAACTCGAAAAAATCACTAATCGCGTTTTATTAATCCATAGTCTGTCCCAGGTATTAGAATGTTAAGAAAAAAAATTTTAGGATTAGGAGAAATAAAATCATTTTATGGTTATGGTGTTTACCGCAAGGCATTATTTTTTCTATTTTTTTTCGAAAAATTTATCTTGTAGTTAAATTTGGCATTTGTTATTTGATAGCAAAATACCGAATTTAATTTGTTCTATTTCATAAAATAAAAAAAAACTAAGATAAATATTAATAAAATGAACCAACACAGAAAAATTAAAACGCATTAAAAAATTAAAGCCAAAAGTTGTTGCTTTCACATTTCTTAGCTAAGCTAAGCGGATTAGCGAAAGCAACACTACTTTAGGTTTTTCTTATGATTTTCCAATGACGTAATAATATTTTATCTAAGTAGTTTCAGAGTAATTTATGTCCAAATTTAAAAACTTTTATTTCATATAACTTCTGAACCTAATTAAACGTTTCGCTCAAATATCGTTGCATCAAATAGCCTATAAAGGGGGATTGCAGCAGAAATGGTTCTAAAAATCTAATTTTGAATTTATTGATAATTGAAATCGGTGCAGTAGTTCTTGAGTTTATCGATCGTAAATGCTAAACCGGTGCAGTAGTTCTTGAGTTTTAATGTTACAAACACACACGTCAATTTCATACATATTGAGATACTTATGCCTTTCTTGAAATAGTGGAGCAAACATTTAGGTATAGGAATGTGTTCAACACATTATACATACATCTGTTCTATATGTATCATGAAGAGTGAATCTGTAATTTTCGCCGAAAACGGTTCACCGGAAGTGGAAGCTTCCTTAGAGCCTTTTTCGATTTTTGCAATTATTGAAACGATATCATTAACAAGAGAAAGTACTTCTAAATTAATTTTGCAACGATACCGGTCTAAATCGGTTTTTCTAAATTTAAGCGGAAATGACGATTTTTGACAAGAAACTGTTTTGCAACAGGTGGTGTCATTTTTGGCACCTACTAATATGTATGTCTATAATGCCGGTACATTTATCATTTTCCGGGTTTCCGGGGTACTGATTACGTTACTGCCTTTTGTTTTTCTCAAGTCGAGATGGTGGATTTTGGTATCTAATTATATTAATTTCGCCTATTAATGCGGATATGCGAATGTTATTTTCGGCATATAAATCAATTGTTTGTATCAGGGCTTGCCCCCGAGGTCCAGAAGCCTGGTTCAAATTTCTTTATATAAATTTTTGAAATTAGTGACGGAAGGGACCCCTTGAATCAAGTAGTCCTTTCTTTTAAGTGTCCACAGCATTCATCCAATCGAATTTTAATAGGTATTTTATATTAAAATGAGCAGGTTTTCGTAATAATTTTGAAGGGGTTGGCCCCTGGGTCTAAGTGTACCAAACTAATTTTTTCCCAAAATTGTCTGATTTTTCCGAAAGTGTGTTTCAGTCGTTTAACCGATCGTCATGAATTTTTTACCATGTATAAGTTACATGTACAGGATGAGGAAAGAGATTATATGAAATTAGTGACATACTCGAATTCTACGGGCCCATTCCCTTAGCGAAGGAACCTTTCTAACTTTCTACACCATTTATCCAATCTGATTCAAACTTTTTATAGAGAAGTTATATTAAAATGAGCAGGTTATTCGTAATATTTATAAATGGTTCGGTCTCCGTGAGTCTGGGTGCTCCAAAATCGCTTGCAATATGTGGTTTGATTTAAAATTTTACTGATTATCAATGGACGATGAAAAGCGATACGATACATTTGAATGCGATATTGCGACCAGATCAAAGATGGTATTGTGATAACCAACACAATCGATGATGTGGCAGTTGTTACTGTTAAATGAAATAATTGTTGCAATTGTTTTCAGTACTCTACGTTTACGTTCAAAATAATTTGATAACCAACTTAAAACAGATTTTACTTTGATTAATTATAAAAATGTATTATTCCGTTTACAAAAATAGAAAATTGCTTAAATCTGGATTTTACTCTGCAACTAATTCCAGCTTCTGTTTACCAGCAAAACAAATAATCAAAACGGTATTCTATTCTACTTTGGTAATATGGAGCGCAACCAAAACAACAAAAAACTTATTTTATAGCAATAATAATTTTTTATTAATTTTTAAATCAAATTAAAGTATTGAAATTTTAAAAGTCGCCCAAAGCATTGCTATTGCTGTCCAATCAATTATGTCACCCAAACAACAATCAATGGGTCGTTATACACCTAAAGCACAGGGCATCATGAACTTTAGAAACAGACGAGCAACGAGATCAAGACTGGGAAGCGTCCGAACATACGCATTGCTCGATCTTTGGCAAAGGTGTTTTATAAAATATTTGTATCAATTTTTTTTAAAAACAATTTTGATCAAATAGTGTACTACATATAAAAGATGTTATCAAAATGTTCCTCAAACTTCAGTAAAAATGGAACAACAATGAGCAGCCGTGTGCAGCAACATTAAGCGCTTTTATTATTATATCGTCAGAAGCGCAGAAACAGAAATAAAAAATCTGGGTGAAATTCTGGGCATCGAGACGGGATTGAAAAGGTGTCCATCAAAATTTATTAAAGGAGCTGCAGACCCGAGGACATGACCTGCTACATAAAATATTTAGGGATGGATGACAATTCATTAAATTTTATTGTACACAAAATTTCGCCGATAATTAAACGACAAGAAACATTCTTACGAAATTCAATAAGCGTGGAGCACAGACTAATGGTCACACTTCGCTTTCTAGCAAAATTCATTCTTCTCTAATTCTAAATTTGATAAAAGCATTTTATAAAAGTGATACTTTTATAAAACATGCATATTACACTATCAAAGAAATATGATAAAAATGTTTTATAAAACACCTTTGACAAAGATATTTTATAGTGTAATTCCGGCCTTACTATGATTAAAGTTCTCATCCCAAGTTGTTGCCTTCGACTTTCGAGTCAAACGGTTTATATTTTTTCAATTTTTTTTTGGTTTCCAATTTTTTTTTTAAATTGTAAATTGTGATTGGCAATGTAAGCATTCTCGAGGGAAATTTAAATGCACACAATAAAACATTCCATCGCTGACATGAGGATTAAAAGGCCACTGTTGAACGGCCTCACAACGAATTTACAACCCATTTACCAGAGCATCAGACGATGTGAGCCACATTAATTATACACCAAGAGGAGCCAAATATAAATGGAGCCAAATACAACTTGTGGGTTTATCTAAGTCCAATTACTTTACATATGTAAATCGTATATTAAGGATGCGTATTCTAAGAATAATAAAGCAAAAAAAGATAAACCAACAATATTATTCCAAGGAATATGTGCAGAAGCAACATGTACTGCGTTCTATGTTAAAATTGTAAACAGTCCACCCCGAACTGCATATCTCAATACGAATGAGCAACTATTGCTCAAAATGAGATGTGATAGATTTTGAGTGGATTAAAGTTAATAAAAATTGTTATTGTGAATTATGATTAAATAAATAAAATAAATAAATAAATACTTTGACATCCAAGTGTGTGTTTTAAAAAAATGGATAAATTATGCGTATATTGAAGTGCCTTCAAATTTAAAAATAAAACACAAGGAATATGCTGCACGAGTGGAAAAGTGAAATTACATTCACCACCTGAACCATTATCAACATTGGTATCAGGTGATACAGGCCAATCGAAACTAGTATAGTGAAAGAAAACAAAACACCTGTCGGCTAACACGAAAGACAGAACAATATACCATTGATGAAGTGGCGATCGATATAGTTTGCGAAAATTTAAGTCGCGTTACATATTTCTTCATCGCAGAAATGGTGATGTTTAGCAAATGTCAGAAACTCATCGCTTACACGACTATGTGAAATATCCGATTTCATTTTGGTAAGGTGCAGATGTATATCATTGCAACATCAAATGGAGAAATCCACAATCCGATGAGAAAACGAATAAAAAATCGGTCCCATGACTTACTATTCATATCGATTGAAATTGCCATTGAATATGTAAATTTATGAGATACCAACATGCAATATCAACAAATAATTCCGAAATAGGTAAACTGCAATCATATTAACTCTATGGGACGAATATACTATTTTGCTATACAAAAAAGCATTAGAAGAACTTTATCAAATCTACCAAATTAAAATCTACCACGAAAATCATGATGAACAATATCGCCAAAGCTACAATTTTATAAGTGGAAGATTTAAAAAAGAAGAAATACTTTTGCCCGTATACCAAAATTTCCGACAGATATGCCATTGGAATTCAAACGTTTGCAGTTTGGAAAATTGCAAAATTTTGAAAATCCATGCTTTTCACATGGACAACTGTATGTGAGCATGCTCACGTGTCGGAAAACCTTTTGATTTATTTGTGTAAGAACCAAACGGAAAAACAAAAAATATTTGTGTATCCAAAGGGATTTCAATAAAGAGAACAGTGTGGCCTTGCAATGAATGCCGGGATCCATACTAAACATATTATCGCATTCATTTGAAAATCATGTGAACGAATTCGCGCGGGAAACAGCTAATTACTTAATATAATAAAGTTTAGTAATCATGAAAATTCGCTGAAGTCCGAAAAACTGCTCTTCAAGGTGATACCTGTTTTTTCGTTTGTTTTTCTGTCCAAATATTGACTCTTTATTACGAAACTTGATAAAAAACCATTTTTCATAAATTAGATGGTCCTTGTGTGATTTGGCGATAATTCGCCCACCGGAAGTGACAGTTTTTCTATGTATTTTAACGGAAAGGATTCTAAAACAAATTTGCAACAAAATCGGTGGATATTATTTTTCAAAAATGTAAGCAAAAGTGACGATTTCTACTAAACAATTTCTTTGTTTAAATTTGAACTCTACACAGCCCAAAGAGTTTGACTGATCAAAGATCTTTGATAAAATTGGTAACCACGAAATTTAGTAATAAAATTTCATTATTTTTTCATTTTATTTTTATTATTCTAATTTGATTACCCATTTAAAAGAGTAAGAATAATAAGTTAATTATATCGTTCGTCTGATCATTTCTTAAAATCAATGTTTGCAAGGATTCCATGTTGTCTATATATCGATTCTTATTAAAAAATGTCGCACAGTTTGGATGACTGGAATAAACTTATTACTACGGTGACTACAAATACAGTTTGAAGATAGCAACATAACCTAGAGGACGAAGAAAAATTAATATTAGAAAAACAATGAACAGCAATTTTTATTACAGGCTTGCCCAACTCATCGCTCATTGATCAGCCATCACTCTAAACGTGCAAACAATACGAAAACAAAAAGCGACTCGACAAATACGAGCAAAAAAAACGAACTATTTTTTTTGGAATAAATAAATTTCTTGTTTAATCAATTTTCACACAGCACTGCTTATCGCCGCCACTACCATACCGCACACGAACTACTCCGTCATTGCAAATAATTATAAATTTATAAAATATTGTATTGGTAGATAAAACTCAATTTTTGGCGAGCACATATAATTTCGCCACACCCACGCAACAACAAAAATATTATATGGGCCAACTTTTGCCTCCACAATGGTGATAGCACTCCATGAGAGAGCCAACAACGGCAACAACCACAATAGAAAACAGCACACGGTACAACAAATTTTAATTTAATTCATTTTTGTGTAAATACAACTAGATTTCTTTTGTATTACTTGTATTACATGAGCCCTACAGCTTCCATGGCCCATTCCCCAGCGACACGCCCAATTATGTGAACAACATACTTGTTTTCCGATTGTGTCGGCATCTAGCAGCAACGTGGTGCAATGAGCATCACCACCATGTCGAATTTCACCATTTAGCGTGGATCATGCAACTCCCATGATCCTTGATTTAGCGACATGCATGGTGTAGTAAATAAATATATCAACTGTCGCTTTCCTCTTAGTGACCCTAATCTTACATCTTTCCACACACCAGTTTCTTGACTCGCACAATGTTGCGGCCATTTCCGATCGAATGGCTTAACAACATCTAACCAATACCGAGAGATTGGATGTCGCAAGCGCCGGATATCCTTTGGTATCTGAACAATTAGCCACGATCGATGCATGCACAAATGAACTGGGAAATACTCATTCGCGATCGGCAAACACTTAACTATACACTCCGAAAATTACATTTTTAGATTCTTAGTGCCAGTCAACTTAACGACCGATCAGGCAGTTCAAACTATTCACTGAGCTTCTGCACCTCTTGCTCATGTTGAATACGAACTGCAGCTAAACGACTAACTGCATTCAAACGACCGCGCTATGATCTTCTTCACTGTGTGACTCATCTAGGGGGAGTTGATGTAGCAGTTAGAATATTACAACCAAATATTCTAATCATATATATATCAAATAGAATATTTCGCCGCTAAATCATCAGTCATCACTCAGTACGTGCAAACACAGTAAATGCAGCAACAGATGTCCATACGCGCAAGACGAAAATAACATGATCACTAGATGTCCAATAATATTAAAAAATTGAAATATTATCTTTGTGTAGCGCAATAAAGTTTTAATTCGGGAATTGAACAGTTCACTACTCGATCCTGAAATAAAATAGCACTTACCCAGGCCTTTTTATTTGCTCGCCAGTTAAATGGAATATCACTTTTTATTACATTTGTTAGTGTTCTCGGATTTTCGGAGTAGTAGATTAATAGAGGCCTAAGTTTGAACTCCATCGCAGCAGAAGTGTAAGCCGATCTTTGCTAATCTTATAACTAGGGCTCCGTTTTTTCTGAATTTGAAATGAACGTCCTTCCTGCGGCCCTATTCTGTCTTTCCCTGGGAATAGGGAATTGGGAAAAATATTTTCATAGCATTTTTGTCTAAATTATATTTTTCTGGCCTACTGAGGGAACATGTTTGGTGTTAGTATTTTCGAAACAAAGTTAAATGGGAAAATATTTTTCCCAATAAAAATTTTGTGGAACAAAAGTTTCCCAATTCACTTTTTTTTGAAAATTTTTGCACTAAACTAATTCTTCCAGTAGGCCAGAAAAATACAATTTAGACAAAAATTCTATGAAAATATTTTTCCCAATAGACCTGTTTACTTAAAAAAAATTTGACAGATGTAATATTATCTGTAGGCCACGCAAACTATTAACACTGTATATGGTTTGTGAATTTTGCTTTTTTTAAATTTTTTATCACACTTATAATTAAATTTAATTTAATTATATGTGTGATATGTTTTATATATGTGATAGTAAAATAAATTAAAATATTGGTAAATTAAATTAAATTAGTTAATTTCGATCAATTTAAAAATAAATGCAACAAAATGTAATAACAAATTATATTTTTCACTTTAATTGAATATATTTTTAAAATGCAGCGACTACGACACTAATTACAAGAATGTTTGGCCTACAGATAATTTTGACGTTTATATTTGACAGATAAGTAAACAGGTCTATTCTCTATTCCCAGGGAAAGACAGAATAGGGCCACTGGTAATCTTTTCCAAAACAGTCCAGTTTCGTCCACGTTTCTAACATGTTTAGCAGAATATCCACCATTTTCAATAATCGCTTTTAATTGAATCGTAAATCTATTGGCAGCTGTAAATTCTTCTTGTAATGCAACATTGCGCGTTTTGAAACGCTCAAACCAGCCGACTGACTCTCTTCAAATTTTTCAAGTTTTCCTTCATTAGATGACGATTAATCTTTTTCAAGACCGTGAGTCTTCTTTTGAATTTCCATTTTACTCAATGGCATTTTTAATTGATTTTGTTTTTCGATCCAAATGCTAAAGTAGGAATTCTATTTTTAACATAGTGGCACTTCTTACTTTTGTAATTTGTTTGGATTGTAAAAAAAAAAAAAATATCAACAGCTGTCTCACCAGATTGAAATCGTTTCAAAATCTCCAGTTTTAATTTTAAATTAATTTGTTTACGCGCTTAGTTTTTACTCATGGTTTCATAGAAATATGAAATATACATGTTAAACGGGGAATATACTATATACAACAAAAAATCACAGAAATGCAAAAGGCGTGGTGTGACAAAAAATAAATGAAAAATAAATTTGAAATGCCAAAAGCATGATTTATCCAAAAATGTGGGTTTTGAAGAAGTGTACCCCTTAGGGGAAGTTTTTGAGGGTTGAACTATGTCGATATGTTGTAATTAATTTGTAAAAAATTCTAGTACCACCCCCATACGATAAAATAAATATTAACAAAAATACGAAAAGTGTGGTGTAGCTTTGTCTGACGCCAGCCTACACACGAAGTGCAGAATAACAGGACCTGTAAAAAATTTTCTAACTGTGTAACAAATTTGTAATTAATTTGTAAAAAATTCCAGTACCATTTTCATTGGATTGTGCTACAAGTGCTGGTGCAGCATTATAGGGTCATATAATTTATTTTAAAATTCTTTATATTCTTCGAATTTTTCGCTGGCTACTTTAATCATTTTTTCAAATTTATTTGCAAGTTTTCTATTATTTATTTCTAAAGGAAAAATTCCGACTCAAACGATGAAAACGATCAAAGTAGCCAGCGAGAAATTCGAATAATAGACGAATAAAGACTTTTAAAGCAAATTATGGGGTAGATACTCGATTGGTTAGCAAGCAAACAATTTGCTAGCCGAAATCCTGACTACTCAATCAGTTTTACCAATAGAATTTAAATTTTAAATTATTTTTTCAATAAGCTTTTTGTTTTTTTTTGCGATTGCACAGTAGAGCAACACAAAAACTTACTGTTTAATTTTTGAAGCCGTAAATTTTACTGTAACACCGCAAAAATAAACAAAACTTTTATGAAAAATGATTTTGAAATTTAAATTTCCTTGGTATAATTGATTGAGTAGTCAGGATTTTCGGCAACCGAGTATCTACCCATATATCTCGCATGTGGAAATTTCCACCGATTTCAAGAATATGCACCCTGGTATAAACATTATTAGTACTTTCAGCTTTTACGACACTGTGTCCAACAACAAAATCAAAAATTAACAAAACACAATTTTATGATGTCAATTTTACATTCTGATTCATAAAACTGAGCTTAAGTTTTGAAAGTTGATAGAATGCAATATTTTTATTTATATAAATTAATGCTAAACGACATTGACTTATACAATTTTGTACGAATATTTGGAAAGTTTAAATTTAAATTGGTTTTAAAACCTAACACTCACAATCGCAAAATGTCAAAAATACGTAACCTGCAATAAATTAATACGACATCTCAGACAAACAGTTACACGGAGAACTTTTAACAAATTATGTTAAATATAATACTAGACTTGCAGATGTAGGTATATAAATGTGTGAATTTTGCTGAAAGCTTATTTTAAACTAATTAAATAAAGAATATGGGTTCGCGAACCATTCAAATTAATTATCTAATTGAACGTTGGATCCAAAAGGTATATACAAAGTAGTTGTCCAATTAGCAACTATAATAAATCTTTCAAGGATTTTTAGATTAGTGAGATACATATCTACGAATAACATTAATAAACTAAACAAAGCTTTTATAAATTAAATATATAAGCATCATCAAAAATGTATCTCTTCTTTCGCAACCAATCCACAAAACGAACCGTGTGAATTATATCGTACTAAAACGGATGTTTTTTTTAATTTTAACCTTGAAATAATATTTAAACAATAATTTAAAGACGCTTTAAAGCATTAAATTAATATCAAAGCAGATAATTGATTTGTAGACGCCGTAGTCTATAGGGTAGACCGTATATAAATCATTTAACCTTGCACCCCCAAATTCAACCTATAATTTAACACCCATCTAACCTTAAACACATAAACACACATCTAACAGCAAATAAAAATTACACAACTTGGAAGATGCATTACAATCAATTAAGAAAAAAAAAACTTTACTGAATGAATATTAACGACCTTGGGGGGAAAAACTAACAAATAATTAAGAGAAAAAAAATTAAGATTTCCAACAAGATTAAATTTATATGGCGTGCATAATCATAACTGTGTATAATATTATTAGAAAAACAAAATATCTTAATACAGAAGAATACAAATTAATGACGATGCAAGGTTAATTAAATATAAAGTTTATTAATAATAAATTTAATTCTAGCTAAGGTTGAATTGTACATAAAAAACTTAAGATTTGTGTGAAATGCTATACATGCGTCGCTAGAAAACGGTTCGCATTCCATTTGGAAGAAGTATACATACTTAACTGCTTTTCTTTTCAATTAAGTCATATGTTCTTGATAAAATATAAGTATGTATATTAAAAATTTATATGCAAACTAGAATTGTGTACCATTCGCATGAAATGATTACCACCGTGCTCATTATTTTATTAAAATGAAAACACTGTAAATTCTTCGTACGTTTCGTTTATATAAAAAAATGGGTAAGTAGACGTACTGGTACACTCGTAACATATATCATATACGCAAATTTCTTTAAAACAATGAACAAAATCTTATTATTGGATAATGTTCAAGGTAAAATAATATTAAACGTATGCGTATTATTTGAACGACCCATTTTGAATTCGTACCGCTACACAGCGCCGCCAACACGATATGATTATTATGATGATGAAAATTACAAAGAAATAATTTTATAGTACAAATTTTTCACATGCGCAGTATATTTTAAAAATAATAATTTGTAATTCAATTAGAGGCAACATTGTTCTAAATATTAATTGACGATAGATAACTATTGCTGTACTATACTGAATGTGACAAGCTTGAAATGTTGTTTCTCAGAATTAGGTTAGCTATTAGTGGATTGAGACCGTTGTGCTGTTTAAAATTGAAATTAGTTGTTTCTAATTAAAGTATGTGAAAATGATTTGAAACTCGGAGAAGTTGTAATACGAAACTTAACGCTTTATCAAAGGAGACCAGAAAAGAAGGTTTAATGGCATTCTAGGGTATCGGTTGATATATTAATATAAATATAAACCACAAGAGAAAGGAACTTTCATGATTAATGCTAGACTGAGTTGTACATAAATATTAAAAAACAAATAAAGCGGGCTGCACGAGTGCGAACTGAAATTTATAAATCTAAACCAATCAAAACACTTTAAAAGTTTCGCCTTCATTTTTTTCATATAAAACTTCATGAAAAAGTTAACTGCAAGTTAAAAATATTTTTATATTTGCGCCTTTTGGTTCACAGCCGACGAAGGCTGCTCTCTTCGAAAAAATTCTGCAGGTATTAATCATATTGTGCAGAATTGCGGTTTATGTAATTCACATTATGCCGATGCGAATTCACCTATATAGTGCTTGGGCCCAGATAGGGTAAGCATAAAGAATTTAGGAACTCAAATTAGGAGTATATGTAATGTTCGGCATTATTCGAGACAGAGCCTTGCTATACTTAGTTTTAGCATCGATTGGTTCTTCATTGTTGAAATCGGACACATTATTGAAATATATTCACAGAATCTTTTGTAAATGCCCTCCAAGTCCTCATTGTACTTTTAGGCTGCGGCAATTGGGGTTCCATCAGCAAAGTCAACTACTGTCACCTCCTCGGGGACTTGTGAATGGAGTATGTGAACGTCGTAAGACATAATATTTTAAAGAATTTCACCATGTACCCTACCATGATGGTCCCCATAAGTAAGCGTTTCTCTTTGCACCCGTTTTATTCTACGGTAACCTGTTTCCATTTTGGTATGTTAAATACATTTTAAATAATTAACTTAGCAGTGGTTTGGTACTTTTTACGGTGTCCTTTCCATCTCCTACCACTGTTTGCATTATCGGCCGGCCTACAGCCGCTGTCAAAAAACCATTGTGGCGATGTGCGACAATTCTAGATCGTTCAGCTTCTTCTGGTAGATGGTACGGCCGCAGAGGAGTAGAAATTCGAGAAATTTTTCTTTTCAATCGAAGAGTCAAATTATAAGAAATGAATTAATGCAATACAGGCCTGATCTTTAAAATATCTAGAAATGTACCTTCTCATATAGACAAGAGTTCTGCACTTCCCAAATCTCTTGGGTTTTATCTTGTATGGTGATATTAGGTAGTTCCGTCCTGGAACTTGATAATTAGGAATTTAACTTAAAACCGATATTGGTTCATCCATCGTGAAAGGTGGTACATTATCTATGTGGGTGCGACACCTATACGACCTACCCCAACAATCGTTTTCGACCAAATCAAATAGGAACTGCGAACATCATCGGTTGCTTGCGTTGAAATTATTTAAGCCAATGCAAGATTACATGCTTTGGCTGCCTTAGTGTTAGCGGTGCCCGTCAGGTTGGTATTTTGATCATTGCTCCTAAGGTATGATCGACAAGTTCACACAGTATTACCAGGTGGTCGATTGCACAACATCCAGAACCCAGAAGGCCTCCAATAGAGATTGACAGAATTTTCTGTGGGGTTATGATCTCTCGCATTGAAAATTAAACAACCCAGGAGATGGGTAAATAGCTCAATTCTCTCGTTTGAAGAGGTTTAATAACTCTATATCTGGATTCCATTGACTCGTTTTCGAACTATCCGACGAAAAAATAGTTTTTAAAAAATGTATTTGTGCCTGTGTGTTTGATGCTTATAAGCTTTCCCATAAATTTTTGCTTTTTCGGTTTTTGCAAGATCATTTTTTTTAAATTTTGTCAGAAATGACGAATTTTGAGCAAAAATCTTTTCACTCTAGAAATCAAGTGTAGTGTATTCGAGATCTGTATATACATTCCTAGTAAAAGAAAATTAGCTAAATAAGTGTACACCGCAGTAGCTCTCTTAACTTTATTCAATATATATGAAAGAAATTCTCTGGGGAATGCCGTCTTTATATACATCTTCGAAAGAAATACTGTACCCACCTTTATTGCTCAAGTTTGACATGAATTTCTTAAGGAAAAGGATGGCATACAGATACGATGCCACACAAGTGGGTACCGTGTCCAATCGAATTTTTTGCCTGTGGGTTTCACATAATATTTTGGTATTTGAGTGATTTTAACGAAATGAGATTTGTACTGAAATGTATTCATCATTTAAGTTAATGTGATTCGAGTACTGTGATTAACTAATATTTTCATTATATTGTCATATCGCCAATATGGTCGGCCTGATCGTCTTTTATCATATCATGTTGTTGTTTTTCGGGGCGGTTAGCGGCTACTTCAATAAATCGACAAGGAGTCGTCGTATACAGAAATTTCCACAGTATCATTTTCAAGATTTCTAAATTCTTTGTAAAATGGCATTTGGGAATGAAACATCGAGTTCGTTTACAGTCTCAAACAGTCATAAAAAACAAAAACATATTAAACGGATTCCAGTATCGAAAAGAAGACAAAATTTCCTTCATTCGAAGCAAAATTATTTTTTGGAAGGTGTTGTTCTACCATGATACAAGTTAAACGCTTGCGATTTTCGAACAAATACCTGGGTATTTGTTCGAAAAAAAAATCTATTCAGTTTTTTTTGTGGACTATTCCGTGTACCGTGTACCAAACTGGCAATTGTTAATTCAATATAATTGTTTCAATAATCAGTAAGTTCGTATTTCCCATCGAGACAGCCGTATCACATTTTCTCCTAGCATTAAAGTCACCCGCAATCGTAATGACTCCAAGATTGATTCCACGTTAGACAGATGATAACTGAAGACTGGTTTACTGAGATTTATATTGGATAGAGGAACGTAGCCAGCTAGAGATTAAAATTTAAAAGGTGTATAGTGTCTATTTCAAAATTAGCTGAGTTTCTTCGCTATGGTGAAACTGCTAGGCCCGTATTTTTAAACGTGGATAGAGATAAATCGGCGGATTTATCCTCTCTTTCGTATTTCTAAACGTAGATAAATCCACTGATTGAAACCTGGATTAAAAACGTATCCACAGATTTATACATGGATATCGATGGATAAAACAGTGGCTACATTATTTTCGAAAATTCGGAAATAGAAAACGTCAATCGTTGTGTCAATCAGTCGTGTGAAAATTTATTTCAATTATGTTGTGATAAACAGATCAAACCATTTTTAATTTTTCCCAAATTAAGGCTCGATTTGAGGAGAACGAATTTGGCAATACGCTGCTCATTGGTGATTCCGACTATGGATGCAAAAGTTATTTAATAACACCTTACAGAATTCCAAGAAATTCTTTACAGGAAAGATACAATCGAGCGGTTACATCAACCAGAGCAGTAATTGAAAAAGCTTTTGGGCAGTGGAAGAGAAGGTTTCCGGTTCTGGCAATAAGTACTGTTTTTTTTTATTATCATTTACTCTAGTATTTATATTTTATTTATTCGTTTTCCATAGAATCACAACTAAAGCTCCGAAATACTTTAACGATAATTGTGGCAACGGCAGTTCTTCATAATATTGGTATCGCAATAAAAGAGGAAAATGCTCCCGTCGATGAAGACATAATGGTCTACATTCCACCAGAAGTACGGAATAACAACCCAAATGAATTTGAAGCTCAAGCCAATTTCGATGTAAGAGAAGAAATATGTCGGAATTTGGCACAAAATTGAAAAGTACCTACCGAGCTATAAGAAGAAATTTTGTCGTATTTCCCGATAATGTTTTCACTTAAATTAAATAAATCATTTCTTTATTTTAAATAAATTAAATTATTCATGTATTTTTTAATCCAAATATCACAAAAAATTGACAAGTGTCCCAGCAAGCAGTTTTAATTCGAAAATCGATGTCGAAAATCCAAGATTATAGCTTCGTTCAAAAATACCACAAAAATAATCCATGGATTTATCCACGTTCAAAACTATCAAAAGTAGCCTAGGCTAAATCCATGGATTTCCGAAATCCACGGATTAATCCGACGATTTATCCGCGTTTAAAAATACGGGCCCTAATGTCAATACTAGTTGCTTTTTTGGGATTATCAAAGCAGTTATACTTTGGTTGTAGACTAGATATACTATAGTCAAGATATTGATTTAGGTAGGCGTCGACTGTCAGATCACAAAAACGCTTTAATAAAAATTATTTGAGTCAATAGGCGCTTTCAGGTCCCCTATCATGATTAGTGAAAACTACGCCAATTGGATTTGAATGTTCCCAACTGTTGGGTTACGTGTTTAAATATATTTGATCCGACTATTTAGATGCCACATTTGTGCCGTTATGCACATATACTGAGAATAAAGAAGTTAGGTAATTCCATAGACAAACTACCACTATAATTTCGAGATCAGGATTTCCTAAATGCAAACTCAAGACACACTGCAATTTCTTTTGTCTTCTCGTTTGGTTTTAAATAGCAATAGAGTAAGTATTGACAAAAATGTCAAGATTGACATTTAATTGACTTTTAAATTGTCAGAACTGACTTTTATATTGGCAGAAAAGAAAACAATTTGTTCCCGCCATCTAAATATCGCAATGACAAATTGAAAACTCAAACGAAAATAGGTTTTTTTGACCCGTATTTTTAAACGTGGATAAATCATCGGATTAATCCGTGGTTTTCGGAAATCCATTGATTCAGTCAAGGCTAATTTTGGTAATTTTAAAGGTGGATAAATCCACGCATTTTTGTTGTGGTATTTTTGAATTAGGCTAAAATTATTGATTTTCGATATCTACTTTCGAATTTAAACTGCTTGCTGGTACACTTGTCAATTTTTTTTGTTTATCATTCCTGTATACGTAATATTTTTACTAAACAGTTTTGTTTATTTTGCCATGAACTTACCTTTGGATAATTTTATTAATATGTGATGAAATGAAACTTATATGTGATACTTGAATTAAAACATAATATGAAAAAATTAATCTGTTTGAAATGAATTTATTTAATTTAATTTAAGGCATATCAGGGAACATTAGAAAACTTCTTATAATTATGTAACTCGGTACTTTTCAATTTTGAGCTTCGAACACATTTGGTATATAGCTATGTACTTCTATTTATACTTATATCTTCATCGACGGGAGCATTTTCCTCTTTTTTGTGATAGCAATATTGTGATTCTACCTTTCCTGCAACACATTTCGTGAAAATCGTAAGGGGTAATTAAATAATTTTTGCATCCATAGCCGGAATCACCAATGAGGAGCATATTTTTGAATTCGTTCTGCTCGAGCCTTAATTTGAGAAAAATTAAAAATGATTTGATCATGTGATGATCTAAACCAGTGATTCTTAGCAGGTGGGCCGTCCGCAAGAAATTTGCAGGGGGCCGCCAAAGTTTGCAAAATTTCTTTCAGAATATAAAAAAAAAAAATGATGTATAAGGTAAATGTACCAATTACCGACAGTATAAGAATCTCGTTGGCGTTCTGTTAAGATATTTTTTCGGGTCTTGTTTATTCGGGTCTGCACCTTTCATATATTAATCATAAAAATTAAATAATTTCATTGAATAAAGTCTATGTTCTTATTATGCGAGTCATATGCGATTTATTTTTGATCTTATTTCCGGCAGCTCTTGTTCATTTATCGGCACTGTAAAGCTTAAGCGGAAGATATTCAAGGCGGAAATAACAAAAACACAATTTTCAAATTTTCAATAAAACAAATTTTTATTTTTTGTGTTTTTTTTTAAACAAATTATGTCCTCCTAATCCACAGCTAGGATATTAACTTTAGAAATTCAATCAAAAAATAATAAAACTATACGATTACAAAAATAATTCAGGTACGAGTACTAGATAATTTTACTAAAATTAATTAAAATTATTCTTTTAGAAAGCTTCGATTTCAGCAACCGCATAAATTCCTCTGGCATTTAATAGAGAAGGAGGGCTAATAACACTACATACTTCTTCATCTTTATATCAAATAGCATCGTCCTTGCTCAGCCATTTCCAGTTTTGACCACTCGCATTGTTTTAATGTATGTTTCATTTTCTTTTACTTCCAGCACAGACCCAGGGAAATACTCTCCTTCGTATGCAACTATGACAAAATCGCCAGGACAGGTTTTTTTACTTTCTTTTACACTCGATCCGCCATCTGTTTGAAAATTAGTTTTATGATCTTGGTTGAAAATTCGTTTTATAAACTGTTCCGTTCATTTCTCTTTTGCTTCTTTCAATTTTTCTTTTCCTCTCATTTCAATTCTCTTTAAGTGTTCAAAATATTTACATATTTGATGTAATTGGATCAGGAGTAATTTTCCTTTTGACAATTTTCTTCTTTTCAGTTGGAGCCTCCGGATAATAGAAAGATTTTTGAATGGGGTGGGAAAATCCTCTTTAAACAATTAAGAGGAACCCAGTTGCTGCGTTATGTTATTGTTTTGATCAGCAATATTTTAAATTGGCGTACTCATAACTACTGCGCACTGGATGTAATTTGGGATTCAAGAACATTATTCAAATCAAGATCTTCGTAAAGATGTATCAAGCCATCATTATCCACAATGCAATTCACTACTTAATTTTCCGGCCATAAATTTACGTTTAGCATTGTTTCGTTGTCAATCAATGATTGGATTTTGCTTGTCTCCGCCTGCGAAATCTATTTCTTTTTTCAAATTTCGCCAAAATAAAAAGAGATTTTCATCTTTTTTATCACCACCCCACACCTCACAACTTTCCTGATGATGATGATTAAAAGTATTTTATTCAAAGTATTATTATTCAAAGTATTGCAAAGTATACATTTTCCCATTTTTCTGGCAATGCGTGGATGGCATACGAATTGGGGGGTGGTGCATTATCATGCGAAGCAAATTCACTTTGTGTTGTCTTTTATCAGATTCTAGTCATTTTTCACGCAAGGATCGATTTAAATTGATCATTTGTTGTTGGTAGCTTTCAATATTTGTGGTTTCGAGAGGTTTTAGCAGCTCAAAATAAATCACACTCTTCTGATCTCACCAAATACAGAGCATTGTCTTCCGTCTAAGCTATTTGGCCTTGCAGTCGATGTCGATGGTTGTCCTGGATCAACCCAAGACATTTTGCTCTTTGAATTCTGAAAATAGATCTATTTTCATCACCAGTCCACAATTCGATGGAGAAATAACTTTCTTTTGTATCTGGCCAGCAACATTTCGCAAGTGTTTTTCTATTTTCCTCTGATCTTTCATTCAGTGTATGAGGAACTTATTTTTCCAGCTTTTGGATCTTTCACATGGCTTTTAAACGTATGGAGATGGCTTCTCGTGACCCATTCAAATAATCCGCGAGTTGCTTTTGCGTTTCAGCGTCATTCTCATGCCTAATGCCTTCAAACTTTTTTGGTGGTCTACCACGTTGTTCGTTTCGTTGAATTAATTAAACCAAGAGCATGCACCGTAAGTTTTGACATGCATTCTGTTTCTAATTTTCTTCAAATGATAAGAAAAAATCAATGATGTCCCCAAATTGTAATATGTAGGCAAACAACTCGACATTTTTAACACGTAAAAAGCATGCGTTATTGTATGAAATTTGTAAGGTTATAAATTGGATGTTGTGGACAGATGTAAAAATAAAATATTGACACCGATGACGTGTGGTTTGTCGAATGGTACATTGACAGGTGGCGCCATTTATTGATAAATTCCGGTTTCATATTTTCACACCTGGTATTATAGATAATTTAACAAATATAAATTATTATTAAAAAAATGGGGGCCACAAAAAAATTATGAATTATTTAGTGGGCTGCGAGTAAAAAAAGGTTAAGAACCACTGATCTAAACCATCTAAACAGAGAAACGCAAAAATATTTTAAATGACTTGATTTTAAAATGGTAAATTTAAAAAACTACCTTGCATTACATCAATGTCTATAACTTTACCTTCAGCATCACATATCCGTTGTGTATTAATGGAAAAATATCCTTTACGGTTGCGATAAAATTCTGCCTCATCACCTCCAGGAGATCTTATTGGTATATGAGTACCATCAATGCAGTCGGTACTCCTGCTATATTATAAAAACGTTGCTTGGTTTTATTACGCTTCGCTTTATTTCGCTTTTTATAAAATCTTTTGCTTTCCTAGCTATAGCTCTCGATACTTTATGGATTATATTCCCCGCCGTACTCTGTTTTATGCCTATTAGATCCCCGATCACCACTTCCCGAGATTTTCCATATCTGTTAAAAACTGATTATTCACAACTGAAATAAATGTCCACACGACTGTTTGACACAACGTTTGACATTTTTCATTTTCACATTTTCGAAAATATTGTAGCCACTGTTTTAGCCATCGATATCGAGGTAAAGAGAATATCCGATAAATCCGCCGATTTATCTCTATCGACGTTTCAAAATACATGCTTAACTGTCTGGAATCTTCATTTTTGACGTACTCGGGGTTGGGAGCACAAAAATGCCTCTGGATGAGAAAATGTACCTCATTCCGAAACAATATACAAATTCAGTTGTAAATCATGGTTAGGCCATTACGTATTACAGCAAAATCATGGTTAACTTGAAACTACAATTGTGAAATCAGTAGTCTGTCTATGGCATATTATTAACGAAGCCAGATTCGACAAATTTCGGTAAAAATTCGAGTTTCGAATAAAACGTGATAAATAAAAATCTTACTGAAAATTTTAAAAATAACACACATGATAATTTTTTTTTAATAAAAAGATGTAAAATGTATCCAAACAATACACACACAGACACACACACTTACCTAATGCACGAGAGGAAAACACCACTTTCTTCCTTCATATACCGCAAATGAAGTTGGATCTAACTAATATTACAGACACATTACTAGTTTTGTAACCATATTTCGGGATTATGATTTCCTAAATGAGAACACAAGACACACTACAATTTACTTTGTCTTCTTATTTGGTTTTAAATAATACTGGAGCAGACGATGGCAAAACAAGATTGTCATTTAATTGACTTTTAAATTGCCAGAAATGATTTATATTGACAGAACAGAAAAAAAATGACCCCGCCAACTAAATATCTATAACAAACAGAAAACTCAAAGGAAACTAGATCTTTTTGGTAAACTATTAGTGTCAGGAATCTTCATTTTTGATGCATTCGGCGTTGTGAACACTAAAATGCATCGAAATAAGAAAAAATATTTCATTTTGAAACTGAGTTCAAATTTAGATTGAAACTATGGTTAAACATGACACACTAGTAAATATTTCAAGTTAATCATAATTTTAGGAATAGTTTACTACAAATTTCAAACGCTTGCACTCAGTTATGTAAGTAAAAATGACGCCTTTACTCAGTTTTGAATGATTAAATAAAAAATAATATTAATAAAAGTAAAATCAGTGCATTGGTAAATATTGTGACACACACTATCCAAAGTATTTAGAATTTTCTAGAAATTAAATATTTTGATGTTTAGTATAATTACTTATCACCGCAATGTTGTACTATGCCATTTACAGACTACTGGTTTCATAACTATACTTTCGAGCTAACCATGATTCACAACTAGGTGTATACATAGTTTCGGAATGAGATATTTTTTCTCACCCCAAGGCATTTTTGTGCTCCCACCGCCGAATACATCAAAAATGGATATTCCGGACACTAATATAGTTTACCAAGCAAATCTAGTTTCGTTTGAGTTTTCTATTTGTCATTGAGATATTTAGTTAGCGGGAATAAATTTTTTTCTGTTGTGTTAATATAAAAGTCATTTCTGACAATTTAAAAGTCAATTAAATGACAATCTTTACATTTTTGTCAATACCTACTCCATAGCTATTTAAAACCAAACGAGAAGCCAAAGGAAATTGTAGTGTGTCTTGAGTTTTCATTTAGGAAATCATGATCTCGAAATTATAGTTACGAAACTAGCAATGTGTCTGTAGTGTTAGAGAGTTATAATCATAACCTTTTTCCGAAAATCATTCAAACGTGAGAGCTAAGATTCAAGATGGATATCTTCATAATTGTTGAGTTCATATTGTTTTTGTCCGGTTAGGAGTACTTTAGGTCTAACATCATATGTGTGCATATGGATATAGAATTAAAATATATAAAACCACCTTGACTTAAAACATTGCATTGACTGACACTTATTACATTTATTCTAATTATCCCTATATTGCATTCAAAGTCATTAAAACAGTTGAAAATAAGAAATTACATTTTCTCCATAACACAACTGAAAAGCCAAAGCGGGATGAACTCGTGTCATTCGTGTCAAGGTCTTTTCTTTTATTCCGAAAAAGCCCCATTCACGAATAACATTGTGCACGCGCCTTGTGTTAGCTTTCTTTATACATTTCTATTTTCTTATATGTGACAAAACAAAAAAATCATTGTGATGAGTTGCCTTGGAAATTTCTACATACATAAGATTTACATATACCGTTAATAAATAACCGCGTCATACAAATTTAAAAAGTTACCATTACTTATACATCAGCTTCTTTACAATCCGAGACAGAACGTAAACGTAATTAAAAGTTTAAATTTTTTAATTTATTTGATTTTCACGATTTTTTGAGACTATTGACCAACAAGTCATCCAAATCAATTAACATGTAATTAAATTTGAAGCGTAAACAGCATTAATTATAGGGATCCTTTCTCAACAGTTCAATTTATTTATTTTACAATTTACATCTAATCGGTTTTGAATCAATTCGTCTACACATTATCGTTAATATGTGTAACAAACGAGCGACATATTCGCTTTAATAGGCATATACAATTCAACAAGTACATAATTATAGGTTTTACTTAGGTACATCAATTATATTTTATATAAATAAATAAAAAAAAAATCTAATTATCATATATGAAAGATTAATTACAGTTTACATTTTAGTTTACATGTTAGTTCTTTTCTAAATCTTATACGTTATTCGTAAGTAGATTCCGTTAACATCATACACAACAATTGATTTACTGGTTTAATGTTGTTATAATTTAATTTAACATTTTATTTTTCTAAATTTGTATAATTACGTAGAGTTATAGACAAGACATTTTTATTATTTATGGGTGGGAGTTAGTTTGCGGGAGCAGAAATTAGACAGACGTTACTTTTCTATTGTGTAATCAAAATCTATTATTATTATAAAAGATATTTTGTCTTTCTGTTTTTTGATTTTGAAGTTTGTTGTTCTTTGATTACATAACGGTGTCTTTCTCTTGTCTATAATCTTTCTTATAAATAGAAAAAAACTTTTGAATTAAATTGGATCAGATATTGTAGATTTTATAGAAGTCACCTCGTTAATTTTACACATATGAAAATATTTACATTTAAATTTATTCTTTAAACAGAATCTAGATTTTAAATATTTTTGCTTTACCGGACAAACGGCACCGTGGTTAGAACTGTGTCACCCACTTGTTTCTAAATGCAGCTTACAATGCGCACCATTACATAAAACTCATAATAAAATATAAATTGGAATATTAAAATTATTTAACATTGTTAGAAAACTAACGAACCGATAACAGAAGATTGCGGTGTCTTCGACACACGGACTGGTCACACACTACCAAATGGAAAATATTCCGTAAATTTCTTTATGTGTGTATGAGATCGTATAGACCACCACTGATCTAAAGTTTTCAACCACCGAACATGTATGTGAAGATAGCACAAATTTCATCCCCAAAAATGCGATATCAACACCAATTATTGCGATCATGACACTTTTTACTCTCAGCTCCGAAATTATTTACTGTCACGATATTCATTTCAGCTGTAATTTTCGGAACTGAGTGTGGAAATAATAGATACAAAAACATATTGGTGAAGTAAGCCTAATATTATGTATGTGAAGATAGCCCAATTTTCATCCCAGAAAAATGAGGTGGCAACACTAATTATTAATATCATGACAGTTTTGACTATCAGCCCCGAAAAATGCCACATTTATACTCTCAGCTTCGAAAATATTTACTGTTTTGACTGCTAAAACTATCACGACACAAACATTTTTCGGGGTTGAGAGTAAAAATATAGCATGTTCATGATGAAATGTCTGACGACAGAATAATTTTCGGCGCTAGGACAAGTAAATGATATTAATTATTTGCCCAACACCGATTATTATTTTTAAATTTTTACGTGATATATTTGATGGTCGATGTCTGGTGATGGAGGAAGATTTAAAGTATGTAATTTCAAAAAAGAAGAGAGAGATGAGGTATAATCCGGGATTTCAGCAAATAGAAGAATGACCGAAAAATTCCATGCAGTTTCTTGTCACTTGAAATTTCAGTATCGTGTTGGCATAGTAGGAGATTTTTCAATAGCAATAGTAAAATTTCTCAACGTTACTTGAAGGGTCAAACGTGCACAATGTTATTCAAGCTGCAGAATAGTGCGCGCAGTTTTTAAATAATTTCCTAAATTTTAGTCGACTTATCTAATTGAGAGTGCATGTTTCTAAACAGGAATTTATAATTTTTCGATAAAAATTAAATTTATTTGAATCTTTTAATTTTTGTCGTTTTTTGTAAATGTTTTGCTTTTCAACAACATTGCAAAAATTGAAAAAGCTCTTTGGAAGCTGCTCCGTCCGGTACATAGATTTCCACCAAATTTCGCAAGGATTAATGGAAAAAGTTTATTATTAAGTTTCATTCCAACTAGTCAATCCGCTGGACTGCTAAATTTTTATGGAATACATTTTTTTATCAAATCTCGTCATTTCCGGTAAAATTAAAAGAAAATCATCTTAACTAATTTTGCTTGAAATAAAATTTACAATCTTTTCGGTTTAACCGTTTTTTTCGAAAGTGCTATATACTTTTCAAAAAATTTGCTAAAAACGAGAGAGGCTTATAGAACGACCGATGACGGCTAAAAATCACTGGGATCTCCCAATTTATGCAAAAAGTTTGAGTATAAAGTTTCATCCCAATCAATCAATCCATCTGAGCTGTACAGGGGCCGAATTTTTGTTCAAAGACAGTTTTTGTCAAAAATCGCCATTTCCGCTTAAACTTCGAAAAACTGATCTGGACGGGTATTGTTGCAAATTTAGTTTAGAATGTTTTAGTTCATAACCGATTTTCTCGTAAATGATATTTTTCACATTATTTTCAAAAACGAAAAAGTTCTAATCCGTCTGAGCTGTAGATCTTGAATACGCCACCTGTAATTTCTACAGCGAAAAATTATACTTACCGGACTTTATGGTAAAGACTGTCTTGTACAGTCAAAATCAATATTCCCGCTTAATTTTGAGAAAATCAACTATTCAACCCTCGTTGAAAATTTAATCTTTAAATTTATTTGAACGTTTAATTCTTTGTCGTTTTTTGTAAATGCTGTACTTTGCTACATTATTGCAAAAATTGAAAAAGCTCCTTTGGAAGCTGCCGGTACCCAGGTTTCCACCAAATTTCACAAGTATCTTCCAATTAATAGAAATAGTTGTATGAAGTTTCTGAATAGACAATCCGCTGAACTGTGCCATCTGAACAAATGCCAAATTTTGGTGGAACAATCAAAACTCGCCGTTTCCGGTACAATTTAAAAAATGATGTAAACCATTTTTGATTGGATTTTAATTTATAATCTTTTCTTTTAGAATCTGTCACTTGCGGTGGATCGACTTCAGCTAGATAAACAGTGGGATCTCCCAATTTATAAAAAAGCAGGACAGAGATTTACTAAACGTAAAATAAAGTAATATTTGTTTGTTTCTAACAAAAAAAAAATAATTTACGATTGCCGGCTTTTAGGGTTTTTTTAGGGTAATTAAAAAATGTTTAATTAGAGCTTATAAATATTGTAAATTGTTTAAGAAAATTGGTGAACTAGAAACATTTCAAATTTTAGAAGACTAACAAGACTGACATATTGATTCCTTTATGGGAATTGAGGAACTGTTGATCCCGAATAACGATTTTAACCCTAATGTGAGTGACGTGGGTACCCGGGTACCTTTTGCACTTTTAGACGTCTATTTTTGTATGTTTTACTCCCAATTAAAACTAAATTTTATAAGAACTTCTTGTTCAGTTGTAAGATTACGATCATACTTAAAAATGAGAAATGTTACAACTTGGACGAACGTGGAAAAAATAAGTTTCCATACAAAATTCATGTAGGTACTAATCACTCAAATTAAGATATTTTTTCGTCACTCACATGAGAGTTAAGAACAGTTTTGGCAAATATTAGTAACAGTAACTTGCAGAAAGATTTAATTTTTAATCGAAAGTTCGGAGCGGATGTGAAGTTTTTAACAAAATGAACAATTAACAAACAATTCTTTGGGTTCAATTCGAATAATGATGATTAACCCTTTGAGTGCCAACATGTTTTTTAAAGAATTAGCTAAAAATGCCACGCTAGAGGAACATAGATATTTAAAAATATATTTCCTCTTGAGAATTTGCTCTTGACATTTTCGGGTAGTATATTGAGGAACGCGATCGTGCTCCTTGGCACGTAAAGGGTTAAATATAAAACAAAATTGGACGACATAAAAATACATTTTGATTTATTAAGAAGTCGATGTTCCTGTGATTTATTAAGAAGTCGATGTTCCATCTGTTAATTTTTTTATATAAAAAAGAGCACATACATGTTGAAAATTCAAAATTTTTCGAACACCAAAATTGTTTATAACTTTTTCCAATAAAAGTAGTTCAACTTTTTAATTTCAGCTCGCATGTACACTTAAGGCCTTGGATTATTGCTGGATCATTGCTATACACTTTGCTTTTCAAAGAACGCCAAAGAAAATATTCTAACAGTGTGAACTCGCATTATCTTGGTGGTCAATTAACATCAGAATTTCTTGAGATTATGCGATCATCGCACTTGGTTGCTAATAATTCATCTATTTCACGATTTGTATGTGGCACCGTATTGGTGAAACCAAAGATCATCTAAATCGATTTCATCCAATGTGGCCACAAAAATTCAGTTAAATTGTTGTGAACGGTGCCTCAAAGAGATGCGGACACACGAACATGTTCACTTACTTACAGCTGGAACTGTTTCAAGAATACGAACTAGACGATGGTGTTCATACACTTTACGAACTGCAACTGATCCAGTTTTTTCAAAACGTTCATTAATTTTGGAAATTCCAGGTTCTGTAGAACGACGTTCATTTTGACCAAAATCATCACGTAATTTACGAAATGTTTTTTTACAGAACGACCATTTTCGAAATAAGTTTGGATAACAACACATCATTAAAAATGGCATAATTTTAACTTTTCATTTGTCAAAAAATTTTCTGCTTGCCACCACAGCATAAATATATTTTTTGAGCTTAAAAAACCAATAAACTCTGGCCGTAGGCCGTTCTAAGAAGAGCAATTCTATAAGCAGGTATACCATTCTCAATGGACGATCATTTACATACACTCCCCGTCAAAAGTTTTTGACCACCCCAAAAAAAAGTTAGTTTTAGAGTTTTTAAATAAAATTCAACGTTTATTTCAATTTCTTTTTAATAAATTCAGTTTTCAAATATATATTTATTGAATTTAAACACATTTTTTTCTTCTTAAATTTATATATTGGTTTCATTGAAATATCTTCTGCGCGCCTTTATAACCGCTGCACATAATCTTGGCATTCTTAACAACAGTTTTTCGAAGGTGGATGCCTGATTACCATTCCATACAATTACCAATTTATTCCAAATGTCTTCTTTTGAAATAGGGCATGTTTTTCGTACTACTCGATCCAGTTCGTCCCACAAAAGCTCGATAGGTTTAAGGTCGGAACTTTGAGGCCATACCATTATATTCAATTTTCGTCTTTGGAATTCGGTATTCAAATGATCTATACATAACTTTGATTTGTGTTTAGGATCATTATCCTGTTGAAAAATGAATGCTTTTCCTATAATTCGATAACCTTCCTTGTTTAAAATTCCGTTTATTCAATTAAGGTCTCCCACTTTGTTGTTACCAAAACAACCTCATATGATAACAGAACCTCCTCTATTTACGGATGGGATTATACAGTCGTCCAGATACTTTTCGTTGGTGCGACGGCGAATATAGATGTTACGTTTTGTACCAAAAATTTTGAACGATGATTCATCAGTCCATAGTACCTTTTTCCAATCTTTAAGTACCCAATCCTTATGTTTTTTTGCCCACTCATGTCTCTTTTTCTTATTTTGCTTTCTTACCAACGGTTATTTGACAGCTTTTTACTTTGCAGTCCAGCGTTTAGAAGAGGACGTGTGACAGTCGATATAGAAACCGGCTAGTCTCGATTTTGATTTGTAATGGCTGTAATTTCTGAAGCTGTTAATCTTCTTTTTCGTTTTGATGGTATTACTATATCGGTATCTTCTCTGTTTGTTGTGCATCTAGGGCGACCAGACCTTTCATTATTCTTAATTTCCCCTGTGGTTTTAAATTTAGTAATGGTATATTGCACTACAGAGTACGAAATCTTGAGTTTACTCGCAATCTGGTGTAAAGAATTACCATCGTTGTATAAAGTTACAATTGATTGACGGTCCAAAACTGAATGATTTGGTTTTTTTCCATTTTAACATTTCTAATTTTAGTTAAAAAAATAGAAGAAATATAACTAATATTTAGGAAAGGTAAAGTTATTTTTTGAGTACTTACGTTTTGTAATAATTCAATATACTTCGAATATTTTATTAAATATTTAATAAAATAAATATTAGCAGATAGAATAGTGTAGAATAGTGTAGAAATAATAGTTATTTATATTCTCTATTCAATCGCTCAATAAAGAGAATAATATATTTTATCTATTCACTACTACAACAAATATTCGCTTTGTTATTCAAATAGCATAGAAAAGTAAAATAAAAGAGTAGTAGATCCCGTTCACTCACTCGAAAAAAAAATCATCAATCCTTTTAGTTTTTTATTATTCTCTCACTATTCGCATTTTTGCAATTTCGTTTTACTATTCATGAACAAAGAGAAATTAGCGTAAAACACAATTCATTTAAAAATGAACAGAAAATGAATAATAAGCAACTGAAGAGTAGTGTAGAGCGCTGAGAAACACCAATAAATCACTTGAACACATTAAATAAAAATTTGTTATTTTTTACTTTCGGTGATTCCCCGAAGTATGGAAAGAAAATCCATAAAGAAAAGGTTGTGTTACTACATTAATCATTGCACTTAATACAAATTCGCATAAAACCATTTTAATATTGATTTGTATATTAGTGAAATTGCAGATTTGAGTGGTGGTCAAAAACTTTTGACTGGGCGTGTAAATAGTTATCTTTTCGAATAGAACTGAAGAATCAACCCCACTACATAAAAGTTGATGAATGAAAACGATGTGTGCGACAGATCGTCGCTTACTGAGTAACTTTAAGTTAATAAGCTCCAAGCGGTCGAGATAAGGAGGCAAGTTGTAAATGTCCATCCATGGAAATCCACGCAAAGTAAATCGCAAAAATGTACGTTCAATCAGGTTCAATTCTCTATGTGCACTTAATGGTTCGTGGAAACTAAACCTGATTAGCATACTCGAGGAAAGGCCGAACAAATGTCATCTAAATAGCTCTCGTAACATAAGGGTTCAAAAATTCTTTAGAACAGCTTTGTCGACAATAAAATCGATGTGATTTCTAAAGTTAAGTTCGCGATCACAAATTACCCCCAAGTCCGTATGGGTAAAACTCTTTCAACAAAAGCGCTGTTGATAGTATAGATCAAGATCGAAATAGATAGTCAGATCAAGAATATTTTTAGCACACCAATTTATGAAGTTATTGAAATCATTCGTGTCGGTAAATTTTCATATTGTCTGCATACATGGAAATTGTACCGCAGGGCACTCCGAAAGATCACCTGATACCTACACGTTCCCTCAGATAAGAGCCAACCCAAAGTAAAAGTTGTGGTGTAAAACCAGGAGCCCTGAGTTTAAACAATATTATCTTATGGGAAACCTAGTCACATGCATTGCTGAAACTCGTGGTATAATAACATCAAATTCTGTACATTTTCTTGTGTTTGACCTTTGGTTTCCTTTGACGATTACTGTTAAAAATGTTCCACAGAAGGTATCATTTTTAGTTATTAAGTCGTTTTTAATTTTAATTATCTTTGATTCTAGATACAATGTGATGTCAGATGAATAGTTAATAGTTAAAACAATCCCTATTTTTTTTTAAATTGTGAGATCATTTGTTAAAATGTTTCTCAAACGGTTTCTTAATATTTGTATTAGATGGTCCGTGAAATTCGGAAAATGGGCGAAATTACTTTTCTCAAGTTTTGAAACTAGTAGATAGAGTTAGTTGCTGTTTCAGATTCAATTCTAAGTTTGGCTGAGGTCTGTTGAAAAACTAAATCCATCAACCAAATGTCGTCATCCTGTAGTTGTTCGTATTCGTTGCATCTAAAAATAAAATTTGTTAACTTCACTAATCCTCTGAAGAAATTTGCCTCTTTAAATCAGATTTAAGATTTTACCATATAGAATATCTGTTGATGTATGATGACATTAGCGCTTTTAAGTCCCTCAACTGTTGGCATCATGATTAGTGAAATCGTTACCAATTTGATTTAAACATATTATAAAGTTCAAAATATTCAAAAAGTAGGCCGGGATTTTACTTGAACATGTTGCCAAAAGTTGGGGAACAACCTCGATAATTTGTAATAAAACCGCTTCGAATTTTGATTTTTTATTGATTTGTTATCAACAAATAAATAATTTAGTGGGATCGACCAAAAATCGGTATGCGATCGAGCGGTTATGATCATACGATAGACCTTATGGACACCACCTTACTTTGAAGTTCTGCTTCCAGGTACTCCAATATGTATATGATATAGGCTCTGATACTAGAATCGTTAAATTAAATACTTCCATCCAAAATAATAACATAAATTTAGCATTCTTGCTCGTTGATGACGACGTATCACCTAATGAAACATTTATATTATCAATGTCATTATCGTCAATTTGCATGCCAATATTATGTATTTTAAGATGCTTAATTAGAGCAGACATTGACGATTTTTTACATTTTATTGCTTTATTGCATACAGTGCAACTTTCTTCCTCAGAAATAGTCGATTTTTCGAAATGGTTCCAGACTGTTGAACGTTTTGACATAATATTATCTGCATATGTGTTATTAAAAAAAACACAAAAATATTTCTAATAAGCAAATAATATAATAATGTATTTATGTTGTAGAATTTCATGTTAGAATTTTTGTTCAAATACATAAAAAAGTTATCGGTTTCGGTTATTTGCAGCATTACCCGACGGTTTCGGGTGAATTTAAAAATGAATAATTACCTGACTACCCGAATCCGGGTAGAACCGACTTGGATTCCCTAGTCATGACAGAAGTTGTATTGCCATAAGTAAAAAAATAATATTTCGAGCTGAAAATTAGGGCCAGCTCCACGGAGGTGTTTTATTATACCACATATTCACAATAATTCATTTTTGTAATTCAAATTTTGTACCCGGATACGAAATATGTAATAATAAGTTGAAACTGGAAAAACATATAATTCACCGTCATTAAACTAGTATACATTATAAGTCTGAAGGCCGTAGTATTGTATGAATGTGCTCGAATATTACATTGTATATATACTTAGAGTTAGCTACTTCTGACCATAAAACAATTATGGACTCAACATCTGCCTTGGGTTAATTAATTAATTTATACTTATTAAATTTAATTCAATTTACCTATACAAAACCAGAAGCTCTTCAAATCCAAATGTTGCGGTCTATCATAGAAAATGATTTACCTTTTTCTACAGTTATCAAAAATTCTACGAATACACTTTAAAATCATTGTAAATTAAATAAATTTAATAAAAATTTTAAAATTCTTAGATTGTAATCATTATAATATGATTGCATGCCGTAACGCGAGTACTCTAATGTTGTTATGGACTATTATTTCGAAATGATTTGTATTGTAGGAATAGTTTTGGGAAAAACCGCACAATCATTAACCTGGAGGCTTTTAGTTGAAGCACATATTTTAAATCTCAACATTATATTACATTAAGTCAACAAAAAAAATTTGGCATAAAAATTAGAATGTATAGCGCGCGCGGTTTTGCGTCGTTGAGACAAACTCGTACATAGCGAGTTCGACTTTCACTTTCTAACCAAACATTAATAAAAATAATATTAAATGTGTATCTTAAATAGTGACTTAAGTAATATTTTATTTAAACATGTGTGCGTGTGAGGTGATTAATTTACAAAATTTTGCATGATCTTTTTTACAATTTACTATTTGGCTACGAACGTCTTATACCTACCTTAATCAATTTTATATATTTAACATTAATCATACCTTGAATTAATTTATATAACCAAGTTACGTTTAAACATTCCAATAAATATTTACCTTGAGGTTTACAGTTCTTAGTTCATTCCAATTGTTTAATGATTGTTTGATGTATAAAACCGCGATTTATTTTCGCTAATATTCATTATTTTTTTTTTTTTCTATACTATATATAGATTATTCTTAATATAGGTGGAGAAATATAAAGCTACTTGGGTAGAATACTTAAGTTGATTTCATAAATCAAGTGTCAAACAATTTTAACGGTAAACTTGTGCAATAAATTAATTTGTTGTGGTTAAACCGTAGATATATTGTAGTGTAAAAGATTTATGAGCGATGTGAGGGCGATGCGGTGGTGACGCATGGAATGCGGATGCCAAAACAATGCAAAATAATTAACCAATTTTTTTTCTTTTTTTCCAGAACTATTTAACTATGGCGAAAACAGGAATTTATAATCTTATTCATATACTTGTAAGTAAATATTTATCATCTAAATAGTTTTATTGTTTGAACAGTTTATTTACGCAATTCTCACATAAAATTTATTCCGAAAAAACCGTAAACAAAATATTTTTGGTTAAGATAGTATAAATATGTCAACATAAGGTCATTGTTTGTAGAATTTTTATTTTTTGCAATAATCTCGATAAATTTGCATCACAAATACAGGTTTAGTGTCTCTGTAGAACGTCTACTCGTAAAGATTTAGGGCAACAGTTCAATCTGCGAAATTTGAATCGTTATGTATAATGGTAATTTGTTATGGATTTCATTTACACGGCATGGCGTTTATTTGAAAGCTTCACACCTCTCTTTTTACAATAAAAATAATAATTGCTAAAGCAACGCTTAAATTATTTGAATGGTTAGTTATATTGAACGGTGTCATAAATTATTTAGCAGGAAGAAAATTCTAAGCCATTTAGTGGTCGATTTATTTTATATTGACGCCTAAATCACCTTAAAATCCTCTGCTCGTCACAAGGAGTTATGTAAAAGTCAAATTGGTTAGACGTGTAGCCTAGTTCTAAGTTTGCTGCTAATTATGGGAATATATTACAGTGTGATCTAGTTCTCCTACGTAACTTTTACAATTCGTAAACTTACCGTAGCTCGTTCTGATATATTATTCGCAAAACTATTTATTTTCCAAACTAGTCATTTAGTTTTAGTAACTTGCTTTATAAATATTTCTTTTTTATTTTATAAATATAAACACTATAGGGCTTCGCCCCTAGGCGCTATATGTCCCAATATCGGTGGCTGCTGCGCGGCTAAACTGCGTATTGCTATAATGGTTCATAAAAATAGTATACATATATTATTTGAACCCCTTCTACCACCAGTGTAGTTCGTCTACGGGTACTTCGGAATTATCACATTTTGGCGTAGAGACAATGTCGATAATAGGTAAAGTATGTAGACAATTGGTAGAAAATGTAGAATATTGTTTTTTGCAGCTGTTCTCATTGTTTTTTGAGTACGAGGTTGCTATCTTACAATTTTCTAGTTCAAATTGGCGTTACCGAAAATTTTGGAAGTTAACATTAAATTTTTCAAAACAAATAGGTGAGATTAGTACGTACAAAATGTTTCAAGGTATTACAAACGTATTCAAATATTTTATGAAATGACTATTTGGTAAATTTTTTTCGAAAACGTAAAATTTGATAAAAATTATTCGAACCAAACTAAATCAAGTATCATCTGCTACTTGAACAAAAATATAGGCAGATAAAAACCACTAGCTCTAGAAATTTAAATTAAAACTATCGTAAACGGGTTAGTATCGTTTGCCCTCGCTTAAAAATCCCGAAATCAAAATTCCACTTTTCAAAAGCACGAATTTCAAAATTCTGCTTTTCAAATTAACGCTTTCTATAATCCCAAATTTGAAAATAGAAAGCGTTATATTATCACTTTTTTTTAAAAAAAGTGCATAAAATATTTGATGGGTAATCAAAGTGAATTGAAATTTTAACATGAACGTTTGAAGATATTTTATATTTTGCCTAATAAACGTAATTAGGTCATTTCTTAACAAATTATAAGGTCAAATCGAGTTCGTATCTTAGTTATAGGGAATGAAGCTTATACATTTTCTCGATAATTTTTAAATTTAAAAAGTGAATTTTGAACATGAATTTCGGATAAAATTCTAGAGTTCGGCCATCTCCCGATTTTATTTTTTATATTTTTTGGCTTTTTAAACAATATACACATAATATCGATTGGATTTGATTATGGTCGTGTTAAAATGAACGGTTATTTTCAAAATTCAGATTTTAAAAACTCGATTTAGAATCCAAATCCGTTTTTGAATACCAAATTTGACAATAATTGGTTAAGCGAATTGGCCAAATTTCGTGCAGAATGGTTGAATGCTAAACCTTCATTCAAAATTTAGGTTAAAACCCCAATGTAGTTCTGCGTACCAAATTTATCCATAATTTGTTAAGAAATGGCCCAGTTCAGTATAGCCGAATTCCTGCACGAGGAACGAGTCGCTTATCCAAAAAAAAATTCCAACTGATCTAAATTTCCAAAATCACAATTAAAAAAAATACAATACATATTCCATTTTATAAAATACCATGTTATAAAATTCAAAATTTCTATAGTAAAAATTCCAAAATATATTTATTTTAGAAAAATAATTCCATTTATAAAATTCCATTATTTGATTAGTTTAATAATATTTGCAACATTTCGGAAAAATTCTAATTTATTTAATTTCATGATTATTATTTTATTGTTTCAATTGATTAAATTTAATTTAATTGTTCTTAAAAATTAATACAGAAACTTCCAAATTGATTAACGCTTGTTGTAATTATACAAAACAAGATTGTAGTTTTTTTGAATACCAAACCGTTCCCCTACAAACCTACCAATATATACTAACAAATTTATGTGGGTTGATAAATTTCTATACAAAATGCTAAATTTCAAAGTTCCAAAATAAAAAATTCCATTTTATGGCCATGGAAATATGAAAGGTGGGTGCGCCTTCCATATTTCCATGGGCATAAAATGGGAGTTGGGTACGATTTGCCAAATCCAAAATTCCAAAAACGAAATTCCAAAATCAAAATTCCAAAAAACAAAATTCCAGAAACAAAAATTCCAATAAAATCAATTCCTAAAAATGAAATTCCAAAATATAAAATTCCTATAGAAAATGCAAAATTTCAAAATTCCAATATATAAATTTCCAAGAAAAATTGTTTTAGAATTTTTATTTAATTTATTTTGGAAATCTTCGATTAAGGTTTATTCAACAGTTTCTTGTAATTGCTGCTAAAACCTTTACAGTACTTATTTAATAATTACTGTACCAAAAACAAGTTTATTAGTATATTGCTATGTTTGTAGGGGAACGGTTTGGTATTCCATAAAAAACCAACCCTCTTTTCTAAAATCACAAACAAGCGTTAATTAATCTGGTAAATAATGGGAATCATGTTTGAGGGGAACGGATTGGTTATCCAAAAAATAAATCCAAATGACTTAAATATCCAAAATCTCAATTAACAGAAATCTAAAATTCCAATATACAAAATACCATGATAAAGAAATCAAAATTCAAAATTCCAATTGAGAAAATTCCAAAATTTATTTATTTTAGAAAAAACAAATTCCATAAACATAAATTCCATTATTTTCATTTGTTTAAAAATATTTGCAGCATTTTGCAAAAATTCTAATTGATTTAGTTAATATTATTTGATTATTTCAATAAATTTAATTTAATTTAATGGTTCTTAAAAACTAATACTCAAACATGATTCCCATTGTTTACCAGATTGATTAACGCTCGTTGTGATTCTAGAAAATAGGGTTGGATTTTTCTAGAATACCGAATCGTTCCCCTACAAACATACCAATATATACTAAAAATTTGTGTATGGTACAGTCATTAATAAATAAGTACCATAACAGTTTTAGCAAATTACAAGATACTGTTTAATAAACCTTAATCGAAGATTTCATAATAATAAATTAAATAAAAATTACTAAATAATTTCATTTTATGGCCACAAAAATATGAAAGGGGCGTAAGGCACTCAATCAATTTTCATGGCCATTAAATTAAAGTTTTTTGAATTTTTGTATATTGGAGTTTTGGAATTTCGCATTTTGTAGAATTTTGTATTTTTGGAATTTTATTTTTAGGAATTTTATTTTTTGGAATTTTTTTTCCTGGAATTTTTGTTTCTGGAATTTTTTTTTTGGAATTTTGATTTTGGAATTTCGTTTTCGGAGCTTCAGTTTTGGCAATTCGTACCCAACTCGTCTTTCATATTTTCAGGGGCATATTTTTTTTTGGAATTCTGTATTTGCTTTTTTGAAATTTGGAATTTTGTATAGAAAATTTTGCTTTTTCGAAATTTAGTTTTTTGGAATTGTTTTTATTGGGTTTTTATCTTCTGGAATTTAGTTTTTTGGAATTTTGATTTTGGAATTTGCTTTTTGGAATTTTGGATTTGGCAAATCGTACCCAGCCTTATTAATTTTACGTTTATACCGTGGCTTTATTTAATATGGCTACAATTTAATTGTTTTGGCTAAAATATACTCCCTTTTTTTGATATCTTTTTGCCATCATTAAGTCAATTTCATTATGCCGCTTTTCTAAAACGATTTATCCTTATTAGCACAAAACTGAGTGAGATAGTTTTCACAAGCCGTGGAGGAGCATTTGCCGTAGACAAAGAGAGATGATAATAACTTCTGGCGGATCATCATAGACGCATGTGCCCGGGCGTTGGTCTGGTGGAACACGAAACCTTTCCTATTGGTTAATTTTTACAGCGAGAACTGCCTTCAGTCGGTTCAGTTGCTGGCACTAATAGAGGTCTGAATTGACCGTTGGGCCTGACTTGCGCTTTCCCCTTTATCGAAGCAAAGTTATAAAATGTAGCGAATTTTCTCTTTATTTACCTTTATTCTAGACACGCTATAACTCACAACTGAATAGATCAATCAACACAACGACAAAATATTTTTTTAGTACATGAATCTCCCTTCCCAACAAGTAAGTATGGCCCACTGCGACAGTTACGTCACGAGATATAGTGATTAAAGCCATCTGTAGCGAAAAAAAAGAATTTATTTTTCCCCAACCCATTATAGGTACTAAGAAACTTGTGTGGGTTGGATACGATCCGCTAAGCCCAAAATTCCAAAATCGAAATTCCAAAAAACAAAAATCAGAAACTAAAATTCCAATAAAAACAAAAATAATAAACAATAATAATATAATTTCTAATTAGGAAATGTTCGATTAAGATTTAATCAACGATATCTTGTAATTTTCTAAAACTTATATAAACATTTCTTTGTTCTGCTTTCGATTTCATCAACATCTATCTGGCTTATCGTTAATAAAAACGGTCGTGCCTAAAATTTGTTGACTAAATTTCCGGAAACTACTCATCAAAATTTTAACAGCTCGATCATTAAACACAATGGCATGCATAGGCTGGAGATAGCCGGTCTGTCTATTGCAGCAAAAACTAAACGTCTCGCTCCAGACAAGCTCCTCATCGCCCAAAACTAATTAATTCACATGATGGCACAGGGCATTTATAAACTGAGTAGCAGTCCATGGGCAATCTCATCTAAAAATTTCGAAGAACATCTTGGACATCTCAAAGTTGTTTTTCACAATTTTTCTGAAATTTTCTGATACGATGTTAACGGACAGAACATTCTTACTCTTCAAGGCAAAATTCAAACCATCAAATATTTTCGACGCTCTTTGTCAACTAAAATATTTTTTGAGATTAACTTTTATACAGGCGTTTTATTCTTGGCACTGCTGGAGATCAAATCTTGTTTAACGACTTCCTAAAAGTTTCAAGAAGAACAGTACAATATCAAGAATGGACTTCTGCATGACGCTTTAAACAATTATAAGGAGAAATTATGCCACGCGGCACTTCTTGCACGCCCGTAGCAATACTGGTTGTCGCATCCGATTTATACGTCTAAATGAGACACAACAAAGACACAATGTTGCTGCTAGAGGGTTGCTTTCCGCTTACTCAAGCATTATTAGATTTAGACGTACTGATTTCATCAGTCAATTTGCTACCGATGTTCAACACATCTCAGGTGTTTACAACTTCGTTACAGATACCTTATCACGTATCGATCAAATTTCTATTCGTGGAAGCGTTGACTATACAGCAACGGCAGATACAAAGACCAACTCGTCCTAATTAAGTTTAATTCTGATAAACTTATTTATGGTGATATTCGAATCTTACCATAATTTGTCATTAAAAATCGTTCTAAACAAGGTATCTGCGGCATTCTATCAAGAAAGATTCAGAAACTTTTACTCAACCATTTATCAAACTCAACGCTGTCGAAATGCAAAAGTTTTTAGGCATGTGTTCCCTCGCCAACTATCATTAAGCGTTTGCCAGGCAGCCCAATTTGAATTCGAATTATATTTCAAACTCCGAAATTTCTCGGTTTTCACCATAAAAGAATTAGGCCCGTTGCACACTTGAACTATGTTTTTTTTACTGATGTGAGCTATGTTTTAATTTTACAGGTTTTCAATAAGAGAAACATAGTACGTAGATCTCAGGGTCAGCCTAATCTGTAAAGTAATATATTTAAATGTTTTATTTTCGCCTTGGAGATAACTAATTAGCTCACATTGCTCAGCGATGTGAGCAATGTTTGTATTCAACAGGTTTAAATAAAGAAATAAGATAAATCAGGGCGTACCTCGAAAGTAACTCACTTTTCTAAAAAACATAGTTTAAGTGTACTACAGGCCTTAAGAACTAATCGAACGAGAATCTGCATGAGTAAACCAAAAAGGTCATTGAGCTGAGGATATGTGGAAAAGTTTGTAACCTGTCAGGATAAGTGTTAGAAAATACCATCTGCTCCAGAAACAATAAGTCGCAACAGCGAGCGGAATGTTCCCTTGTAAAATATTGGAATGTTACGTTTGGAAATCATTCCATTCCCCCGCTTCATCCTTAGGGTGGATCGATTTGCAAATTATTGTAGACTTAAACCCGTAATATTAGCTTAAGGCTTAAGCTGTATTAATGAGAAAATATGTGAACTGCTCTTCAAATGTGTAACACTCAATTCAGATGAAACAGTGTCTCTACCAGAAATGGGTTAGTTTATAGTGGGTCAGGCTTTAGGCCTAAAATGAGTCATAGACGATCTTGTTTATCTTAGGACCTTACTATGCGATATTATAATTCAAAAAAAAATTCAAAAAAAAATCCATTTTATCCCCAACATTTTTCATTCAACTTTTTAGTTAAAAATTGACATAAAAATATATTTTGGGAGCCACTATCGAGAGCGCTATCCATTTCAATGGAAAATTTGAAAAGGCCTTTATTTTGTTAACCCCTGAAACCAATAGAAAGTTAATCTTACAATAAAAATGTAAAACACAGCAAGATGAATTCTTGTTTATAACGTCATGTCAAAATAAATGCCAATTAGTATATTTCAGGTGATAAATGTTTTTTTATGAATGCATTTATTTTTTATTTTTATGATATAGTGACACCGGTGAATAATAGCTGCAGTTTCAGTAGAAAGTTCCCATTCGACGCCGGATAGTACTCGAATAATAAAACAGGGCTATTGTTGCAGATCCAACAGGAATTTAAAGTTTGATAAGCAAAACACTCAAATTTAACCAACAAGTTGAACGTATTTTGGCGGGAACAAATATTTAATGGAGACCCATAAAACACCAAAGATTGGGGTTCTTTTCAGGCCAGCATAAATGAACTTCACTCAATTCATAGAACTCTAAGTTATTTTGACTATACATTCACTAGAGAGATACGAGTTGATGGTTTTACAGTGTATTTAGCCACGATACATCATCTCTATAGGATATATATAGAGATGAATTATCGATAGGATATATCGGTGTTCGACAACGCCTGTGTCAGTTTTGAATTATTAAACAACTTTAATAAAAATTATATCATACATTTTTTCACTCATTCAATAACAAAAAACTATTGTGGGTATTTCTGGTTCTTCACAGTGGCAAACGGAATCATTGTCATTTCGTTCAGCGTCATCTCTGACTTCTGCTTCTGTATCAATAGGTTCTGTGGAATTTTCATTCAACAATTTTTTGTACCAGGAAACAGTATCGATTTACTCCTAGTCGTCACCACCATGTTTCACCATGAGAGACTTTACGTCTGCCTTCTTCTGGGCACTTAGGCACTTATTTTCATTCAGTGGGGTCGTGGCCTGAGGATGTATTTTTCCTGAATTTAAGATGCTGAACAGTTTTCTCTCCTGTTCGCACTCGTTAATGAATTATAGAACGTTTTCACTTCATATAGAGTTTTAGTTTGTCTCCTTGTTCCTCGTTTCTGTATAACAATATATTTTTTCAAATGGATACGTTTTAAATCCCTCATTCCCTCTAGCTTTTATAAAACGTTCCCATAGATCATCCTTTAAACCCCAATCTTTTCCCAGTAATAACTGAATTTTCAATTGTGTCTACGTACTGATAAAGTCAAACAAATCTCGTTAATATTTTCCGGAGATTCAGTGACGAGCCAACTTATAACACCATGGATTATATGTGAATTTTTGTTTTGTCCACCACAACCGTCACAAAACAAACGTAATACTCTTTTTCCCACTAAATTCAAAGAGTTTAAATGATGCAAGAGTGCCGATCCAACTTCAGTAGTCCCTCTTTCACCTTGATCTTCGGACCATTGATAGAAATGCGGGTTTCTCAAGTCCATACCCATGAAGCAAAGATTGTAGTAGCTAATCTGTCTAGAACAAAAAGACTCTCCGATGGAGGTTCTTGGCAATGGTTGGACTTGTTGTAGATCAAAACAAAAGTTTTGCTACTCAGGATCATCATTTCTGAATAACTTATAGAACGCTTTGGCACGTAAATTATTAACTCTTTTTTGCACTATCCGGATGCTTTTATCGTACAATAACAAAATGCACGCACTACACACATCACAAGCAGGACTCTTGCAGAAATCTTCAGAGAACACCGTCTGAAACATGATTTTTGTCACATGAAGGTATCAAGGAACCGAATCATTGTATAGATGCCTTAATTTTCGTTGATTTAAGTCACACAATAGATAAATTCTTTTAGACTTCGATCGGTTATAATGACTTTTCCTTTGCGGTAATTGTCGTAGAAATTGTCTTAGTTTCTACCTTTCACTTTCGGTCCACACTTCGTTTTTCTTTGGGAATGTTGCCTTCAAACTCCATTTAGCTAAGATGTACAGGATGCTGTATAAGATAGCGGAATTTTGACAGCGGAAAATAAGAGTTTGCGCTACTCGCCGCAAGTGGCAGTACTATCACTAAAGAGAATTAATTTTTTTACATAATTACCAGCGGAAATTTTTTATCCATTATGTACCACTTTTTCACTAAATAAAATATCTCAGCGGAATAACATACTAAAAGTGATCCTTAAAATGGGAAATTAATTGATCTCCTAAGTAAAGGAACTCGGTACATGAAATATTGAAATTTAACAATAATCCGTCTATCCGCCATTTCTTCCACTAGTAACTAATACTTTCGATAATTTTTCTAATAGCTTAGGTCATATTGAGACTAGATGGAAAATTTGGGGACAATTCATTGACTAGAATTTTCACTAGAATTTTTTGATTTTCTGCGGCCAAATAAGTGATTTTCAGTTTTTGACCAATATCTCAAAAACTTCAATTAGTAACCAATACTTTCGGTTGTTTTTCTAGTAGCGTAGGTCATACTGAGACTATGTGGAAAATTCTAGTGAAAATTCTAGTCCATGAATTTTCCCCAAATTTTCCATATAGTCTCAGTATAACCTAAGCTATTAGAAAAACTACCAAAAATATTGGTTACTAGTGGAAGTTTTTGAGATATTGGTCAAAAACTGAAAATTTCTTATATGGCGGCACAAAATCAAAAAATTCTAGTGAAAATTCTAATCAATGAATTTTCCCCTAATTTTCCATATAGTCTCAGTATGACCTAAGCTACTACAAAACAACCGAAAGTATTAGTTATTAGTGGAAGAAATGGCGGATAGACGGAATATTGTTTAATTTCAATATTTCATATACCTAGTTCCTTTACTTCGGAGATCAATCAATTTGCCATTTTAAGTATCACTTTTAATATTTTATTCCGCTGAGATATTTTATTTAGTGAAAAAAGTGGTACATAATGAATGAAAAATTTCCGCTGGTAATTACATAACAAAATTAATTCTCTTTAGTGATAGTGCTGCCACTTGCAGCGAGTAGCGCAATCTCTTATCTTCCGTTGTCAAAATTCCGCTATCTTATACAGCATAGGTACAGGCGGTATTTTATCAAAGAAAATTTTTTCATAAACATAGCTTTACATACTGGTCGCTTTTTATTTTCTTTGTCACCAAGGAATTATGCCGTACTCGTTAGGCGATTCCAGCAATTGATTTGGTCCACCTTACTCTGCCTACGTCGCCCTGGATCGTACGGTGTGATCAGGCATGTCAAATATATATTGAACGTCTTTATTACGATTTTTAAAGAAAAAAAAATACATATTGGGAGGGGGGGGGGGGGGGGGGGGTCGGTTGGTTTTATTTCTTTTTTTCGACACAATACAAAACTGAAAAAAATTCAATAATACCTATTCTTCCGTTCCATCCTCAGAAAATCTGACGATTACTACGAGTCAACGTATTTCCCAAGAATCATCATCTGTTAAATTTTTTGAAATACTAGGAGACATTGTTACAGACTTGTCTATGATTTCACCACGAGAAATTTTAAAATTGAATATGTCGGTTTTCGGCACAACCAATGGACAGTGAGATAAGACTAACCGTATTTATCAGTTAATGGTCAGATCAGTGTCTTTTTGAAACGTTTTGAAGCGAATTTAGCCTTTTCTAAACAGGTACTTGGGTGCAAAAAAATCGCACATTCCACAAAAGTTCAAAAATATCAAAAAAATTCAATATTTGTTTAATTTTTTTTAATGCAGATTCGATACTCTAGTCTATTTCAATACCTATCCAGTGGTACTTTTTTGTACTTGTACTATGCCAACAAAGTGATTTTTTGTCAAATGCATATAGCAGGCTTTCGAATTAAATTCTAAAAATAATTCAACAAGATCAATACAATAGCATGCCATGAAATATCTCGCTCGGAATTGTGATCATTCGCATATCGACGCTTATCCTTAACGGTCCTCTATTAATTACGTCTTCAAACGGAGCAAAGAAAAGGGTACCACAGCAGAGGTAGCCACACAAGTGACTGCACTAATTTATGCGGAGCACCACCAAAGTGAAGTGGCTCTACAACTAAATTTGAGCCGATCCACCGTTCGTCGAGTGGTGGCTTCAGGCGGCGGCAAGGATCTGGCCGATCTCGTGCTACAGCACAGCGTGATGACCGCTTTCTTGTAACAACTTCGTTGTGAAATCGCCGTATGAATGCGGTTCAACTAGGACGGCGGCTCCAAGAAGTTCGTGAAGTCGAAGTCAGTCGGTGGAGAGTTAGAAGACGACTTCGAGGAGTTAATCTGACTACACACAGACCAGCAAACGGGACGAAATGGACCGCAGCCTACCAACGAGCCCGTCGAGAGTTCGCTCGAGAGCATTTGAATTGGACAGAAGAAGAATGGGGAACAGTACTGGGGCGGAATCATGAAATATGACCGGAAAATTTAAACGGATTTAAAAATATTTTCAAACTTATTAGAATAAAAGTATTTAAATTTACCATGAAAGATGCAGACTGATGTATAAATGCAACTTCTATAATATTTGAAGAGCAATGGCTAATCTAGTACAAGATTTTCGAATTATATTTTTTACCGGTACAACATTTTTGTGTTTGTCCATTGAAATATTTTCTAACAATTCATTTTTCCGGTCGGATTTCATGATCTTGCCCTTGTATACATCAAAATAATTATATCTTTCGGGAATTTTTACAATTTTGAAATACAAAAGACTTCAATGCCTTCTCATAAAATGAAACGGCGACGAACTTGGGGCGAGAAAACTGAATTTCGAAAATCTTGTAGGAGATTAGCCATTGCTCTTCAAATATTATAGAAGTTGCATTTATACATCCGTCTGCATCCATCATAGTAAATTTTAATACTTTTAAGCTAATAAATATGAAAATATTTTTAAATCCGTTTAAATTTTTCCGGTCGTATTTCATTTTCATTCCGCCTCTGTTCTCTGACGAGTGCGGGATGTGTTTATATGGCATCGATGGACGCCGAAGAGTATACAGAAGACAATGAGAGCAATATGCACAATGTTGTATTGAAGAACGTGTCTCGTAAGGCGGTGGATCGTGCATGTTCTGGTGATTGGAGAAGTACTCGAGGAGTACGTGGTTTAGTATACCAGTACCTTCAAGAGGTGAATGTGCCTGTTATGGAGTGGCTCAATCCCATCGAACATTTGTGGGAAGAGTTAAAAAGAAGGGTTCGAGTCAGAGATGTCGCTCCAACGAGCCTCCAGGACGTGCAACAGATGATCGCAGAGAAATGGGAGGCGAGACCTCAAGATTTTCTGAAAACTTTTGTGAAATCAATGCAGCATCGAATGGAAGCTGTCATTCAGGCCAGAGGAGGGATACTTCTTATTAAAAAAACTGTGTTTCTTTGTTTATTTCCATGTTTTAATTCGATTTTTACCCCTAATTTTCATGCTGACAAATTCACAAAAACGTGTACCTCAGATGTTTACCCCAAAAATCAGTTTGATGAGTTTGATCAGTTTGAATCTGCATTAAAAAAAAATTAAACAAATATTGGATTTTTGTGATATTTTAGAACTTTTGTGGAAAATTGAGCAATGTACGATTTTTTTTGCACCCAAGTGTAGATGTACAAAAACAAGCAATTGCCATCATAAAAAAAATGTCAAAATGGAATTTATTGGTTTTTGTTCCGACGCTCCTCAATTAAAAGAGTTTATTTTAGATAGCATTAGCATCCAATAGTGCAGAAATAAAAAAATATTCGGCATAACCACTAGGCCACTTTAAGTTCACTTAACCACTTTAAGTTCAACCCACACAAATGTGTGAATAAAAAATGACAGATATTAATATCTTCCGAATTTTGACGGATCTTTGTTAAATCGAAATTATTTTTGAAAAAAACATTATAATTTGATAACATATAAATTATATAACATATTATATTTGTTTTGAAAAAGAATTAACTAGAATGCACAAATGTGTATGTCGATTCAAAAAACATACAAAAAAAAGTTTTTTTACATGATTCTTTTGCGTGATCCACAACATTGTGTGGGCAGGCGGGAAAAGGGTTAATTTTAAAAATTTGGGAATTGACTGACGGCAAGAACAATATTCAAAATTAAATCATGTAAGAAATTACTTCCTTAGAAAATGAATATTAGAAGTAAATGGGAACGTAATTCCACTCAATTTTAACACCACTACAGTGACAAATGCGCTCAAATATATGGTTTGAGAATAGCCATCATCAAGTGAGCAATTTACAACGGACTTCGTAAAGTATATTAAAATAGAAAAGGAAACCTGCAAAGTAATGAAAGTAAAAGTGTAAAGTAGATTATGTAAATATTGCCACAGACACAAACTGTATACAGTATTAAAGTATGAAGAGACGTTTGAGGAATGCGCTAAGCAATTAATTGCAAATTCACTACACCAATTCGATTAAATCGTCGGAATTCGGCATACTATTACACCAACATTACACCAGGTAAATGAAATGTGTGCATCGTACTCCTTTCTAATGAAATTGCTATATTGTATTGAAATTTGGCAGATACATTTAGAAAAATAAAATAAAATGTTAAACTTTGGTACGTTATATACTGGATGAATGAACACTTGAATGAATGTTGCTGTAAAGTAACGAGAATACATAACAAAATATAGTTAACTGTTTCATTTAAAATATACGTTTTGTCTATTATATAACAAATTATACCTCGTCTTACCTCAAAGAAATGGTAAATGGTAAACTAATAATTAAAACTATATAAAGATAAATACGTTTCTATATTATAATAATTTAAACATATTAATTGTATTATTTTATGATTTTATAATTATTATGTTAATGGCATGAATATGATGAATGGTGTTGTTTGGACTATTAGCGGTTTAACGCGTGAGTTATGAACGTTAGAGAACCGCACCCATGAAAACGTAAGTACCCAAATTCTCCAATATCCCAGCATACCAATATAATACATTGACATGATGTGACGTACGGTAATAAATGTTTCTATTTTAATCGCATGTGACATATGAGAGCAAGAAGATATCTATATGTTCAAAATTATGTCTGTACACAAAAACACAGAAAAAAGTGTAAGTTTCACTTTTTAATAATTTTTTATTATGTCTATGTGTTTTACTTTCATCTTACAAACACTATATAAATATTCTATTTAGAAATAGTGATGAAATAGTACTCGCCTCATGGTGGTATTATAGATAGTGCTAGAGATATATACGAGAATATAACAAATTTGATCAATTTGGTTTAAAGGTAACTCTACACGGTACACAGTTAATAATTTATATAGAATTGATTGATTGGAAGTGTTGTTAAAAGATCTGCGGTGTTTGCTAATTACAAAATATATTTCGCGCAGATTAATGAATCGAAGATGAAATTTTAAATTTGTTAATTGTTTCTTTTTACAATATTATGTTAGACATGAATATGAGTGATTGGCATCAATATGCCAAATTATGAAATATACATGAATCGAAAATATCTTACTAGTAGATTTAAATGTCAGTATTTATAATAGAATTTTAATTATTTGAATATTTTTAAAAAAATATTTCGTAATGTTCATCAATGCGTGGAATAAGTTAAATGTCAACCTCAAATACTAATTTAATTTTTGCTTCTTCAAATCCAATTATCTCAACGGTACTTTATAAATTTCAAGTTTGGTAATCGGGTCATTCAAATGTAGAAAATTTACAAGATTATTAATCTCTGGATGTTTTTTCAAGAAGCGGTATTATTTATACTGGATAGGCAAATAGCTGGCCACTTAAAATATATTTCGATTTAAGGTACTTTATTTTGATACTTACAAATATTTACGTGCAAGCACAAGCATTTACTAAACAAGTATTGAGTCTTTTGCTACAAACATGTCTAGGAAAATTTCCAGCATGAAAATGTGTTTTTGCTATTCACCGCTAGAGACATCACTATCTCAAAAAGGACATATTTTGTGCTGATATAACCAGCAGAAAGTTCTCTTTAAAAAACGGTTTGCGTATAAGGACTCTCAAAATACACTAAAACTACTATAACATCATAATGCAAATACATTGGTAGCATTCCATAATATGGCTACTCCACCTGACATATTTTATACCATTACTAGCTGACCCGGCGAACCTCGTTTCGCTCCAAATTTTTTCGCTCCGAGCAAATAATTTTGTGCTTCACGAAAATTGATTTTAATGAGAGATTAAATCAAACAACATAACTCAATTTTATCGAATTCAACACTTAATGCAAGTTTATGTTGCGTTCGTTCGTTCGTTCCGTCGTTTTTTCGACCAATCATCTTTTGTGGAAAAATCAAGAAGAAAAAAATCATCATTTTTGAGCAATATGATTGGTCGTAAAAATTGTCAGAACGAACGAATGAACACAACCATCAAGGCGGCACAATGTTTTGAAAAGTGAATGAAATGTCGATTCAAACTCGGGCATCTATAGAAATTTGAGTTGTTTTTCGATTTTTTCTCGCAGTGTGGAAATGAATTGAAGTCAGTTGGATTTCAAAATAATTTAATGAACTTTATTCGAGTGAAATTAAATGGAATCAATACAATGCATTGTGGTAAAAAATATTTTTCCATAAATACACGGAAATTCCAGATTTATTCCGCACACTCCAAACGATTGACCTGTGATTTGCTAATCATATAGCGAACGCCAAACGAATGGGGAACTGAATGAAGTCGAACAAAATGTCAGTTGGAATCAGAAGAATTCTCGGAATTAGAACATCTTCTCCTTTGAATTTGCCATTGATGATCGTCGCTTGAACCACGTTGTTCATCACTTTATTCTCAGCCAATCACGTTCCGTTAAAAAATCTCGGATGGTCTAGACTACGTAGCATGATTATCACAGATCCTACCTTGAGTATCAAGCTATACAGTGGTATTGCAGGCAAATCACGCGCATTAAAAAACTCGGTCGAAGGTTTTCTCGTCTTGATTGGTCACACAGTCAACGGATTTGTAACAATGCATTTCCCCAGCGATTTGGTTTTGAATCAAGCAATTCAGACTGTTCCTTGATCTTCGTTGCCAAAATATCTCGTTTGCTGAGCCAATCATGATTCATAAACAATTTCAGTGGATGTGCGGAAACAGATTCGAGAAAAGCTCTTCCTTCGACGTCGTGAAATGTAATTTGACCATTGTTAAGCACCAACAGTTGTTTGGAAAAACCAGCAGTTGATGAGTCGTTCTGTAACGTGACTCTTATGTTCGTGGTCAACTGCAACTTCTTGACATAGCGCCACAAGATTGACGATTTCATGCGTTGAGTTCATCTGCATTTGTTGATCTCGGAATGACAGTTGACGTTTGACGAAAATCGCTGGCCAGCAGAATCATCGCTCCACCAAAACATCTTGAGTCACTTTGTAAATCCTTCATCGTTCGATTGAACGCTTCCAATGATCGTTTATGTACCATCGTCCATTCGTCCCAGATGATGATTATGAATTCTTGGAATACCGTGGCTATCGCCAAGTTCTTGGCAATTGAGCTCACTGACTTGTCATTCGCGTGGATATTCATCGGCAACTTGAACACAAAATGTGCCATCTCAAGCGTGAACTGCCTTCGTTAATGCTTCGTACACGTTCTTTTGCTGTGCATTCAAAAGCGAACATTCGTTTGTACTATTTGGCTCATTGAATTTCGATCTTACACTTTATCTCGTGGCGTGTCCAATTTCGACAAATCATGTGCTGTCGCACATAAGCCCGTACATGACTTCGATCCTGAACAAAGCTTTGTTGCGTATCTCGTCGTTCATTTTAAGCTCATAATTCGATGTTGCAGTGCGAACACGATGTAAAATGTCATCAGCCATCTCATCCTTGTATTTGTTCCATAATTCCAATGCGTTCGATGGATGACACGTCGCGATGATGATCGCGAACAATGTACGATTTCATTTGCCGGCGCAGAAACAGTAGCATCGGCAAGTGTTGGGTCCCAATGTAAGTCGTTTTCCAGCAAATCCAGAGGTTCTTAAGCTTCTCGATAAGTAGCGAATAACACACATTTTATAGTACGAAGCGATTCGAGCGAAGTAGGACCACGGACATGGAACAAAAGCAAACAAAAGATAGAAGTCTTCGTCTTGTCGTAGATGAACGGTGTATACACGGCCAGGCCACGCGCATCAGTCGAATACACATCGACGTATCTTGTAACAGGTTCACTTTTCTTTCGTCGTTGAAACTTCTTCGACGACTGGTTCCAAGTATAATAGCGTATGGCATTTCCCAGTAAAACAATACTCGTGCGAACGGATCGCTTTGGCAATTTTCGAAGAAATTCGTCAGTGTTGTAGCTAATGGTCGCTCTGCTCGTTGTGCTGCCTTAGCTTCCGTAAAATAGAGACGTTGTCCATTCTCTAAGTACACCCACAAATTTTGAACAGTGGGATGAATGTAATGCAAATGAGAAAATACACCAAAACGCCTCATTGCAACGACATAACGGCCCAATTGGAATCTTAACACTTCGTCATTTACATCCGGAGCAGCAATACCGAACACTGCCAGGTCGTTGCTTTTGTATTAAATGGAATTACAGTACTCAACATTGCTCAACGATCCAGTGATTACCGCTCACGATATGTTTTCCTATCACCTCATTGTGACTGTTGTGCCACCATCTTCGGGTGAACGATGCTGATATATTGGATAACCGACGTTTCCACTAATTGTGTATGTTGGTTTGTGCATTTGTGCATTTCCCATCGGCCATACACGATGCATCTGGATTATGATCTCCGCACGGATCTTGAATCATGTTTGTTGCGACTAGCGCAAACAACTCCGGGTCTACTTCTGGATCTGGTATTTCAGCGCTAATGATTGAATCGAGTTGATATGGTCTGATTTTCTCAATTAACAATAGCAGAATGTGTACATGTGGTAATCCGCGCTTCTGCCACTCTACTGAGTACATCCAACAACGTGGCTCTTCGAAAACCACCTCTTTAACGATAAAGTTCATTAGTGTCCTGAGTTTTTGTTTAAACACACGTGCGTTGATGTCGTGACGATCGCTGGAAGTTTGTGCTGGCAATAGATTACCGGTAATTTCAGGCCATTTTGGATTGCATGTAAACGTGATGAACAAATCTGGCTAACCGTAATGCCGCACAAACGTCATATCATTCTGCGCATATTCATGCATATGCCGTGGGCTGCCAACATATGTTGCTGGGCCGAAGTGATGGCATTGCGCAGATGATTGTACTACTCGGAACATAGTTTTAATTGATCGAAGCGGATGTAATTATAACTTTTCGTTTCGATCTTAAACATATCAATGCAATCTCTCATATCAACCATCTCCTGGAAATTGTTAACACAGCAAAAAAAGATTGAGCCAAATCGGTTCAGCCGTTCTCAACTATGCGCAAGGAAAAAATTCAATTTTCTTCGGATTTATCCGGAAGTTTCCGAATTTTTCACTCAGATTTTACAATTTTTCTCTTCTAAATGACCATCTTTTAGAACAGAAAAATTGTAAAATCTCGAATACGTGCGACATCCTGTACAAAAACATCATTTTTCGATTTTTCGACTTCTCCGGTGGATTTTCCCAAAATTTTCTTTCGTAAAAACCATCCATCTCCTGAATATTCCGAACACAATAAAAAAAGATTAAACCAATTCATTTCAGCCGGTTTTATATATATAGAAGATTAAGATAAATAGATAAAATAGATCGGAAAAAAAAATTTATTAATTTGCATGCAGCCTCCGGTGGGATTCGAATCCAGTACCTCCCAGCCCAAAGCCCAAAGATTTAACCATTGCGTAATTCGTCAAAATAAAAAAAAATAAAGTAAAACCATAGACAAATAAATGAATAAAGATCCCTAAACCAATGGAAAATTTATGTTTAAATCAAATTCTCAATGTCGTTACAAATGGAAAAATTTTTCTAGCGGCTGTTAGTATAAATATTAGTTAATACTCAAACCCTATTTTGGTCTACATTATGAGCGCAATACATATTTCTCGCTCAATATATTTTTTCAAAACGCGCGCGACAAATAAAAATTTTTATATTTGTGTATACAGTAAAAAAAGAAACAAACGGAAAAATAACAAATTCAACTTATTTTTTATTTTCGTTTGAAAGTATCCTTTCTCTTCTTTCTTTAAGTCATACACTTATATTTTAATAAAACAGAATGAAATGAAACTAAAACGCACGTATTATCTATATACATACTCGTATATACATATGTACTATTTAAAATAAGGTTTGTGCACGATCGATAATTTCTTGTTTAGATATATAGAATTTAAACACGTGGTGACCATGAAAAGGAAGAGGATCTATTTTAGATGTAAGTATGTGGCTACGATGATTGTTTTGGTGTGCTGCATGAAGTATAATTTAAAAAACAAATATTTGGAGGAAATGATAAAAAACATCAAAAATTTATGAACGAAAGGGAAAAATATTATAATTAAATGGTTTTTTAATGATCGCAGAAAACAATTACATATACATATTACATATTTGTGTTTAATTACATTATGTATATTTTATATGCCTATCTATACTGGTTTGTCCAAATTAAATACATTCATGACTAAATTTTCCCTAAGTATACTATTAAGGATGATGCATGATGTAAATTCGATAATTTTAAAATACCTAATAATTTTATAAATGATTTTATTTTTGAGAAAATGAATAAAATCAGCTTACACCGGAAAGATGTCTTTGGGAAAATGTACTATGTATTTGGATTTGCCTCCAAAAAATTGGTCAAGCATACAAATTTTTGTTAACATTTAACCCTTATTCCAAATTATCTGAAGCATGGTAGGACTTGATTTGTTTCAACTAGCTTTTGCAAACATTTTAAGACATCGAAAATAAAAGCTAGTTTTTGATTTTAACTAAATTTGCAAAAACATTAATATTTCGATGGCGGTTGTGGTATATCCATATATAGAATTATGAGTATACACAATATCCGTGCAATTCCATTTTTGATCTGCTAACCCCAAATAAAAATCATCCTAAGGTTTTAAAATGACAATATATAAATATTTCGTTGTTCGTTGTTGCCAATTGATTTACAAGCTCACATTAAAAGTACACTGCAATTTTTCAGATACCAACCACCCCTTATCATGAAAACTACCCCAAATTTCTCTAGAATAAATGACCACTTCTTTGAAAATTTCAAAAATAGACTATTTAATATCGGATAATGGGTATCGCTTTATAATCCACATCAGAAATGCAATTCGATTGTTAAGTTGTAGCTTTAAATCATGGACACAAATTTATTTAGCCACCCACTTTATTTATTAGGTGTATAACAATTTCTACAGATTTTGTCTTCGAGCTTAAAATTATATTTAAAATAGAAATATTTTCACGGTATTTTGTGATTTTTACAGGATCGTGAGTTACATTACCTCTCAGAATAGCAGAGTTTACAATGGCAACTGATAAACAGCACATTCGGCACTGCATTCTATACGAATTCCAATAAGGAAAAAAGCTTCTAAAGCACGGGAATCAATTTGTAGTGTTCTTGGTGCCGACCTTGTGTCTTATGAAATTTGTAATTATTGGTACAAACATTTTAGAAGTGGTGATTTCCATCTTAGCGACAGCCTCGAAAGTTTGAAGATGTGCGAGCTAACCTGGAATCTACAACAGCAACAGACATAACTCAGAAAAACCTAATACCTAAATAAAATAATGCGTAATAATTGGATTCACATTAGTTTTCAATTCCTATAAAAATCATAAACATTTGATAGTTTAAATTCTCCTAAACTTCTGAAAATTTAAATGGATTGTAAGAAATATGTACTATGGACTTGAAGGATATAAAAATTAACTAAATAGAGTAAAATATTTTCTGCACAGTTATTTTTCAGTAAGTATCTTCTCCTGTACTAAATATTAATTTATTGCATTAATATGCCCAGTACCAAGTGAATTTTCTAAAACTGGTTATGTAAATGTATTTAATTAATGTGTAATAATCCATCATCATTAGTCATACATACTTTAATCGTATATAGTCCAATGAGTTGTCACAGATTTTAGTGAGGCCTCATTAAACCTTATATGAAACATGTCTTTGTTTTCGGTAAGACTTCAGTGGGCTGAACTTGCTCGACATGTTTAAAGAGTTCGTAGTATAAATATTTTTGGTATATAAAATCAATAAGGACTTCTGCCTGATGACCTAAATCAAGGACAGGATCACGAACGCCGCACGGAAGTCCCAGAAAATATTCGAACCCAATTACCCAATTCAAACAAAATTAATTATAAACGGAACTCGCAATCTAAATTTAATAAAATAAAAAACATTTCGCGCTAACATAAAAGGTGTTTTTTTAGAGGTTCACAATTTAGAATTAAAATAGAACAAAGAAAAATATTTTGAATATCAGTGAAACTAGCCTTATTGGATAGATAAGTTTATGCTTGTTTTAGTTGTAACAACCCCAATGTTGTGTAATAAAGGCAAATGAAACTCTATCATATTTTTCTTTTGTACAGATGTTAAGCTACTAATAGGGAAATATCCAAGAGTAATTTTCCAACGAGCAGTACAACTGGCAAACATAAACACAATTACTTAGGTAGCTAAAGTATTATCATTTGGGTCGCTACCTTCAAACTAGGCGTATCATGATACTGGAACCCCTCCAAGAACACGATTAATTCGTTCCGTGTTCTTTGAAATCGTGTTGTTCAATAATACAAAAATAAAATAAAAAAAACGTTACGTTTTATTTTTTGTTATGATATACAAAACACAAAATAAAAGAGAATAACGAAAATCGAGTTGTTTGAAACCGTGGAATTTAAGGAAATGGTAATCCGTGTTCTTCGAAACCGTGTTCTTGGAGGGTTACCTGTATTCTATTGGTGTGGAAATCATACTCGCATTTTGGATGAATGGACAACTCATCCAAGCATACATTTTCAATAACAACCTCATCTGTTTCCTTTTTTGATCGGACCAGCAACTTTAAAGTATGAAAAGATTCTGAAGTAAAACCTGGATGCCCATTTACTACTTTATATCAATAACCAAGTGTATGAGAATGAGGCAAGCAGTTTTTAAATTGGTTTCGAACATATGGCCTATGCCTTCGGAGAATAAAAGTTTAAATTTAAAGCAAACTTCCGTATTTCTTCTGAATATTTTCTGCCTAACTTTTGATTTTTAATTTTATCTCAAAAAATTGAATTTGAGTCAGAATGGTTTAAAAAATTATCATTCTGGCAAGAACTAATAAAATTTTTTTCTTCAAGTTCGTCTATCAGGTGGCTCAAAATAACATTTTTTTCTTCTTTATTTCATACTTGTTTGTCGTAGATTCTTATTATTTTGTGTTTGTTGTATTTAGTCCTTAAAGAAGTCCTTCTTGAACTCGTAGAAAGATCAGCACGTGATGAGGCCATTGCTCGCTTTAACGTTATTTTATTAAATTGTTTGTATATGTAAGAAGGTTTTATACTTTTATTAACAAAATAAGAAGACGTAGTACCACTACGATTGCTAGCACCAAGAGGTGAATTATTTGAGATTTTTGTAATGGTTTGCAATTTCAAAGGACCTTTGTTTAAATCGGATATATTATCGTCATTAAATTTTTTTATCAATTCACGATGATAAAATATATATTAGTTCCGAATACCATCAGTTCAGGTACTTCGTCAATTGGTGGTAAATAATCCTGGTCGTGTTCTTTATTAGTTTTATTTAAACACAACGACTTGATTGCCAAATCATTTAATAAGTTCAACGCATAGATTGGATCTTCCTCAACTTGAGAAGAAACTTCTAAATTGGCCCCGATAATATCGTTAGCATCATTTATAGAAGTTGAATAAACGTCTTGGGAAACAAATTTTCAAAGAAACATGTTTTTTCAGTATGATATGAAATTACGGTTTGATTAATATTGGGGGGCATGTATTTTTAAGATAATTTTCAATGACGTCAAATCCACACGTTGATTCGTAAATGAACAAGATGAGAATGGCTGATTTTCTTAAAAAACTCCTCTGATTCTCTTTTGTCTGTGGCATCGAATAATCATGCACTTAGTACATCTTGTTCACCGAAGCCAATTGCTTTCAACCATTGCTTTTTCAATTCTCCATATTTTGGTAAGCTAAAAACAAATGTTTACATTATAATTTCTGTAAAAATTGTAATTGTAATCCACAAACCTTTGCCGAAACATTACATTCATAGACAATCACTATTTGGTGCGCTTTATGGGCTGTCGGATTCATTGGTCTACATGTCTTCAAAAACAATGAAGGTCGGAATATTATAGTGAACGGTATAGGGACATGATTTCTAACTTTGTTGTGCCCCAATTGGCTGCCATAAATATTGCTGATATGTGGCTCCAACAAGACGGTGCCACATGCCACACAGTGCGGAATATTTGATAAAAGACTAATTTCACGTAATGGTCCTGTTAATTGGTCACCGAGATCGTGTGATCTAACTCCATTAGATTATTTTCTTTGGGAATATGTTAAGTCACTTGTCAACGCTGGTAAACCAGAGACGATCGTACTCTTGGAACACAAAATTCGGCAAAAAGAAAAATTGTGAATTGCTGCGAAAAGTGTATAAAAATTGAACATCCAGATTGCGCCATCTACGCGCCAGACGCTGTGGCCACATGGCCGAAATCATATTCAAGCATTAATGACATAAAATTATCTATCCAATAAAGCTAGTTTCACTGATATTCAAAATATTTTTCTTTGTTCTATTTCAATTCTAAATTGTGAACCTCTAAAAAACACCTTTTATGTTAGCGCGAAATGTTTTTTATTTTATTAAATTTAGATTGCGAGTTCCGTTTATAATTAATTTTGTTTGAATTGGGTAATTGGGTTCGAATATTTTCTGGGACTTCCGTGCGGCGGTCGTGATCCTGTCCTTGATTTAGGTCATCAGGCAGAAGTCCTTATTGATTTTATATACCAAAAATATTTATACTACGAACTCTTTAAACATGTCGAGCAAGTTCAGCCCACTGAAGTCTTACCGAAAACAAAGACATGTTTCATATAAGGTTTAATGAGGCCTCACTAAAATCTGTGACAACTCATTGGACTATATACGATTAAAGTATGTATGACTAATGATGATGGATTATTACACATTAATTAAATACATTTACATAACCAGTTTTAGAAAATTCACTTGGTACTGGGCATATTAATGCAATAAATTAATATTTAGTACAGGAGAAGATACTTACTGAAAAATAACTGTGCAGAAAATATTTTACTCTATTTAGTTAATTTTTATATCCTTCAAGTCCATAGTACATATTTCTTACAATCCATTTAAATTTTCAGAAGTTTAGGAGAATTTAAACTATCAAATGTTTATGATTTTTATAGGAATTGAAAACTAATGTGAATCCAATTATTACGCATTATTTTATTTAGGTATTAGGTTTTTCTGAGTTATGTCTGTTGCTGTTGTAGATTCCAGGTTAGCTCGCACATCTTCAAACTTTCGAGGCTGTCGCTAAGATGGAAATCACCACTTCTAAAATGTTTGTACCAATAATTACAAATTTCATAAGACACAAGGTCGGCACCAAGAACACTACAAATTGATTCCCGTGCTTTAGAAGCTTTTTTCCTTATTGGAATTCGTATAGAATGCAGTGCCGAATGTGCTGTTTATCAGTTGCCATTGTAAACTCTGCTATTCTGAGAGGTAATGTAACTCACGATCCTGTAAAAATCACAAAATACCGTGAAAATATTTCTATTTTAAATATAATTTTAAGCTCGAAGACAAAATCTGTAGAAATTGTTATACACCTAATAAATAAAGTGGGTGGCTAAATAAATTTGTGTCCATGATTTAAAGCTACAACTTAACAATCGAATTGCATTTCTGATGTGGATTATAAAGCGATACCCATTATCCGATATTAAATAGTCTATTTTTGAAATTTTCAAAGAAGTGGTCATTTATTCTAGAGAAATTTGGGGTAGTTTTCATGATAAGGGGTGGTTGGTATCTGAAAAATTGCAGTGTACTTTTAATGTGAGCTTGTAAATCAATTGGCAACAACGAACAACGAAATATTTATATATTGTCATTTTAAAACCTTAGGATGATTTTTATTTGGGGTTAGCAGATCAAAAATGGAATTGCACGGATATTGTGTATACTCATAATTCTATATATGGATATACCACAACCGCCATCGAAATATTAATGTTTTTGCAAATTTAGTTAAAATCAAAAACTAGCTTTTATTTTCGATGTCTTAAAATGTTTGCAAAAGCTAGTTGAAACAAATCAAGTCCTACCATGCTTCAGATAATTTGGAATAAGGGTTAAATGTTAACAAAAATTTGTATGCTTGACCAATTTTTTGGAGGCAAATCCAAATACATAGTACATTTTCCCAAAGACATCTTTCCGGTGTAAGCTGATTTTATTCATTTTCTCAAAAATAAAATCATTTATAAAATTATTAGGTATTTTAAAATTATCGAATTTACATCATGCATCATCCTTAATAGTATACTTAGGGAAAATTTAGTCATGAATGTATTTAATTTGGACAAACCAGTATAGATAGGCATATAAAATATACATAATGTAACCAAACACAAATATGTAATATGTATATGTAATTGTTTTCTGCGATCATTAAAAAACCATTTAATTATAATATTTTTCCCTTTCGTTCATAAATTTTTGATGTTTCTTATCATTTCCTCCAAATATTTGTTTTTTAAATTATACTTCATGCAGCACACCAAAACAATCATCGTAGCTACATACTTACATCTAAAATAGATCCTCTTCCTTTTCATGGTCACCACGTGTTTAAATTCTATATATCTAAACAAGAAATTATCGATCGTGCACAAACCTTATTTTAAATAGTACATATGTATATACGAGTATGTATATAGATAATACGTGCGTTTTAGTTTCATTTCATTCTGTTTTATTAAAATATAAGTGTATGACTTAAAGAAAGAAGAGAAAGGATACTTTCAAACGAAAATAAAAAATAAGTTGAATTTGTTATGTTTCCGTTTGTTTCTTTTTTACTGTATACACAAATATAAAATTTTTTATTTGTCACGCGTGTATTGAAAAAATATATTGAGCGAGAAATATGTATTGCGCTCATAATGTAGACCAAAATAGGGTTTGAGCATTAACTAATATTTCTACTAACAGCCGCTAGAAATTTTTTTCCATTTGTAACGACATCGAGAATTTGATTTAAACATAAATTTTCCATTGGTTTAGGGATCTTTATTCATTTATTTGTCTATGGTAAAACGTAGCACAGCCTAGTGCGAGGCAGAAAAAGTAGAAATAGAGACATGAGTCAGAATTCTGATCGCAAAACAGAATACATGTATTTCACACCATATAAACGTGTTTATTTTAATTTTTCTGCTTTCAGAATTCTGTTCATGTGTTTCCAGCGTTAACATTAAATTTGCTGCTAGAAAAAAAATAAATATGATGTAGGATTAAAAGTTCTACTTGAATTGAAATGGATGCATGATCGTGAAATAACAGAAATTGAGGAAAAGCGAAAAGCACCGGTGTTTTGGGTATCCTTTTTTAAATAAACGTGGCGACCATGATGTGGAAATGCATTTGTGAAAAATTTTGGACTGGGGGTACGGGAGCCAACTTTCAAAACTTTACAAGGATACATATATTCGAAGTAATTTTGAGTTTGGTACGCACACTTATTATATGTGTTACACCAGCGTTTCCCAAAGTTGGTTCCGCGGTGTAAACAAGTGCAGTTACCAGTAACGCGGAAACCACTGAATTTACAGACACCAAAGAAATTCCAAAACCCGTACAACCATCAACAAAAAGTTAAAATACATATAACACAAAAACATGCATCTTCCGGTACTGTACAGATATCAACGAAAAAACGTAAATATGACACCAATTTCTTATCATTTGGGTTTACTAATACTGGTGATAAAAAAGCACCAGATACCCTTTGTTCACTTTGCAACAACATGCTGGCAAATACTTAACTAGTACAACTGCTGGCAAATACTTAATTAGTACTCAATAGTAGTGAAAAAAGTGGTACATAATGAATGAAAAATTTCCGTTGGTAATTACATAACAAAATTAATTCTCTTTAGTGATAGTGCTGTCACTTGCGGCGAGTAGCGCAATCTCTTATTTTCCTATTCGCTATCTTATACAGCATAACAACGACGCTATTTCAGCTAGAATTAGACTCGCCATAACGTTAAGATTTATTGCAACAGGTGACTCATACCGTTCTTTGGAATATATGTCCAGAGTAACTTATAAAACTATATCGAAATTTGTTCCTGAGGTTCTTGAAGCCATTTAGATTGCGTTCGACCCAAAATTAAATTAAATTTAAATTATTTATTACGACAGCACCATATACAAAGAAAGTACGTTTTACGAAGCTTTAATCAATGGCCATTTGAATATTACATCGGCGTCAAGTTACCACGGCCGAACATTGAAACACCATTTTTTTATAGGAGATGATGCGTATCCATTATCGAGGCTTATGTTGAAGCCGTTCAACCATAATATTGCATTAACCGTGCTTCAAAAAGTATACGTATAATTATCGGCTATGTCGAGTCAGAATGATTGTTGAGTGCGCTTTCAGCAGGGATATGTAACGAAATCCCGGTTTGTCAAAATCAGGTTTTTTTATAAATCCCGGTTTTCAAAATCCCGGTTGTGTATAAAAATCAAATCCCGATTTTTAGGAAATCCCGGTTTGAATTTTTAAAATTTGACTTGTTTAAAAATGGGACTCTTAAATGATTTTTTGACAAAATTCAAAAATAAATTTGCGATAAAGTTCTAGAAAATGGCAAATAGTGATGGAATTTGGCCATTTCTTAACAGTAGTAGGTGTCATTAATAGATTCTATACAATCCGCTCCTATGTGCGGCACGCAGCGCGACATGTTTGCTGATCCTTGCTGCTACGTCCACCGAAATTCAAATAAAAAGCCCGTCCGCTAAGTGGGAGGGAGCGCGGCGACCTCCCACGTGCAAGTGAGAGTTATCGAAGCCGTCAGCCTCTACAATTATTACATTTCAAAATGTTGCAAAATTGATTTTTAAATTCCTCTAAACTGATTTTTTTTTTTTTTTTTTTTAACTAAGGAGCGACCCGTCTTATATATCTCGATCCTTTACTGTTTTACTGTATACGGATTTTACAGTTTAAGTTTTGTTATATAGTCGTTTTTTATTTTTCAAGAAATTGGAACCGCAATTTAAAATTTCGAAAACAGTCACAAACGAGGAATTCGACTAATTCTAGAGCGGGTATCCAAATATAGCAGTAGTTTGACACAAAAAAATTGGGAGTTGAGATTTTTCCGACTCCGACTCCGATAAAATAACACTGACCCCACGAAACCGGCTCCTGTCTCTGACATCTCAGCCTTGTTTTTTCCAGTAAATTTTTGAGAAAAGAAAAGAAAATCGGGATTTCGTAGTACCCCCAAAGGGGGGTACTAAAGACCAAATGAAACATCACTAGACACTACCGATTTAATTGTGAAGGCTTTAATTGTGAAAAAAATCAGCTTATGAATCAAGAAGATGAGGAGTACGCACCCGTTAACAATTTTGCTGCAGTCGAAAGACATTATGTTGAATGCGATAATGTTGCCAATACGACCAGAGAAAATATTGTAAAATTTGTGGTCGGCGATAGTGCGTTCGACAGTCAATGGAAAAAAATTATGTGAAATATAATATTCACTCAACTTATAACAAAATAAAAAATTAAATCACATATGGATTGCTCACAGGTTTCATATTCGATGTCTGCTTCTTCCATTGCGATATTTATTAAAATCGAACTGTTCTTCGATTCGGTGGTCACATTTAATTTTGGGCTACTATATGGTGGTTGTTGAAATTTATCATGCCAATAAGTTTCCTCGGCTGTTCATTAAATTTATGCGCTGTCCGTAATGAGCTGGGAAATGGAGAAGTAACCGTGGCTGGTGTAGATATCGTCGGGTAAATTTATGTTACATATGATGATGAAGACATGGGCGAAATTAAGGAAAATTGACGGTGGTTTGATGGTCCCGCAGTAGTTCCCTGTTGCGAATTTAAAACTAGCACTCTTACATCGGTCATCTGGTGCTGGAAAGATGGCATAAGTATCAGAATTCACAACCGATATCAATTTAGTTAGAGCATTATTGAATATCGAAATTGTTGCCTTTTCCTATAAAATATACGGGGATCCAAAATACCAAAATGACATTTCTTTATAATGGAATAAATTTGGCTCTTTCACGTCTTCGAGCCCTGCTCCCGATTTTTTAGAATTTTCAAATTTCCGTTTTTCTGCCTTATTAGAAGTGCGGACACTTTTTATTTTCTTTTTAACGATTTCCCCATCTATTCCCATCTCAGTGGCGATTTTGCGGCATGTGTTATTTTTATATCGGGTTTGCGGAAAAATTAGGAGCTTGTATTCCACGTGCACTCATGACTTTTATAAAGCTCAATTAATTTCAAAATTTCTTGTTTTGAATTCATCACTTCACTAAAACAATTATTGTCTGTATAGAATTAAATTCAATTTTTTTTATATTGCCATAAAAACAGAAATTTTAAACGATTTAATAGAAACACACACAATTTTAATAATAGTTTTATTACAACAAACTCAAATTTTATGAATCGAATTAAACTTTACCACAAAGAAAAAGTCACAGCAAAGAAATCACAGAAAATAAATCATTCCGCCATTTTGAATTTTAAAAATTGCTTCTTTAAATCAGCACCTAAGCACCTGACGAATATTCAACACGCCATGTACAAATCTTACATTGGCACACAATCCTCGATTAGAGGTTCTAACACTAGCACACTCCAAAAATATTAGTGCAAATCAAATATCCTAACATCACAGAATTCATTTTAGCAAAGATACAAATTATCAAAAATTTCGTACACAAGAAGTTATGAAAATTTTAGAAAACTCAAAATAATTCAATAAGAAAACATCAGCTTCCAACTGGAACCACGAAATTCAAGGGACTGTTTTGCTAACGCCAGGAATCTCAATAAAGTCTATCAGCCAAGAAGTTCAGACATCAAAGTCGGGAAATGAGAGCAGAGAACAAATCTGCAGCTATTAGCTAATAGATTGAAAAATATAAAGGCACCCGGTCTCGATGGAATCCACGCAGAATTAATTAAGCTCCAAAAGCAAGACCAAGAAGAGTTACCGGAGAAAAGGCGACCGTCTTAAATGTGGAAACCATCATGGTATTGCTCTATTGAACACTGCTTACAAAGTGTTGACTAACGTTGCCAGACTCATCTCTTTCACCGTAAACATCATTGACGACTATCAGTGTGATTTTCCTTACTTTTGAACAGTGACCAGTGTTTTAACATGAGGATGATTATGGAAAAATGTTTGGAGTACAACATAACCATAAATCAACTATTTATAGACTTTATAGACTTCCGACAGGCATATGACAGTATAAACCGCGAGAACTTATGGGCTATGCTTGCCGCATTGACGAATATAATGTTCCGGAGCGTATAGATTTTACCGTTGTAGCAATTTCGTTTATTCGCTACGAGAGCGTAAAATATCTCTAACTAAGGCATCTTTTGTAGCTGCATCATCCCATCGATTTATGCTTGCTTTCCTATATAGGAAAAAGGAATTAGGAAAAAAATTTACAGAAAATTTTTGTCAAAAATATCATTTTCTGACCTACTGATGAGAGATCATGTTTGATCTAAGAAATTTTAAGAAATATTTTCTCCGTCTCAAAATTGGATAGGAAAAGTATTCTCAAATTAATTCTGTTTTTGAATAATTTAGACAAACTGCTTACCATAGTATGCCAGAAAAAAAAAATTGCGATTTAGGTCGCGGAGTATCTACTCATGTACTCAATCGACACTTATACAAAATCAAAACCACCCCATACTTTTCTTTCCGATTACGCTGGATCGCGGATAAATTTGAATTTTTGAGTTATAGATAGTAAATTGGGTAAGAATCACAACAATCAGTTTCGAACGGATGAGATTATTGATTTGAAAAAATCAGTCTTCTCATCAGCTCGCGACGACTGATGTTCTATATTTACAATGGACTGTTGTCTATATATATCGAACAATACCATGTGTACTACTATAGTGAATTACTGCTCAGCGAACTTACTCCATTACAATCGAAAAACCAAAGTAAAAAATATAAAAATTCGTAAATACGAAAAGTTAGTTGTTAGAATAGAATATAGATAGAAAACGTGAAAGAATCGAATTTCGTACGCTACGCATTTCTATTGCTCCTCTATTCCATTCATCTTCATGCCAGCAAAAGCAAGAAACGTTATCACTATTAGGTTCGGAAATGGTAAAATTGTTGCTGTTTATTTTAAATTTATAATGAAAGACGCAAACGTCACCTCTTGAAGCAGGTTAGACAGCTTGGAGGTCATAACAAGCAACAATGTAATTTCCGTTCACCTTCTGTTTGTGTTTATCTCATTGTCTGCATTCATGAATCCCACCCAAAGCTCGCATTGGTCCTTTTTTGGAACAAATAACGAAATATTGAATTCATGGTTAAATAAATACGTATATGTTGCTAATGACGCGTCTCTAGCGGTATGTTGATGGAGGTAATGGCTCCCAATCCATGGAATCGAATTAATGTGCTTATACGAATCACATCCTTAATTTCTGGTGCAAGCTTCTTGTTGTGGCGAATACTTGCTTCGAATATCTTCAGCGATAAATCCCATTTCGTTTTTTGTAATAACGGTTCGCATTGGCCGGTCATTTATATCAAGTGTGGCTTTAAAATTTGTTTGCATACTTGTATCATTTCTCCGTTAATTCCAAAATGAAATGAACTGTTGAGACGTCTTTTACTCTCAAAATAAAGTTTCGTTGTCTTGTTAAGTCTTGAAGTCCTCAATATTTTTCAAAGATTTTCACTCGTTGTTCCCCTCATATTTTATTTGGACATTTAATACTCCATTTTTGGCCACAAGGCGGGCGTACCTGTCGTTCTCGAATATTCTTCTTTGAGTGTGGTGAACGGTATGACTTTCCGCTATTTCGTAGGATCACAGCTGTATTTCTTATTCATTTGGATTCTTCCACAGCGTACGAGTCTTGTATATCGGAAGATTCCGATCGTTTAATGAATCATCCAAATTTTCTTCAAATGAGCTTACACTTGAGAGTTGCGCGGTTTCATTGCAGTTACTTTGTTTAGGTTTAACCAGGTATAATCGAATTTTGAGGGTCATTTCTGCTCCTGTCTTATCCGTTTTCTACACCTCACTATTTCGTCCTGCCCATGTTCCGGCCATATCTTCACAGATTTGGTCATTTGACTCCTCATCGTCTGTCGATCATAGTATCTTTGAAAATAAAATAAGTCTTTAGAACTCAATATACATAGCTAAGGTGATTTATTTTTAGTGAAAAGTCCTAAACAGGTTAAAGAAATTACTCAAAATTAAAATAAATTTCTAGTTTAAAATGAATTTGACATTTTTTATACATAGCACTTGAAGAAAAAAATTTATATCGCTAAACGTTAATAGGGAAAACCGTAACAAATCAAAATGAAACTTTTACAAGTTATTATTTTTAAGTCACCTTTCAAGAAGAGCAACACTTTTTTACTTAGAACTAAGAAAATTTGTAAATAACACTTACCTTAATAGGGAAGATCGTCACAACTCCAAATGAAACTATACTAATAGTTTTTATTTTGTATTGTAACTATTCAAGAAGAATGACATTTTTTTTACTTTGAACTAGCAAAATTTATATTAGTATCTTACCTTATTAGTGAACACAGTCACAACTAAAAATGAAACCATAGTATTTGTTTACTATTTCACTATGGTTTCACTACTCGACAAAAATGACACTATTGAAGTTTTAACTATATAATTGTGAGGGTACGGCAAAAACACAATGTCAAAAATGTATGTTTGTATGTTTTTTGAACTAACTTACAGATTTGTGCATTCCTTTCAAACTTATTTTCGTCCGAAAAGAAACACTATAACTATTTATAACTATTCACACAACTGTGTTGGTTGTACTTCAAATCAAGCGAAATTTTTAATCAAAAACGCCATTACATACTATGGCTTTTAACTCACACATTCGTGTGGTTTGGAATTAAATTGAGCCATTTTTTTTTTTTTTGGTTGAGAAAGGGATAAATACTGTTACAATTAAAAAGTGTCGTTTTTCTATTTAATAAAATATGAAATATCAGGAATGAACTCCTGTACTGTGCAGCTTCATATTTATGTTATTGTTGTAAGTATTCCTGATTTTGTGATGTGTTAATAAAAACAAATAATGAACCATTTTACAAAAACCAACCCATACAGATTACGAACAATTTTAATGATTTTCTAATTATTTTTGTGTCTGATAAATAAAACACTTAGTTTTTCCTACAATTTCTTAAAAATCTAAAATATAGCTAATTATAACGGTACCTGTCAAATACACTAAAGAAGTCCTATAATGTTGCGATTGGTTCCCCCCCCTCCCCCCTTTCTCACATGACTGTTTACTCTAATAATAATCGTTTAGTTGAATAAGCCAGAAATCTCCTAATCGATCTCTCTCCCTGTAGTATAACCAATTTCTATTTGATGAACTTATACTTTAGCAAACAGGAAATACGTACTTTAAGAACAATAAATAATTTTAATGTTTTTTTCTTATTTTTAAATACCACTATTAAGTAACGATGATGGCCTAAAATAACGGCAATTGCTCAAAATTTATGGTTTTTAATTATCTAACATCGAATGATTTCCATGGCGTTCTAAGGTGTTATTCCGTAAATTTTTGCAAAATGCTTTAGCGATTTTATTTATGTCAGTATTTATTTTCAACTAAAGTTATTACTCAATAGGAGGGGAAAAATTGTTATATGCTGCATTAATTATCTTATTAAAAATGTAATAAAAGTAAATTGCTTTGGTATCAGAGTTGGAAAAAACCGGCTACACATCTTAATATAATTTTTGCTTCCATCCGCAAATTTTCAAGTCTAATGAACTACTGTAATTGTACCAACAAGTATATTCGAGTATGTTGAGTGTGTGTATATGTAAACGTGAATCGATGTGTTGGTTTTCTCATATAAAATCACGAGGCTAGACTTACATCCTCTTGTTGTTCGTTATAGGTATCTAAGATGCATCCAAGAATATGAGATGTAAAACATAAAATAAGAAAAAAGCCTCAAGTTTAAGAAATCGATAAAAAATTTAACGTGCGCATGATGTAAGAAAAGTAAAATTAATGAAGAATGCAAATTAACAATATAATATCTTGCTGCGGAGAGAAGACCTTGAGATTAAATGTGAAAGTTTCTTTTTCTGTTTTGTTACTTTGTGCTTGCCAATTTCACACAAGTATAAAGTTTTGTTATATACTTAGTAAATTTTATTAAGTCGATATGCAGGTACGTGTGTGTTGTATGATTTTATATGGACTCGTTAATTAAAAGCGGGCGCTAAATTTGGAGTGATAAGATCGTATAAATAAAAAAATGTTACGTAAATTTAACAAATTGTCATTTTATACAAATAAAAAACCAAATTAACAAAGATAATTTATTTCGATTTCAGTAATGCATTTCGATTTCAGTAAAACCTACATCCGTGTGGAGGTTTCATCCAAAATTTAAAATATCTACTCGTATAAGATGTTGCAAAATATTGGAAGAAAGTGAACAGGATGTCAATTTTGGTTACCCTAAATGTAACAAAAAATTGGACGAATAACCTCTTGTTTTATTAATGTCCTTATGCATGTATTTAATGGCAATAATGGCAGTAAAACAACAAATAAAGGCAGATAAATGGAATAATTTGACTCATAATGGCATATAGTATTGAACAACTACGTGGACGGGTGTGACTAGAGTCAAATTTTTTACTCTCGAAATCTCGTGAAATATAAATTAAAAATTTTCGAGATTGCCATTTCTCGAGAAATAAAATTTTAGCGGCAGGCGGCACCTGTTGTCAATATTTTTTTATTAAGATTTAAAACAAAATTTACAAAAATTTTGTTTCGAATGCTCAAGATGAGATGTCACTAAAAATATTAAAATGTTTTTATTGCAAAATTCTCTTTTGTATATGGTTAAACTAGCCTAACAAGTTTCACTCATCAATCAGTGGTCATTTTTCAATAAATTTTACATGCAAAAAAGTTTTTCCGATAAAATCATAACATAAATGTTAATTGTAGTTTTTTAATCGACATAAATAATTTATTTTTCCAATCAAATAGTGTTTGTTGATATATGTTAGCTTTGATTAATAAAATTCTCAGTGTGTTACAGATTTTTATTAGAGATTAAAACAGACTTTTTAATCCCTAAATTGTACTGATATGTCTGAATATGATAGCGAGGATGTTTGGAGACATTTTAAAAGATTCAAGCTTGATAAAGATAGAGCTACGTACACCCATTGCTCAAAGTCACTCGCGTGTAATCCTCATCAACGACGGGTTTATATAAGTGTCTATAACTGGAAGAGATAATTAAAAGAATCTCCTTCTTGCGCAGTTTCTGAACCGACAACCAAAGAAATTAAACGCATCGGCGAGTGTTTTACAACTTCTGATAACATCCTCACCCTGGGAAGAATTGTTTCTAGACGTGCTGCGAAGGATGGAATTTCAATTAATGCAATAAATAAAAGTTCATTTATCCGAAAACGTTTACAATTACAAGGAAAAATCCATCAGATGTGCTTAATTTATATTTAAAATTCACCATACTGTCAAAAACCAAATTATTTCCAAGATAAATCAAATGAAAGCGGCAAATAAAAAATTTAGTATATCTATTGATGAATGAACGAGTTTTCGTCATCATCGTTACATAAATGTGCATTTATATTTTTCCGATGAATCAACAGAAAATTTAGGTTTGATGAGAATAGGTGAAATGGTTATCAGCAAAATTCGATCGTTTGATTTGAATTACGAAACAGACATTGTTTCTACCACAAGTGATGGAGCCAGTATAATGTTGAAATATGGTAGGTTGTCGCCGGCTTTTCAACAACTGTGCTATAACCACGCAATGATGATTTTGAGTCAGATTATTTAATTGAAAATTAATTTGTTGCAGAAAACATTCAAATTAATTGTAGTATACAGATTAAAAAAACAATAATACAGTTGTTGTTATAGATTGTAAGACCCGATGGAATACAATCGAAATGACTGAACGTATGACTGAACGTTTTTTAAAACTTAAACCGGATATTTTAAAAACGTTAAGTGATCTCAATATTGGGCGTCTATGGGATCACAAAACTGGTGATGTGGTGGTCTCTAATATATTTAATAGTCTAACGCCAGTTAAAAATCTATAGAGCCATTAAGCCGTCAAGATGCGTCATTACTCTATGCAGAAGGCATTTTAAAATATTTGTTCAAATCTCTTCAGACTAGTAATGTCGATGATTGTTCAGCGCATTTTTAAACAACTATGGTTTTTGATGTCAATCTATATTCTAATTTTTCTATTACCCCTCCTAGAGACGTTCACAGTTTTTAAAATGTAATTTGGGATAGTGTAGACAAAATTGCAACACTGAAATGAACATGGATAGTTTAAGATTATATTTACTATGCCATACAGGCTACTTAAAAATTCCATGAATTTTAATAAAATTTCAAATTTTATTTCATCGATCCTTGAGATGGTCACGAAGTCTCACCCACATGGTTAGATATATAAGGTAAAACCCTATGAGTGTGGTGAATGGGATCTAATTATGATTATTTTTAATTTGCCCAGAGACATTTCTATGTTTACGGCTATATCCCATATACCAAAAATGTTCACGAGATCTCTTTCATATAATCGAATAGGTCAGAAAATTACCTATCAATATTGTGAAAACAGGATACGAATGATGATTTTCACCTTGTTTTCAAAATTTAAAACTTCTTCATTTTCAATTTATTTCTCAATTGGAAATTTTGGTATTTTCTCCAAAATGATTTTTACCCCATTGACATTCTCAAACAAGCGACGAACCCGATTTATTGTAATAATAATCAAATAACAGAAATCCTGGAGATGCTCACGAGCTCACGTTTATACTATTGGATAGTACAAGGTTTGGACTTTCGATAGTTCTGGATAGGGTTCGGTTATGATGATATTTACAGTGCCATATACGACTTAAAAGTTTCATAAAATAATTTGAGTAAATTTTCAAAATTTATTTTACCGAACCTAGAAATGTTCAAAGGGTCTCACCTACATGGTAAGATAGATCAGTCAAAACCCTATGAGTGTTTTGAATGGGATCTAATTATGATGATTTTTAACTTGTGCTGAGACATTTTTATGCTTTCGGTTATATCCCATATACCAGAAATGTTCATGGGATCTCTTTCATATATTCGAATAGGTCAGAAAATTACTTATCAATATTGTGAAAAATGTTTAATCAATACGGGAAATTCTTTTTTTTTTATTGTTTTGAAATTAACGAAAGTAGCTTCACTAAAACAACTGTAACTTATGTTAACAGTTACCATTTGAAGGTTGGTAGAATTTAAAAATCATATGGGTTAAAAAATTGTGGTGCCATTTATATGTCAGCCAGGGAATTTTTCAGGTGATAAAATAATTCCAATGCATTCCATAAAGTTTGGCCTAGTATTCCACAAAGCTCTGTTATCAAGGCTCTACATTTACTGATTTACCATATATCATGGAGGAATTAATAAGTAAGAGGTCTCAAGAAAGCTGAACCAATTTCCCTCGCAAAATTGATCTTATTTTTTAGCTTTTATACATTTATCAACGTAGTGGTAATCAGTATGAGGTAATCAGAATTTCGGTCTAAAAATTGAAAAGAAAAAAAAATTGGTCCTAAAACAATGAAGGAAAATAAATTCTAAAGGTATGAATATGATATAACGATTTTGAAAAAATTTGATTATCATCATAAAAATCAGACCAATATACCAGAATTCCTCAAAGAATTTGTGAATATCTCTGCGCCCGGTAGCAAATTTAAAATTAAAGAAATATTAAGAAAATTTCTAAATGCAAGTTAAATTAGTAATAATCGTCCTAAAAACCGTACAAGAGCCAGCAAGATAGTCAGAACTTTGAACTATTCATCATAACTCACTATATTCATAGCGCTAGGACTGATCTATCTGACCATGTATGTAAGACCCCTTGAACATCTCTAGGATCGGTAAAATAAAATTTGAAAATGTATTCAAATTATTTCATGAAACTTCTAAGTCGTGTATGGCATAGTTAATATTATTATAACCGAACCCTGTCCAAAACTATCAAATGTCGAAGCCTTGAACTATCCAAAAGTATAAACGTGAGTCCGTGAACATCTCTAAGATTTCTGTTATTTGATTATTATTACAATAAATCGGGTTCGTCGCTTGTTTGGGATGTCAATGGGGTAAAAATCCTATTGGAGAAAATACCAAAATTTCCAATTGAAAAAAAAATTGAAAATGGAGAAGTTTTAAATTTTGAAAAACAAAGTGAAAATCATCATTCGTATCCTGTTTTCACAATATTGATAGGTAATTTTCTGAGCTATTCGATTATATGAAAGAGATCTCGTGAACATTTTTGGTATATGGGATATAACCGTAAACATAGAAATGTCTCTGGGCAAGTTAAAATTAACCTTATCTACCTAACCATGTGGGTGAGACTTCGTGACCATCTCTATCGTATAGAGTTTGCCGAAAAATTTCATTACGTGGAAATGATAGCTTTAGAATAACAGACAGCAGCCTTATCCAAATTGAAAACAGGATTCGATTTTCCTTCATCAAAATGATTTTATTGTTTTAAGCAGTTTTGTTTAGATAAATTTAGATAACGAATGGGCATCTGAATAGATGTTTCACCAAAGCATCGTTTGAGCCGGCATCGTTAGAGGGTGGTTTAGCCAACCAAGCAGTTTGAGTTCCACTTTTTATAAAAAATCATTTTTGCTTTAAAAACAGATTATTGCAGCAGTTGTAAACTTAACTATTGCTATTTGTAGTGGTTCAATAGAGATAAAATCATTTGTTAGGTTCTCAGTGTTTGGTTATCCCGCCGGTCTTCGGTCGCCCGAGCCTCGTTGGTTGATGTGCAGGGAGCACCACGTGCAAGTGAGGTTAACCTTTAGGCTGGTATATAAGGCTTCAAGATCGATGCCCTTTACCCCCTCCCCCTACAGAAATAGAACCATTGAAGTTACTATCAAATTCATATAGTAGTTGGAGCAGCTAAAATTCGATTGGCTATGTGACAAGCGAAAACTTCGTTAACCAAAAAAATTTCTAATTTCTGATTAATTTTCATATAAACTAAAACTGAAGGGTTAATGCAAAAATCAGGTTTTACTTGAGTTGGAAATTTTCTGAGGTCATCATGGCACTCCCTAAATTAATTTGGTATTTTAATAAAAGCCGTGTAGTATCCAATCGCTCTTGATATTGCTGCGTGATGATAATTTATTAAACCTTTCAGATATACTGGTTCCTCCAGCAATGTTAGCTTTGGTTGTAAATCACGAAATCGTATTTTATAAACCGTATCATTATTTAAAGGTTTAACGTCAACCAATACAATTTCGTTTTGTGAGTACAATGTTTTCACTGTGGGGAAGCTTTATCTCATTTTAGATTTCTTTGAAATGATTCTCGCAGAATTCAAAGTATTCAATAGATGATAGACAACACGTCTTTCGATAATTTGACGCAAGATTCGGAACATTTGTATTCTACATAAAGCGCAGGATCCAAAAGATTTTTAATAATTTTCGTTAAATTGGAAGCCATCGAAAACGTTATGGCCGTATTTGTTTCATTTTCTAAAACTAAAGTTGGAAACGATTTCACTAAAAGTTCCGATCGTGAGATGTACGTTTCTCGTTTTAGTCCATCTGTTAATATCTTTGTGATAAACTTAAAATACAAATTTTTGTTCTCAGCCATAAATAATTTTTTATAAAAATCTATATCCACTGCCGCAGAATATAAAATTTGGGTCAATGCGTCAAACCGCGCACGTTCGGTAATACTTACATATTTTCCTTTCATAAATTGTTTCTGAATAGTTGTTGGGATGCATATCTCTTCAACTTTTCCCCCCATGTGTCTGGGGGCTATTTTCTTTTTTTTTTGTTCCACTTTTCCTTGAGTATAGAATTATTGTTACTAACAGATTCTAAAGGATCTGGAGGTGAATCGACTTGGTATTTTTTAGTTTAATTAGAAAAATGATGAGTTTTTGGTGTAAACGATTAAATTTGAAAAAATTCGATTCTTTTTAAATTGTTGGAGGTTTAACAAACTAACAAATCTACCAACCTTCAACTTTTTATCTAAATTAAAACTGCTCAAAGCACCTATCCCCTAGATATGGAAATGACTCTGAATTTATTTGATTGTGTCAACCTAAAGCTAACATGTGGACATAGTGAAATTTTCTGACAAACTCTACGATATCTAGAATAACCATAAAAATTGTTTTGAATTACGAGATCGAAAAATAATATCACTACTTTCCGTTTGGGAAGGGAGTCTGACTGTTACCCTAAGGTTATCATTATACAGTATAGTCGAAGTTTCCGACAGACTATGATTTAGTTTTGGAATTATTTATATCAATGAAATAAACCAACTCAGCTCCTGTTCTGAGTTATACTTACTTTTTCATGGTTCATCATTAGTTAATTTTTAAAAAAATATCTATGTATACTATAGTTTAAACATAATGTATTGTATGTATGTAGTTTAAACATAAAATTGTATATAGTTTTAAATTAATTTATTGAACTCAATTAAATAACAATGTGTTTTATTTTGTTTGCTCGAAATTATTTTTTACTCTTTCTCTTGCTACCATCTTTGCAAAATAAATCCAATATGAAAAAAATTTGCCGCCTATTTTAGACTCTTTCTATTATAATATAGTTATTTCGCCAAAATTTTAGTTTAACAGTGTAATTACTAACACATGTTCTGAATTAAAAATTCCTTATTGGATTTGTATAAGTACACGGGATTTTTTTTGGGACAAACTTCACAACCGTGTTTATTTCAAATCGTTAGAAAAATTTTGATCTTTACAGCGACACTATTAGAAACTTAGAAGACTTCTCTAATATAAATGTTAAAGATTATCTAAAAATGTTTCAATTTCACCATAAAACAAATCCAATTGGAATATTTTTAAATTTAACATTTTGGTATTATTACTCGGAAAACATATCGATAATGTCCCAAGCAGGACTTTGCGTAATTTGCGAACACCACCCAACCAACTATGGCGACAACAATCCCATTAATCGATCAGCAAAATCATTCAATACCGTAGTTGAACAATGGCTCGGGGACTATTATTTTAAATTGTTCAGCTAAGGGATGGAACAATAGACAAAAATTAAGTTTAGTTTATTCCTGCTAAATTTCAGTGAATCGCGATGCACTTTCTACTAAGCCTACTTAAACAAAAGAGATTTTTGTTTACCATGAAAGCGAGTTTATGTTAACTTTTACAAATTTGACGGAGAGTATTAGAATAGAGTAAAACCAACCAACCAAACCACTATATTTTGTAAACAATTCTTCCCCTTCACATTTTATGTGTTCCCCTGCAGAATAAAAAATGTTTACCTCACATCAAATTTTAACGCAAATGTACCAACTCATGAACATAAAATTTATTTTTTTTTGTCCAACTGTGTGTTCCTTACTTTTAAAACTTTAGACCGCAATTACACGTTTAAATCCTATCGATTTTTTAACAACGAAAAATTTGACTCAGTTTAACAACATGAAGTCGCCCTGTGCCCTAATTCTCTAAAAACCAAGATAAATTGTAAAATGTAAAAGTGATAACTTTTACACACGAAAAAAATTATCGTAGAAGTCTAGATTTATATTGGATATCGTGATGTTTTAGTAAATTCGCATTCTCTAAATTTTTTTCAAGATAAAATGTAAAGTGGCAAGATAAGTTTATGTCTAAAAGTAACACAAGTAATTTATCGCGGAATAACTTTGCTTGAATGTGTAAAACGCTTTCGTTTGGATAATATTAATTAATTAAATTGCAATTTTTGATATTTCAGTTTATAATTTTATTTTGGAATTAAACAAGCCAAGTTCTAACAATTTAAATAACTGCGATACTTTACATAAAAAAGTTATAAAACCCTTTCCATTTAGAATGTGAAAGTGAACTGTTATCGATGGAATTAAAATATTCTTTCAGTAAATCAAACATTTGAATATTTTAATCGGTCGTCTTCACTTTACCCATACTTTTGCTTAGGTTAGCTCCAGTATTTCCACAAAAACAATAAAACAAATAAATTTATTATTTATAATTTTATGTATAAAATAGGGAATAAATAATGTACCTATTAATATTAGAAGAAAAAGACTTAAGGGGTAGAATATCCTAGAACGAGATGGTCTGTGGATTACAGAAAAAGTAATTTTAGTTGGTCAATTTTCAATTATAAATGTCAAGTGTTTCAAGTGTTTCAAGTGTCTGATTTGACAACATCTAAAATGGACCCACTCTCCACATAGCAAGCAAAGCTTTCAACTTGGTGTGCACTTACATATTTATTTATTTATTTATTAACATTACAATTTAGAATAAAACCGTACACGTAAAACGTTGAGCTTTCAAGCTCATTTGTTGTCAAATGTGCAGTTTATTAAAATTCCAAATACAGCCATTTCCTTCATTTAATGGTTATCCAGTTAGTTTTCTACTAATATGTGGCACTTGCAATATTTTACTTGATCATTACACATGCACAATTAAGAAAACTGACGAGCACAATAAATATGACGGCCTATAGAAAATCTAAATTAGTTAACAAATTTCAGTTTGTTGTTGTTCAATATTTCATTTAGCGGTACTAGGAGCTCTCAAAAATCTTTAAGATCTTACAAGGCTTTAGTCCTAGATTATTTATTAATTTGTGTTTGAGAAATTGATAATTAGGACAAATTTCGAACAATAATGAATGAGTACAAAATTTTATTATATTATGCATTAAAACTAGCTTTTAACTAGCACTAAGGTCAAACAAGATGTATATTGCATAACATCGATTTCTAAAGAGTATGTAATTGATCAAAATCTCACCTCCTACTCGTTACCGATCCTTAAGATTAACCCAAACATTTTACAAAGATTAAAAATTAACTCATGGTAAGAAAACAAATCGTAACACTAAAACGTCCCTCCATAACTAAACCTACATCAACTACTAGAAATGGTTTCGATTAACAAATTTTCGGTACTATTGGGGAGGGACATAAAAAAAATAGGATGAGCAACTCGTGGAGTTCGGAAAAGTGGCAGCGGCTAACTAAATTTGATCTTTAAATGAGCTTCGTTGCTAAAAACGCATAGCTTTTTGTAGTTTACTCGAAATTCTAAAATTCTAATAAGACAATCCCGAACTTTTCGAGATCCGCATGTGCGAAAAGAGCTAAATAGGGCATCGGAAAGAGCTAAATGGGTCTTCAACAACAAAATACACTGAAATTATGATCTGCTTAAGACAGATTCTATTGGATTTCAAAAACATATCGCAAATAATAATTACATAATAATGCGATTTTGTACTTAGTAGAAAGAATAACCTTTAAACAGATTAGAATACACAACATTAACCAAAATTCAACGGATCGATCAATTGTAAACACGACTTATATTGTACAAGTCTTTACCATACGAAGTAAAGAATTTTTTGACTGTTGTAATGTTCTCGTGAAACATTTGGTTTGTTTTATAAGTCTATCTAACCGTATCTTGATTTGAATTTCAAATGACTCCCGGCTCCGATTATTTTTCAATATGATTTTGGGGGCTATGTGTGATTCTAGATGGCTTTGATGTATATGCAACAATTTACGTTTCTAGAGATTATATTTTTTGAGTTATTAAGGATATAAAATAATTAAAATTTCGTTTTGACGTTTAATGTTATCTTGCTCGCTTGCTGTCAATAGGTTTATCTTGGGTAAAAAAACTGTTTAGAGAATGCGATTTAAAAATGCCAAGATAATATATTGTATAAAATTTTCACTTGTAAAATTAGCCATACCACAACCCGTAACAACTCGAACTATAGATTGTGAACAGATGCTACTTAGAGTAACTTATATCCATAAGAATAATGTTGAAATTTAAATGGGAATGGTAGTTATAGGCCCTCAAAGTCTAAATATGAACCTACATACATAATAAGAGTGTGTTAAGTTTTGACATTTAGTTATCGTAACCGTATTAAATTTTATCTTGGAGTGCAATTACAGAATGCAAATATTGTAAAAAGGCAAGATAAATTATCGTTTACACGTTTACAACTTATCTTACTGCTTAGAGAATTATGGCACTGAAACGTAGAAATGAAAATGAAAGGAACAGTAACAATTCTACATGTTTCTTTCCTGTTTCTTATTTGTCTCCTACAGGAAAATGATAACCGTTGAAAATTTATTTTTTGTTTTGGTACGTAATATTTTTCGAAACTAAACTAAATTGGTAATCATTTTCGTTGTCAGTTTCAATATGAAAAAAATATTTCCTGTTTAAACGAAAGAGAAATTTAAACTGAACGCTCTTTTGACGAACGACTGAACGACTTCATAAACAGACGTTTCATTATTTTTTTGACCACGAAGAATCTTGTCAAGACCGATATACTTACGATCTCCTCTCTCAATTAATGTACACGATATTCGTCGAAATTTGAGGGTCGGCCATGAAATGGTTCAATTATTTGCGGCTTATGAAGATACCTGGTCTAGAATTGATTTCGCCCCGGAAGTGATGTGTTAATGTAACCAAGTAAGAGATATAAAATCTGGAGGTTCCGCATTACGAATCTCCTACACTCGAATATGAAGAAGAAGTGTGTGTTTTTAATGCTGCCCAAGGAAACTATCGACCAGTGACAAATATCGACCATATTTCGATAAATGACAGCAATGGGGCAAGAACCGGCTGTATCTGGCCTCCAAAAACTTCTACAACCAAAGTACAATCCCATTGTACTTGATTTAACACTAAAATTTTACAAGAAATTTAGTTCCTAACAATTGGACAAAAATATATCTTGGTCGTAAAAAGTGCAAAATTGACAGCTGTATAATAAATGCTTCCTCAGAATCAAATTCTATCTTGAAAATATAATTTAAATCTTCATAAAAAATGTCCGTCTTCTGTTATTCTTGGTTTAGGTAAACCCAATATTCGTTCCCATTCCATCGATGTAGCTGACACAACCCTGAATACACAACGCCATTACCCAACATTTCCTGCGATGCAAAAATAGCTGTATAAGGAATTAGATCGTATGCTCGTTCTATAGGTGTGTGAGAAGAGAGCTTAAATTCGTGGAGCTCGGATGTCACATTGGTGAGGAGCGCGAATGGCAAAGTTCAAAATGGGATTTATTATTTAATTCGTAGTAGTTTCGAGAGTTCTCTTTTCGTCAGCTATTTTTACTATTCTTTCTATTTAGGATACATAGTGGGTAATGCTATATTTACGCCGGATCTATAAATAAAGTAGTAGAGGTTATCCAGTGCTGAAAATTGGTCTCAATCAAAAGAGGCATGGTGGGCTGGTACAGAAGCTTTATCCGAAACCATGTTGATGTCTTTAAAAATGTTTCAATGAAAAAAAAAATGTTTCAATGAAATCCTACTTACTTTGAACCGTAACTAACCAATTAACAAGAAAGTAAGGATGGGCACTAATTTTAGCACTAATTTATGCCGCCCCCCCCCCCTTTTCCCGTAATGATTAAATTTTGATAATGGACATTTTTTTCGTAGAATGCCTATTTTTCGAAATATTTGAAAGTTTCAGATTAAAAAATCACCTGGTATATATCAAGGGAAAGCAAACCAAGAAAATTTGGGGTATTAACGGAAAACAAAAATCAAGATTAATTTATAAACCCTAATTCCAACTACATTTCGAACGGGTTAATAAAATGCACAACGACCAATGAATTTATATGGTTTTTCCAAAGAATCACATGGTGCCTATTTGAAAACACTATTTTGAATTTTCCAAATGCTGAAAAAGGCGTTTTTCATTATATTTCATTAGTTCAGGATATTTCACTGGCATCCTTGGTGTAGTTGAGAGATAGGAAGGTTTTCAATTCTGCGGACCCTTTTAATCCAACTGAAATGCAAGAAAATCATTTTGAATTCTTTTAAATTTTCAGATTTAAAATGTTTTAACATGGTAGAAAACACACTTCCCTCTAATAGTTGGGTTGCTTAAGGATAAAAAATAAATTAGAGGTGTTGTTGTTGTACTTGTTTAATTAATTATAAAAACAAATAATATAAATTTTTAAATTATTAAAGTTACAGCAGACATTTATTTTATATTTCACTTCAATTTTTAAATCAAATATCGTGGTGGGTTCAAGTTTTATGATTAGAAAAGCCCCTGGCCGTCACTTGCGTATAAGGTCCAGGATTTAGAATTAATTCGAAAATTTTGTTAGTAGGTATAATAGGAGATACTGTTAAAGTTAGCCGACTCGCTCCAGCCGGAAAACGTTGATAATGCAGAATCGGTTGGAAAAAGTAAAACGTACCAGCCGAAAAATGTCGATAATGAGATTCGGTTATAATACAAAAATATCAGCCGGAAAAAGCCGATAATATAGATTCAAAAACAGCTTGTATTTATCGCCTGGAAATGTCGGTAAGGCAGATTCGTAATTTTGGTGTTAAACAGTAATTACTTTTTAAATCAAAAATGTTTATTTCGGTTCATCAACGTATACTATTCAAAATTGAATTGTTTTATTAAATGCATTAAAACTATAGTTAAAAGACTATTTTAATAAGGAGAAAACTCAATGGTATATACCAAGCAAAACTTCAAAAATTTCAGGACAGTTTTCATGTGAAAAGTCCGAAAATTTCGATAAATAAATCGCACACACAAAATTTGAAAATTTCTAAAAATTGACCGTTTAAAGTGTCATGACTGGAAACAGATTCAAATAAAAGGTCTTATTGATGCTCACACCTGCAAAAAATTTCAGGTCGAGTTCTATGTTGAAAGTCCGGGAAAACCCGATTAAATAATTAATTAATAATTAATATACCGTTTAAAGTGTGTATTAAATTACCGTTTAAAGTGTCATGGCCTCATGGGTGGAAATAGATTCAAATGAAAGTGATTTTAGAAAAAAATTCAGGTCGATTTACAAAAATTACCTACAAATATTTAGTTTGTTATTATTATATCTAATAATTTCGTATAAAATTTAAATTTTAATAGTTTTAGTTGATATTAATCAGTAACAAAAACATAATTTATATTTTAAAAAAATTATTTTCAGACATAAAATTTTTATCTGCATTGTCGACATTAATCGGCTGTAATTTAATATTTTCTCTCAGTATTCGGCTGGGTATTTCTGTGGATTGCTTAACTATTTTATGTGTTTTATTAAACCGATTTTTTCCAGACTCCGGAAAATTAATCTGAAATTTTTTCCAGGTATGAGCATCAATAAGACCTTTTATTGAATCTGACTTTAAACAGTCAATTTTTAGACATTTTCAACTTTTGTGTGTGCGATATATTCAATCGGGTTTTCCCGAACTTCCAACATAGAAATTGTCGTTTCAAATGATAATTATTAGATGATGTGTCATTTAAAAAATTCCCCAAACATTTAACTATAAATGTATTTCATGTTTTAACTCCAAACATGTAATACAGCACTTAAAGAAATTTGGTTCTTATATTAATTTTTATTGTTTCGAATGAAAATTTCTTATTTTAAATTTTTTAGTTGGTTTTTAGGAAGAACAAAATAAAAATTTGCAATATAAGTAATTACATTTCGGCATAAAATTCATATCTGCATTATCGACATTTTTCGGCTGGCATGTTACCGACAAAAATCGGCTGTCATTTTCCTTTGATTAGTTTGAATCTGCATTATCGACATTTTTCGGCTGGCGTCGGCTAACTTTAATAGGGTTAATATTCGAGTTGTCTGAAAAGTTTCTACCTAACAAAGACATAAGACATTTTTTTTCAAGTTTATTTTTATTTCTCTACATAGTCTCTTTGTAAGTCGGTACACTTCTTCCAGCGAGTCTCCCATCTCTTCAACCCGTCCAAATAGTACTCGGTATCTTTTACTGCAAAGTAGTTGTTTACGTACGTGATGACCTTCACAAGTAAGGATAATGGCCAAGCAGTAAAGGTGGCCAGTATCCTTACTCGTGAAGGCCACGCCCATCATGGCCACCAAACCGTACTTCGTGTTTTTTTGCCATTGCAACCGCTGAAGTGCGAAATGACCCATTGTCTTGGTGAAGAAGATTTTTTTCTCTACAATGTGACCGTTTTTCCGCAATTTTAGCCTCCAACTTGTTAAGAAATGATGTGTACTATGCTCCTGTAAGGGTTTTTCCGAAGGACTGTATTTGACTGTATTTTTAATTCTGGAGTGTATATTAATGTATGCAAATTTCACCAACGGTTTCATTAGCCGGTGCCAAAACTCGGAAATGTTCATTCGAACATGTTTCTGGTCTAAAGTGAGTAAACGCCTCTAGCGTCTAGCACATTTTGCAGTAAAGTTTTTGGACATCCCAAACGTTCATCGTCATCCAAGTCGGTGCGACCATGTTTAAATTAAGCAGTAAATCAAAACTTGTCTTTGATTTGCGTAGGCGTACTGCCTTTCAAAAATAAATATTTATTGACAGTTCGATGCTCAATTTTTTTCTATTGTATTTTAATTTTGGTATTTCAAATGGGGATAATTTCTCTACAGTAAATATGTAATCATTTATTAAATATCAAAATTAATTTAATTAAAAATTTATTATTTTTTTTGTTTTATTTTAATTATTATTAATTGAACAAATAATGTTTTATGCACAGAGAATTTGATGTTCGTAATTTCGCAGATATCAAAAATACCACATTTACGACCAACCATTAATTTACCATTTAACAAATCTAAAAGATGAGGAAATTAAAACAGTTGCCAACAATGAACGAAACGTAAGATCCTACTTATAATTAGATTCATTGTAATTATGTATAAATGAACAACTTATACAATCCTAAACTATCTACCTTATACTCACCACAACGCAGTAATATTTCGTTCATTCTTACAAATAGAATTCAACGCTAAATTATGTGATTACAACGTAATTCAAATTGTAATACAGGGTGTCCGAAAATTGGATTATCAAACTAAGCAGGATGATAGGGGAGTTTGCCTTTCCGCAATAAAATCATTTTTATAAGCTGCATTATCTTCTCTCAAACAAAAACTTTGGTTTTATAAACCTTAATGTTTAAGTGACGCTAGCGAGAAAAGAATGTACTACAGAAAGTTGACCCACTATCAGAAAAATATGCGACACTAATGCAGATTTTAAAACGGTATCCAACACTGGGCTATTTACAATAGAATGTTTTATATGAATGTTTGTTTTATATTAAAAAATGCACTTAACACACTTTCGAGTTTTAAAATAGATGTTTTAATTAATTAAATAAATTATTAATTAGTTTATTAATTTCACTTATTATTATACGGATTTCCTTCGAATGTCCCAGATTTCCACAAGATTTCCCGGCTTTCATCCGGATTTCCCAGATTCCGGTGGAAACCCGGTGGAAATCCAGTGGAAATTCGTGGGAAATCCAAATCAGGGGAAAATCCGGGTAATTCGAGGGAAATCCGAATAATAATATTTAAAATTAATAAAAAAAAAATTGTTTTATTCATTTTGTTTTATTTCTGACAAAGCATCATTTTAGAACTTGAAATTTTGTTAAATGCGTTTTTTAATAAACACGTTTTACTTTATTGAAAAATATTGATAAAAAACATTATATTGTGAATAGCCCAGTGTGTGATACCATTTTAAAATCTGCTTTAGTGTCGCAGTGGGTCAATTTTCTGTAGTACATTCTTTTCTCGCTGGCTTCACTTAAACATCAACAAAAAAATTTGAGAAACAAAAAAGTTTAGAAAACCAAAGCTTTTATTTTTCAGAAGATAATGCATCTTATAAAAATGATTTTTATTAAAAGAGAAAGTTAAACAAAAGAACTCTTGGTTTCTTTTAAACTATTTTTTTGGTGGGGCGCATGCGTTTTCACTAAAAAACACTAAAAGTGGAATAACTTTTGCACCATCAACAATTCGAAAAAACTTTACAAGGCTGTTTTTGTTGGAAATGAGCTCCCCTATCACAGTGTTTAGTTTGATCTGCCGATTTTAGGACACTCTGTATAAGCATATTGAACATTAAGGTCTGCTTAAACCCACATATCCTGACATAAATTGGCGTACATAAAACATTTCCGTTCCCTTCATTCATTCAATTCATAGAACAAGACCACTGGACACAACAGAGCTATAAAAAACTTATAAGCATAAGATAATTGCATTAAACAAACATATTTACAATAAAAAAACTTGGCATCTTAATAAAACCATCAAGAAATAAAAACATTTTTTAATGTACCGTTACAAAAGTTGATATCTTAGTCTCCTTGGTATTATGAAGTGATGTCAATCATCTTCATATGTAAGTATACACATATAAGCTTAAGGTTTTTTTTCGAATACCTCTGAGTAATTTACCGCAGTTGATTCAAAAAAATTTCTTGGACGTTAAATTGCGAGATAATAATTATTTTTTACGCAACCATAAGTACATATACATTTTTTAACCTCTCCAGATTAATTATATTATATAGACACGTATACGGTATGTTAAAAGGTTATTTTAGCATTTGATCGCGTTGAAATTGCTGTTTGATAGTGCGCCGACTGTTGTAAGACCTATACGACCATATATAATCTCTTGAAACTGAACCCGCGCCGAATAAAAAAGAACAAAATTGATTTAAGATTCGTTATAGATAATTGTGTACAAATCAAATTGATATTGTTTTATTTTATTATTATTATTTGTATATATCTACCTTTCATTATTTTCTTAGAAATCCAATTTCTTAAACGATAAAAAGATAAAAATATATAAGAAGAGATCATTTTGCAATTCTTATTTATATAACTCAAGTTACCTAGCATTAAAAAATTTTCGACTTACATCTTCATATACTTGATAATAATGTACTTAACTTTTATTTATATAATTAATCAAGTAAGCGCGGCTTAAGTGCCCCCCTGCAATGTATGTACGTACATATATATGGGTCGGTCTTTACCTTTAGCTAACTTGCCCGTGTAAAAATAACGAAATCAAAGCATCAATTATATTTTACTTGTTTATGTTGTGTACGTCGTACAAAATGTACATAGTTTATCTTTTCGTAAATTAACCGTTATTTTTAGCAAGAATCTGTAGTACTTGTATTTAAGATTTATTACCTCATCTTGTAATCTATTTCTAACAGTAATTGTTGATTATTACGATTAATGGCTACAAAATAAAGAAAAAAAACGAGATTTTTAGTGTTTAAAAAATGTTGCACGTTACATAAATAATTAGTTTTAGTTTATATAAATTATTATTTTAATTTGTAATTTTATGTCTATTTTGTTCCGTTTAATTTCAGATTATAGCATCAGTCACACAATGCGCTCAAATTCCTCCCACATTACGTAAGTATTGATTGAGTAATTAAAATATTTTTAAATAATAATTTTTTATGCTAATTTCTCGATATTAAAAATTAATAAATTCATGTTAAAATGAATTTTGCTACGCGATTAAATTACCTAGATTTGAAAACAATGAAATGTTAAGTACTTTTTAAAACTTTCGGTCATCTGCGAACCTGCAGTGAACATGATGCAACCGCTAAGTCTTCGTGTATCATAGCCAAGGTATTTTGTTTTAAATCCCACCTTTCTTTAGCTAATCTCTTCAACATAAATACATTTTTGTTACTTTGTGCAACTGTAACGCCTAACCACAGTTGTAAAGACTTTATTTACTTTTTACATGTAAAACGTAAATTACAAAAAAATTCGTGTATTTTACAAAAATATGTAAAATATACGTGGAAACGTGATAACTCTTAAAAATAATAAAAAATATTGAATGTTTAATACAAAAGTGTGTTTATAATTATAATTAACATTATAACTTACAATCAAAAAGGTTAATTAAATGGTTAATAATAATTATTTTCAACTTTTAATTATCTACATTTAGAAATTTAATCATTTGACCTTTTACAATGCCATCTGTCTTCCGAAGCTCCAAAATGTGGTAAAACAAATGTCCACTAGATGTCTGGCTCCTTTTGAATCAAACTTATTTGGAAAAATATATTAAAAGTGTATATTTCTTCCTATGTGTAGCGGATTTTTTTAAAACTAATTACAATTTGGCGTTGTTGTTATCTCACGACCTTAGAACAACAGGACTCTATATGTACCATGATTAACGTTTTAATTTTATTGATTAATTATTCGTATTGGAAAGATTTTGATACATTTTATATTTTTATAGATATTTGAATGTGAAAAATAAGATAGAACTGAACGCTGAGACTGAATAACGTGGAGTAATAAAATACTAAGTTCCACATAAAACTTTGTTGCACTATAATAACATTTTTAAATAGTATGCAACTTTGTTACATTTATTATAAATTAAAATCAACATTCAAATTTTTGGATTACGTATTTCGAATTTTAATAAAAAAAAATGTTTTCCTTTAATATCAAAAAATAAAACTTTAAAATATAGTAGGGCATAAAATTCACGCCACTTGAAATTCCATACTTAAATAGTAAAAGACTTATAAAATTGTATTTAAAACTTAATTGAGAATTTATTTCAAATAAAAAACTGAAATTATTATGACATGTGGATATATTGAATTGTTCAATTGTAAATTAAAAACCTAGTTTTAGTATAACGTTGTCATAAGCTATATCCGCGGAATATAAACATCGAAACCAAATGTTTCTCCTTCTCCTTCAGATACCAATTTTTGGAGTAATACTCTCTATGTCCTGGAACATCGGAACTTCCAGCGTTCCAATTATATTTTTGTAAAGCCGTTTTGCTGCTCGTCGAATGCTTACTACTTTCAAATCCTCAATTTCATAATCCGGCGAATATTCAATTTCATATTCTGCGTGTGTCAGCTTCAACATTTTTAATGTCGAAAATGGCACACATTTGTGGTCAAAACAAGTTTTCGAATACTTGCTGAAGATTGCATTTGGAATACAACAAATGGTTTTTTAAGCTGAACTTTTTTTACATGCCGAATTAGCACCATTGGCGAAAAATACTCATTGTTAACTAGATGTTTTTCTATTTGGCTATAGGTGTTATCAATCTCCTATAATGCTGAATATCCTGGCAATGAATACTTCATTAAAATATACTGCAAGTCACGATGATTTTATAAAAAGCGTCGCATAGCTAAGGCTATTATGGAATTTTTATTTTGTGGTGCGCAGAAGTCGCTCCATGTTATAAGCTGAGTAACATCATTATCTTCCAATTCCTTTTCCAAAATTGTATATGAAGAAGATGAGATATCGTTACCACTTCTTCCTCCTGTATGTCCTTATCTTGTGTCTTTCGTTCTCTCGTAATTTTTTTTTAGTGTACAATGATGTTCATTTTCTATAAACATTTCTTCTGTTAAGCATTTTTCCTCTCTGCCACTAAAAACGCCTCGCATTTACCACATCTATCAATTTCAGTTGATGGAAAACCAAATTAAAATTAGTGTTGAATACATGCCTATAAAAACTTTTCTTCACAGGAGTTTCAATCTGATCTTTGGACAGGTTGTACATGTTTCTAATATTAAGGTTGCAATCGAGTTCTTTGAAGTTTTCGCACGACAAACGTTTTGGCTATGTATTCTTTGACTTTAGTTAGTTTACTTTGTGGAACCCGTTTTAAGGACTGTAATCCCTTTTCACTTCTTTTGGTTACACCAGTCAAAATGTTTTTGTTTTTATGGGCGTTGTATACTGGTTTTTGTGAGATGGCATAAGTACCAAGCCAATAAGATTTGCATAATTGTATTCAATTTTCCAGTAGATCTAGAAAAAATCCGAAAGAATAAGATGGATGAGAAACGATTTCTTTTTTAGTTGTTCGTTTGTTAACGTGAGTTTTTAGAATATAATCTGTTTTTCCTTGCTGAACGAATAAATTTTTTTAAATAATTCCTCACGCTCTGATGTTGATATTTTCGGCAATGCGAAATACAATCTTTTCTAATGTAGAGCTCTTTCCACTTTGGTATTGTTGTTTTCGATAATTGCGTTTCCAATTATTTAGACTTCCTTTTCGTTTTCGCGTTTAATGGACTGATTTGTAACTTCTTCGATAATATCACTTTTGCGATTAGAACTTATATAATATTCTGGAACGACCTTATTAGAACCACTGTTATCTGATCAGTTTCAGGTGGGATTATAATGCAATCTTCAAGTATAACGGATGAATTTAATTCTATTATATCACCTTCTTGGATTGTGATATTAACTTGCGATTCCATTTTTCTACAACATATTTATTATTTTAATTATTAAACCAAATAAATATAATTATTTCTAAATTAATTATAAATTACTTACACAAAAATGCAACGATGTTTATAGCACGATAGAAAACACGTGTTTGTTACACAAAACAAAACATCATACCACGCTGTCAAAATTGTGATAGATCACATGGTTTTATTTAACACGGTAGATACGTTCCAACCGTGCAAAAAACATTGATTACATAGCAAAATAGGCCTAAAAGCCTATTTTTTCTGTTTTTTTTCCAAACTACGCGAGTAACGTGTTAAAACGGTGTAAAAACAGAATTGGGTGTATAAATTATAAATAAATATGTGCCACAAAAATTTGAAGTAAGTCCCATTCTCGGTTCGCTTCTTAATAGTTGTGGCCATGAACTTGATGTGATGCGTTACAAATTGAAATTTTGCACGAGAATTTGTTTGCTTAAACTATTGAATATATAGTTAGAAATCACTTTAGTAAAAATAAACACGAGCATAATTAGGCTACTTTCATCTGCTTTGCATTCGATTTATTAGACTGAACAGGCGCTTAGCGACATTCAAAATTTGAAGAAAAAAAATCTTGATTGTTCTGGAATAAGCTGTCACAAATGCAGATCTTATCGTACCATGCTTGGTTGAAATGGAAGTGTGACTCATCCACACGACCACGTATCAGCCCGATTTGGATCAAACGGAAAAACAATGATAAGTACATTTAATGGAGTAGAACCAGTTCCAATGAAATAATCTATATATGGATGAACTTAAGGATAATTTGTCATCGAGGATGCATACGCCCAAGATAATTAAAATTCTTTATGAAAAAATAAAAAGAAATCCCATGCAAAACTGAACATGTTTTATTTTAATCAAACTCAATATATTCACAAAAATTACAATAAAATAAATTAAACTTTAAATGGGAATGACTTCAAATTATAAGTTCTGTGGCAATAAGGAAAAACGAAATTTTTTGCATTTTTCCAGGAGAGCATTTTTAAGGTTTAAATTTAATTTCGGAAAAAATTGCTAACATTAAAGATATGTTTTCTCTGAAAATGAATGCTTAATGTTACTACCTTTGTACCATAATAACAAAGTTTCACCTATGTTAAACAATTTTCGTGAAAAGGTCAAATGAAACAGATATACTGTTTTTCCAAAACAGAATTTATAAATAAGCTAAGAATAATTAAAATATGCTCCTTTTATAAAATAAAAATCTGACTACTTTTCAAAATAAATTGATTTATTCCCTTTTTCTTTATTGTAATCGAGATTACTTAATTGATTGATAACTTTATTTATCTGATTCTTCAAAAGCGGTTTCATTAGGAGCCGAACCATTTATAAAAGGCGATAAAATCCAAAAATTAAAAATTCATCCAAAAATTTAAATTATAAACTACAAAATACAGCGTTTGTTGCCTGATCATTCGATTTGAATATCGGGCGGGCATTGTCTCGTCAGAAATATTCTCGTAAAATTGGTGAAAAACCGGACTGATCAATGGCAACAATGAACGTAGATCCTTTTTCTTTTCTGTTCTAATTTTAAGTGGAGTATTAGACGTTTTTTTAAATTCTGAATTAGTAATTGCAATGATGCCTCGCTTCTTTATATTTAGAGACTTAAGAGGAGATTCTTCATCCAATGAGGTTTTGTATAGTACTGTACCAAAGTCTTTAGTGTACCGTAGCCATCTAACACTATGCCACGAGAATAATTGGCCTTCTGAAATACAAAAATTACAAAGAACAATAAAATTGAATATAAGGTTAAAACCTTATATTTACTTACCCACTCTTTGTTTACCACACACTTTGAACTGTAAAATATCAAATTTTTTACACGTGCGATTGAAGTGACTGTAAATGTTTATTCATCGTGCCACATATAGCGAAAGGGTTCGTTGGAGGCACAATCATGTGTAGTAAGATTATAGGTCTACAACGGCTGCTTATAAAATGATGCAGATGTCTGAAGGCGCGGCAAACAAGGCTGTAAGTCAAAAGTGTAGATTCTAAATGCTAGGTTAGTTCCTCGAAATATAGGTTTTGCACTTCAAATTCACTTCATTTTTTATTTCAATCTCAATTTTTTACAAGTCAACATCAATTTTTTACAAGTCAACCTCAATTTTTTATACTTCATTGTCATTTTTTTGCAAAGCAATTCGCGTTTTTACAAACTAATTTCAATTAAATGCAGAGCAAATTCAAGTTTTAATATTTCAAATTCGTAAATTTTTTGCAACTTTTTGCAAAACAAATTAAGTGCATCCAATTCTTAGCCGATTATGATGGGATTGGATATGCTGGATGGAAATGGGATTGTTAAACGATTTTTGGAAGAAATTCTGGAATACGGCCACCTGGCACGGAGTTCGCTTATTTTTAACGGATTTTGATGGGATTGGGTATGTTGGATGGAAAAAGGATTGTTAAATGATTTCTGGAAGAAATTCTGGTATATGGCCACCTGGGACGGAACTCTATCAATTCTTAAGAATTCTTAAGAGTTCCGTCCCAAGTGGCCATATTCCAGAATTTCTTCCAAAAACCATTTAACAATCCCATTTCCATCCAGCATATCCAATCCATCATACTCCGATAAGAATTGATCGAGTTCCGTCCCAGGTGGCCATATCCAAGAATTTCTTCCAGAAATCATTCAATAATCCTATTTCCATCCAACATACCCAATCCCATCATAATCCGTTAAGAATTGGGTGCACTTAATTTGTTTTGCAAAAAGTTGCAAAAAATTTACGAATTTGAAATATTAAAACTTGAATTTGCTCTGCATTTAATTGAAATTAATTTGTAAAAACACGAATTGCTTTGCAAAAAATTGACAATGAAGTATGAAAAATTGATGTTGACTTGTAAAAAGTTCAGATAGAAATAAAAAAAAAATTGAATATGATTTGCAAAATCGTGAATTTGAAGTGCAAAACCATATAGCTCACTGTATTTTGACAATGATATCAGGTTAACATAACATAATTTCAGTATAAAGTTCATACATTTTGCTAAGCGTCAATTCCGTATGTAAATATTTCTTTGGCGTATCACGGCGGGTGTACTGCGTCTCGTATACGCTGGACAAGAATTAATATGAGATCGTACCTGTCTATTTGTTTTTTCCTCAAGCATGCTTGACGATACAGTTTTCCCATGAAGATCCAAGGAGATTACTGTTCCAGACGAAGAGAATTTTTTACCAATAACTGTATTAATAAATCGGTGTGTTTCTCCAAGCGTACGAATTAAACAAGTTTTGCAAATCACGTTTTTTAAGCTACCGATGTTAATAAAATATGAACACGAAAACCGCCTATTTTTGAGAGCCGGTTTGCCATCTCTAAGTGTTTGTGTATTTTTTAAATTAATATCTATTAATCCAGATACAAAAGCTAGGCGAAGATTGTAATTACCAGTATTGTACGAATATGATATTTTGATTGTCATAACTTATCCGTGCGTTACATTTTTTTCTACACGTTTGCAGTACCTGATCCTCGCGATTCGATCTTGTTATTCCGTTCGCTGTTACATACGATTCCCCAAATTTCGTTTTATTTGGCGATGCTTCCTTGTATCTTTCTTAAGCGTCAATTTAGAAGATGTCACATTTAGAAGATGTCGTCATCCACTTTCATTATATTTTGTTCTAGTTGTGCTGCCATTTGCTCCACATAATTGATACCTTCGATATTATATTCGCAACTGTTATCGGCGGAGACATAATCAGTGTCCTTATCGCTGTCGCTAGCATTTTCGAACGGATAAGCTGTTACTGATTCAGATGCGCGATTCATTATCTAGAGCTTCATTTTCTAAAATATTTTTTTCGTATCAAACCTTTCAGGTAGTGATACTTGTTCTTGATGACTTTGATCCAGTTGTTGGTAGATTTCATCTTCACGTACATTTGAAGTATCCCCACTTTGGGTTGACGTTTGAATGTTGAATTGCTTTATTTTGTAAGTTCTCATTTTGATTGAAGGGTTTGTTGTAAGAAGAACTCAGATTTGCTTTAGCCATTTCCATCATTCTCAAAGATTTTGATGACATTTCAAAGAAATACTTATAGTTTTGCTAAATTTGAGAGAAAACGGTCAGAGGTCAAAACGAATTAAATCACAATCCACTGTTTATAAATGTATACACTTACCTGGGGTAAAGTGATTTAACTTTGTTTATTCTTATAATCAAATCTAACTTTATTTTGGTTAAACGTTACAATTGATATGTATCACTTTATAAAAATAACTGAAATTTACCAGGAATATATGATATTTTAGCAAAATGGTACAAAAATAATATCTTTCTTATTATTTGACGTATAAAAAACCGGTAATGCTAAAATATACTTGTTTACCTAACGCATGCATTGCTGATGGAAACTCGTTACGATTTATCTTATTGCCACAGAGTTATTCAGACATTTTTTTCTCTAGCCACTTTTTGGCTATTGCGATATGATTTCATTGAATGTCAAATGCAATGCGTCGTTAACAATGCAATAGTGTGTATCTACGTTTTCAGTTTTTTACAGGAGAAGCAATTTTGGATTTTACTCTAGCTTATATGAAAATAAAATTACAAAATTCTAGATTTGATAAGCTTCAAACCTGTTTGAGGTGGAACTGAAACTAGGGAACAAGTCGAAAAGTGAGAATCTTAAGGATAATGAAATAAAATGAATTTGGCTAATTTTGTAGATACACACTTTTGCATTGTTACCGACGAATGATGTTTTCAATGAATTTTGGTTGCGACTTGATTGTAAGCACACTTTTCGTTGAAACTGATGAGTTCTTTACATCAAACATTTTTGGGAGTACCTCTATCTCCTTTTATTTTTACCTTTGACTACCTCTGTATTATCAAACATTTTTACGGTTTACGTCCAGCCAAACAGGCGATTGTATATTTTGTCTTCACAACCGGCATTACCTAAAATAGACTCAATAATTTTTATAGCGCTCGCTCGTGGCCAATTTTCCATCCATGATAATTGATAAGTAAATGTTGTAAATAGTTATAAGCCAACTCGTCGATAAACTCATTCAGTTTGTAAATATCTCAGGACAAATCACAACAATTTCAGGACAAATCACAACAATTTTTATGATAAAATTTTAAACTTACCTGACTTACCTGATATTATTATTATTATTCATCCGTCAAATTTTTGTTTGTGACGGATAAGGAAAATGATCGAGTACACAGTCAATTTTCTGTTATTTTATAGATTTGTTAAAAGATGGCGTAATTGTAACGAAAAACTAGTATTTCAATCATTATTTACTTTACAGTATGTTGGGATTGGATTTGTTGGTTGGAAATGGGATTCTTAAATGGTTTTTGGAAGAAGTTCTTGAATATGGCCACCTGGGATGGAACTCGGCATTTTCTTAACTGATTATGATGGTATTTGGTATTCGTTTGAAAATGTGATTTTTAAATGTTTTTTGGAAGAAGTTCTGGAATATGGCCACCTTGGACGGAACTTGGTAATTTGAACTGAGACAGAACTCGGTAACAAGCAGGCATCTTTCTTGGAGCAAGCGGCACGTGATGTAAACATGTTTCTAGTTGCCTTAACATCTACCATATCACCAGTTATACGTGACTTACACATGTAAATAGTGGGTTGAGCGGCAGGCCAACTACCTACTCCCACAAAAAATCATGTTATGAAATCTACACATAATTTATAGTATTCTTATCAACAACGCCCTCGAAAACTGTTCACGGAAACATGTGATATGCTAAGTCTTCTAAGACCTTGAGATTTCTAGAACCTTTTGAAGCAAGCGGGAATTTACACTTTTGAAGTACTGGCAATACAAGAGCATAAATGATCTGGAAGTCAGTTAAATAAAAAAGCCAATAATTATACTCTTCCCTACAGAAATAATCAGAAAAGAGGAAAATTATGATCTGAGAAACCAGACCCATGGTTCCCATGGCGAGTTACAGCACTTCTTTATTTTATAATCCCATATTTATCCAACATGCCGAATCTCATCATAATCGGTAGTAGCTGTATCCCTTTCTAAGGGCCATATTAAAAAATTCTAAACATCATTAATGAATCTCATTTCCATTAAACAAATCCAATCCCATCGTAATCGGTTAAAACTGCCTAAGTTCCGTCCCAAGTGGCCATGTTCCAAAACTTCTTCAATAAGTCATTTAAGAATCTCATTTCCATTCAAATACTCAGTCCCATCATAATCGGTTAAAAATGGGCCGAGTTCCGTCCCAGATGTAGGTAGATATTCCAGAAATTTTTCCAAAAATTATTTAACAATCTCATTTCCATCCACAATGTTCAATTTCATCATAATCGATTTAAAAATCACCGAATTCCGTTCTAGGTGGCCATATTCTAGAACTTCTTCCAATAATAATTTAAGAATCACGTTTTCATCCAATATACCCAGATCGAACATAATCGGCTAAGATGCCATGAAATCCGTCCCAGATGGCCATAATCCTGAACTTCTTCTAATAATCATGTAGAACCCCATTTCCATCCAACAGTGCCAGAGCTGTCATAATTGGATAAGAAATTATCTAGTTCTGCTCCAGGTGGTCATATTCCAGAACTTCTTCTAAAAATCATTTAAGAATTTTTCCATCTAAAGTACAAAATCTCATCATAACGGTTAATAAATCGTTGAGTTCCGTCCCAGATGGCCATATTGCACAACTTCGTCCAAAAAAAATTTTAGAATCCCATTTTCATCCAACATGTCCAATTTCATCACGATGGTTAAAAAATGGCCGAACTCTTATGTACGAAATACATATGGAAAAATGTTTTATGTGCTGACTTCAAAGCCAAGACACTAATTGTGATATACGATAAACTGTCCATTCGATAAACTGTTCTACGGTAAATTGTTCCACGATAAACTGTTCTACGATAAATTGTTCTACAGTAAATTGCTCACGATAAATTTGTTACGGAAAGCTAGCAGCCAACCCGCAGTTTTCAACTAAGCACGTAGAGGTCTCTCTCATGGTGATGTTTTTCCGGCTAGATCTCAGGTTAATGGCATGGGTCGTGAGGAAATTTGAAGCTTGCATGCTCTTGGTCTACACCGTGGAACAGAAAAAATCAAAATCTAAAGCAAATAACAACTGAAATTAAAACAAGACAGCATAATTCATCAAACGAAACGAGGAGCTAAATAAACTTAATAATAACTGGGTGTACCGACCCAGAGACGGCCAGATCTCCACGAATGACAAGTACCCAGTCTGCTGAAGAGACCCCCCAAATGACCCATCGACCCCGAAAGGCCGATGTCCAGCCACAACAAGGCAGCATTAGAGGGTAGGAACATCTCTTCAACAGACCAAGCCTCTCTGCACCCTTCACCCGGAGAGACTTCCAGCTAATCCTCCACAATTCACACTTCGACAGCATTAAACTGCTGAAGTGCCACGGGAGACTGGCTGTCCAAGGGGATGATGGAGAGTGACAAGCCCAGCCTGTAAATGTGGAACCAACACAGCATAAAAAACCCCTCCCATCATACCTACCCGAAAAATTTTTTAGTAGTTAATTCATTTTACGTATTTATATTATGGCACACGGAAAAGAAAAAATCAAATAACCATGTAAATACGAGGAAGAAGAAACGGTCGTGCGGTGTTTTATTTTAGTATTCAAATACGAACCAAAAAATAATAACAATCACATACACCATTACAATTGATAAAAACCAAAAAGGAAAAACAAAAAATAATATTTTTACCAACGGGAAACCCATCTTCCGTGCTGGTATAGGCTGGCATGGAGCTTGCAATGTGCAAATGGTCTTAAATTGGCCCTATAGCCGTACGTCTTTGAGTTGGCTGAGTAGGCGTAAAGTAAGGACGTAAAAAGCACAACCATTAAAGCGCAGGGTGGGCCTTGAGCCCCAAAACAGATTGCACTGTAAATAAATTTAAAAAAAAACGGGAAAATTAAAATATGTCCGCCGAACGTAATGATTCGGAACGAAACCAAAAAGGAACGAAACATGAAAAGTTTGAAAATTAAATGAAATTGGAATTGAGATGATGAAAAATTAAATAAGAATTTAAATTATAAAAGATACCAAATTAAAATTGAAAAAAAAAAAATATGAAAAAATTTGTACCATGTGGACCTTGCACCAGGTCCCACCCGTAAACAATTTGGTTGGGCGTGGTCTCACCTTAAACCGTTTAAATATAGAATGTCATCTCGCCAAACCATAAGAAACAAAAAAATATTTTGTTGAGCGTCTTCTGGCCGCTGGAGATAATTGTTGGACTTCCCGCCTTAGTTAGAAGATATATGATATTGAGCGTTGGCTAACCCTAGCCATAAACTAATGAAGTGGCCTCTACTGACCACCCAAAATACTCCTCTATATCCTAGTCGCTCGCACACGCGCACAACGGGTACACATTGGTCTCGCTCCAATCATTCTCTCGACTTTGATGTAATATACTAGGGTGAGTAAAGAAAACAGAGCCAATTCAAATGAAACTTTAATATTTGAATGCCGCGGGGTAGATGGCACCACCTATTCGATTATAACAAAATTTATTTTTAAAAATGAAAAATTATGCAAAAACAAACAAATTGAATCATGTTATGACCCTCATGGTGTCATGATAAACTGTGTCTATGAATATTAACAGAATTTCCGTTGCTCGTCTCAAATTTTATGCCAATCTTAAATCAAAAAAAGATGAATTTCTGTTTTTGCCAATGTCAATTTATGAATTTATTAACATGGACATAAATAATAAAAGAACATTAGACTGTCAGTAACATATAACTCCTTAAATGGATGAGGAACATTAATCGACTGCCTATAAATAATAAATTTGAGTGATACCAAAATTTAATATTTTTTGTGCCTCCAGCTATACAATATGAAGTATTACCATAAAAGCAATAAGTACAACAAATTTTTATAGAAATTCGATCTGCTTGCTGATAAAGAAAGCAAATTTTGTTCTTATTACAGTCGTACTGCAATCGAATTTTTAATGCAAAATAACTTCGCATGCAATTTAACTCAATAGAATTTTAATACTTTGACTTTCATTCGTATTTATTGTGAATTTAATTTTTTGTTGCAGTTTCTCCGCTGCTGCTAGGTATAGTTCTGTAGAAACTCTAAACGTGTTTTGTTTAAATGGATTTAAAATATATTTTAATCGTAATATTCAATCGAATATATGTACGTTGGGTGTCATTTGCAATGCAAATTTAGAGAATAAATTCGCCAAAATGGTAATTTATACCCATACCGTTTGTAAGTTCGTACTCATTCGTAGACGGTATCTGTGATGCATGATAAATTTCCAAAAATCTATATAAATTACTTATCTTGAATGATAAATTGAAATTACAGATTAATGTGCCGAACTAAAAACTATTCAATTCAATATAATTATGGTATTACAACAATGTATGTACAATAATAATAAAACTAATAAACGAGTACCAATCAGATCTTAACAATTGAAAACCTTATGTTGGATGGTATTTCTCATCGCTGAATACAAAAAAAAAACTTTACATCGTCCGTATAAGATCACAAAAAAGTTCAACGTACCTTCGGATGTATAAAATACTTGAATATGATTTTTTTTCGTATTGTTGGTGTTTTTACTTTTAAAAGAGATTTTTTTTTGTATTTTACTTTGGTCAAAACAGAAAGATGTAAGAAAATCCAAAGAAGGTAAAATACGTACATGAAAGAAGGAATAACAATATTTTTTTGTAATTTAAATTTATTTTGTATGCAGAAATGAGACATTTTTTAAATATTGACACGTTTCATAACAGTACCGTGTTAATGGAGTTTTTTATTTTGTTTGTCGCCCTCTTTGTAATCAAAAGTGTAATAAATCTATCCAACCATAATAAAATTTTAGTTTGTTGACTTAACAATATAAGTTAATATTGTAGAAAACACAAAGTATAAATACAATTTGAAATAGTCTGTGGTATGGTAAATAAGACAAGATGATGTTGATGGGTAACGATGCGAAACACTTTATCATCAGGTGATTTTTGGTTATTATTTAGTTCCAAAGTGTTTTTGTACGACAATTTTTAAAATTATGTTGGTTACAGCAATTATTATATTTTTTTTTTTTTTTGGTATGGGTAAGATTAATAGTTGGTTGAAAGCTTAACATAAAAGATACAAAACATAAATTTAATTAAGATGAAATGCTTTAATTTATTGTTAGAGCAATTATATTGTTAAGGCGTGCAGTCAGAATTCGGATAAGCTTGTATGTTTATGACAATACTTTATGTTCTTGGGTGCAATGAGACGTAAAATACTGAGTTCAAGTTGTTAGGTTAATGTATGATGTAAATTGTTTCTGGGTCTTTCTTATTTAACAGCTGTAACGGTAAATTGTAATTGGTAATTATAAATATTGGTTTTTCTTTGACCTAAAATTTATTTTTCCTAGAGGTGTTTGAATGGTTTTTATGCACAATGATATATCTCCATGCCTCTCAATCTATACAAAATTAAATAGTTTTCTTGATAGTTCGGGTCCTTCGGTGGAATATCCTTGACTAGAACGCACAAATCGTTAATGCTGTATTCATCGTGGTACTATCGACTACCTATACCTTGCATCAAATAATAATGGGATATGCACCACCGAGCTAGCTCTGCTATGTAATCTGGTAGTAGCCAGTACGTACATACTTCCCACACTAACGAATTCGATAGAGTTACGGTCAATTAAATCAACCACAACATCGACTCAGACCACTATCGTGTAGTTGAGAAAATGTGGTTCATTTATCCCCACGTATAATAACAGATCCAACGAATCTCGCGTTGGAATACTGAAGCATTGAACAATCCAAGTTACTCGGCCCAATTTCGAACCACTACCGCATTCTGTGACAGAACAATGGAACATAATAAAATCGGCGGTCGCACAATATAAAAACGTGAACGAGTTTAAATACTTGAAATACAGTTTCTGCGGACCTATCATCGAAAATCGCACCAGTTTAAATTAGAATACATTACTTTATATGAAACTATCGGAAGTTCCCGGCTTTGCCCGGGCTAAAACTGAACTGCTTTGATCTAACTACATAATTAGAAATACATACATACAACACAGGTAAAACATACAAATTTTTTAAAGTCCCTACTCTTGAGCATGCCACATGCAACTGATCATGAGAAAGACAAGGACTTTTCAAATTCACGTCTGCAAACTTAAGAGATATTCCTTGAGCTTTGTTGATAGTTATGGCAAGTGAAAGTCTAACTGGGAACTGAACTCGTTTGAAGCTGAATGGTAAGTTGGTTGTTATCAACGGTATGCGGGGTATGTATACGTCTTTCCTTTTGCAATCCGCGTCATTACAGTGGCTTCGAATACATTAGCATAGTTTTGGTGGGTCCGGATTCCGCAGACGCATTATAAATTATACTTTCTTCAATTTCAAGATATGAGGAGGCATTCCAGGTGGCTCCAGCGAGTTCAGAGATTCCAGCGGGCGAATAACGGCATCATCGGTGTTCATTACAGAATCAAATGACAAGTATGTGGAAGCTGTGCCTGGTATTTGGCTCTGTATCGGTTCGTTAATTTGATTCACGCATGCAAGGATGGCTCTCTTGAATAGCAAATGATAATGTTTGAAGTTTTTGACAATATTTTGGGTATATTTTCTGAATCAGCTGCTCAATGGACGACATTAACTGGCACAGATTTTCAGTGAATTTGATTTTGCCTGTCAGTGTATCAGTGGGGAAAATGCTACCGCCAATCTGCACCAGCTTCGCTGCGAATTGATGTGTATCTGTTTCTAGCTGAATGCGAATTCACGTAAGAGCTTCCAATGATTTTCTGTGTACCATCGTGCACTCGTCCCATATGATGAATTTGCACAATTTTATCGCTTGACCTTGACCAGAACTCTTTTTTATATTGCAGATAGGATTCTCGGCTGTTCGCTCTCCAGCCATTAGGGTAGCCGCTATACCAGATGATGCAATAGCAAGTGCCCCCTCCTGCCTCATACGTATCTCAGCCAGTATGAGATTTATAAGAAAGATTTTTCATGTGCCGCCAGGTGCATTAAAAAAAAATAGGCTACCGCTCGATGTTCTTATGCATTCCATGGTGATATCTTACACTCTTCTCTGATCGTCCACCAAAAGTGGTTTGTTTGGCGCTGTGAAGAATATCGGAGCTACTTCTCTCTGGATCTGGCACTACGAGCTGTCGCAGTGCCTTACCGTTCATAGCTATGCTAAGTGAAAACTTGATATAAAAATTATTTGGATATACATATTTATGTGGAGCGGCTATTGGGAACTACTTATATATGGCAGCTCAGATTAGTTCTTTAGTTTTTTTAATCCATCCAGGTAAACCAGTAAGTCGAAAATGTTCAAAATGTTAATCGTATGACTGTGGCTGATTCTGAAGTTATTAAATTGACTTCTGTGCCTTTCCATTGTATATCTATAAGGAACGCAAATGTACAGTTTGTGTTTTAATCTTTAATGTTAGAAATATAACTAAAACGGAAGTCATTTCATGAAATTCTGACTTGGAAGTCAACCTTACAATAAGATTAAATAACTTTTTTAGGATGTTAGCTTGCAATTCAATCATTTGACATTCGAAAACGCTAGTTACAGAACTTTGACTAGGGCGTTCGTTAAATCTCAATGTTGGATTACAGAATACTGACGTCTTCGACATATTATTCGATGAACTCAAAAGTGATCTACAAAAATTTGACTTTAATGTTCAATACTAAGTATGAATATTGAAGGCAGATACAAATAAAATAACAACTAATTTAAACATTGGTTTTGGAGACAGTCGTATAGCAAAAATCGAAGTAAATTACGAGATACTGACTTAGTCGCCCTCTCATTCAACGAACTTCGAGGTAAGTTTAATAAAATTGGGTTGGTGGTTAGTAGTTCGATTGAACATTGAAGTCAATTTCAGAAAACTGTAAAAAAATGCTGGTCATTGACTTCAGGATGGAAAAAGTATCAAATAGTAGACTTAAATCTCACTCCTAAAATAGACATACATAGTGAGAATTTCCAGAAATTACTGATTTTGTGATATAATTCGCCAAATCTTTAAGTTCTTGCTTTGTACTATAAGTATTTAGCAAGAGTTAAATTTTTATAGTTTGGTCTTTGCAACCTGATGAGTATACTAACTTTTTATCAGTATGAAACCAAGCTGCCAAGAAGGGACCTAAGGAAGTTCTCATTTTTGTAAGGGTTTGTGTATTTTTGTGTACACAAGTACCCTGGGGTTAAAAATGGGGGAAGTGTATTTTTCTACTTTTTGTGGTAGATATATTGTGTGTAAGTGGTCTCTTTGTATTCTATGACTAGAAAAGTCGTAAACATTGTATAAATGCCATTAAAAATAATATTTTGTCCGAAAAAATATAAAACGTTATCATCTATTTTAGGAGTGACTTGAAGCCTACAATTTGATACCTTTTCGCGCTGGTATTTTGTGTACTGTAAAACTTCATCTAAAGTCAGTCATGTACGATTTGGCGTCAACGCTGGATATTTAATTATTTTTGAAGTTATTGTGCATGTATCATTTTCCAACTTGGTTCGTCGTTAATTGATATTTTAAGTTATCGAATATCTCGGCGAATAAATGGCTTTTGGTTTGCCGGGGCATGCCATCTGTTTTGGGGCCCAAACACTCCCTGCTCTTTCGCGGTTTGTTTTTCTGTCTTACTTTACGTAGAGCCGCAGTACGTTCCGCAGTTCCTCGTTATCATGCTGCTGCAGACGCAGTACAAGACTAATTGCAAATTTTTGTATTTCATCGCTGACGTTGTATTCCATGTTTAAGTCATTGAGATTGTCATTTCTAATGTACCAAGGAGCATTCACAATGCTACGTAGTACTTTGTTTTGAAATATTTGAATGATCTTCACTGTAGTTTTCCTTGCGCAGCCCCAAAGCTGGATGCCATTCGTCCAGATAGGATTAAGAATTTGGTTATATAACAGCAGTTTGTTGTGAGCTGTCAGTTCGGAGTTTCTTCCAATAAGCCAGTGCTTTTTCTGAATTTTAAATTCAGTTCTTGCCCTTTCTTTTTAACTGAAATTTTACTGAGAAAATAATTGTGATGGTGTTATAGTGTGCTGCCATAATGCTGCTATAAAAAATGTAAACTAAAATATTTGTTGTGGCAGCATTATTCACACATCTACAAAAAAAATTATGTAAAGGTAAGAAATGTTTGTCACACTCATACAAAATAAATCGTTCGTCACTTTTATAGTCAAATGTCGATTTGTTTTTTTGTCGAGTTTAAATTTGTTAACGTAAGTGGTTTTTGTGGTACATTTATAAATATTAAAATATGTATTTAAAAAAAACTAAATGTACGAAAATGTACAAATTAAAACTTTTATGAAATTTTTAGGTTTTGCAAAAATTTAAAACCATAAAATTTTACTATAAAAATGAAATAAAAAATATTTCTTTTCTTTGTCACTCTTATGGAATTTTAAGATTTTTTTGTTTTGCGTTTTATCTGTACAAACATTGTTGTTAGCAGTTTTTTTCCATGGAATTAAGGCATTATGGATACAGTGACAACAATCGACTACCAGTAGTAGTTTAGTAGTAGTTTAGTTATCCTAAAAGTTAAGAATGGTCAAAGGTTTTTTTTAGTTTTTGAAAGTAAATATTACTGACGCTGTAGCCTAAAATTTCCACTATAAGGAATCCCCCTTTTTTCAAAAATAAAATGTGTTAATACAAATTTAATTTTTATTATTTAACAATAAATGTAACAGTGGAGAAAGCTGCGCAATTAAAAATTTCCAAAATTAACTTGTCTAATTCCTAAAATCTCTGGAAACAGAAGTTCGAAATATATAAATAATTCAATCACTACAGGCGTGAATTACAAGTAGTTATCGACATTGTCTATACTGGTAATAGGCGTTGTCTTTGAGCAGTTGACGAGTTATTCACGCCATCACGTAAACATTAGTAGATGACATAGAAACCGCATCGAATTTTCCATCCCGGTTTTAATTAATAAATCCTGGTCGGGCTATTATCCTTGACCGCGAGAGTGTGTCTTTGTAATTTTGTGAAAGGAACATTTTTAAAATCATAACATATTTTTGTGTATATTATGACTTATGGTGATCTAGAATTGACATTCTTTAATAGCGTGATAAGTCGCATTGGACAAAAATATTCATTTTTCGATAAATGTTTCCCGATTTGAAAGTGCGCAAGCAGATGCGATACATTTCCACTTCTACCAACTGTATGTTCGGTCCATATTGCGCAAAAAAAAATTTTTCGTTGATGACAAATCTGCTGTCAGATTATAGATGCTTAGCTTCGAATGATAGAATATAGGACGAATTGCTGCTCGCGGACAAGTTAAAACATTTTCTAAGTCAAAGGTTAAATTGTAATCCATGATTCCTTATCTAGTGACTTCTGCTCTCTCATCATTTTTTTCAGATTATTGTGCTCTTCTTTTTCCTGAATCATGTCTTCAGACATTATATTTTGCTTTCCTAGCCACAATAAACGTTTCACATTTTCCACACCTATCCAATTTTAGGCGGTGAAAACCTGAATTAATATTGTTGTTAAATACGTGCCGATAAAAACTTTCTTTCACGGGATCTTTCACTTTATCTTGGTAAAGATGATACATCTTCTTAATATTTAAAATTGGATCCAGATAGAGCTTGGTGGATCCAGATTGGCTCGAGAGTAGTGCGATTCGATGACCGGGAATTAGATATTGTCTTTGACCGAGCTGTATCCATCAGTTTAAGTTCAGGTATTTTTTTTGTGGGATTTTAACCTCCTTCCATTTTTTTGCAACTCCAGTTACAATATTTTGAATATTTTTTACCTCTTGAAGACGTTTTACCTCTTCGGTGTCTGATTGCAAAATGATAACGTTTTGTAGAATTTCGCTTGTATCGATATCGATATTGATTATTTAATACTCAATTTTTGTGAATATCTCTAAAACTGAAAAAGATAGACTATTGGGGATAGTGACAATCGAAAGAGTATAGTATATTTACTATGATGTGATGTATAATGCTTATTATGAAAAAATGTCAGATAGAACCTTGTTGTTCTAGGGTCGCGAAACTTTCTCTCTTCCATCACACAGAAAAATGATCACGTAATGTAGAGGAAAATTTACGTGATTTCCCTATGGTTTTCATCCAAGAGGACTAGCTCGTTAAAACAACGTGAAAAATCACGTTAAAGTAAAACATCAATTATTTAATAAGAAAACCAGTGAATTTAACGTGAAATTTAGTATTCACTGTTTAGGTGAGTTTACATTACGTTAAAAAGTGAAAACCAGGTGTTTCCTTCTTAATTTACTAGATCGACTCGTTGAATTTTTATTTGAAATCCATTTAAATCGACGTGGGAATAATTTAATAATCAATAAGATGCTAAGTATTCTCAAAAGTGAATTTTATTTATTTATTATTTTTATGCTAATTGTAATAAAAATTATATTTACATTTTTACATTTCAAATTTTACATAACTTAATTTAATTAATCATTATACATATTTAGTGTCATAAATAATATAGACATATATAGGCAGAATTTTCAACGGCAAAATTAGATAAAAGCATTTTTGATTTATTCACAAATAAAAAATCGAAGTCCATTTCAATCTGTAAGTAAATAATTAAAATAAATGTTTGTTATGTGATTCCATCTCATGAACTTACTAGTTGGTATCCAGTCTTATCGTTTAGTCGTGGCCACGATAACAGCAGTTCCTGGAAACTAATCGAATTTTCAGTGTTTTGAAAAGCAGATAATCTTAATGAAGCTGTTTTTCCCCAGTTTTAACAGACTACCTCCCATGGCGAAATATTACTATAGATAGAGCCATAGCTTTATATCTTCTTGGTCATCGACAAATACACTTTCGTAAATAATAAATAAATTATTATATATTTGGGGCATTACTTACCATTATCTGAAGTAGAGCATGGACTTCTAATATTTCGTAATATTTGTTTTATGTTGACAGTTAACAAAGAACCACTTATAGTACTCCATTTCGACGGTAATTATCCAATTGGATTTTTTTTCCAGGTTGCCGTGGCAAGAAGTAAGTTGCCTTAGAAACTTTAATTGTATGTCGTCGCTAGCTGGTTCGTTCAACGACATAGGCATAATTCCAACTGATGATAACGGACTCTGCGGAGATTGACAATCGCTACACACAACGCTGCTAATGGTTTCAATCCAATTCAAAACTTTTAGCACTGGTTCGCTTAATGAGTCATTTAATGAATTCACCGGAATGTTCTGTAATATCAAAACGACAATTAGTATGCTAAATATTACCATTTTTATTCTATTTTACTTACTCGTTCCTTTTTTAATTCCTCTAATTTTTGCTTGATAATGGATCGTTGCCCGAAAAAACTATTGTCCAACTTAATAATATTTCATTACCATCCTAATTCGACATAGATTCTATACACGCTATATAATTATACCCGTATTCTTTTAACACAACACAAGTTTCTTCTTTTAAACCCCACGAATTAAAAATTGTCTGGGCTTCACTAATTTTATTAGCATCAAAATGAACTGATGTCACTAAACAAAAATTCCCTCTAAAATTTCCACTACATTATCATCAACAATTGTAATTTTATCACTACTATTTATATTTACACTTTCTATGTATTTCTAAATTATTTTCCGAATGAAATTTTAAGAACAAAAATAATTGAATGTTAACTATTGCATCAGAACAAAAGGAATGAGGTTCGATCTACATAACGGGAATTGTCATGCAATATATTTTTCTCGTTTTGCCATGAAAGAGACAAACCAGAGTTTAACTATATATCACGTTAAATTTACGGGTCCGCTTGTAAAAGTTGACATTTCTTTTCAGCGGATTTTCAATATATTCTTTCTTAAGAGATGCATCTCTATATGCATTCCGTCAATTTTTACCACTTTAAATTACCACTTTAAATTAAGAGGATAAAACTTTAAAACATAATAGGAAATCACATTATTTACCGAATATTAATGTGGAATCTCTACATTTTGATTAACGTGACGATCTTTTTAAAATAACGTGAGTTTTCTTTCTGTGTACAAGCTAAGTTTATTTCTTGCCATGCTGTATAACATTAATAACACCTACAAAGGCAGCATGTTAGCGACAGTTAAAGTGTTAGTACATCTTTTGGGACACCCGGTACTTATTTTTTTGGTTGAATTTTTTTTAACTTTATATGATTGTCATTTATTTTGAAAAATATTTCTATGTAAAATAGTCTCTACAAGTATCAGAGCCACCTATATAACTATAAAATCCGTAAGATACCACCATTTTTAATCGTTAGCTTTAAATAGAGGAGAAGTTCTAGTTCTTTCTCATAAGAATCAACACAAAAAATTATTATTTTAAAAATATTAATGTATATTTTTTAAATAATAATTTTTTGTAAATAAAAACCGAAATGATTAATTTAACCTTGCAATTTTAATATAATAACATTTTATTTTTTTCCATAAATAACACATTTGGTAACATATTCAAGTGAAAATTCTCATTAGAAATTTTAATTTCAATGATGAATTTACACCCCGCTTCCGCCGCTAGTAATGTATGTAGTTTGACCGGTTCATAAAGTGACTCGTTTAATATAAAACCAGTGTTCGGCCAAAATAAGCAATAAATTTTTATGTTTTTACTATACGCACCTCCAAATACAATACGTCTCAAAACCAAAATTTGAATTGTTTCTTTCGCCTCAAGCCACTTATTGGTGTAAAAACTAGATAACTTTTCATACAACTAACAAATTTTATTGTAGGTTTGAGCAAACAACGACTCAACTAACAGAATCGGGGTGTTCATAAGGTGATAATTTTTGAGATTCATATAAACTCCTGTGTTAATGCATGTTTTTTATCAAATTTTCTTTGACAAAAGGGTTGTCTTTTCCTTGACAAGGGGTGGGCCCACACAACTAAACAGTAAGTTCTAAAGCAAACCATTAAAACTATGAATCTTGTAATTTATTTACGTTAATTAAATATTAAATACAAATGGCTGTTTTTTAAATAATGTGTTTTTTGAATATGTTCTCGTATAAAATAAAAATTTTAATTACTAAATTAAATTTTCATTCACAAATGTGAATTCAAAAATTAATTATTTTACATTATTTCTTATGGAAACATAGAAAAAACAAACATTTTAATATTACGACTCTTTAAATCGCAGATGGCTCTGATTACCTGTAATTGTTTTAAGCCAGAAATTTCAGCTTATACTTTGGCGAAAAACAACAAAATGCTATAATTTGATCCAGGGCTGGAATGTACATCACCATTTTTCAATATTTTATCGAAGCCTACGTGTCTTTCTGCTAGAATTAATTCGACTTCTGTTTCGTTAATAAATTATTTCTTCTCTATTGCTGTCACAACCTACTAGAATATATGTGAACATTATTTCATTTGTTTTCGTTCTAGAATCGAAAATAAATTATTTGGTGATAGAAACGCAGTAGAAACATTACAATGTTGCAATCTAGCAGGCTGAAATTTTATTATACAGAAATTGTACAACAAGCATTACATGCAAATTGCTTGTAAGCAACATTAATAACAAAACAGCAAACGTTTGCTTCGATCAAGATTACAGATCTCACATTTTTAAATGTTAGTCTGATTGGGGGGGCCACAATGTGGTAATCTTTTGTTGACTTATTTTTAAGAGTATACGATTTCCTTACAATCTAATTAGTTCAGTCACAATCTTGTCTTTAAATTAGTTCTTTAAGATTTCGATTCATTTGTTTTAAGTTAATAATAATTTAATTTAATAAAAAAATTCTTTTATTTACAGGAACGATAAAATTATCAAAAGAACCAACAGTGCGAATACAGTGCATGACCGGCATGATGTTGATAACAATAAAAGATGCACCAATAACACAGGAGGGCACATTTAGTGGTATGATTTATCCAAAAGGATTATCAAAGAACTCAACGTGTCTGTCTGAATACAGGTAAATAAATGTTTTTTTATTAATTAACATTTTTTGAATGCACATTACGCCGTTTTTACTTAAATGAAATTATGTATATGAAAAAAAACGCACATTAGCAATAACTTCACGTCGTCACAACTTAGGGACATGACGAACATCCGGGAAATGAAAGCAAATAAAAAAAAAAACTCTTAGAACGTGCTAATGTGCTTTCCTTTTACAATTAAAAATAAATAATTTTAAAACAATTTCGCTTATACCAACTTATATAATTGTTTGTGTATCTGTATATAAGTTCTTAAACACTTACGTGTCCTATCCGAATTTAAATTTTAATTTAAAGAATATAACAGTTCTTTCTTTTACATTTTTGGTTTCTTATTGTATTCCGTTCGTTATAATCGAAATGAATGAAAGTGAATCAATGAATTTTTAAATTGTTTATTTATTTTATCGTTCGTGCGTATGCGCGTATTTGAATAGAATGACTTAACAAAAAAAAATTGTATTCTGTTTCTAATTCAACATGATTTGACTTCTAATTTAAACTTTCGTATTTGTATTTAGATATACGGTATTAGAAAAATGTGTAAGTTTACCGATTGCATCAAACAGTTTTACTATCAGATTCAATCGGGATCGAATGCTATATATAGAGTGGAGGTATATAGTTTTATATTATTGGGTTTAACTGAGGTGATATACGATAGTGTGCAACCTTTTTAAGATAACCTTATTATGGGGATTGGGTATCATAAATGTATTTGTATGTAATAATTAGTGTTGTTACAGAAGCCGTCGTTACACGTCGGTGGGAATTTGGGATTAGACCATTCAAAATGTTAAAAACTGGAAATGTTTTTATTATAGCCCTTGTGTTTTCCTCTGACACCTATGATATACCACCGGATTGTCTTTGAGGTTATTTAAAATATAATTCTTTTGAGCAAAACTCGTTATAGCTAAATACGTAGAAGTGAATTTCAGATGACGTACATTCTCCAAGAGGACGAATAAGTTTAAGCCATTTTTACCGAATAAAAATTTGTAAATTTAAAATGTTGAAGTATATACTCTCCATAAACTTAAAAACATTTAGCCATCCAATATTTGGAAGTTATGAGTTTTTCTGGAATGCATGACGCAATGAAATATCGACTTGAAAAAATGTGACACAACTAAACGGATGAGTAGCGGAATAGTAATATTCGTAATAATTACGTCCATATCTTCGTAAACATTTCGAATTCATTCCTCGACAACATCAGTACCCTTCCTCCGTCTTCTTGTAGGTGGGGCGAGGGATAAGTTTGAAATTAAAATACGAACCCCTATTTTTTATTGCAGATTCAGATTCTACGGCTTAAAGTACGTAGGATTTCTTTGAAACATTTTTTTCGATTCATAATAGATGGCGCTGTAATAACGATAATAATTTTTTTCGATTTCTTCTACTGAGAACCTATGCATACGATTCTGCAATACGTTTGAATTAAAATTAACACGTTTTCAATGGAAATACTCGAAATTAGTCTTTAACAAATTGTATTGTATAAATTTTTAATTCCTGAAAAATGACTTGTCAAGAAACTACTATTATCGTAACCAACGAACATGCGATTAAATCCGCTTTCAAATAAATGATTTATTTTTGTATTTTGTTTTAAAAATATCTAAATAACTAGGAAATTGTTACCGGTAGAAATTTAATTGGGGGTAGATTCCGACAAAATGACAATTTGCCGTGACATTTGCCTATTGGTATAAATTGAAGCCATTGAATATTTACGATTCGAATAAAATGATTTATGACATTTACAGCCGTTTACAGCAGCTGCATTTTAAGTTATATCAGATATGAGGTTTTTCAAATTATAAATACTCACACATATTTTGTATGAAACTTGGCAGCTTATTTTTTGTGACATTTCGGAAAGGTCACTAATCGCGATTTACAACTCACAAGTATTGTCACAAAATCGTAGCAGAATTTTTAGTACAATATCACAAAAAATTGTCATGTGTCATTTGTCACATGATTACTACTTTCAGCGTAACCCAGGAACCACGACGTGGACGTAGTAGTTTTCTGTCTCCTTTGGGGTGTTTGATTAACGTGAGACCCCTCGCCTCTCACGTACCATGGTGATTGATTTACATTAGTCCCCTCGCTTCATCATCTTTTAATTAAATTAAACCTCAAAATGATGGCCTTCGACTTCAATGCACTTATTAATCCGCATTGCTGCGGGTGTCTGCGGAGAAATCAAGAATTGTTGAATATAAATTTAATTTAACAGTGCCATCTAGAATCCGAATCTGCAATAAAAATAGGCGTTCTTATTTTAATTTCAAAGTTACCCCTCACCCCATGGACATTTTATTCGTAGAGTGCTTATTTTCCGAGAAATTTGAAAGTTTCAACTTACAAAAATCACACAAATTAGGTTTTAAAATGGGATAAAATCAAAATTTTTATAATAAATAAAATAAAAAATTTTATAATGATTACAGAAATGAATACTAGAAGAAATAATACTAATTTTGACCCTCGCCTATCATATACAAGAAATGAAACATCAGAACTGTAACAGAAGCATTAAGTCTAGCAGAATTAGAGAAAAAAACGAAGCTTTACAAAATCGAATTTCTTGGCCTCTGGGAAGTGAAATAAAAAAAACAGTCCAACTTAAGTAAACACAAGTGAAGGGCGCTACCTCTATAGACCGATGATATATTAACAACAGCTAAAGCAAAGAAGGCACTAATGAAATGGAATAACTGAGTTCCAGCAAATAATCTTAGCAAGAGTCCATTCAAAAATACGAAACAAAAACCAGTTCAGTGCTATGCCCCAAGGGAAGACGCAGATGAAGCAACCAAGGATGAATCCTATGAACACAACGATTGCAAAACAAGAAACTATATAGATCACGTAATGATTAATTCGAAATTGTTCAAGCTTTTACAATATGTCAAGAAAATAAAAGGTGCAGACATTCATGAATACAATTCGGAAGAAATTTAACACCGATTAAACGTTGTCCACACAAGAAATACATTTTGTGAAGCGTTCAAGCTCAACTTTGAAACCAACGAAGAAACAGCTAATACAGACGCAAACTATGTATCAGTGTTAAAATTTGGAAGAAAATTGAAGAATGGCTGCATCTCAAGTTGCAAGTGTGTCAACAAAATAAGTCAGAGCTGAAACGTTAATATACGAAAATTATAGCACAAATAAATCAAGAAAATCTAAAAGCGTGACCTTAGGAAATTCATTTGTTATCATTCTCAAGGTAGCAGACCCAAAACAGGCTTCATGTTTACCAATATGTTTGCAAAATTTACCACTATCCTACCTATACGGGATGTATCTGGTCAAATCTTAATAGCAGAAGACGCATAATTGAAGAGATGGAAGGAATATTTCGAAGACAACAATATTTCAGAGCTGAAATATTCAAAGAAGACTTCCGGGGATGAAAAGTAGGTTTGACTATAACGATTACTAAAAAAGGTGACCTGAGAATGCAAAAATTTGCGGGGTATACTCCTCCTCAACACAACCATAAAGATATTAGCAATTTTCATCCTAGATAGAACTGCTCAGACAATCTACTTGAAAATAAAAAACGACAAGCTGGCTCCAGACCAGACCGAAGTTTCATCGATCATATTAGCACAACAAGCATCATAATTGAGCAGTCTAACTAATTGATAGTGCACTGTCACAATAAGGATAGCGGAGCTGAAAATATATCCTGGGATGATGGTTGATTCTATAGTTTTTTCTGGTATAGTAAATCGTGGGTTAGGATAAATTCTGGGCTGGTAGTGTTATTATGGGATGAAAAATTTGTCGCGATATTTTAGCATTGCCACTGTGTTTTTCTGTGATGAATCTTAGACTAACGTTTTATACATCTAATGAGAACTAATTTAATTTCATCTCGTAACTTGTAATAATTTTTCATGAAACTGTTACTTTTCTTGAAAAATTTAGAACTCACCCCAAACTTTTAGTTTAAGAAAATGTGTTTTTGCGATCTTAATATAAGCAATCGTCATACTAGAAAACACATTTCAACATTGAAGTATATCGAAAATTCCTAAAATCTATTTCAAAATGCACATATTATTAAAATTTCTCCGATGTAATACACCAAAGCAAGGAAGAGCAAATGGTCTGAGTTGTTCATATTTTAAATGATCGGTTCAAAATTTAGAATTACATGCAAAATCAGAATATTTAATCTGCTCTCGATCTTTAACGAAAATGGTACAGGCATAATATGTCAAAATAAGTAAGAAAATTTAAATTTGTGCATAATATCACCTCTTCAATAAGCCTGTTGAAAATAATATTTAACATTTACAAAATAGATAATCGTTGATCACCTGAAGTTTTCGAAGCTTTTGTACAGTGACGAAAACACTGCCGTGTTATCGATAAACAAGGGTCACAATCGTCGAAAAATTTAATCTTTAAACTATACAAGGAGTTACGAAAATTTGTATTTTAAGTCTTGTTAAGAAATTACGTGTTTTAGGTAATGTCTTTATAAAATTCAGTCAAAAATTCTCTACAAAAGGTATATGTCACAGACCTCCGTGAAGCTAGCCCGAATTTTCAGCCCGAAATTTTAATTTTATACTTATGACAACACAACTTCTATCAGGACACAAAATATAAGCAAATTATAACTATAAGGCAAATTTGTGTCACACGCAAATTAGTTATAATTAAATAGTTATAAAAAATGAGATATATATAAATAGTAAACTATAAATTAGTTATAATTAATTGTGTATTAAATAAATATTGATCTAATCGTGACTTCTAAATTTTGATAAAAATAATAAAAAAAAGTGATTACTGCTCAAACATCAAATTAAAAAAATTATTAGGTTACGTTTTCAAAAAAAAATTGAGTGGAATTATGGGAAATAAATTCAGCATGAGAAAAACTTTCTCGGATACTAATTGGAGTATATTCTATTATATCTCGCCTTATAAAGGATTCACGAGCACTTGACCTATGTATAGTATTGTCACCGGAATTCCTAAAGTATTGACTAGAAATCGACAGAACCTCGAAAAAATTCTTTCTGAAATTATCTAAATATAGTCGTTTGAATCCGTTCTCACAGGCGATTCACGAGCACTTGGCATATACCGCCAGATTCGTTAAAGTTTTGACTAAAAACGGAGAAATTTGTAGAGAAATTCTATCTGGAATTATCTAGATACAGTCGTTTGAATCCTTTCCCACAGGTGATTCACGAGCACTTGGAATGTATCGCCGGATTCGTGCTCGTGAATCGCTCACGAGTCGAGATTGAAACGAGTATATCTAGATAACTCGCTTGATTCAAGCGACTATATCTATATAACTGCAAATATGTACAATTTTTCTACAAATATTTCAGTTTGTAGTGAAAACTTTAACGAATCCGGTGGTATATTGCAAGTATTATCTTTATCCCAGTTATTTCCGACAATTTTTTTTTTAAATTTCTCAGTTTGTAGGCAAAACTTCAAACGATATAGTCCAATTAAAATTAAAATTTCGGGCTGAAAGTTCTTTCTAGATTCATGTGTTCAATCACGTAATGCTAATTAAGTTTCCGCATTATCGTTTTCAGTTTAGGTTTGGGCTGTCTAGGTTTCCAAACAATTGAAGGGATAATTTAAAAATACGTAAAAGTTATATTTATAATTTCGGGTTGAATGCTCTAAATGTCATAACAGATTACCATGACACATTTTATAATATAAAACTTTCTCGATAGTTATAGTTTTGTATTGCTAACGGGCTTTTTGAACTGAATATCGGGCTAGATTCATTTAAATGAAGAGTTTAGGTCTGACTAGGCTTTCAAGCAATAGTAATATATCTTAAAAATACATAAAAGTAATTTTAAAATTTCGGGCTTAATGTTATAAATGTCATGACGTTGTATCATGACACTATTTACTGTCGCGATAGTGCCATCGCGTTTTTTCGGGCTGAGTATCGGGCTAGCTTCATATACATATGTCATAGGTGTATAAAAATATATTCTGGTTTACCATAAATGTATAGCATAATATGGGCCCGTGATTTATTCCAAAGACTTTTCCAAAAATTTGAAATCATATGGAATTCTGCTAATTCCAATTGAAATTTTAAAGCTTTTCTATGTAGTTGTATGGACTACACTGTTATGGCTTTTATATTGCAAAATTGCCAATGACAAATAAAATATTATGATTGACTTTACATTGGTATAATCAATTTGTAAAGCATAGAACATATTTTTAAATAAATTACAAAATTTGTACATAATTTTAATTCAAAATTTTAAAATAAAATTAAAATGAGATAGTAACAAGAGACAGATATAATATTCATTGAATTGGCGATAATTAAAAAACAAGCACTTCACGATAAGTTTTACGAAATCGAACAAATTTTATCAGTATATTTATTAGACGTATATCAAATTACCTTAATTAAAATTGCAGAAAAATGTTGTATATTTTGACTAAAGTAAAAATTAAAATTTTAATTGATAAATCTCGAAGAAAACTATTACAGTAACCATAAATTTTTAACTAAAACTTTGTATTTAAATTATCGGGATGCAAACCAGATATACTGAACTCAAACCAATTATGAATTTCCTGAGATTTAAAAGTATTTACCGAATCAACGTAGAAATGATCTACTTTTACATGCGTTAAACGTGAAGCAGTGAATTAATAGAACTAGATGGGTTTAGGAATGCACCTAACTCACCTACTTCACGAATTAGTGAGACTTGAATCACGATCCCCAGATATTGTCGTCAATGGCCATCAAAATTTAGTACAAAAAAAGTTTCCTGATTCCTGGGTTCCTAGAAACCCCGAAGTTATGCATTATTAGCACTAAAAGGTTTAAATTGGGTGACTGAATCACCAACGTAGCCAATAATAGCCATCCAAATTTGAGTTATAATGACAACAGTGCACCTAGAAGCCCTAGGTGGTTTTAGTTAGGTGATACAATGACCATTTTATGTACTTGTTAGATTCGAATCACGATTTCGGAAATGGCCCGTATTGGTTTTTGGGTTTTGCCCTCAAATTTTCAAACTGATTGTTTTACCGTTTTAACCGAATTCTTCCACCGAATTTAACCACGAAAATCTAAATTTTTCTAAATATAAAAAATTCCCCATACTTATCCATAAAATCAATAATAAATGGGTCATCACTCACATATACCTAATGCCGCCAGCTAGATAAGTACCACCCAAGTGTACAGTTGCATGTTTACAACAGATTATTTCAATGTAAAATTAATTTTTTTTTTTTCTAAATAATAATTCTGAAAATAAACGCCAACCTTTATATTTATATACGTATATAGATCTAATTATCACTATTAAACACACGATCGATATGTTGATGCGAACTTGATCCACTTTTATCGCACCTTGCTATAACCATAATTATGATATAATATTTAATTAGAACGATTGATTTGCTATAATATTTTTAATTAATTGAATAAATTTTTTGTTGTCTCGATTCTAGGAATCATCAAGGATTACTGAAATACAAACTGCCATTGCGAAGTTGTAACACAATGCCACAAGAAACAGTAAGTGATGCACATGTACCACGTAATTTTATTTGTTATATATATATTTCATAAATTTTATCTTGGACGAATCTGTTTGTCATATTTTTTACGCCATTTCTATGTCGCACAAATATTACAAAGACCCAAACAAGTGTTAACCTAATTATTTTATATAAAACACTTTGTTGTAATATTTTTTGTTTAAACATTTAACCCATTCGATCCGATTTGATCGCTGACATCGCTGTCATAGTCATGAACTTCTGTATTTTTGAATAATGTGTTGTGTGTTATTGGGTTGAGTGTATTTGGCAAGATAGTCTATACGTCTTAGACAAACAAAAATTTTTTTTTTCACACAGACATGGTTCGTATGTAAAACAATAGATATTTTAATTATGTTTTGCTATGCTTAGATGAATGTGTCTAACATAAAAATCATGGAAAACGTTTAAAGAGATTCTAAATAATATTTAAATGGCGGTAGATCGTATAAAATAATAATAAACAGTTTAATAATTATAGGTATGGTGAGGCGCGTTATATATGATTTAATTTAAAGACACGAGTATCTACGTATGCAAATGTTATGAAATCAAGAGTGGATATGCAAGACCCAGTAAGAATATAAAATTGTTTAATGTTGCAATAATAATGGGAAATGCCAATCGGATTTCTCCCTACTTACCTATATAAAATAAAAAGATTGACAGCAAAATTTTCGTAAAAATTTACTAATCTTCAGATTGACAGCAACTTGTTTCTCACAATTAAAATGATTTGTTGTGTTTATAAATTTACTATAGGTCCATCCGATCTTATACAAAACTGTTTGTGTAACCTCAGCACGAATTTCGTCTTATGCAGTTTTGGTGAAAATCATAGAATTAAACATTAAATTAGTGCCCGTGAAGTACAAGCTTAACTACTCTATATGACGAAATTTGGACTTATCATAGAAATATAGTTTTTATAAATTTTCATTCCTAATTGAGGAAAAACAAACTATCCCCTAAAAATACTTTATTAAACAAAGAAAATACACAGGTATACCGTTCAATAATATTTGTGTTGAACAACAAATTAAACAATAGAAATAAATGGTTCCAAAAACCAAGAACGATTGGTGTGTTGGATGACATATGAAACCCTGTTGGACACAAATGTCTGCCATTTCCTCCGACATGATGATATCCAATTAAAGACTATGGTTGAGTCCGTCCACAACCGATACGTGCTGATTTTTTTACTCTTGAATATCGCTAATACGGACACATAAAGTTAATAATACTGTAGCACAGAGGTGCAAACGTGTGATACTTATTGACTTAATAGGTGCCACGTTTGACTCGGCAGTCACAATCCTTATGATATAGCCACTTTCCGTTTTGACTCTGCTATATATATAACTGCCGCGTAGGCCAATTCAGTCGCATCGGCAAATCGTGCAGCTCTAACTTTTGCCCTTTCGTGTGAAGCCATCTGAATATTCGGATATCTTCCAATCTATACATATTGCTTCTAGTCGCTGCCTAGCTATTGTCAATTATGGGTGGTAAACGTTCATCCCATGTCTACACCTAGCAACCAGAGTCTCTGAAATAATATTTTTATTTTTATTATAGTTGGTGAAACCAGCCAATGGGATCAAAAATTGTGAATGTCTCTGTGTTTAAATTAAGTTTGAAGAGAAATAATGCCGTATAAGATAGCGGAAATTTGACAGCGGAAAATAAGAGATTGCGCTACTCGCCGCAAGTGGCAGCACTATCACCAAAGAAAACATATTTTGTTATGTAATTACCAGGGTAAATTTTTCATTCATTATGTATCAATTTTTTCACTAGCGCAATCTCTTATTTTCCGCTGACAAAATTTCCGCTATCTTATACAACATAGAGAAATAAGTCATCTTTACGCCATACTTTACGTCAAGTACAGAGATCACTTGTGAATCACATTCAAATTCTTTATATGACATATCTCTGTCGGCTTCCGGAATACTGCTTAACAGCATTTCATTGTTGGATGACCATATACGCAGATTTAAACCTCCACTCCTCAGCATACGGACTAAAACTTGAACCACCTTTTGAACTTCTCCCAACTGGCTCATTCCACACATTAGATCAGCAACGTAGTCGTCATGTTTCAGTACATCTGCTGCCTCTGTGTATTCGTCGTGATAATCTGATGGGTCTAAGTTGGTTTAATGTCCTTGTTGCCAAAAACGGTGCAGACGCTGTGCCATAAGTTACTGTCAATAGGTTAAAATTTCGCAGACAACTTCTCGAATCCTTTCTCCACACGATTTTATGGTACTCGCTGTCCTTTTTGTTTGCCCAAATTTGACAAAACATTTTTTCTTTATCAGCGGAGAAAACGATTTTGTGAGTGCGAAATCTTAACAATATTTCTATCAAACTGGACTGAACGACTGGTCCCACTAATAACTGATCATTCAACGAATTTCCATTGGTCTTTTTAGCTGATCCATCAAATACGAGTCGTAGCTTCGTAGTGGAACTACTTTCTTTCACAACTCCGTGATGTGGCAAATAATAAATAAATAATGGAAACCTTTCCATGTGACCAAGTTCTAGATATTCATCCAAGGATTCATTATATCTTCTTTTAAACAACTCCGCACTATTTTTGAATTTCCAAGTTCCGGTAAACCGTTTTTAAATGGTAGGCTTACGATAATGCTGCAGACATGATTCTCCTCTTTACTATAGAAAACGGCATCTGAAATCTCTTCGATCTCCCAAAATCTTCGCAAAGCCAGATACGGAGATGTAGATTCACTTCCTAGTAACATGCCTATTTTGCCTTTCCTGGAAAAATCTGGATCCGCTAGCCTCAACTTGTTCAATCCCTTAAGACTTCTAATATCATCGATTATAGGCAGATACGATTATATGGAAGGAACAATCACACACCCTTGCTGTTATTTTATCAGGAGTATTCTTAAACCTGGATCTGATGCATGTATGTTCGCTATACCTTTTGATACCCCAGAAGTGACAACATTGAGACCATGAATAAATATCCTTACATTAGTTGTTTTTAATCCAACTCGCTGGAAACATTCTTCAGTTACAAACGAGGTTTGTGATCCAGAGTCAACTAAAGCTCGACATCTTTTGCAATCGCCACTATGACTTTGGACTTCTATTTGATCAGTTGGAAGGATCGCATTTGCAACTGAAATGACATGATCACATGTTGTAGTTGTCTGCGGGCTGCTTGAAGAGACTTCTAAATATAGGATTTCGTGATGTTTCTTCTGGCACAATTTACACTTACGTCTTGATCGGCACCGGTACACCAAATGTGTGGTGAACAACTAGAACATCTAGAATTTTTCCTAATGTATTCACAACTTACTGAACCGTTTTCCAGTTTTATGAGAATGTACGTTGCCTCTTCGGTTGGATGTCGTGTGTCCGTAGGAATTAAGGTTCTCATGGTAATACGAAGCTACTTTACAAAATCCGAAGTATCTATATTTGGGTTCGAATTTTGGCCGTTGATGAAGAATTCACCGGGAACCTTGACCATACTATATATTAGCTCTACTATGGTGTGCAGTTGAGGTTTTCCTTGACGAAGGTTCGAATACCCAATAGGATCATTGGAAGTTCTGAACTCCAGTGGGATGTATTACATCTAGCTGTTAAAGCGGATTTTAGAAGCCCGTGGAACCGTTCGACAAGATCATTTGCTTTCGGGTTGTTTGCAGTTGTCCGAATGCAATCGGAACCTAGGAGCTTCGTGAGCTCGGTGAACAACATTGACTCGAATTGTGTTCCTTGGTCTATCGTGATGAAGAGCAGGACACCATACCTACAGATATATACTCATTGTAGAAGATCTTGCTTACGGTTTTTGCTGTCATTTCTCGGATTGGATAAGCTTCTGGCAAACGAGTAAATCGGTCGACTATCGTTAAAATTTAATGATAGTCATTCGATTGGGGCAGCGACCAACCAGGTTTATGTGGATGTGTTCAAAACAGCCACTTGGTAACTTTGGAGTTTTGGTATGGGATACAAGATTCCGCCCAATTGCTTGTATCATTATTCATTCTTGGCCAGAAGCATTTTGAAGCAATAAGTTTTCGCGTAGCACGGATGTGATATGCCATGTAAACTATCGAAGATTGTCCGTCGCATGTTGAAAAGAACGTATAGGGTCGATTTTTACCTGTAGAAGACTTACACCAAATTTGCTGCTTGTCTGGTAAGTCAATCCGTTGCAGGTTTACGCTTGATTTCGGCGTGCGCGCTGAAATCAATTTCTGCAATTTGCCGTCGCATTGTTGCTGTACGAGTTAGTCCTTCGTGTCGAAGGAGAAGGCGCTGAGTTCTGTGAGAAGTGTTTCACCAGAACAAGACAAACAGTTGCTCACCACATTTTTTAGTTTACCTTTGATGTGATGAATGTCGGTAGTGAACTGGGCAATGTAATCGAGATGTCGTAACTGCCGAGGACTACGTTCAAATTTTGACGCAATAGCTGTTGTAAGAGGTTTATGGTCGGTAAATATAAAGAAATTTCGGCCTTCAACGAAATGACGAAAGTGTTTGATTGCTAAATACATAGCAAGAAATTCTCTATCGAAAGTAGAATAGTTAATTTCCGCAGGGGAGAGCTTCTTTGAAAAGAACGCTAATGGTTGCCAACATCCTTTGCTACATTGGAAGTGTCGGTAGTTATGTTGAACTGCGCGTCGTTCAACGTGTTTGCCAAAAGAGTGACAGCGGCAAGAACACGCTTGACCTTTTCGAAAGATTCTGTGGAATCTTCGGGCCAAGAGAAGTTTATTCTGCTTTTGTCTTTCTTGGCTAAAGTGACCAAATGCCTGTGAATAGACGATAACAGTTCAGCTAACCGTGTTATAACGCGGTGGTAATAGTTCATCATACCGATGACCTGCTGTATTTGGCGGATTGTTGTTGGCTCTGGAAAATTAGAAATGACATCAACTCTGTCTTTCGACGGTAGGATACCTTCTTTCGAAATTGCGTGGCTCAAGAAGTCGAGTGACTTCACACCGAAAATACATTTCGAAGCTTTAATATTAATTCCATATGCGAAGAGACGTTATGCGGATATCGTCGATATAAGAGTAGACGAAGTCCAGCCCTTTTAACACTTCGTTAAGGAATCGCTGGAATGTCTGGGCTAAGTTACGAAGGTCGTATGGCATTCGCGTAAACTCAAAAAGCCTAAAAGGAGTAGTTATCGCTGTTTTGTAAATATCCTCGAGAGCCATGGGAATGGGGCGCCGGCGAGTTGCAACGAGAAACGAGTGTATGTGGAGCATAGGATATCTTCCTGGGACAGTGACAGTGTTTAACTGTCGATAGTCTCCACAAGAGCGCCAGTCCTTGTCTTGGGTGCTCTGGATTGAGCGTAAATCCAGATCTTGCCTGTGACCGGTAGGATTTCCTCAATGTCATTTTTGATATCCCGTGCGATTTACGCTCGTAGGTCGTCTGGAAAACGTTTTAACCGATTTTGAGTAAATCGTTATTTACTAATTTAGAATTATCTGCTTTTTTTCAAGCAGACGATAAAAGTGGGACGGTTTAAGGTCTCCTATTTGTTGGAAACCGGAGAGCAACTCGTCAAGTCGTTGCTCATCGCTAATAGTGTAGCGGTTTTTCAACGCAGATTTCAGTCGCTTATATTTTGTGCGCGTTATGTATTGCGCCGAGAGTGTATGTTAACCGTTCATCGTCGTCAACAATTCGGTGGGTTCCGAACTGATATTCGACAAGGATGAACCAAGCCGCCGGTTGTTCGTTCCAGAAGAGAGGTATTTTGGGTGGCATCTTGTATATTTTGGTAGTTGCTTCCGATGCCGGTGTGCCAGCATGGCTGTCGTTCTCATCTCCTGATGATGAAACGGATTTTCGTTGTTTCGGTAGCATCTTTGTTTATTTATTATGTTTTTTTTCTTTCCACTTCACTCGCGATAATTATTGCGACGTAGCAGAAATATTTATTTCATAAACTTGTCTATCTAAATGTAGACTTAAAAAAATTATCCGTTCGCAAACAAGCTGAATAGAATTAATTTTCCAATCAAGGAGTAATTCGAATAAAGGAATGGGCAGGGCAGATCGATTGAGAAGATCAGCAAAATAAATCAATCAATTCACGTCGGGGTCACCAGTATAACTCAGTCAGTAACACTTTCCCCTTCTAACTGAGTCTATGGGTACGTTATTGCTCATAAGCAAACCTGTTTTCTCGAGCTTTTAAATAATCTTCAAATTCATGACACATTCGGAACATTATTTTGATTGATTGATTAATTAGACTGTCCACCAACTACTGGACAAGAAGTGACGGATAACGCCAGTCCTATATCTAGAGCCTTTTTACACATAACAAGAAGGAAGGAAGGTATTACCTTTTTTATTTTTGTTTAGGGTGGATCGACCCGGTTGCACGGAATAAAGGCTTAACAGATAATAAAAAATCCCTTTAGCATCCTACCCCAATTAGATTCCTACCCGAATTAGTTTGGTTGGTGAAACAACAATTACAAATCAAACACAAGAAAAAGAAAAAGATGTTTTACAAATGTGGGTACAGCCCAACAATCAAACCTTTTAAGTCCCCTCTTACGATAAGCAGTGCTTGTTGAGGTAGAGTTATAGGCTTACCCCCAAGCAGAGGAGTATGACTCATTTGGAACATTATTTCGATGTATAACGTATAACGTATTCCATATTCACTTATCGCAGACCCCAGATCCTTATAGGAAAAAACGGCGCGAAATTTAAATCCGGCGCATTTATTTTTAATCGTTTAACACCCTTTATATCTGCAATAAGCACTCAACAGGAAGTGCTTGGCTACCACGTTATGTGTCAAAAAAATTGATTATAACCAAGGTATCACGCCGTCTTTAGCGTCTCAGACGACTAAGGAAACTTTTCCCAGAATAGACGAACCATATAGATAAGCAAAAAATCTACCACGGTCTCCCATTTCGGCAGAGAAATTGAAGTATTTAACTAAATTGCGCATAGCAGACCCAAAGTACCATGTTCCAGCTCCCATCGATATGTTGCTTAGAGCTGACTAACGCAAAAAAGAGAGACATGAGTTTCCGTAATTACTAATTTTGTAAAATTAGTGGTAAAGCCATGAAGGCACCAGCTACGCGTGTCGATTAAAATGGGTCATGGATTAACGATGAAAGATTGGGAACAATGAAGGTGAGATACTACACGTTGGGTGCAGTTAAAAAATGAAAATCTGTGATTTCGGAATTTGGAAGAGAAGTGGGACAACCAATAAGTTCTCCTATTGTCGTTATGTATAAAACAATTTCGGGTTGAGAAATTATAAGAGGGGGTTGTGTTTTTCGTTGATAATTGAAAACCGGCATATTATAATGATGATGTTGAAGATAGGCGATGCAAATCGGAGTTTACGGAAATTGGGAGAGTAGCTTAACGGACCGATGTGCTGTGCTCGTGCATTCTACCTTTGTTCTTTGTCTTTTCTTCCTTTTTGTTATTCTTACTACACCCGTTTCGTAACGGGTTTATGTTTGTATTAGTAGAGAGTGGAGTGACCTCTATGAAGAGAGTTGGTGCAGGCTACTTGCGATTGTGATTTCGTTAGAAAATTTTAGTATCACTGGACTGTTTAATTAATCCTGATTTCGAATATTTTTAAAGATTATTATCAGGTTGCAACTGAGGTCTCAAGGGATACAAAGTTTTCCATATGCCAGACTATTGGATAAAAGTAAAAATATGTCTAGCTTATGTTCAATGGTATGGTTTGTAGTTAGTTCCGTTTTTATTACCAAAGGTGTCGGCTGTGTGATTGGCGCAATCAAGGGTTGGCATAATATTGGGTGTATAACTTAGTTTTATGGATTTTCTAAGAGGTGGCGTAACTTTAGTACTAAACATTCTTTTAACTAACAGTTAAATGTTACTCAAGCAGCCATAAGCAAACGTTTACATGCCAGGAAAAGGATTCAAAAACAAGGAAAATGGGTACCACATGAACTGACTGAAGCCAACATTTAAAATTGTTTAATGGTTTGCAATTCTTTGCTTACAAGCTTACAAGACACCGAAGATGGTATTTTTTGTCTAAAATTGTGACTGGCGATGAACAAATGTTCATCCAGGCGAACCATCACATAAACTGCAAAACGAAACATTCATGACAGTAAGGTTATGTTGTGCATTAGGTGCGATGAGGAAGGAGTGGTGTACTATGAGCTGCTAAAACCGAACGAAACTATTACCGATGAACGTTACCAACAACAATTGTTAGTTTTGAACCTTGCATTGAACGAAAACCGTCCGATTCCATCCAAAAAACAGATGCCACTAACATCACTAACATTAGATGTCACTAATATCATACAAAAAAATAATTCATTTTCTAATTGCTAATTGCACTTCCAAGAGGCCAAGAGATATGAGCTCATATAGTTTTGTTGTGATAAGATTCAAACCAAATACACTTACCTTGTGAAATAAGTATCACAACGGGTGCGCTCGGCTTTTATAAAACCAACTAGTTCCGCAAATAACAATGAAACAACGGATATTATTCCATGTAGTGGAGCTATAAATATCTTTAAAGGCAATTAAATACCCGCAGTTAAAAAATTAAATAAAATTTGAGATGATGAAATTGCAGCCGCAATCTTAATGAAGTAAGATCATTATCTTAACCTCTTTGGAGTAAAAATATTGATTTGTATGATGGTTAATTTAATAGTTTATTAAAAAAAATAGTTATGTGCTTTTGATGAGCAAAGTTGTAAGTGGGTATCAAGTGTGGGTCTTCGTATGTACACTACACGTATGTGATATTTTTCTAAACCAAAAACTCGAAGGTCAAAAGACTAAACTCTGGTTTTTAAAATCGTGCAATAATGCGATCATCCTAACAACAGTTATAAAAAAAAAATTCGACAGGTGCTCGGAACGAATCAAATTTTTTACAAAATCTTATTTATCGACTACTTCGATCAGCATTCAATAAAACATAATTTTAAAGAATGATGAGACAAGATTTGATCCATCAACATTTTTTTTTGTTTACAAATGATGTACAAAAATAATTTTAACTGCTGGTGGGTAAGGTACACCACATCATGTACGTACATATATATAAAAACTATTACGCGGTGTCATTTTACAAACGTATACGATTTGACGAATACCACCTCTCATTAAATTAACATCACGTATAGTTATTATTGAAATCAATGTACTTGAAAAATATTTAATTTATAATTATTTAAAAGAGTCATGCTGTTTTTGGTATTATCGAATTCATTTGACTATCAGTTATAGAGAAAATTGCAAAATTATCTGCGTACACAGTAAAATAATCACCAGCCAACGTGTTAGAAATCGTATTTACATTTTTCAATAAAAAAAAAAAAAAATATTAATTCCAAAGTACCGAATTAGAGTACGAAAAAATCCCAGAATTTCTTGATTCACATCACACAATTTGGTTTCATGATTCAACACAAATCAAATCAAACAATGACCTTGTCGTATGGTTCCATTGAATGGCTTGGTGTGTTGTTGATTTTCAATCGATGTGATGAAATTACATGAGAAATTCGTCGAACTTACAAAACTTTGTATAACACGTTAAGAATTACAAATAAACAAAGATATTTTGTCATCGAAAGATACTTTTATAGATCGCTCAGTGTCACATCGTGACGTATATTATATTTTATATAAATAAATATTCGTTTTTTTATATATTTCAATAATTTTCCAACACAAAAAAGTGATTTAAGGGGAAAACAAGTTTGTCGCGTTTTTTTTAATATTTATTTTACAGTGTGTAGGTTGCACACTGTTTTATAGTGCGCGAACCTACTCAAATTGATTACACTTCACATATAAGATTTTGGTCATGCGGATTTGTTGTTGGGTAATTTCGGCGAAGGTTGTTTTGTGAATTGATTTTTTATTTACAAACAAATTAAAAACTCCTACAAATTTATTTGATAATGTATCTGTGTACATACTCGCGTTTTATGCGAAAGACAAAACGTTGATATATCACCATGGTGTATATCGCACATACATACCTTCACCTAACACTTCTGTTATAGTTTTAGCCCACGATTTTTTTAAAACAATTCAAATGACCCACAATGTTTGTTCAATTGATTTTAACTCTTGGTGTGTTATTGAACTTAAATATTTATGCTGTGCGTTGTCTTATTCAGCTAGCAACATATATATAACTTTTAAATATTAAATTTTGAATAGTAATAGTATGAAAACAGTCCTTAAATATTGTTTTAGGAAGTCGATGACGTTTATAAATTCGTGTCCAAACCATTATATCCACAATTAGGCGATATTCGCCGAATGGGTACCAAATTCAGTATTCGGCATTTTTAAATCATCAATCACATTTACATCTGCCTATTTAGCATCTTATTCAAAGGTTTTGTATTAGTAAATCTGTCAACTATGAATATTAAAAATTTGTTTCACACCTGAAATTGAAAAATTAAATTTCCAAACTAAAAACGATAGTCAACGTCGAAGTCCAGTTACAAATATATGAAACAATAAGGTTTGCAAGGTTTTCCAAAAACTGCTTAAGTCCTTGAAGAATGAGTCAAAATCCGCTTTATGTCACAGATGAATAACGAAAAATCCATATTTTCAAACTAGAAAGTACTTCAGATAATGCTTAGTCCATTCAAGATTCACACAATGTTTGAAAAAATTTCTTGGCACTGTAATAGGGGGGAGGGCACCATAATGGAGGTAAACATTTATAACAAAAACCAGAAATTCCCATTGCATTAACAGGTTAAATAAGACGAAAACCACAACTCGTCATACGTTGAATGGCAAAACTTGAATATTTCCGTTCCGTATTTAGATAATGCTAAGTCCATTCCCAAATTATCTCGGCATTAACAGAAATAAATAAGATGAAAACCACATAAGGTCAAACGTTGAACGTCCAAATATCAATACTTCTGTTCCAGAAATCACTATTCTCAGCCATAAATGGGACTTATATTTTTAGATCATGCTTGGTCTATTCAAGATGGTCGTACTGTAGAAAGAAATTCTCTTCGCACTAACAGGGTTAAAAAATACAAAACTCACGCAAGGGAATACACGTAGAACGGTAAAATTTCAATATTTTTGTTCCAGAAACCACTACAAGCAGGGGCGGTCCAGTCATAGGTGCACATGGTGCACTGCAACCAAGCGTATTAATAAAAGGGCGAAATTTTTAAAATCAATTCATAAAGTTTAAATAATTCATTCAAACTTATTTTCAATCACAATTATAAAGTTCTCTACTTATTAACCTTCTAGTAGTACGTACATATTATATTTAGTGTTTCACTGTATATACATATTATATTTAGGGTTTCACTGTATTAGAGTATATCAAAACTCTATTATAACAAATTTCGCAAACGAATAATTTCGTGAGAGAGAAAAAACAGCAGGAACTTATGGATAAAGCACAGGCAAGTTCTACCGGTGTGAAGTTTTTGGACACTTTTAATTTTTTGGACACTTTTATAATTTGGACAGAAATTTACGCGAGTGTCCAAAAATAATTTTTTTAGATATTATTTCGATTTTGGGTAAATATTTGCACACGTGAACATTTTTAAAAAATGTAATTACAAAAAAAAAATTTTGTTTATAAAAAAGATCAAATTTTTGTATTTCATATATGTACATACATATTAAACTTTTAAAAAATTACTTTAATCATCAGGAATATATATAATTTTTGTATGAAAGGATGTCGTTGTATAGGTTATGGTAAATTACACAACTCTCAGAGATTGGCTCCCATAGTGACTATATAGGTTCGAAAGGGGATACATTACGGAATTGAAATCATCTAATGCCATTTCAAAATGAGCCGTAGGGCTCTCGTATAAAATTTTTGAACATTCACGCTATCCGCGATTTTCATATGAAAAAATGTCGTTGTAGGTTATGGTAAATTTTTTTTTTTTTATTTATTTATTTAAAGCACGCAGGCTTATCATTTATTTTCAATACGATTTTTTGTCACATATAATAATAATAATATACAAAAAAAAAAAAAATGAGTAGGGTAATCTCTCTCTCTCTCTCTCTGGCACTATACATCCCATCAAGGGATTTGGCCGCCTCAAATGAGGTTTCGTAATGATACTTTCATTTCGGATAATGAGTGATTAGTTCATTGATCCTGAACCAGCCGTGAAATTTTTTCCTTGTCACCACCGGGAATCGAACCCAGGGCCTCCGGTCGCTGGAGCAAGCATGCTGACCACTTTGCCACCGGGGCGGCGAAAGGGTATACATTACGGAATTGAAATCATCTAATGCCATTTCGAAATGAGCCGTAGGGCTCTCGTAGTCACGTGTATCATTACATCTTCAATTTAATTTATTTTATAGGCGGAATATATTAAATCATACTCCGTTATCTGTCGATCGAATTTTTTTTTTCAAAGATATAAGTTTCTAGATTAATAGCTTTGTTAGCTTTCGTCCTCATTGCAATTTTTATTGCGGGCTTTTCTTTTTTTTAATCGTCTTGTTTAAGATCAGCTCAGATAGACTTTTTTTTTAAAGAATGAACGCATAATTTGATATATGTATTATATAATAGATATATAATATATATATATAGGTTCAATAAACATTTTATTGTACCATTTATTTTTTTTTGAAATAATGGCCAGAGTACAACTAAAACTCCTACTAAAATGTAGCGAATGTCACTAATACTAATCATTATCAGAATGTATTTTGTAGCCATAAATTAGATCATAAAACATTGATTTTTGACATCTCCATTCGTGGCATACGCATTCCAAAATTATACTGACCATTTCGTATCAAAATAACAATGTTAAACCTTTAACCATCTCTTCAGAATTTTTTTTGTAGGCGCACCATCGTTTATATTTTTTTAAACCAAAAAGAAACGAGAACAACCAAATAATATTCGAGTACAATAATATAATGCCCGATTGCAAACGAAAAATAGCGAAGAATGGAAATTTAACTTCGTTAATCGTAAGGTTAAGGGAAATTGATAAAACTGCATATTGTAATTTTGGGATGCGGCATCAATAAAAATTAATTATAAGTTCGATACATTTTAGTAGGTATTTCCATGCACTTCGCCCACTGTTGCTAAGTAACATCGAATTAATCCAACTATTACTAACAACTTTTAAAATAATATTTATACCATACGTGTTATATGTATAAATATATACCTGCACTTCGATGTAGTATACATGATATTCTAATGTAAACGATCTGCTATACTCCATATTATATAGGTAAAATAAACATAAACTTGTTGTGATTTATGAAAAATGTAATATTTGGCTGATCTTGAGCAGGACCATAAATGAAGGAAAAACCCACTAACAAAAATTGTAATGAAAATTACATTAATAACGCAACATGTTTTGCAACTAATATATTTGAACCGAATTTTCCGATAAAATCTCTGAGATTTGTGTAATTTACCATAACCTACAACTACATTTTTTCATATGAAAATCGGATAGCGTGAATGTTCAAAAATTTTATACGAGAGCCCTACGGCTCATTTCGAAATGGCATTAAGTGATTTCAATTCCGTAATGTATCTCCTTTCGAACCTATATAGTCACTATGGGAGCCAATCTCTGAGAGTTGTGTAATTTACCATAACCTACAACGACATTTTTTCATATGAAAATCGCGGATAGCGTGAATGTTCAAAAATTTTATACGAGAGCCCTACGGCTCATTTCGAAATGGCATTAGGTGATTTCAATTCCGTAATGTATCCCCTTTCGAACCTATATAATCACTATGGGAGCCAATCTCTGAGATTTGTGTAATTTACCATAACCTACAACGACATTTTTTCATATGAAAATCGCGGATAGCGTGAATGTTCAAAAATTTTATACGAGAGCCCTACGGCTCATTTCGAATAGGCATTAGGTGATTTCAATTCCGTAATGTATCCCCTTTCGAACCTATATAGTCACTATGGGAGCCAATCTCTGAGATTTGTGTAATTTACCATAACCTACAACGACATTTTTTCATATGAAAATCGCAGATAGCGTGAATGTTCAAAAATTTTATAAGACAGCCCTACGGCTCATTTCGAATAGGCATTAGGTGATTTCAATTCCGTAATGTATCCCCTTTCGAACCTATATAGTCACTATGGGAGCCAATCTCTGAGAGTTGTGTAATTTACCATAACCTACAACGACATTTTTTCATATGAAAATCGCGGATAGCGTGAATGTTCAAAAATTTTATACGAGAGCCCTACGGCTCATTTCGAAATGGCATTAGATGATTTCAATTCCGTAATGCATCCCCTTTCGAACCTATATAGTCACTATGGGAGCCAATCTCTGAGATTTGTGTAATTTACCATAACCTACAACGACATTTTTTCATATGAAAATCGCGGATAGCGTGAATGTTCAAAAATTTTATACGAGAGCCCTACGGCTCATTTCGAAATGGCATTAGGTGATTTCAATTCCGTAATGTATCCCCTTTCGAACCTATATAGTCACTATGGGAGCCAATCTCTGAGATTTGTGTAATTTACCATAACCTACAACGACATTTTT